>OX365944.1:53945620-54573275 GCA_947247005.1 Spisula solida | reverse complement strand
GAACAGTTGCTCAGTTATACATAGTATTTGAATTTGTACACAACCGTTAATTTGTTAATCTATCTGTTCAAATTGTCTTTGTTCTTAACAGGTACTCTTATCGTGGAATAATGTTGGATACCTCACGTAATTTCAAACCTGTAGACTGGATTCTGAAAATGATTGACGCAATGGCGATTTACAAACTGAATAAGTTACATTTTCATCTTTCTGATGATGAAGGTTGGAGATTAGAAATGCCTTCCATTCCAGAGCTAACTCAGGTAAGTATTCTAGATAATGTTTTGAATCTTTTATATGATATCTCACAGACATCCTTTCAGTTAAATTTGCAAACCTTCGCTTAATTGATTATTATATTGAAGTATGTGTCATTTGTCCTCTCATTTTGTCTTTTATGTATATTATACGTATATTGAAATACACTGCTTAACGAATGTGAAATTCCCTTTGCTTTTCTATATGGCATACGTAAGTATATGTGGTCAGTGCCTAATCCAATCTCTATTAAACTCTGAATTATATTGTGTTTTAGTGTTGTTATCACGCTTCAAAATACCCAACTTATTAGCGTGACAGTGTATGCGCAGGTATATCAGTCTAAATTCGATAAGTATGTTGTACCGGACCGAGTGCACTTTGCTTTTAGTTTTGGAGGGTTATTATCACTCTAAAGTGGACACTTACGAGTTAATTTGTATGCAATGATATACCTAAACTATTCCAGGTTGGCAGTAAACGATGTCATAGTGATTACGCCGGTGACTGTACATTACCACAGCTTGGGTCAGGTCCAGACACCAGCACTTCCGGTACAGGCTTCTACACTGTTGAAGAATATCAAGACATTCTGGAATACGCTAACGAGCGTCATATAGAACTAATACCGGAAATTGAGACTCCTGGTCATGCAACAGCAGCCATTGTTGCAATGAACTACAGAGAGTCAGAAATAGACAAACTAATTAAATATGGAACACAAAACTTACCTGCATCGTATCTTTTGAGTAAACCAATGAATAAGCACAAAGCGTACAGCCCGCAAAAATGGAATGGCAATGCTATGGACCCATGTTTGAATACAAGTTATACTTTTGTCTCTAAAGTGTTAGATGATCTCATTGCTATACACAAAGATAAACAGACACTGAAGACGGTACATATTGGTGGTGATGAGGTTCCTGAAGGAGCTTGGCAAGATTCTCAAGCTTGTTCTGATGCTGGAGTACAACCTAGGTACGTATCTACGAATTCATTAGTATAAAATGGTATTATTTGCTGATGCTAACTATGCCCCCATCTTTGATGAGGAATATATTGCTTTGCACATGTCTTTCGGTCTGCCTGTCGGTTGGTAGACCAAATGGTTTCCGTTCAATAACTCAAGAACGTTTTGTCCTAGGATCTTTAAACTTTACATTGAGGTTGGTCATCAACAGTAGATGACCCCTACTGATTTTGAGGTCAGTAGGTCAAAGGTAGCTGTGGTCGTTACCATTTCTGACTTTTGGGCTGTCATGGGGCATACCTGTTTTACAAACATCTCTTGTTATAATGTAAATTGCTACCGATAATGTAACTGCTTTGTGTTGGCTTGTTGTCTGTAGGTTATGCATGTACTAAAATATGCATATATACCATTCAAAATGATCAAACTTGTACATGTCTCCATCATAATCCCTAATAGTAGAGAAGTATGTTTCTGTATATAATGTCATCTTTTATGACGTCATAACTCATGACGTTGTTTATTTCTTTGTTGTTTTATTTTTATTATTCCTGATGAAGACAACACAGTCGAAACGTTGAGCAATCCTGGAGTTTGTCTTGATTTACTTTATTTTCTGTATATGATGAACACAGGTAAATGTATCATTGATCGATATAGAATCTAGTATTAGATTTTTTCATTGTTTTATTCCTTTTCAATGATACAGTTGCGTATAGTAATGAAATGCTTGATAACAATAATATGTGTCATTATACTAAATAATGCAAAAACTATAATAAATTCGTTGTGGACCCCCAAGTATAATGATGTCAAGTTTTTATTGCAATTCTGATGAATGTCTTATGCTGTGCCCTGAAGGAACCATTCATTGATTGTGATCACGAGTGTTGTATGTATGAAATTAAGCGTCGTAATTCGTGAACCTTTTGTCGTTAGTAGTATTTTAATGCCTCTATGAGTTTCCACTCGATACACTGTTCTCGGACATATGTTATTTTCTTTCATATTTTCAGCACCCAACAACTCCAGAGAACATTTGTACGACGTGTGGCTGAGATGGTTGCCAGTAAAGGACTCAATCTCGCATTATGGGACGATGGCGCATACGCAGATGATAAGCCTAATCCGAGAGAGGATTATCAGTCAGGGTATGTGATAATGACCATGAGTTTGTTACAGCAAAATCGTGTATATAATAAGTAACACTTACAACTGTATTGGTATAATCGGCATTTGAAATGTCTTTGAACATTTACACAACACAACAAGATGGCAACGACAATATTAGATAATATGCGTATACTATACACAAGTGTTACTCTGTACATGTATTTGTACGGTTGATAAAACATGATGGACACTATATGTACGCTTGGGCTTTTCTGTCAGTTGAAACCAAGATTAAATACTTCTGTATGATAAAATGATTGCCAATATTGTTTACTGTTCACTGAGTGACCGGACAAAACCAGAATATCGTGTCATTTCATAATAAAATGTATTGTTGAATCACCCCTTTAAATGTATTTTCACTGCGATAAGTAGTTATTTGGCGGTAAAATATTTATGAAGCTAATATTATTTTATTTATTACAGACACGTATATGCATACACTTGGGACAACCGTGGTGCAAATACAAGAAAAGTTTCACAATTTGCAGATGCTGGTTATAAGGTATAGTTAATACTGCATGTTGTTTGGCCTTAACTTGCTTTAGTTTTGTTTTTATCTTATACACATCGCAAATTTGTTGAAATTACCTAGTTCTTCAGGATAATATACCTGTTAGAAAGTTGGGGGTATTGCAAGTAAACGTGATCAAGAAAGTACTAGTTTATGTACACAAAAAGTATAAATACTATAGTAATTAAATCGCAAAAACGGAAACTTTACAAACGTAACATGTATATTTATAAACCATAATACAACGTTTTGTTTACTCTGTCGTTATTTTTTCCATTTGCAGGTCGTCCTACCTCTAGCTACACATTTATATTTCGATCAGCCACAAGAACCGGACCCGGAAGAGAGAGGACTATACTGGGCTACAAGATTCACTGACACCCAGAAGACTTTTGGTTTGATGCCTGATAACTTATTTGCTAATCTAGATGTTGATAGAATGGGAAATCCTTTAGACGTTAATGTAATCTGTGATAATAAGCCTTGTCCAAACCCTAACAGAACGGAGAATATTGAAGGTAAGTAACTGCGCTAAATTCAATTAAACAACGTGGAATACAACATACGCTTGCAATGTTGTCCCAAAAGCATATGGCTAATACTATAATGAGAAAATCAATTTCAAATTTCAACAGTGATACAAAGAATAATTGCAAAGACTAGTAAGTTTTTTTAATAATTTTATTATACCCCCGCAAACAAAGTTTGAAAGGAGTATACTAGAGTCACCATGTTGGTTGTTTGGTTGGTCTGTTGGTCTGTTAGCAAAATTGTGTCCGCTGTGTAACTTTGTTGTTTCTTACTAAATTTTGAAATTGCTTGGTACAATTGTTCACCACATCAAGACGGTGTGTCATGCACAATACCCATGTCCCTAGCTCAAATGTCAAGGTCACACTTAGAGGTCAAAGGTTACATAGTCATGCAAGTCGTGTCCACTCTGTTACTTTTTCCTTTCTAACTGGATTTTAAAATTGCTTGAAACAAATGTTGACCACATCAAGACGGTGTTATATAATATTCCCGAGTTAAGGCACAACTGCGGGGTGTGTGATTCTTTTAAATACAATAATATTATAATAGCATGAATTATGCATCGCAATTTAGACTTTCAGCGATTTAGTTATTTCCTAGTTCAGTTGTGTCTTAGGCGTTGAGCCGTGTGATTGTGGTATATGTGTTACTTCTGATTGTAGTATATGTGTTACTTGAGCTGTTTAAGTTGAGCGCTGCCTTCCATGTCAGATTTTCATTATCTTTGATTCATTTGATTTTTAATAACAAAGTATAATAATTTATACTTTACACGAATTCGCAATCTATTGTTGGTGAAATCGGGCTATGCATTTCCTCTTTTACTGTAACAGGACTAGAAGCAGCCATGTTTTCTGAGACCATGAGAACAGAAGAACACGTACATTACATGGGGTTCCCAAGGATACTGGCTCTAGCAGAGAGGGCGTGGCACAAAGCATCATGGGAAGACGTTGATGACGTAAATACGAGAAACAAACAACGAGACACCGATTGGAAAGAATTTTCAGATAATCTTGGTTTTAAAGAATTATCAAGATTAGATAAACGACGTGTATATTATAGACTTCCCCCACCCGGAGCAAGGTAATTGTTTAATACGATCTAGTTATACCTGATATACATGTATATATAATACTAATAGCTATCTTCCAAAATGTCTATATTTATGTCTAGAATTTATTGTTCATATGACTTTGTCTTCAAACATAATTTAGCATTATAATCTCTTGAGTTTCATTTTGATCCATCCCAACTGAACTTTAAAAATTAATGAGTCCCACTATGTACAAATAAAGTATTCAATGAGTTCCAGCCAATTTTGATGTGTCGGGGACTCGGAACTCTCACCAAAATAAAACACAGAATCTCCTTATACTACTGTATACAGTACAGTTGAAAATTTGGTATAAACTTTTACAGATAATGTAAATATACGATTTGTTGTTGACAAATGGTATACTAGTAACTCGAATTGTAGTTTCTAATAACTTCTGTTTGGTATTTCAGTATTGAAGACAACGTTTTAAAAGTAAACACAAAATATCCAAACTTATTAGTAGAGAGAAGTGTGGACGAAGGGAAAAGTTGGGTGACATATACAGACTCTAAACTCCCGCCTGGTGACCATACGTATCTTTTACGTACAAAGTAAGTACTAGTCAAAAAGTTTTCTGTGGCCAGATAATTTACCGACAAGTATGAACGATATATATCCTAACGAACTCTACATGAACCCTGTATGTAACCGTTTATGTACATGTACACTGTACAGTAGTACACGGTGTTAACTCCGTTTACTCGAACCGCTTGTGTATGTTGTAGATAGTCTAAATTCAGACGAGATAAGACATAGACTGGTACCTAGTAGTGTTCAAAAATGCTACTTTAAACTTGGGAGTCGAACGCCAGACTGAGACATTAGCGAATTGGAATTGATACTTGGTCTCGTGCTCTTCCATAGCCAAATCGCTTCATGTATTCCAATAGACCTGCGACCTGCTGTGATACCCGACATGCAGTTATTCTGTTAGTCATTGCCCAGTATCATCGGTTATGTTATTAAACAAATATGTATGGCTAAAATATCTACCATGTACGACGTGGAAACGTGATTAAAAGATGTTTGAAATAGGAACAATTATAACGGATATATTACTTGGTTATTATTGGGAGAACATCAGCTCATACATCTTAATTGTTTACTTAAAGTGACGTGCCCACACTGATCACCAGACTACTGTCTGTACGTGTATGCGGTATCAAAATATTACAATGGATTGGCTCAATTATCATATTGCTTATTCTTGGAACTTGTGATATTTTGAATCGCTGCACAAACTATACAGCTTACAATAAATACTAGTACAATGTTGTATACGGTTAACAGACACGAAAACATTCGTATCTCTAAGCTTCTGACACCAATGTTGTATTTCAGGTCTAAGACCAGTAATGTTCACAGTAGACCAGTCAGAGTTTCAGTACCAACCGTTTCATCCGCTACAACCACATCTATATCAATATTACTTGTGATTACAGCGAGTGTGGTGAACATTGTAATGTGCAACTTTATATAAACAATGAATCTATAATTATTATGTGTTTTATATTTTTTTATACAAACATTGTACTTTTTGTAGAACTTTCTTATTATGAGTGCTCAAAATTGGATGTCCATGGTTGACTCCATACATATAGTTTAGCATAATATACTCGTAAAGCATCTTAGTGGAAAACGTCAATACTTTGAATAAAGCTAAAACGTTGTGCAGTGCATAGATTCTGCAAAACGAAGATTAGCCCATAATTTCTTCTTGAATAGTGTAGCCATTCAATGTTTTAAACCTTTACAAAAATAAATGATTTAAAATGTCATATTTAGCTGACATACTTACCGCAATCGTAGCAGAGTGGTTAATGAGTCCGCCTCGGCAGCGTGAGATCAAATACTCTAATCCCGGCGGAAGACGGGTTAGAACTTATGCGGTCGGTTGGTGAGACGTTAGCAAGTTAAAAGTGATTACCGTAGACCAATCTCTGCCAGGCGCTCAGCAATAAGAGAAGAGATTCGGGAGGTGTTGTGTGTACGAAATAAAGGGGCCTCATAAGTCACGATCGGCTGGTCCTATCAGTACAGGTGACACTACCAAGATAAGCAAAGCCTTTACTTAAGGATTTTTATTTTTAAGAAAATTCTTATTTTCCTACTAAGATGCTTTGTGAATACCAGCCCATGTTGGTATATGTAAGTTGTTGCTGTCTTAATATCCTGATGATTCGGAAGCCAGTAGGCCTAAAGCGACCATATTTTACAAAATGCGCATTAACTTCTGGGACCAGCAATAAATAATTGTATACAAAACTACAACTGTTTTGACTTATTTTACTTTTGCTCATTTATTTTTGATAATTTCTTTGCAATGACATGTACACTCATGTGTACACATAAAAGGGATACGGAAAAATCGGACAGGGAAGGCAGCATTAAAAAAACAGCCGATCATAGAAAACCGAAATACCACAGACCACAATCACATGACACAATGCCCAACACACAACTGAACGAGAACATGAAATTGAACCGCTGAAAGTTTCAATTATCAAAAAGGCGAACGACCAAGTTCCAGCAGTCAAAAACCTGGAAGTCCTTGTGTAAATCAAGGTCTGTGAATTACGTGAGTATGAGCAATGAGTATTGACCAACATTTTGTTATGAGATGTAACACGATCAGATGTTCGTGAAGTTAGCAGGCTAGCGGCCTAGCAGCGTGAAGTTGGCAGCCTAGCGGCCTAGCAGCCTAGCAGTGTGAAGTTGGCAGCCTAGCAGCGTGAAGTTGGCAGTCTAGCAGCCTAGCAGTGTAAAGTTGGCAGCCTAGCAGCCTGATCAGCAACTTTTTCTATAATTATACATATAGATGAATACAAAGTGTGCTTTGGTCTACAACATTGTTCAATTAATTGATGACGTCATGTTATCATATAAAGCCGAATAATGATCCAAAGAATACGGGATCTTTGAATGATCCAAATACCATTTTCCATAGTTGATTGTGCACACTTCGTACTTGTCAGTTTAAATGTTAAACTCTACTCATATTACAAGGAAAATGTATAAATGTGTTTACAATGTTTGACTATTCGACAGACATACGTGTACATGCGTGTTCGTGCATGACCGGTGTACAAACGTCATCAGCTGGGTACTGTTTTATCAAAGCACTTACGACAATCTTAAAGTTACGCTCAAATTTAAATTCCTTTATAATTCTTTAACAACTGTAAATTGGTGACGGTTTGTAGGAATTCATTAACTGAATCATTATTGTTCTTGCAGCTCCATTTATCACGCTTTATAGTTGGAAAGAATTAAAATTTGATCTTAAGTTTACCAATTCCGTAAGTGCTTTGACAAAACAGTACCCTGTTCTCTTCTTTGTTAGGTTAGTTAACGCAGTGTTCAGGGCACTCATTTGTCATCCGGTCGTTCCGGGTGCATATACTGGGTCGGACAGGTTATGTTCTTCCGGGACACTGGAGCAGCTGTCAGTTTTTGCGGAAGGACAAGTTAGTTCTGAAACCGACCAAAGCACAATACAGTACACGAAGTCTACATCTTGAATCATTTATTCTGTATCCTCGGTGTATAGAATTTGAATAACGACAAATAAAATCAGTACGTTAAGTTAAAGTTCTATCCCCAGGCTTTCAGTGAGCTACATAAAATCGGCTAAATTCACAATAGTGCCTGACGTCCAATAACTCTACCACATATAATTTAGCAATAATAGATGTTGTCTCCCTTTACACAACATTTAAGTACAAATTCTTGTTAGAGATAGGTGACAAGATTTCACGTAGACAAAGAAGAGAAAAAACGGAACAAAAACCTTCGATATAACGGAAACTTCGATATAAACGAGTTCGAGATAATGCGAGTTGGTTGTAATTCAACTGTAACATAATCGGTGTGGGATGCTTAACCACAATGCTCCACTAAAAAGTATTTTCATGACAGGGTCAAAAGCCAATGGCTGCCATCGGCGCCGGGTGTAACAGCCGTCGTGCGAGGCGTGTATAGTCGCCTGAACAGACGCATGTCTGAAACTAGATTTTAAATAGGTACGTTACTATATTGTCGTTTGAACCATGTATAACAGAAACACGACGGTTCATAGTTTAGTTTGAATGTTGTTTTCCTCGATTGTATCATGATGGCTCTTTTCTCTTTGCGAATTGTTCTACACTAGGGAATAACAATAGTTTGAATTTCACGATTACACACAACACTTATGGTAATTAATACTAACCTCCTCACTGCGTACGTCCATACATTACCTTTACTCTGATCAGCTTTGCAAAGGGCAGTAACCACTGTGAGGAGTTTGAATTAATACATGTAAAACACTGAACATACTTTCATACTTTTAATTACGCTCCAAACTTGACATAGGCGTGGTTGTATTGAGCACATTGAGAACAATGTTCACCAAAAGGACTTTGTGAACCAATTTGACGCGAATCATAGGGAACATGTTATCTCTTGCGTCGCTTCGGTTTTCCAAAGCACAATTTACAAATACAATACAGTGGTATGCCGATAATCGTAAGTAATAACCCACCATAAGTTATATAATGTTTAACATCCTCATTCATTGGTTCAAACGTTATCACTTTGATTGTGGCCACGTGACGTTGCCACGCCCAGCAACTATAGGGGGCGCTATCACGGATATGTAGCTTTCGAATGTGAAGACGGTTTAATTTATCCATGAAAACTCGTCCTTTGGTTTGTCGACGGATGGTAGCGGGATTTATTGGTCTGTCACCCCTTTGCCATCTAACTTTACCTTTGTCTGATGTAGGACAGCTAAGTTTTATATGTGAACCAACTGCGTGATGCTCCACTTCTCTCTTCACCAGGGGAGGTAATCCTGGTTTCTTGTCAATTGGATGATAACCTCCCTCTATGATTTCTACAACATTACCGGTTTCATCAGTGACGACTATCGGAGGTGGGGTTGTTGGACAACGTTGATAGCAGAACCCTGCAATATGTACCAACCATGCGTTTAGTTATAGTCAATTACTATATGGTACGGAGATATTGACACGATTCTGGCCTTTATGCATGCATACACGTATATTAGTCTAGCATCTAGAGTTTTTAATGTGAAAAAAAGGTCCAGAGCGTTTCTCAGTTTATTCGTGTAGAGGGATGCTTGAATATTAATTTTAGCGAGGGTGGACAGCTGAGATCCTGTAGGTTACCATGGAAACCATGATGGCGTCAAAATTTCCCGCCAATTTTTTAGTACACACTCCGTCTTAATCTAACCTTTCTTACTAGTATGTACAAACACATATCAATTTTATTATGCGTAATATTTAAAGTACCGGTATAGAGCTCAGAAATGATATGAGAGTCAAGGTCATTTAATGTCAAGGTCAAGGTCATTTAGAGGTCAAAAGACCTAAAAATGGGTAAAAAATGTGTTTTTACCCCAAATAGTTATCATTTATATGCGCAATTTTGTCCATATACTTCATTAATTTATTTCAACATCGCCTGTTATCAGTTGCACTTAAAATAAAATTCATTTCGTGTTGACATGGCGAATAAAAATGAAATAAGGGGGAATTTCGTAACCCCACCCCAATTGAAATTGTCCATATATTTTGATTATCATGACAAAACTGTATGCATTGCATTTGCTTCACCAAGTGTAAAAGTGCAAAATGTGCATACATACTACTGTATGTGCAACCTTATTACACAATGATACCTAGCTTAGCATTTAAATTGATATGTTGACCAATGTCACGAAGGTGAAGGTCATTACAAGGTGAAAGTTCAAGACAATTGTTCCAGTCACATTTTTATGTTGTTAAAAGTGCAATAGCTTTGGGTTTTTTTGCTTCAGCGAGGAGTATTTCCTCCAATCATGTGTTGATTTTGTTTATTTATGTAGGCAGGTGTTTGAAGTTTAATACTAGAGAGGGTGGATAGCTGAAATAAAGTCAGTTACCATGGAAACCAAGATGGCGGCCAATATTACAGCTCATAACCAGTCCAAATTTCATAGTCCGGGCCGAAACCCCGAAAAATTGATCTTACCCTTTCATTGTTTTTCTTTAAATGATTTTAGTAGACAAGACCGTTGAAATGGAATTTCTTACGGGTGCCATTTTGTCACCACTGAGAATTTTGAGAAAAAATCGGTAAAACGTTCCAAAATATAAACGAAACTGCGAATTTCTGGAATCGGTGATCTACGATGTCATTTTCAATCATATTTTGTAATAAATCACACCAAAATGTAATTAGCAAGTTTCAGTTGAAGACTGTAAAATTTTAGTGTCTTTTTTTTATGGAAAAGGAGTTATTTTGGGGTTAAAACATTAAAAACTGCACATAAAAATGCGAATTTTTGGAATAAGTCGTCTATAACGTCATTGACCATTTAATTTGATAAATAATCGCTGTGATAGTTTCATAGTGACTTGCGATTAAGATATCAAGCATCTTAAGCTAGATATTTTTGGGGTAAAACATCGAAAATTGCAGTTTTTGGAATCGGTAGACTATGCACAATGACATCGATCATTTTATTTGGTGATTTAATATGTCAATGTAAATGGTATAAAACCATAAATAACCCTGCAGTTTAGATATGAAACATCCTAAGATAGGCTATTGTACAAAATGTGACTATTTGGGATGAAACTAAAAATATAAACATGTTTTGAGTTGGTTAAAGTAATAACAGTACCAGGCAGAAAATTGTATCATAAACAACTTGGAATACACCTTGTATACCAGGTATTGTATTGTCACCCTTATACATGTAGAACAAGGAATACCTTCCATATCAGTGTTAGGTACCATAAAGAGTACAATATGGCTCTCCCATGCAGTGTTTAATATCCTAATAGTCTGGAATAACAATGGCAGTCCCTATGAAACAAGGGATAACTCAGTAAGGTAGAGTCAGAACGTCCCCATAGATCCAGGCATATCTGTTTCCAGCAGTACAGTATAAGGTTACTCATACGGTCACACCCCTGGCATTATTGTAGGCAACGGCTATTTATAGAATTGTTTTTCTTGTCGAGTACTAGTGGGTCATACATAGCAATGGCACTACCCTAGGATGTACACCCACAGAGAAACAACGAGTAGTTGCAAACTGTGTTGGGTACCATATAAAGCCAGGAATGGCTGTTTCAGGCCATGCATGTGACAAAATGGAGCAATGAATAGTTACTCCATACCTTGTTTGATACTCTTTAGATTTACGGATGGCTGAATCCAGCAGTATTATGTATTAAGTGAATTCAGGAATGATTCTGTCATGCATTTATTAACAAGGGGAGACTTTAAAAGTAATTTAGAATCAATCACCGTTTACAGCCGCATTAGGGTACCAATGTATGTCATACATAGCTTACAGTGATTGCTCGCCTATAGAGCTAAGCAAGGATATGTTACATATATTGCATAGAACAAGAAGGGAAGTCAGGACTGTGCATTGTTGAGTACCATATAAAGTCAGTTTTTGATATCTATCTAAAGCCTATGTTTCACTGAACATGTTTTTTCTCGGCGATGTACTCTCGATGGACATTAATGAGCTTCGCGAGGCAACTGAACCGGTTTCTCGTGGTCTAGGTGTAGCTTTGGGGGAAGTCATGGGACAATTTGTGATATCGGGAGGATTCGTGATCAATCGTGAGAAATCGGGATATCTTCCCGACGTTATGCGTCTGTCCCACTGCCTCGGACATGTACTCCTGATGGTAATTTGGTGCTTCGAAAGGCGTCGGGAACATGTTCCCTGATGTCTCAGGGAAGCTCCCCACTTAAGTGTCAGGAACCTTAGACAACATTTCGGTGTCTCATTCGAGGTCTCGAGAGTTATTCCCCGAATGTTCGCTAATACTTATCGGCGATGACTCGTGTGGTACCAGTAGGCATCTTGAGAACTTGATTGATTGAACACATTGGTCCTACTGCCAAGGGAATGTACTCCCGAAATTAATCGGGAGTTTGGGGCGTCGGAGAAAGGTTGAATGTGCAAAATCACCGGGGGCCATCACGAGAAACTATATGTAATTCTTCTTCGTGGATGAGGAATTCCTCAGTGGGACATAGGCTTGATCGAGCAATATAAATTATAGCGAAAAATGCATGTGCCAGAAAGTGTCAGGTGGCAAATGAGGTTCAGGGAATAGTTTATTAGTTCGATTTTGAAGCAAATTCTTAATAATAATATTTAATCTCACTCAGGGCAAATACTTGGTGTTTCCGTCACTCCAAGGGTATGAGAGAGAAACTAGTAAGGAGCTTACTAGTTGCATTTTGATTCGTTTTTGGTATGACCCGGTCTGGCAGATCGAACCAGGTTCACTCCGCACTCGAAGCGGCCGCTCAGCCGCTAGACCATCGAGGTATGACTGTTCTAAGCAGTACATAGTATCTATAGCGCATGGAACGACTGTGTTATACATTGCTAGGTATTATATAAAGCCAGGAATAGGAAAGACAATTTTAGGTACCACAATCGGTGTCGAAATTGCTGTGTCTGGCAGTGAAAGGTATGTACTCATAGGACATTGAATGGTTGGTCTCATTGGTAGTGTTCGTACCATACAGGGCCTAGCAAGTTTGTTCTCAGGGGTTGAACACGTACATTTGCAGTACAACATTTCTGTGTCCCAAATAGCATGCACATTTATAGTGTTCAGAGTACCCGGGTAGTCGATCGGAAGAATGACCGAGTAACCGAGTACCGATTTTAGTACTCGTTGCCATCTCTAGTTCCACTAGATCTGAATCACATGGAATCCCAATTACTCAAAGGCCACATATGTGATGCCTGTATTTGGTTCTAATAGGTACTTTATATCGCTGGCTTATAATTAGATGGTCGTATGTACAAAATCAATATTCTGAGAAAACATGACAAAACTGTCTGAAAATTACTCTTTTCTTTTGGAAAAACAAGCTTTTTGAACTTTTCGTGAAAATAGGCTCATAAGAAGCGCATTGAGATGCAGATGTCAAATATGCATGATTCTTATAAGGTCGACCTCCTAATTCTAAGCCAGCGATATGATCAAAATATAAGACCGGAATGGCTTTATGTTTATATTCAAAATGCCACACTTATCATATATTTAGTGATGTTGACCCCCAATATATCGCATTTAGCTCAAAGCATGGTATTAGATAAAGGATAACTTGAACTACTGATGATATGGCAATATTTTAGTCTTACAGTAATTACTACCAAGTAAAATTATTTATGAGAGTGTAGTAGTTCGATTCACAAAAAAGCTAACCTTTCATTTCAATTTTGAATGTTTTATCCTAAAATAACAGATACCCCGAACATATCACATTTTTTTACCATAGCCTAGCTGAAGATGTTTGATATCTTAATCGCAAGTCACTATGAAACTATCACAGTGATTATTTATCAAATTAAATGGCTAATGACGTTATAGACGACTTATTCCGAAAATTCGCACTTTTAGATGCAGTTTTTAATGTTTTAACCCAAACATAACCCCTTTTGCATAAATACACAACACTAAAAATTTACAGTCTTCAACTGAAACTTAATAATTACATTTTAGTGTGATTTATTACGAATTATGATGGAAAACGGCATTACAGCTCACCGATTCCAGAAATTCGCAGTTTCATTTATAATTTGGAACGTTTTACCCCAATTTTCTTAAAATTCTCAATGGTGTCAAAATGTGACCCATCAGAAATTCCATTGCAACGGTCTTGTCTACTGAAATTATTAAAGAAAAAACAATGAAAGGTTGGATCAATTTTGTGGATTTTCGGCCAGGACTATGAAATTTGGACTGGTTATGAGCTGTAATATTGGCCGCCATCTTGGTTTCCATGGTAACTGACTTTATTTCAGCTATCCACCCTCTCTAGTAATAAACTTCAAACACCTGCCGACATAAATAATAAAAAAAACCCACATGATTTGAGGAAATACTCCTCGCTGAAGCAAAAGAAACCAAAGCTATTGCACTTTTAGCAACATAAAAATGTGACTGGAACAATTGTCTTGAACTTTCACCTTGTAATGACCTTCACCTTCGTGACATTGGTCAACATATCAAATCGAATGCTGAGCCAGGTATCATTGTGTAATAAGGTTGCACATACAGTAGTATGTATGCACATTTTGCACTTTTACACTTGGTGAAGCAAATGCAATGCATACAGTTTTGTCATGATTATCAAAATATATGGACAATTTCAATTGGGGTGGGGTTACGAAATTCCTCCTTATTTCATTATTATTCGCCATGTCAACACGAAATAAATTTTATTGTAAGTGCAACTGATAACAGGCGATGTTGAAATGAATTAATGAAGTATATGGACAAAATTGCGCATATGAATGATAACTATTTGGGGTATAAACACATTTTTTACCCATTTTTAGGTCTTTTGACCTCTAAATGACCTTGACATTAAATGACCTTGACTCTCATATCATTTCTGAGCTCTATACCGGTACTTAAAATATTACACATAATAAAATTGATATGTGTTTGTACATACTAGTTAGAAAGGTTAGATTAAGACGGAGTGTGTACTAAACAATTGGCGGGAAATTTTGACGCCATCATGGTTTCCATGGTAACCTACAGGATCTCAGATGTCCACTCTCGCTAAACTTAAACTTCAAGCATCCCTCTACACGAATAAACTGAGAAACGCTCTGGACCTTTTTTTCACACTAAAAACTCTAGATGCTAGACTATATTGCAAGATGCTTGTGTTGAATATATCTATGTCGGCGAGCAACTCGTGCACTATCGATCCTTTAGATTTGTGTTTATTCGTATTACACCAAGAGCGTCTTAGTGATACTCTTCGCTTATGAAAACACATAACCGGGATTTAAATATAGACATGAAATCAGCTGTTAAATTAGGCCAATAGAAAGTCGAGGAGCATGTCAAATTCTCCGTACTATACAATACATCAACAACACTGATACAAAAAATGCTAATTGTGCACATCTCTAAGACCAACACAAAATAATATTGTGCGTCTAGTAACACTACCCAATAGTTTGCCCCTTTTGTAAAACATTGTATGGCATTTTGCTGAATTTCATAGCCGATCGTTTTTTGCAGCATACAATTAATTGTACACATTTTGGAATGTTTTGTCTACCTACCTTATTAATTGTTGTTTAACATGTTACCAGGAGTACACTATGATATGCGTGTGTTTGGTCTTACTTTGGCTGTTCATGCAGTTGATATCAGAGGTTCAAGTTTCAAATTTTATTGCATTAAATAGGCCTCCGACCCATGTACAATCAAACATATACAATATGATGGATCATACATACATACATGCATCAAATTTCGGATTCGAACGCAATGGCTTGACGCATTATAATATACTCAGTAGAATGTAATTGTATTCTGTCAAACGTTGATGAAAGTACAAAAATGTACATCTAGATTGCAATGATCAAGTACATGATACCTGGTGCACAAATGTAAAATAGCATAATCCATTGTGTTTAATCCATTTGCAGTATTTTATGCGAGTCAAAAAACTGAACGAAAATCCGTAGTGTGCGTTTTTGATTGTACTGAGTATAATTCATTGCGAAACATATTGGTATTCATGGCTTCATCAACATAAAGACATCATTGTATACCATGTGTCCCCTAAGCCGGATGTAGCATCCTTCTTGGAAGCGGGTTCGAACCCCGGAAGAAGTGTAATCGCCAAATTTCACAAGATCAAATTTAGGCACAATACAAATGTAAGTAACAATCATGCCACGACCAAGATTACATAACAACAGTGATTAGTAAAGGTTCAAAGATAAGTCAAATGGATGTTTTAGCTACGCCCTGTATGTTGAAAGGGATTATTACCTTGAATGACTTCACTCTTTCTGCCTTTTATACCTGGCAAATGAGCAACGATCCGCGACAGCACAGTGGATCTACACGGCACGCCTGTAACATGCAAGTTCGTCAATTCATTTTGAGTACTACCAATATAAAACAATATTCAGGGCTTGCTGTCATTTACATTATGTAGTATGGGCATGCGCTGGCATAAATTGGGTGTTCGGCCAATTATTGTTTCTCAGGATGGGGTCCAACAAGCTATTTGTCTTATAAAGGGCTGACTTTTCAGACTATAAGCCCTGTGTAAATACTAACTAGTAAATTCTATATAAAAAGTCATGTTTTTGTAAAATCCCGGGATCCGGTTCCTCCTCTGGATATGCAGGCCCGGATCCACAGTGGGGGCACAGGGGGCCCGTGCCCCCCCCCCCCCAGTTGGCCTCAGAGTGACCATTTTATACAGACTAAAAACGTTAAAATCCTTAAAATATTACCATTCGATTAGGCTATGGGTCGTTATTTTGTGATAACAATCTCTGTATATTACATATAGCGGAAGCGAAGGCAATAAAATGTGCCCCCTGTTGTTTATCCAGGCCCTAATTACACCCAATCTGAATCAATTAGACGCTTTCCCAAATGATTTTATAGCGTCTGGAAGATCATGATTTATGTGATTCATTGATCTATGTTAATAAACTCTTCAATGGGATAAACATACATGTATATTTAAAAAATTGCTTAAAAATGAACATTGTCTGATTATGTAGCGAACAGTGAATTTTAATAATTTGACGCCTGATTTGTAAATTTTAGGGAATTGAAAGAAACTAATTTTATTTATTTTTTTGTTAAACTCGTCATATTGTATGTTGATGTAGCAGTACAATTTTATTACCTTTGTTCTGATTTTAAAAGCTTAAAGGGCTGGAAATTGCATGATTTTAATTCGAAAATTTAAAAAATCTTCGACGGGAGGGGACACCCCTCCCGCACCAACCCCAACATAACATCAAAACAATTATCTGGCCCCCCCCCCCAGTCAAAATTTTCTGGATCCGGGCCTGGATATGCGCATGGGGCATTATTATAGGGGTCCCCCGGATGTTGTCTATAAACTCTGTCATGAAGACTATAAGTGTACTAAATCAGACCCTTATGTTACCAAATACTGACATCTTAGCTGTTAAGGCCCTAGACATGATCAGGGTGAGATTGAGATTCCAAGGGCGGTTGAACCGTGTTCAGGGGAACTGGGGGCGAAGCTTCCAGAAGCCAACGATGCACCAGGGATGAAAGTTCAAATCCCACTGCATATTGACTATTATGGTACTGGAGTCCTACAAGTTGGAGTCCAATGACTCCCTCCTGCCGATGGGGTTTGGAGAATTGTTTTTTGATTTTTGGAACCTCAAGTGAATTTGAAACGTACGTATACGTTTGTACTCATGCTTAAAAATACTTGTTTGGCAGTTTTTGGCTCATACACGGTATTTATGTATATCGGACTTTGTAAAAAAACGTAAAATTGGAAAGAGTGTTAGAGCGCCAGATTGGGTTTAAATGCAGGATATAATGCAGAATATGCACAATCTGAGTCATTAAAAAAATAACTAGGAAATTTAATGACAGCGGTATTGAACGACAGGTGTAATGAATACTACACTCAACTAAATAAATTAAGGCCAATACTTAGGTTCATAGATTTTTAAGTGCAAAACTGTTCATATTTAAAAGTTATTCTGGTGTGTACATTCGTTTACCTACCCATACCAGTTCAAATATACCGTGCATGTCCGTGCAAACACACCCATCCATCAAAATCAGTAGGGGTTTAAAAAATAATTTGAACTTTTGGTTGAGTCGTCTGCTACGCTATAGACCTGATTAGTGTGAAGACAAATGTCTGATGCACAGAATACACATGTCGGAGGCTGAGGCAGTCAGAACAGTCAGTCGTCTGCTGGCTGGGCAAACGTAGTGGTAGGTGGCCTATGAGCATGGTGTAATCCAGAGTGTAATCAAAATTGAATGATCAGGTATTGAATTAATTGGCCTTTAACAAATAACATGTTAGTAGCAGTGCCGTAAATGCAAAAGGTATTGACCCTTGGTTTCTTTTGTTGAGTGTAGAAACTGGTTTAATAACTAATTTGTAAAATTATGAGAAATCAGTATAGCATCCAATTTGTATGAGATACCTTAAGTATATAATAGTAATGATGCTACGTGTAGGAAGCACTCACCGTTTGGATACATGGTCATGATTGGTATATCTACAGGAGTGATTGGTTTGTTCAGGTCGATCTTCTCCACCATACATGTACCAAACTTTGATCTACGTCCGTTTCTATCACACTGATCACACTCGCCCCATTCTGACCAGTGGGTGAATACCTAGCGTAATGAACAAAACTACATTCCGTGCGTGCGTGCGTGCGTGCGTGCGTGCGTGCGTGCGTGCGTTCGTTCGTTCGTTCGTTCGTTCGTTCGTTCGTTCATTCGTTAAATATATAGGTGTAGCTCATAGCGTGATAGAATAGAAGTTTCACCCTAGGCAAGAGATACAAAACGTAATAGGTAAATTTCAGTGCTGCAAATCAAATAATGTCTAGGGGACATAATCTAAGGGCCATGAGATGTTCAAGACATGATTTTCATGTTACATATTCAAATTAGTTCCATGACATACATTATAATATACCATAAAGTCTCTACAAGCCGAATTTGCCCCGTTGGTGGCCGGACTTGCCCCTGCGCGGGGTAAGTGAGGTCACCTAGATCACTTTGAGCGAAGATTTATTCAATGAAAACAAAGACATTGATCTACAGTAGGAAGTAATGGAGCTAGTTCCGACTCATTATGCCTCACCTAAACATAAGATGCCAAACTAGATCAGCCTTTTCTAAAATGTGACCGAACTAGCCCCGGTGGCTCCCCTAGCTGAAATATAGTAAAACCGTTTATGCGTGTCACAATGTGAATGCCGTTTTACTTCATTATTGTAAACACATTAAAAATAATTAAAATTCGATCGTAAGTTACGTGCTTTTGAAAACAGTACCGCCGAGTCTATATAGGCCTACCTTTATATTATGATCCACGAGTTTCTGTGCCGGTAGTAATGTAGACGTGTTGTTTTCTGACACTGACCTCTGTGGTTCAGTGAACAATACGTCAACCTGATATATAATCTCTGAATCACCATCCTTCACACAGTAGTATTGTCCTGCATCCGATACGTCAATATTCTTCATTATCAAAGTCATGTCTTTCTTAATTTCGATTCCTTCTGGTTTAGAGTTTATACGTTTAGTTGAAGCGTCCAAATTTCGTACCCTTTGCCAAAACAGCCGATGCTTACCTGACTGTTGGTCCGGCCGCAGACATGTTGGACATTTTAGTTCCACCCTCTGTCCTTCCAGTGCAAGTATCGCGACAATTGCTTCATTTATCCGGTTCTCACGTTTGTTATACTCATCTAAACACTTGTAGTAATCGCCAAACAGTTCACTGATTTCTTCCTTTGAAAATTTCCAGTTTCCTTGCAACTGATCAAAGTTCGAGAGACCCATCGAACGTTTGCTTCTAGGTAGACCTAGATCTAAGTCGTCGTGCCATATGTCGTCGATTGTGGTTGGAAATAAATTTCCTCCGTATTTATCGCTTGTTCCAATCCCTGAAACACTTGAAAACGACGTCGTTATTATTATAAAACATAAAAACGGTGTAAAACTGCTTAGCTGCACTAGTTCCATTGTGACAAGCCGCCTAGTAAAAGGCGGGAATCCTATAATGACGTCATAACACAGCACATGACGTCATAACCAAATATTGTGACGTAGTGCTAAGCATAATATTTGTCAAATGGCCGTTAACAGAAACATTTAAGAATCTGGCTGAGTGACGTACATCTAGGGAGGGGAACGGTTCACTTTTAAAATACTAAAAAGCGATTCGGTTCGTCTGCTAAGTACTAGATCTACGTGTGTTCTAAATTAGAAACAGAAACGGTTTTGAGATTCAAGTATAAGACCCAATCGAATTCAAACGCAATAGGTCTATGCCCCCTCTGTGGGCATTGGGCCTTGTATGTTTTTAATGTTTCATGTGCTCGGCTGGTTAAGTTGAGTGCTGCCTTCACTGTCTGACTACATAATTTATTAATTTTAGGCCAATGCACTCTCAGTGACTCATGAGTCAAGATTAGAACTACATTAGCATACCTTCAGTACTTTGATTTCAGGATGTCTTTTTATTTAAATAGACCTTTTTCCCTAACTAAATGAATACATCTAGTATATCTAGCAGCGAAAGATGTAGGCTTTGTAAGGCCAAATTCATTGTTACTTTGCCGATACGTCAGATTTAGTTTCCGGCTTTTTTTGCGAAATTTCGCCCTTATTATCGGTGACTGTAAGTGGGTTCGAGCACTTGTAGAGCCCAACACAGGCTTAAAACTCAAACTAGACTTCTTATCTCCGACGTAGAGTTTTATAACACATAATAGGGCTTTTTATATCCTACGCAAAAAGTTAAAAATTGCTACGTATGACTTAGAAACTCTTATTTAGGCTTTTTATCCCTTACGTAGAAGTCTTTATTGGATTTTATCTTTTTTTAGACATGACTGTTCGTTCAACCGACTGTACAGAAATCAACAAAATATAAATACTGCACATATTAATCGTATCCAACGTGTAACTAAATATTAAACATATTTATGATGAAATTGCAGTTTAAACAAACGATCTGATTTTTTGACAATGTTCTTTAATGTGGTCCAGTGTCGTATGTCATGCAGTACCATGACGACACGGGAATTTTTAAATTTCGTCTAATCACCCAGCTTATAAGATCTTTTCGAGCCGTGTGAAGTTCTTGCAGAAACGGCATTCGATTTCAACTTCACACGGCTCGAAAAGCGACTCAATGAACAGACATGATGGCGTATGCATTGTAGTCCACAGTAATTTGTTGTGTAAGGCATCCATTGACCTCGTCGTTCGGAAACGGACATGCCTTATCTTGAAATGTTTTATGATGAATGTGAATGCCCGAAAACGATTATTTGGAATAGCTAAAACTTGTAAATTATAAACTATAGCGCTGTAAATAAAGCCCGCATATTGACTATAAATGTGCCACCTAACTTGCCTCTGTACCATAAGTAACGAACCTAAAAACTTATTTGTGCAAGGGGTCACCAAGCCTACCTTGTTCCCGCATGCCTACATTATGCGGATATACGTAACAGCCAAAGGGATTCGACCCGATAAAAATATCTTTCACATCTATACTATGAATACATAAGACAGGGGTCTTTCTTTATGACTGGCCCTCATATACCCAACTCAACATTATGTCCAATATTTTAAACAAGCCGAATACAATAATTTAATTTGTACTGCACACTTCAAGACAATATAATATTATACATAAAAAATACAACTTTTATCAATACACGTACACAATGTCGCCTGTGTCGAGCATAGAATGTTCACAAAATGCGTAAAACCCGGTTTGACGACATAACCCTGCACAGACAGAAACTAGAAAACGGCCTTCGATAAAGAAGAGAAATCATTATTTACACACGATCTCAGGAAATTAGTATGACGATTTGGTAGAGGAACATATTTGGATTAACTCACCGACACTCGTCCGTTTCTGTACAGCTTAGCTAGACGAAAGCAGCAATTCAACAACATTGACTGAAAACAATTCGCCGACTTTTGCCATTTTGACAGTGACAGCACGGCTTTTGTTACGAGTAATTTGATTGGCCGAAGAGTTGCATGGTTTTACCCACGGTGGGGAAACCACGTGACCAAAAGCGGTGCAGTGCACGATTTTCGACCCAAAATAACGTCGACTCAGGTAGGTTTTTTTCACTCTAACTTCTTTGATACACCATTGTTTTTAGTCAGATAGCGCGCATAAACCCCGCGATTGAAAGCGGTTTCATTGGCTTTATGGATCTTGATGCAATTCTACTCCGTTTTTATGTAATCCTTGCCCAACCGATTCCAAATTTGTGAAATGTTTAGATAACGTACACTTCAGTTCGCAAATTATGCATCTAGCACAGCTTCTGTGGCAAATATTCTGTCAAATTATGGATTAAATGGAAGCTAGTTAATATTCTAAGCAGTGTGTGAAATATAAAATATGCCTCTTAAGAAACTTTGGAAATATCATCATACGAAGGGTTTGGTAACGTACACTTTGCCATAATTATTTCTGAAGGTAACGTACACGTAAAATGTTTCATTTCTAACAATCGAACTGAATACTACAATTTAACTCGTCGATTAATAAATAGTTTATAGGTAAGCCCGACTGAATACAAACAAATAATCTATACCCGCATAAACATGTTGTTTATTCACAAATACAAAGTTTTTGAAGTCATATATTTGCAATAACAAATAGGCCTACTCGAGGATTTTTTTGCTTTGAAATGTGGACTGTATATATATAGCGGTTAAAATATTGTGTAATATTATAACATGGTGAGATAAACATCACTAGATCTATAGATAGAATTTGACCTCTTAGCCGTAATCTTCGAATATTTACTATATAAAGTATATAGCTAAAAGTGCAGTCACGACTCAATACTCGTTTTCGATCTATAAACATCAATACTTCTAGAAGATATATCTATAGTCTGCCGACGACAACACTATAGTTACTTTTGTTTATAAATACAAATAAAAATGTATTGTGGTTTATAGTCATTTTCGTTAGAAAACAAAGGATTTTGTGATCATCGAACTATATAGATGTTGATCGAAAACGAGTAATGCGTCATGACTGAATTTTCATATAGTTTATACCCAAAGGTTCTATAGATCTATATCTCTCTTCGTAATACACGCGAGTAATAAACATTCAAATGAGGCATATACAAGGGCGAGTCACTTTATTTATGTACGTATACATGTGTATTATACACATTGTCAAAAATGTAAAAGAATAAATTTTTAGAATGAAATAAATTTTACATCCAATTACGAGCCCTCTTGGGTATATATAAGCACACAATAACAGATGTACACGAACATTAGAGTTATAACCATAATTAAACATGACGATGGGTGCGTTAACCGCGGGTATGAATAAAATCGGGACGAAATGTACTTACGGAACATCTGACAACTACAGTCGTTTCGGCTAATTCTGCGCATTGGGGAATTCTGCGCAACTTAATTTGCATATTTCAGGGATCGTTTTTCTTTTTTGTGCATGTTTGTTACTTATGAAAAGTCATACCATCACAAAAACGGCATCGGATTACGAATAAGATTGGGACGAAATGTACTAGCGGATTATCTGACAACTACAGTCGTTTCGGCTAATTCTGAGCATCGGGTAATTCTGCGCACCTTAATTTGCATATTGTAAGATCATTGAAAATGCTTTCCATAGAATCAATGCATGGGTAATAGGTTGATACCCCCTGCCCCTAACTTTGGTATTTAGAGTCTTATGTCATGGGTCAACGTGCTCGCGGTATAATTCTCTACACTTACCGAAATCATCTTGCTTTAGTTTATTTACACCATGTTATAATATATTTTCAGCTCTGCAAGTCAGAACTTCTTCTAGAAACCTTTGATACAGTACCTACCTAAGCTCGATCATGATCATCAGTAGTTGATCAAAAACATGTAGGAAGATTTATCAACACCAGAAGTGGACTTGATCAAAATTTCACCAGCACCATTGAATGGCCTCAAACATTATGTATACAGTGCTGGTACAAGCACACATCTTGACAGTTCGATGACAACACATGGTCTGAACATAACCATAAGTCTATATTAACAGTTCCATGGGCTTCAGTGTCAACCCCCAATCTACGATAAATAATGAACATCCCATATTTGGCCACCCAGCGGACAAGCAGACATTCGCAGTATTTTCAAACTTGGTGCACGTGTGATGGTTATGAATAATTTACCTCAAAAATCACACGGCATTGTCAAGAAATATACCAAGCCCATCAAGTCGTGTTCACGTTGAAACAGTTGACCTGGTGATATTCTGTGGCTAGTTTCCGTCACTTGTTAAAAGGGACGTAGTCGATTCGTTTTGAATCAAATAATCTGTGCAAACACATTGTGGTACTTTATTTTTGCCGATACTTCATTATACACCTGTTGAAATCTCTATGTAGATGTTTAGAGGTAGGAACGGCTAATATTCTTCCTGTTCTGTCAAAATTTGACCAGAAAATTGTCAATGTTGATTTTAATCCACATGTGGAGATGTTGGTGGGTTCCTTGTGGAAAGGACTTTAAGGTAATGGCAAGTCATACCATTCCATAAAATTTTCCAATCATGTTGATTTTCTTCCACAGGTGGAAAGGTTGGTATTACCTTGTGGAAAGATATAGAAAACATGCCAGGCAAACTTGTTAGGTGAATCGGCTGCTGTAAATGACATTTAGACAACACTATTTAAACACTCTAAGAAAGTGTTATTTATTCAATGTACATTTGTATGTATGTTTTGTTATTACAGTACAGTATATTTGTATATAAAATGCACTCATTAAACCATAATAAAATATTGCGTTTAATACGTATAATTACTGTCTGTTGATATATATCCTTCTTTAACACTATCAGAATAATGCACATTTCTACACTCCACCATTTTTATCTAGGTTCTCTAACCAGATCAGGTTGGTTTGTAATCCAACTGACAGCCTGTTATCAAAGAATAGCTGCTGTGGTAGAAAACCATTGGTAGAACTTATGTTATTGAAATTGCAAGACAAACTATAGCCCGAAACAAATTAACCTGGTCCGCGACCTTTAAGCATTAAGGTTTTTGTGCAGAATAAATCAACTTTTGCAAGAAAGTCATGCCTTGTTGAAGGTGTATAGAAGTAGTTTTATAAAACCTCATAAACATTCATTATCTTAATCGCTGATAAAAACAAAGGCAGACATTAAATTATAGTTGAGCAATCAGCTGTTCAATTATGCAATGAAATAGAAAGTTTGAGGACCAAGTTAATTTGTTATATATCTCTCAGTCTGGAATTACTAGAATGTCTGTACCTTCAGCTTGGATGGTAGAAAGTACTCTGGAGTGCTGTCACAGATAGAAAATGGTATCAAACTTCTGACAATTGGAAAAAGATCTTAAAAGTCACTGTGACATTGACCATTAACACAGGGGACTTGAAATCTGTACTACGTAGTCAAGAGACTCAACTGACTCGACAGTGTTTCTACCCTGATTTCATCATGAGCCGATACATAAAATTCATGAAAACATCACATTTTTATCAGACAATGAATATACATTTTTAGTTTTACAATAATAGCACAATTAACACTTTACTCCATATATGACTATATAAGACTAGTTTAACTGTATACACCATATACACTGAATTACATAAATGAATAGACAACCCCCTTTAATAAAACGTTGCACTTCATATCCATTGCCACCAGGTTAAGAGAGAATTCATTTTTTTCTTTTGTATGTCGGAACAGAAGTATGGGTACTAATTTCAGATCTTCTGTCAGAAATAATCAAATGTGTTTGTTCAGACGACTGTACATGTGTTTGTAAATGAGACCATGACCAGTCGTCATTGCGCTGGAATTTCATGTAAACTGTTTTTCGGTTTCCTGGCATACTCCGGTCGCTCATGAAGATCTGCCTCTCCTAAAGATTACCTCTTCTTCAGAGTAGTAGATCACTAGGTGGTATAGGTCTGATTGAACCTGAAATGAGAAGTAACATGAATAAGTTAATCCTTGATCACACATATACAGCCTTGACAAGCTTGCTGTCTCGAAGTGGCTGCTTTTTAACATCTGGCTTTCCAGCCTGGCTGAGTGTGCATAACGGGAAAGTAATTAAGTAAGTAAGTACATGTACAATCAGTGCTGATATAGAGAGTTAACATTATTCACATAGACATCAACGTCAGGGCCAGAAAAGTCAACTGAAATGACACTAAATAGATTTTAACTATACAATTTACTTTACTTAACCCTATATATTTCAATTATATAAAATAATTTGTAAGTGCACGTTACCTTATGAAAGATCGCGTGTACGTTACCTTCAGAAATATGACAAAGTGTACGTTACCAAACCCAGCGTATGATGATATTTCCAAAGTTTCTTAAGAGACATATTTTATATTTCACATACTGCTTAAAATATTAACTAGCTTCCATTTAATCCATTATTTGACAGAGTATTTGCCATAGAAGCTGTGCTAGATGCATAATTTGCGAACTGAAGTGTACGTTATCTAAACATTTCACAAATTTGGAATCGGTTGGGCAAGGATTACGGAAAAACGGAGAAGAATTGCATCAATATCCATAAAGCAAATGAAACCGCTTTCAATCGCGGGGTTTATGCGCGCTATCTGACTAAAAACAATGCTGTATCAAAGAAGTTAGAGTGAAAAAACCTACCTGAATCGACGCTGTTTTCGGTCGAAAATCGTGCACTGCACCATTTTTGGTCACGTGGTTTCCCCACCGTGTTACCCGAACACCAATCATTTTCTATATTGTCACATGATTCGTCACGTGATACTACAATGGTCGAAATGAATGTAAATATTAGAAATTGAATATCAGTTCTCCCTGAACTCGGATTATCGTCTATTTAAGCGGAACAGAAACATATAGGTGGCGGTAAGTTGCAAAAAATATGTCCCACTATCAAATCGTCGTACTAATATCCTGAGATTGTGTGTAAATAATGATTTCTCTTCTTTATCGAAGGCCGTTTTCTAGTTTCTGTCTGTGCAGGGTTATGTCGTCAAACCGGGTTTTACGCATTTTGTGAACATTCTATGCTCGACACAGGCGACATTGTGTACGTGTATTGATAAAAGTTGTATTTTTTATGTATAATATTATATTGTCTTGAAGTGTGCAGTACAAATTAAATGATTGTATTCGGCTTGTTTAAAATATTGGACATAATGTTGAGTTGGGTATATGAGGGCCAGTCATAAAGAAAGACCCCTGTCTTATGTATTCATAGTATAGATGTGAAAGATATTTTATCGGGTCGAATCCCTTTGGTAACAGCCCGTGACTGTTAACAGTATACCTTCTTTCAGTATCTATTTTGACATGGGATGAATATAATAAAACATAACTGTTTTTTTCAACGTAATTACAAACATTGAAGGGTCAGTAAACTAGATAACGCGTAGTATACTCGTATAATACCAGTGTGATATGTACTACCAGAAATACTTCAACGTCAATGATCGCTCTTATTATCTTATCAAGAATATTTTAGGAGCCAAGTTTTGATGTTCGTATGTAGGTCTATAAACAGTTTTCTCGACTAGATAATAATTACTTATAGTTTGTTAATCAATAATCATAACTTTATTTTCAATATTAGCGAGATTTTATTTTGGGATTGGTTACCTATGTTTGAGAGTGCAAATGAAAAATAATTTCATGGAATAGAATAAATCTAACTGATGAGTTGTCTCCTTCAAATAAACATAGGGTATGTAGAGATAAACTATAGTAGACAGATCAACGTGTTCTAGAAAAATCGGAGTGAACACATTGCGTGTAAACTACGTTATAGTTAGAACATATTAAGTAACGGTGTTATAATGATACATTGAAGAGAGGTGATGTAAGTACAGTATGGCGTACGGTTAGGGTCAAAACTCGTATTTAGTAGGTACCTACTAAATGATTAGTAGGAACCTCTCCGATTTAGTAGGTACCTACTAAATAACACTGGTTATGTCATCGTTTTATATAGGGTCTGATACAACCCTATTTGGTAGCCTGTCCTTGGTTAGTAGGACCATGATGAAAACGATATATTCAAGATTAAAACTATCGGCAACCTGACTTCATCGCTTCCGCAGTCGCCCTTGTATAGTTCGGGAAATACTGCTTCGACTCGGCTTCCCTTCCGTTCGCAATCGGCACATTCGGCAACTATTCGGCATGTTTCTTAACATGATCGACATATCTTCCGTGTGTATAACTCAGCCTTTCGTCGTATTCGGGGAGCGTTCGGCATTGCTTCGGCTCCCTTCGGGAACCGCTCGGGATGGTTACAATGTTACACCTGCCGTCCACTAGGACCCCGAAGGGTTCCCGAAGGCTAAATTTGCCTAATCGGGATGGTTCGGCATGTCTTCGGGACGTTCGGGAACCCTTCCGTGTCGTTCCTGTACGCTTCTGGAAGCCTTCTGGACACTTCGGGACCGAAAAATCTTCGGCATCCAAATTTTAAAAGTTTTAAAATTTGGACGCCGAAGGTCTTGTTCGGGATTGCTTCGGGGTAATCGGAAACCCATCGGCAACTGTTCGGGGTGTTCGGGAATCCATCGCCATTCACTCGGCACCTTCGGGAAGCCTTCTGCGAGGCTTCGTAATCATTTTATCCATCCCGAGCGGTTCCCGAAGGAAGCCGAAGCAATGCCGAAAGCTCCCCGAAGGCGCCGAATGGATTAGTTCTACACACGGAAGCTATGCCGATCATGTTAAGAAACATGCCGAATAGTTGCCGAAGGCGCCAGTTGTTAGCGGAAGGGATGCCGAGTCGTAGCCGTATTCCCCGAAGTATACAAGAGCGACAGCGGAAGCAATGACGTCAGTCTGCCGATAGTTTATTCCTACGTAGATCGCTTAGCAGCATGGTACGTAAAAACAAGAGCAAGCCAAATACGCTCGAGTACCTCATCAAACATGGCTGGCGTGATCCTCAAATACTTCTTGAAAGATGTGACATCTTCTTCTCTAAGCTCTCGCATCAAAGTGTTATATTGTCCATATTGAAGCCGCCTATCGTTGGTTAGCCAGGGGCGAACCCACCACCGATGACGCCTTCTCCTTCTATTCCGGAAATATAATGCTAAGGCAACCATTGCCTCTCTTTCAGCTTGCAGCTGTATTTGAATAGCAAGATGAAGGCGTCTTCCATCCATCGTGTTCAACTTTCAACTGATAACAAGATAGTAGTTCGTCATCGTTTATATACATCGGCAACATATCGGCATTCTATCGGCATCGATTCGTAAACACTTCGGCGTACTCTGCAAGGTAACCGCAACCTTTCCGCACGATCGGGAAACATTCGGGGGCCAAATCCTGAACGTTCGGCGTCCATTCGCGATGCATTCGGCTACCTCGGAGAGGTTTCGGCGACCGTACCGCAACACTTCGTATACCGATCCGCGAATACATCCCGAACGAGTGCGATGACAAAGCTCCGCCCATTTTTATTGATAAATGATCCCGAAAGGTTCCCGAACCTAGCAAACTGTAATCGGCTTCCCTTCCGCATATCATCGGGGTCTAGTGGACGGCAGGTCTTACGAAGCCTCGCAAGAGGCTTCCCGAAGGTGCCGAGTGAATGACGATGGATTCCCGAACAAGACCTTCGGCGTCCAAATTTTAAAACTAAAATGCTTCCAGAAGCGTACAGGAACGACACGGAAGGGTTCCAGAACGTCCCGAAGACATGCCGAACCATCCCGATTAGGCAAATTTAGCCTTCGGGAACCCTTCGGGGTCCTAGTGGACGGCAGGTTTTACATAGTCTCCATTTATCCTCTGACTCTTGTCAAGTAACCAGTCTTCGTCGTGGTTCCTAGTTATATATATACCGTGGTATTTGAGGAAACACCGTGATATACCTTTTTCTTGGCGGTACCCTGCTCTAGTATGCATATACGTACCATTTTGTTAGTTTCTTCCCGTTTTTGTGTGGCGTAAACGCCACACAATGATATTACCACTTTTCAGCTTACGACCAATTTAACGCATTAGGCCTCGGCAAATAAATAGTTCTATGATTTGAACAATATTACAAGCATGCAACACAGGTTACACGTATCATTGGACCTGATTTGTTTACATTACCAACATTTACTTATATTAAGACCAACAATTATATCAGACTTTTATTTTTAGAGGATATTTATAGCAAATCATTCCGCAACGGACTATATTTTTACTACCAAAGAATGTTCTCACTGGTGGCGGGAATCTAAAATAGTTCCCACGGTTTTCAATCGTATACTGTAACGTATGTAAATCACACCACCGCTGCACACTGCAGACGATTACCTAATTATGTTGTATACAAACATTGATGCTATATATAGCTGGTGGGGGGAAATAGTTCTACGTACATATCGATCGGCCGATTAACAATGTTACCGCGGTAAGCGTTAAACGCACTAGTCAATTTCTACCCTGCTTTATATAAGACCTCATAATTTTCGTATCTATTATCCGATTTTGAATATTAAAAGCTTGTAATGAAGCAGATATATATATTCAACACGATACCATAATTAATAAATCCACGGCAACGAGTAAGAATCCGTTCCGCGTAAAAGTAAGTTTAAAATATCCCGTTTTATACCAAATAAAAATTCAATCAACGGTCGAAAATCATCAATTATTAATTTAATATTCGATCGATTTTGTTCATTAAAGCTTGTTTTAAAAGCTAATACTTTAAGGTTTTATAAAATGTAAAACTTGTTTTTAAAGCATTAATCGGCCGATCGATATGTGTGAGCGACGCGATGTTTACCCCTTTTACATACGTTAATATAGAGTGTCATATACATTTAATTAACATGCGTGGTCATACGGAGAATAAACAGTCACTTATCTTGACACTGGTCGAATTCTCCAAGTCGTTAAAAATGGTATTTGTAAATATCCCTCCATTGATGCTCAGCATAGTTACTTAAGTAAGTTCCAGGTAACTGCTGGTTCTCTTGGTGGCTTTAGCAGCACAAATGTGTGAGTAAGGGTGGGCTTATCAGAACTGGGACATAAACTTATGATACAACCTGGATTCGATATTGGATTTAGTGGCATCAGTACGCCACACAGTAGTACTTTCAGTGCTTTGATTTGGGAGGCGATTAAGCCTCTCATTACTACCATTGCCCATTTCTTAATACAAAATTAACCGCCTTTAGGCTGCTATGTGAATCCGCATTCAAGTAGTTCCAGACACTGTCAACATTCCCAATACTGCTACATATGTTTCTCCAAATTTTTCAACTGATTTAAGCCAATCAGCAACATTTGTTTATTCTAAGATCAAAAATTATTGTGAAACTGTTCGTTAAATCGATATTTTGGCCAAAAAAATCACTACACCGGCTGATACCGAACTTGTTTTATAGTACGAAAATGACGTGTTCATCAAATGTCCCGGCTTTAAAGCTATTTTTAGAAACTTCAGACTACGGTCAAGTGATCAATGAATCGTATACGGTATGCAAAGTACTGTTATGCAATCATATGGTGTCGCTGTACCAGCTAGCCGCTTTGGACTGTCTCCCGCTGTGTAAGGAAGTGATTACAAGACGGCACTGTAGAATCTGATAAATAGGCGCGTAGTATTATTTTAAAGCCACTTTTAATAACGCATTCAATACACGTATTACATATAAACTAATATGCACCTTTTAACAATTATTTAGATACCCAACATGCCTATATAGTCACATATGACTATTTTGACATTCAAGACAAGATCGGCAGTAAGAAAACGAACATTAAACGTGTAAAGTCGGTTTAAGCTTTAGTAGCAGCAACCAGATCGCCTCCCACTAGTACTCTCAGTGCTTTGATTAATTAACGTGCGTGGTTTCTTGCAAGTCATGCGCGGCGAATACATTTTATTGAAACAATCGTACAGCAAATAAATACCACGAAGTTTAATCAATTTAATTAACGTGCGTGTAAATACTTATATTAAATGTGTTTATAATTGACATGACATGATTGTGATAAAAAGTACATGTGTACCACGAAGATTAATTTAATTTAATAAAACTTGGTGATGTGTACACGTCACTACATGTATACATGTACATATGTTGTCTACTGTTACATCGGCTAATTTATCATTATATTGAAAAAAGAGTGGCTAGAATTTTAAGCTAACTTAAAGGAGAATATTCAGTATATACTACAATATTACACACATTGATCAATTTGTAGTAGTTTTTGATGTTTTAAAATAAATATTGTAAAATATCATAATTTATAAAACAAAATTAATAGGCTATAAGAAAGTCTCCGTATCTACACGCACGTTAATTAAATTTAACATGCGTGTTCCCTTAACCTGTACGTATCCTCAATAACAACAAACTACTTGGTATGGAAATTCAACTTGTAATTTTGGTAGGAAGCACTTGGAACAAACCGCTGATCAATTACATTTTACATTATATTAGCAAACCATACAATATTCATTTATAACATACAATACAAGACAAATTTGTGATGCAATGCATCAAAGTAGCCGCAATTTTGTGGTTTACATGGCATGAATACTGTTATATCAAGCAACGCTGTTATGAATTATTCTAAACAACTGAAATCTCTAACGTTTCATTCAGATAGAATGAAATTGAGCGGGAAATATTCCAATATACACAGGTATTTGACATTATAAACTGGGAGTCACTGAAAAGTTACCACTTATATATATCTGTGTATTTTGTATACAATATGACCTATCGGTACAAAAGTTTTCTAGTGTGTGCATCTGAATATTGTTAAAGCTGTGACTTCTCAGTAAGGTCAAAACATAGTTGTGTTCGGCTCTTAACACAGTGTAACATGAATTTTAGATATAAGAGTCAATTGATATGATGGTACCTAACTTTTCATTGAGTATAAGTAACGGTATTGTATAACAGATCTAGATCTTTTAATTTCGACTTATTGTTTAACAGCAATTTCGTTTACAAATGCATTTCTATATGGATGAACAAAACGTTCTAATATACACGTGCTGCACGATATGAAGTAAAAACACGTAAATACATGTAGCATGCAACCCTCGCATATATACAATTACAAGCACATTATAAATCACTGAAACATTATTATGTGACCATTCTAAATAGCTTACTGGTATTGGAAACTAGTCATCATTCATTTGACCAATTGGATGTGCAGTGTTGCAATGTCACCAGATTATAAACATAATTCAAAATAAATTTGAAGTACTTGATAGTTCCACATATTTATTGGATTAAAGTAAATGTAGAAAACAATGAATCGGTAAAACCGAATTATGCTTCCCAAAGCAAGTGTTTGTCCCAAAATTGGAAATAACTTATTACAGATACAGGTAAAAAAAAGAAAATAATGTAGAATTTTGGTTCTTGGACACCGCACTTCCTCTACCATTATGTGAAGTTTCAATCAAATGCCACCTGTATCTGTATCTTGGTAGTTTCCCCCTTTAAAATCAATACTGTTCAAGTGAGGGACCTGCCAAGCATTAATTTGTATGAAAAAGGGAGATAATTAAAAAACAATAAAGGTGCACTTCTCCTGATTGAGATTAATTCACCTATGAAGTTTCAAATCAATACCTCCCATAATGAAGGAGTTATGACCTGGACAAGAAGTAAGTATAAAAGTACAAAAGGCCATAACTCCAAAAATTTACAATAAAGAGTTATGTTTCTTGTGCACCGCACTTCCTCTCAATGAGATCTATTCACATATGAAGTTTCAAATTGATATCTCAAATACTGTAGGAGTTCTGGCCCAGAGAAGAATTAAGTATAAAAAATTACAAAGGGAAATAACTCAAAAAATATATAATGTAGGGTTATGGTTCTTTCACACTGCACTTCCTATCAATGAGGTCTATTCACCTATGAAGTTTCAAATTGATATCTCTAATACTGTATAAGTTATGGCCCGGACAAGAATGAAGTATGAAAAATTACCAAGGGGAATAACTAAAAACATATGCAATCAAGAGTTATGGTTCTTGTGCACTGCACTTCCCCTCAATGAGGTCTATTCACCTAAGAAGTTTCAAATTGATATCTCTAATACTCTTCAAGTTATGGCCCGGACAAAAGTGTGACAGATAGACAGACGGACGGACAAAGCGGCGACTATATGCTCACCCTTTGGGGAGCATAAAAAATACACAATTAGGCCCTCCTGCATTTTAAATGCGGACTTTGGATTCGATGACGGTGCAGTTACATTGTACCTAGGGTTTTTCTACTTCACTCTCAGTCTCTGGGAGCTGAAAATATTGGCTGTCATTTTGAGGTATTTCAGCTCTACAGAGGTTAAATTTATAGCTATGCTCATTCAGGTTATTGTAAAAAGGTAACAACAAATTAGGTCCTTTGACAATGACTTATTTAGCTCTCAATAAAGCAATTAAAAATGTTAAAAGGTACAAAGGTCTATTTTCATTTTAATTTTTTTTTCGAACTGACAAATATTCATTCATACTGACAAATATTCATTCGGACTGACAACATTTTGACCGTCATGTGGATAAGGAAAATTATTTGCTGAACTGTCATGCGGATAAGGAAAATAATCGGCACAACCGACGTGCGGATAAGAAAATTAATCAGTATAATCATCGTGCAAATGAGGAAAATAATTTACGAGACTGTCGTGCGGATAAGGAAAACAATTCAATTATTGGCACAACTGTCTTGCGCATCAGGAAAATAATTGGCATGACCATCATGCGCATAAGGAAAATAATTGGTACGACTGTCGTGCTGCGGATAATGAAAATAATTGGCACGACCATCATGCGCATAAGGAAAATAATTGGTACGCCGACTGTCGTTCGGATAACCAAAATAGTCGGGACGACTGTCAGACGCATAAGGAAAATAATAATTGGCATGACTGTCAATCATGTGGGTAAGAAAAAAAATTGGCCCGACCATCATGCAGATAAGGAAGATAATCGACAACATACTGTTAAAAAGGATTTCACGAGCATATGATTAACGATGCTCATCCAAGACTGCCCAGCTCGACTGAATCAATCTAATGTCATAAGTCTGTAATATTTATTCATTTTGGTTACTGAACTTTTATAAGATTTCAGATTTTATCATTTATTTAACAGTTTTCAATAGTGTTAAATTCGTACAGTCACAGTGTAGCACACGATGCCTTGTACTGGTGTAAACAATTGGCGTGCAAAACGAAATAGCAAAGCAGTTGAAAGCACAATAGATGTAAAGTAAACCGTATAAACTAATTCAGATAACCCTTGATACTAGGCCGGGACGTTGGAGGGACAGGGAGAACTCACGATACAGCAACCAGAAACACGTCTTGCTAGGACGAATCTCGTACATGAAGTCACACTTGTTCAACTGTCCCGCGTGAGACGTACCTAATACCCGTATCCCGGTCCGGTCCGGACAAGTACGATAATTCGTACTCGTCATTTCACAACACTCTTCCCAACTTTATAATGAAGCTCTTCGCCTAGGGGCGGTGATTCTTATATAAGTGACCTATGTGGTGCAATGAAACTTAGAACCGGGATACCTTAGCGAATCACAAGATTCATCAATAATCTTTGACATGCCATAATCAGAGGCATGCCTGTTTTTACTTTGACCATCAAGGCAGTTTTTAAGACCACCGAATGTGACAGAATAACCACCACATTGGATGACCCTTAAAGTGATACCAAAGCGAGCCACAGGCCCTACTTGAGTACTGAATCTAAACTTTAGCCTACAGACAGGGGACCAAAGGCTTTACGATTGATTACCAGAGTAAAGCCTTCTTCTCGGACCATCATGACGGATCATAAGACCGTCGAACGCTACTTTGGATGATCACTCCTTGCATCTGCATCTAGACTGATCGAGAGCTATAAGCCCTTCTAATTAACACAAACCTCCGTTACTTCTTAGAACATCATGTCAAACGCTACTGCGGATGATCCTGTATCTAGAACTCTGACTGAGAACAGAAATGTAAACCTTCACGACTGACAAATACATCTTCTTAGACCATCATGACAGACCAAAGGCCCGTCGAACGCTACTTCGGATGATCCCTGCTTGCATTTGCATCTAGACTGACAGAGAGCTAAAAGCCCTTCTAATTAACACAAACCTCCGTTACTGCTTAGAACATCATGTTGACCAAACACTACGTCCGATGATCCTGTATCTAGAACACTGACAGAGAACTGAATTGTAAACCTTCATGACTGACAAACACATCTTCTTGGACCACCATGACAGACCAAAGGCCCGTCGAACGCTACTTCGGATGATCCCTGCTGCGTCAGCATCTAGATACATGACTGTGAGCAATATGCTCTACTCACTGACTCTATCCATGCGGACCAAAGGAACACATTTCTCTCTCACTTTAACTCCTGCCACCACCGGATGACCATCGCCACAACTTGTAGCCATAGGAATTTGTTCACCATTTAAAATAAATGTGTCTGTGCGCATGTCAAGCATGACCCCTAAGTGATGAAGAATGTCATGCCCTAACAACATATCGTCACTGACGGATGCAACATACACCATTTCCTTGAAGGACTGAGTCCCGATTTTCAAATCAACTGGTTTTGTGATAAACCCTTTTAATTCAGTGTCTACCTCTGCCATTTGCATGACCACATCTTGGACTTTTCTTGGAGGATGTTGCAGCTTCTCATACACACTTGAAGACAGAACTGACATCTCAGCCCCTGAATCAATTCTGGCATTTACACACCTGTCTTCCACTTTCAAGCTGATGAATGATGACCCCGCTCTAACCTGGTTAACCTTCACACCCTCTTCTTCTCTACATTTCTTGACTGACCCCATACCACAAGCACCAAATTCCTTTCCAATACTGTCTGTTAGTGTTTTCCTCCCTGTTTTATCTTTATTACCTGGTGAGCAGCAAACCCTACCCTGGTCCACTGAGCAATATGCCGTCTGCTTCAATGTTTCCTTAGTGTTCGGTGTCAACTTCTCATGCCCTTTACTTTGAGAGCTACATGCCCTTCCCTGAGATCCTGTGACTGATGCTTTCTTGTTAACTACTGCTGCTTTACCTTGCAGGGACCCCTTATGTACTTTTACTTTGAGAGCTACAAGCCCTTCCCTGAGATCCTGTGACTGATGCTTTCTTGTTAACTACTGCTGCTTTACCTTGCAGGGACCCCTTATGTACTTTACTTTGAAAGCTACAAGCCCTTCCCTGAGATCCTGTGACTGATCCTTTCTTGGTAACTACTGCTGCTTTACCTTGCAGGGACCCCTTATGTACTTTACTTTGAGAGCTACAAGCCCTTCCCTGAGATCCTGTGACTGATGCTTTCTTGTTATCGTCTGCTGTATTAATATGTACAGACCCATTTTGCCCTGGGGAGCTACAAGCCATACCCTTAAAAACTTTGTCGGATGCTAACTGACTACCAATACTCATACCCTCCATCTTCTTCAACTCCCGCTTCCGCTGGTAGTTGTTGTAATTTCTACAATCAATTTTCCAATGTCCAAACTGTTTGCAAAAGAAACATCTGGACTTCTTTCTTTCAACCTGAGGGTGGCTAGTAGACAACAGGTGCTGGTCTACTTCTTTCACCTGAAGCTTTATCGCATTTATACTTGCGTTCTTCTTGGAAGCTTTACTGTCGAATGCTAAGGAAATGAATTGATACCGCTTGATCATGTTTAGAGCAGACTGCATACTTGTAGGATGTTTTAATGAAACATGTTTGGCTGCATCTTTATCACTACATCCAAGACAAAACCTAACAATGGACTCCTTCAACATACACTCATTTGGTAGATCCGCAAATGCATCAGTTGCCAATGTCATGACTCTGTCAGACCAGTCTTCTAATGGCTCACCTACTATCTGAGCTGCCTGTCTGAATCGAACTTTATATGTTTCTGTCAACTCGTTTGCACCAAACCTGGCTTCTAGCTTCTTCATCATTATTCTGAAGGAATATCTTACACCTCCTGATGAAGATATGGCGAAGAAATCTAAGGCTTTCCCATCTAGGCTCCATAATAAGTGGTCCAAACATTCCTTGTCTGACCAGTTCATTGCCTTCCTATAACTATCAAATTTCACTTTGAACGATACCCAATTTGTCTGTCCATCAAACCTAAGAGCTTTTGGATGACTTCTTGGATTACCATGTTTCCTGGAATGTCGATCCACAGACGAATCTTCATTTGAAGATCGTTGAGGTTCAGTATATTTCTTGGATCTCCTTTTCATCTTCCGTGACCTTGACCTCGACATTGAACTGGATGAGAAACTAACAGACCTATGCGGTTTGGAGTTAGGCGATCTATAAGACCTTGCCTCACTCCTCCCCTTTCTATATTTTCTGGCGTGTCGATCCACAGACGAATCTTCACTTGAAGATCGTTGAGATTCAGTATATTTCTTTGATCTTCTTTTCGTCTTGCATGACCTTGACCTCGACCTTGAACTTGATGGGGAACGAACATATATATGCGGTTTGGAGGTAGGCGATCTATAAGACCTTGCCTCACTCCTCCCTTTTCTAAATTTAAACTTTTTCAAACTTTCCCGAGAGGCAGATCTGGCCGAACTTAACGTTCTAGGTCGTGCAGAATCTGGGCTACAAGCCCAAATTTTACATTCTGGAGATTTTGACACATAGCACAACCTGATTCTACAATTTTATTTAATGATGTAACTTTTTCAGAAGACTTTGCCTTTAATGCTTCCCCTGATTTTGGTACATCTGGTAAACAGAACAAACCTAAACCAAAAACGTCAACTGGGATGGGTTCAGAGAAGTCTAACATCTCCATTAGCTCCGGTGATAAATGGCCTCTTACTGCTAAACAAATGGCTTCCCGTTTAATAACACCATAGCTTTCTCGAATCTGAACTAGAAGTTCTGCAACTGTTTTACATACCCCTGGTAATTCTCTTAGTTCCTCAGCCGAAGCTGTATTGACATTGATCTGCATAATAACTTACAGGCACAGGACCAATATAGTTTCTTGAAATGTCACAATTAATGGTGAATGAAAATAAACGATTGATAAATGATGAAGCAATATTACATCACCTGAAATTCAACATTTAATTGAGAATGAATGTAGATCTACTTCTACTGAATATAAAAATCCTGACAAATTCTACTCCTAATTGAGAACGAATGTACAGTATATTTAGTCAAAAATATACATTGAACAAACAATTCAACAATTAATAGATAAGCAATCGTAGTGTGGATCTACAAGACCACACACTGAACAAGACACCCTACAGATATACCAAATACACACTTGCTATGACCCCCTGTGGATCTTCAAGACCAAACACTGAACAGGACACCCTATGGATACCAAATGCACTGGATAGGACCCCCTGTGGACTAACAAGACCAAACACTGAACAGGACACCCTATGGATATATCAAATGCACTGGATAGGACCCCCTGTGGACTAACAAGACCACATACTGAACAGGACACCCAATGGATATATCAAATACACACTGATATGACCCCCTGTGGATCTACAAGACCACACACTGAACAGGACACCCTAGGGAAATCTCAAATACACACTGATAGGACCCCCTGTGGATCTACAAGACCACACACTGAACAGGACACCCTATGGAAATCTCAAATACACACTGATAGGACCCCCTGTGGATCTACAAGACCACACACTGAACAGGACACCCTATGAAGCTATTATCACTAATACTGGACAGGACAACCTGTGGAACTATAAGCTCTCAAACTGGACAGGGGACCCCGTGGAATTCTACAACAAAACACGCTGGGTGGTGTAAGGTTAATTACCCATGTACTTCACACCCAAAACAAAAGCAACTTCAACTGGACAGGAGACCCTGTGGAGCTATAATTACTAATACGGGACAGGATAACCTGTGGAACTATAAGCTCTCAAACTGGACAGGAGACCCTGTGGAACTCTACAACAAAACACGCTGGGTGGGGTAAGGTTAATTACCCATGTACTTCACACCCAAAACAAAAGCAACTTAGTGAGACTATAAGTCGTCACAAATAAATATTTACCTGTCAAACTTAAGTTTATTTTCCCTGTAAACAAACTGGCCTCCACAACATTTGTAAATAAAACAGAATTGTCAACGACCTTGTCACGTAGCCTGACCAGCACCAAATAAATTAATAAATAATTTATGGGCCAAGTAAAGGGTATCTGATAATTTGCCCACTAAAATGAATCCACAGCACAGTCTAATAATACTGACAACTTCCCAATTTTATGTTCGAAAACATGTGTCCACACCGTGGCATTTGCAACTTTGGGAGTCGGTAAATAATTCCTTTAGCTGGCTGCAATAGATTCAATACCGTTTAAAACCTCGTCGCCAATAAAGTAAACCGTATAAACTAATTCAGATAACCCTTGATACTAGGCCGGGACGTTGGAGGGACAGGGAGAACTCACGATACAGCAACCAGAAACAGTCTTGCTAGGACGAATCTCGTACATGAAGTCACACTTGTTCAACTGTCCCGCGTGAGACGTACCTAATACCCGTATCCCGGTCCGGTCCGGACAAGTACGATAATTCGTACTCGTCATTTCACAACAGATGCATAACATTGTTCAAAAGTTGTTTACATTTTTTAACATTTTGAGTCGAATCGGTACGAGTACGACAGTGACTTACTTCAAGGTCTGTATCGGATGTTGATGAAATTGCATATCTACGGTCGTTATGAGTATTAAAGAAGATTTTCCTTGTTAAACAAGTACTTGTAATCAGTTATTTGCGGCTATTTTTGATAAGTAAAGTTTTATCAAAACAATGCTATTTCTACTTCCGCCGTCATGTTTAAAACGCGGTCAAACTGCGGGCAAGTGCGGCCAAATCAAGCAACTTTAAAATCATCAAGATATTGTTCATAATATATTAAAACTACTTATATAATCACAATAAACAGCACAATATCACAATAATTGCTAAAATACTGATATGTTACCGTTAAACTTTTGTAGGCAAGTACCCGGGCCAACCCATTCTGTAGTCTGGTTCCCTGTCGTTCTATATTTGTTTAGTAGTGATAGGGGAGGTAATCCAGACTACCGATTCCATGGCCGCAGATTCGGTAGTTTGACCGCGTTTAAACAAGTCTATTTATAGTACAGAATTTATGAATAGACTAATTCCGGCGACTCAACATTTTTTTATCAAATTAATGTATAAATTTCAGCAATTTCTTTTCTTTTCATTATCTTTAATTGATAAATAAGAAAATTTATATGAAACTCTATACATGTATTATTGTTTTCATGCGAAAACATCAGCATCAATGGTAAACGAATACAACTATCGATAAAATTAGCGATCAGTTCAGTAGTAGAAAAAAATAGACACCTCAGCTAGTCTACGCATAAAGGGATCAGCAATTAAATTATTAATACGGAAACGTTTTTTATTTTAATAACGAACATTATCCATCCAAAAAATGTCATTTATGGTGGGATCAATGAGAATTTAAATGTGTTTGTATAGGTATCAATTAATAGCTTCAATATCCACGCAAACAAATTTATTCATTTTAATAACTACCAGTAACTTGTCCTTTCACGTCCAGGGGAGATATTTGAAGGGCGGCTATCAATCAATAACATGTAATACATTGGCAATATGTGCACAATTTAGTGCGTGACATTTTCCACATTTTTGCGATATCATTGTTCATTTTACCATTTATGCACTAATAGGCAAATATCCTTTCCGCTACCATAGCGTACTAATGCAGACTCGCCGGGATGGCCATTTCGGCCTTCCGTAGTTTTCGACCTAAATGCCCAAATTCGAGAATTTTGCTGTCATGGGTACACTAGGGGTGACTATTGAGTCAAATTTTGACTATTGCAATACTATTGGTATTGCTGAAAGTACTATTGCGATACTATTGTATTGCTGGAAACTATTGCGATACTATTGCAATAGTTATTGCCAAGATTTGAAAACCAGATATTAACTTGTAAATGCAAATTTGCACTGTGTAAGATATCACATTTTGTACAACATAAAAATTTACTATTTGTGGAAATGATTTAAAATGAATTCGACAGAAATAGATTTATAAAATTAAGGCTATTTTGGTCCATTGTGTCAATTTGTGGCTGTTTTGATACGTGTGGTTATTTACAATTAGTTTTTTAACGAAACAGAAGTTGTTTTAAATTAATATTAAACTTTATTTATAAAACGGAAACTATCGTAACTATCGATAGCTGAGCTAACTATCGTTGATAGTTATTGGATCGAGACTTTTACTATCGATCCATACTATCGGGACACTCGGAATCGCAATGCATCGATATTTCGATGCATCGGCCCACCCCTAGGGTACACAGACATCCCAGACTACAGGATATTACGGGCCCAGGGTCGTGCACAGGTTTTTGGGCCCGCTAGACCTCTTTAAAGAGGGCTTTGAACGTAGATTTTACAAAACTGAAATTACTGGTCCTACCCGCCATTGCGGTACGATTCCCTGTGGAATTGCATTAACATTTAGCGCCAAAAAGTTTTTATTTTTCTATAGCAGGAATATAAGGCTAGACAAAGGGGTCAGGACCAATGCCCTAAAGGGGCCAGAAAGTAGGCCTTTCAAGCTAAAAAAAGAAGTTTTTCGCGCAAGGGTCACCGTCACGTCGTCATTTCCGGTGACCTTTAGTCAAAATGATGACAATTTTTTCTACTTTCGGTTTGAGGTAGGTGTGTAGCATCCGGATGTATCGAGTTTTTATCAGTGCTGCAAGTCAATAGTGTCTCAGGGACGGGGTATAGGGACCATATGAATTTCTCATAACCCCCCAAAAAATCGTGGTAGCGGAAAGGATATATATATAATGTCGTCCATTCATTCATTATATACAGCACTTTATACATAATTCATTTGATGAATTCAACGTTTAACCATCTATATAAAATATACTGACAATATTTTAGCATAATACACTGTACGTAATAATGATATCAAATAAAACGATGTTCATTGCGCCAATTTTAAAAAAACTCTAAATTTACGACCAGCGCGGTTTCTGTCCCAAAGCTGAATGGCAATTTCACACTTTACCCGCCAAAACTGACCCTGGAGGGCACTTTTGACTTATGACTTATAACTTGTGACTTGTGGAGGCCCCAGAGGGCACTTTTGACTTGTGACTTATGACTTGTGACTTATTACTTGTGACTTAGGAGTTGTGACCAAACAAACTATAAATATATTTGTATGCTTTATCTTTCTTTACGTCCAACAATAACGTGGATAAAAACGGATGATACGTGAATCGGATTTTTATATTTAGCAAGACAGGTAAGTCAGTTTAAGTTGCATTATTAAAATAAAAACGAATTTACTATCATTCTTCTACATAAGATTTAGGTTTAAAATTCTTCTTTATTGATATGTTATTGCATACAAAGTTAGTGTTGATGTTGCTATAATATATTTCCCACGTTTAGATAGATTATAGTTGTATAATTTTAGCGTCACCTATCGTGACGAATCGAATGGTGAATCGAATGGCCAGTGTAATTAAAATGTTTGTTTGTTTTTGCAGGTGGAGATAAAATGAAAATCTGCTTTTATTGTCATGGAATCCTCAAAATATCTCTTGTGGAATATTGCATAAAAGCTGTGAAGAACACCACTACTGCGGTGGACAGAAATGCATATACATTTTGTACTTACATTAAACCCGCGCAAGTTGAGCATAAATATCGTTGTCTCGTTATGAACCTATATATACTCAAATGGACGTTATGGTTGATATAGTCGACAGAGATATACAAAACGATCTGGACTGAGTGGCACAAAATAGGAAAGTTTATGATATAGGACCCTTAAGACCCTGTACTATGATAGAGTACAAATTTGATGATATACATGTACTCCAATTGATTTTGAGATGTTGGAAAGGCATGTGTTATTCCAAATTTATTCCAAACAGTGTGACATGTTGTTAGTCGGTTTTGTTATGGTGAGCCACTTTAGTATAAGTTCATGTATATGTTGCTCTAATAATGTTGACATGTTGGTCTAATGCTTCATTTATTCGTATAGTAACCCACTAATATGGTTATAACGTCAAGTGTATTTCTGCATGTCAATTAAGATTTCGATTTGTGACTTGTGACTTATGACTTGTAACTTGTGACTTGTGACTTGTGACTTGTGACTTATGACTTGTAACTTGTGACTTGTGACTAGTGACTTGTGACTTGTGACTTGTAACTTGTAACTTGTGACTTGTGACTTATAGACAGCAAAATGTATCAATTATAAATGTTGTAATTAAATATGACAGAGTTTGTTATCCGTCGTTTGTTATCAGTAAGCCCAAATCATGGAATGTTATTAAATCATGAAATTGACAGTGTTTTTTGTCTTAATTGCTTTATTTTGTATACGAAGCTAACACAAATACAGTAATTATATTGCAAAGGATGAACGGAAGACAAACACGCATTTGCAAATGACAACTTTGAGTCTGCTGCATTACATGTATTTCAAAACATGACAGAATAGCGTATTATTTTTATAAATGTTTGACTATGAAATCAAACCTATACGGATAATATAAAGCTATCTAGAAAAGCTTATTTCATTGGCGCCATAAATAACAATGTATTGATATCCACAACTTGGAATTTGTTTGCAAAACCTTAAAATGTTCTACTTCACCATTATGGTACAACACAATCACATAAAAACTCTTTTCTAGCCCATAGTGTCACACAATTGCCAAATTTACATTTGAGCCGGTTGCTTTGCTGGATATAAAGACAATGCAGGTAAATAGGTATGCACCGCGACATCATTTGTGGAACCAAACGCACCCAACATACACACACAGTACGGACATTCCAGTTTCTTCCCCTGGAAAAATATAGAAGAACATATAATTATTATTACTTTAACAAAACTTAAAATCTATATGTATAATCTGTCTCAAATGAGACGCACAAATGATAGCGAAAAGGAAGCAAACCATTATAATTATGTATACACATATACACGTATAATACCATGTGACATTATGCTATTACATGAACGGTATTCTAGTTAATGATGTTAACAATTCAGAATAACGGTTCGATGTCTTCAACAATGACGATTTCAATCAAACAAAACTAATACCGACTTACCTGACTCACTATAGACTATTATCAGGTAATTCCGATTCAGACAGCATCCTTCACCATCCATGATGCCCATGAAAGTGCGCGCAGATTTATTTGTAGAATGTAAGTCACAAGTCATAAGTCATTAGTCACAAGTTCTAAGTCACAAGTCATACGTCACAAGTCACAAGTCACAAAACCTAAGTCAATAGTGCCCTCCAGGGCTTCCATAATGTCATGCTTGAATTGTTATCAATACATATACCGTATCTCTGATACTACCATAACAATGGAAATTAATTTCCCTCTAATTCGTAAACTCAAACTAGGGAAATTATATTTCCCTTAACCTGTACGTATCCTCAATAACAACAAACTACTTGGTATGGAAATTCAACTTGTAATTTTGGTAGGAAGCACTTGGAACAAACCGCTGAAGTTACAAAGTAGGGGACACAGCTGCTTAATATTTAAAAATTGGCGCAATCTTTATGTTACAAATAATCAATTGATAACAACCGGTGCACTTGATGACCGGAGGTAACAACGACGTATTTACTGCTTTCAAAAAGAATCACGCTATTTGTCATATAACAACTTTCAATACATATAGACATATGCTGTCCACCAGTCAATATGCCATACACTTTTATTTTCCAACAATCCAGAACACCTAATAAAGTGCAACTAAAACTATAACATGCAATTATAATCTTCCGATATTTCAAATTATTATCTTGATATAGTTTATCAATTCATACATGGATTCTATATTCATCACAACTCTCAATCTCAATGGTCTTTTTGCTGAATTATTCACTTTATTACTTATATTATTCATGCGTCTATTGAGTGCAAATAATTGCAACCGAGAAACCTGAACTGGTAGAATATCACTACTCCATAAAACATGACACAATACAAAGTTCCTTCAACAATTTGCCAGATGGCGTGTTTTACCGTAATATTTGGTATTCACACTACTACATGTAGCATAATTTGTTTCGGAGTAGCTCCAGTCTGGTTGCCAAGACTTCCGGTAGTGCAATGGGTCTGAAAAAGTTGAATGTACACATGGAACAGAGAGCATAATTGATTGTATACGCTTCTGATATTTTTATTAATGACACAAGTGTCAATTTCTTTCTAGGCCAGTGCCCATGTTTTCTTTCTAACCCTGCAACCACCATATCTTTTCGGGACAAGTGTCCATCTCTTAACAGGCGAGTGTCAACGGGTATTTCAATTCTAGACCAGTGCACATTTGTTTCATTACCCGTTCATATTTCATTTCGGGGCCAGTGCCCACTTTTGCAAGGCCAGTGCCTATTTCATTTCGTGGCCAGTGCCCACTTTTTTCAAGGCCAGTGCCTATTTTATTTCGAGACAAATTGCCCATATCTTTCCTGGTCAGTGACCATTTCTTATCGGATAAGTTCTCAATTCATAATGTGCAAGCATCAATTTCCAACTGGGTAATCACTCCTTTTTATATCATACAAATATCAAATTCAGTCTGGACAATCTCCCAATTCTGACTAGACAATCGTCTATTTCATACTGGCCAAGAGCCTATTTGTTCCCCGGCAACTGCTTAATTCTATTTGGATAAACGTCTATTCCTAATTGTCTTACCAGACAAGTTCCAATTTCATACCGGCCAAGAACCTCTTTTTTCACAGTCAACTACATAATCGTCTATTTCTTACCGATCAAGCGCCTATTTTTCCAAGCAACCGCATAAATATGTCTGGACCAGCGTCTATTTCTTACTGGACAAGTATCTATTTCTTACCGACCAAGAGTCAATTTTACCGGACAAACGCATAAGTATCTCTGTCAAGCGTCTATTGCTTACCGGTCCAAGTACCAATTTCTTCCTGTTTTACTTGGCAACAGCTTAATTCTATTTTGAACAAGCGTCTGTTTCTAACCCGATAAGTATTAAATTCTTACCGTACTAGAACACTATTTTTCAAGGCAACTGCCATATTCTTTCTTGCTAAAAACATCTATTCTACTGGACAATTACCAATATTATAATATTAATGATTATAAAGACTTTATTTTACCAGGAAACTCATTTGACAATATACAACAATCTTCCGTAAGTTCATCAACAATGGACAATGAACTAGAACATTAAATATGCATAAAATATATTAACCGGACAAGAGCCTATTTCTACCAGGCAACCGCCTAATTCAAGCTTGACTAACGTCTATTTCTTACCGGACAATTACCAATCTTAACCGGACAAGAGTCTATATTACCAGGCAACCGCCTAATTCTATCTTGACAAACGTCTATTTCTTACCGAACAATTAACACACTTAACCGGACAAGAGTCCATATTACCAGGCAACCGCCTAATTCTATCTTGACAAACGTATATTTCTTACCGGACAATTACCCATCTTAACCGGACAAGAGTCCATATTACCAGGCAACCGCCTAATTCTATCTTGACAAATGTATATTTCTTACCGGACAATTACCAATCTTAACCGGACTAAGGTCAATATTACCAGGCAACCACCTACTTCTATCAATGCTAGCTTCTAATACCAGTTTCTAACATGAAGAGATCCCATTTTTACCAGGCAAGCGCTTACCTCTTTATGATAAACGTCTATTTCTTACCAGACAAGTACCTCTTTCTTACCGAGCGATGGCAATTTTTTACCCCGACAACCGCATATTTCTATCTAGACTAACGTTTATTTCTTACCGACTAAGTAGCACTTTCTTGCCGGACATGAGTCCATTTTCACCGATCAATCGTCCTGCTTTATCTGGACAAGCGTCTATTTCTTCACAAATCAAGTACAAATTTCTTCCCGGACAAACGGGCAAGTGCCCACATTATACCCTACAAACACCCAATTCTATCCTTACAAACGTCAACATCCTTTCGTCCAGGTGCCGATTTCTGTATTGCATTAGCTTTATTCCCCATAAATTAAGGCAATTGCATTTACCATGGTTTTCTGAAAATACATTATTACAACCATAAGTTTCGCATAGTGACGAAAGTCAATTCAAGTCATATACATACTATGTATGTAGATCTACACTTGGCTTTTAAAGCCATTGTTTCAAATGCGAAATTAAGAGTGTCACTACGTACACTGATGCCAATCGTATGATAAAACAAGTTTTAATATAGTATCTTCAATTTACTTAGTGGCATTCCCTGTGTACCATACTCAGTTTTGTCATCTAGGACCAAATAATATTCAACTTAACTTATCCATAGATTAAATAATTATTTTTAATCCAAACCCCATTTTCGGTAGCAGTTTTTCGGTAAAATACATGCAGATACAAGAAATATAATTATACTATTGGCTTAATTATGCAAATCACTTGCCATCACCTGCATTCGATTTCGGGTTTTGTGTATATAGTACTACACCGATTTTGCAATAAAACTGTTAAGAACGTAAAGTTAAAACACTGCGATTTGCTATGCTAACGTTATTCTACACATCAAATTCGCTATATACATATCATATACTGTACACATTGACCATTGTCAAATTAATATTTTTTACCAAAATAATTAAACCCGTGATGACTCGACCAACTATACGTACGACCTCCAAAATGGAACAGGCCTTTGCACGTTTAGTTTACTTTCAATAAACTGTTGATAAAAACAACACAGTTGACAGTCTTCAATTATTATCAAAGTAATTTGAATATGAACTTCAAACTTAACAACTGCGAACCATGCAGTCAGCCTCAAATGTGTCCACTTTTGGGCAATCTGAGTACTATACCCTAACCATGTGTTTATTTACATGTACATGCAACTTCCGTACCCTTAAATCATTTACTCTGATCACAAATTAGCTTACTATAATCAGTATACTATGGACATTGAGAAACAGACTCGTAACGTTTAATATAAAGGGGAAGTGACCGCTACGCAGAAGTTGGAAACATGTTATAGTAAAAATGAATTAAGGCGGGACAATGTACAGTTTGAGATATTTTCACATATAATAAATGCTGAACACAGTCAATGGTTTGCATGGATTTGAGCATAACTATCCAAGCTTTCGGACGGTCATAAACCTAATACGTGATAGTTTCCAACATGAACAAGTTAAATAGTTTCGGCGGGCAAATGATGTACCGTCTTCATTTGACAGAGAATTGACAGGATCCTCGACCTTCTATCTGCATAATTTAACAGCTGATGTGTAGAAAATTAAGCATGAAAATTTCAAAAGTGTGAAAAAAATAAGTGCGATAGGCCGGTAGCTTTTCAAATTGGGAAAACTATATAAGCACGATAATTTGACATACGAATATATATAATAAAGAATAATATACAAATGTATATACGAAATTTATCAACAAATTGTTAAATAATATCACAAGTATAGTTACACTTACATTTTTATGTACTAATACATGTACATATCAAGAACGTACAAAATAGAAATCCACAGCGTTCCGTATTAACCAAATCACTGTATGACTGGTTGGGATACTATACAATCAGTCAACTTGTATGACTTATTGCGAGCAAAAACATCTGTGAATAATTTCAGATCATTGAATAACTTATTGGAAGACTATACAATTCAACGTTTATGACTTATTGCGATAACCTGAGTCCTGACTCGTTTATACAGTGTAAACTAAATATACACTTAATTGTACCTACTTTACAGTACTGGTATACATGGAACAGAACGAAGTAGTCTGGTTCCCGGCGTACTTGGTTATAGTACGTCTGGCAACAACTACACATGGCCGCAGTCATAGTAAGAAGAAAGCAAATTAATGTGTGAATAAAAAAATAATAAAACGTGTTACCAACATAATCCAAGTAAATAGTGTAATTTGATATTGAATGTTGTGTCTAAAACCGATAAGTTTGTTTGCATTTAATTGAGCATTTACCTATAAATTAATGAATAATGAAGTTGCACCAATTCGGACGTTGTTACGCGTCCATTAAAAATTCGGATAGTAATTTTGTTATGTTTATTTTTCATATATAATATAAAACAACTGTCTAAGTACATCCACTTAATTTGATTGCTTATAAATCAATATCAGGCGGAAACATGTAATTTATATCACGAAGTAGAATAAATTAATGTGCGTTTTTATACATACACCCTAGATAATACGAACATTTTTGTATTTCAATGCAAGGTGTGCGTGTATAGTGAAACTATACCAATCTTCCCCCATACAAGGGTGTAGACATTTTAAGCACAAAAATCTGACAATAACAGTACATTTAATTTAAAGTATAGAATAGTAATTCTATTTGAAAAAATATGATAGGTACTTCCGAGTAGTTTGAAAGATCGAGTAATTTAAATACATGTAGATCTACTAGTATGCGAAATAAATCCAATGGTAATTAATTTACTTATGGATATAATACTTAACTCTGAATTACTTTAACTTATAATTTATAATACATACGACATAATCACAGATCATACAGAGAATGTACTGGTATGTTCCGTGTTATTATGCCCTGGTCACTCAGTCACTGATAATAAGCCCGGCCGAGTCATTCATCCTCTAGTTACTACGGATGATAGCGGGTTATAAGGAACTGATACGAGTCAGCAACTCGAGAGTACGGACCGTATGGCATACTAATGTGGAAATAAAAAGAATTTCTATCGGTTGGTACTGAATGCCACAGGGTAATACAGATTGATATCTAGCATCGTAGAACTATGGGACTTATTCATGAACATTGTTTGTTACGGAGAGGTAGGTTTTGTATTACGACGGGTTGCTTTGACTGAGAGCGGACTTAATGAAATGTTACGTAATAAGGATAGTCTATATCCTGTGGTTCATTTAGATGTTTTAACGCATCTTACTTCGCATGCTATGTCCAACCAATACATTAAGGTACCGGGCAGTTAGTGTACAAATTCCTCGCTTGTACTCTTATATGATGGCCTCACACTTAAACGATGTCGCATAATAAAATGATACATGCATTATTACCTGCATGTAACCCACACACGAGTGACTTGTAACTTTAAACAGCCGCTAACTTGTTCATTCAGATTTTCGACAGCTTGGACATGGGAGGATCATAACTTGTTTAGTTGGGCATTGTGCCTTGTATGTTTTTTATGTTTTCTGTGCTCGGCTGTTTCATGTGAGCTTTGTGCTTGTGTGTTTTTATGATTTTTGTGCTCGGCTGGTAAAGCTAAGTGCTGACTTCCCTGTCTGACTTAATATTGTCTTTTGAAAACGGGTTACTACAGATAAATACACATTGGTACGGATCAAGAACGAATTGAATTAGGTAGGACTAGATTTTAAGACTCAGGAATTTAATATGACTACGAAATGTTATTGACAATGCCGTATCGAATCCGTGGTAATTGGTGATGTCGACCCTGGATAGTGTGACCAGGGCACAACTGTGTTATAACTGTGATGGGTCCGGGCCAACCATACTTCTGTTGTCATAATTCCTGATTTTCCGGGACCAGGGGACAGGATTACAACCAATACTTACACTCAGCACTCAATACTCGAATATAGAAAGTCACCCATTTGAGGTTCATTGTGGCATATTTTTAGAGCAATATGTTGTAATAATGTTAAATTGGTACTAAACATTGTTTTTGACTTACTTCCTAGTTTGATTCAGTGCATTTGTAAGCTATAACTGCAATGCATCAGTCTGAGTGCTGAGTGTGGCACTCATATTCAATAATTACATTTACACCTCATAAATAGTACAAAGTGGGAAAGAAAATTAATCAAATGATATTTTCAACACTCATTAAGTATATGTTACATTTTCCCCATCTAAATTTGCAATCTAGGACAAATAATAGCTCATTATATAACATTTTCAATATTTGAGTGCTGAGTGCTGAGTGCTGAGTGCTGAGTGCTGAGTTCTGAGTGCTGAGTGCTGAGTGCTGAGTGCTGAGTGTAAGTATTGGTTGTAATCCCGATCCCTGAAGTTCGTTTCCAGACTGACAAAGACGCATACATACGCATATTCAAACACAGTATTTAGTTCTTCAGATCAAAGTTAAAACATTTGTATACTTAGTCGTATTTCAGACTCAGCTTCCTCAAATCAATTTTCCGTGCTTGCTTGTTTGTTTCAGGAGGTAGGCCATTCGTGGGAGATCTACTTTTTGTGTAAAACCCTTCTAGTTTGAACTGTTTAATAACCCAGTATATCTTCTTCTTCTTGGCCTCCGTCTTTCTAGGAAGATGATGGGTTGCATCAGGAAGGCCTATTTAAGACCTATTCTCTTTGGCAGTCGATGCAGACGAATACTGAGTCTGTGCTCTTTGATGTGGCCTTTTTCCTAGCTCTCTTTACCCCACTACCTGTCTTCTGTCATTTTCATACATTTTCACTTCTTTTTGGACGACACGTCCCCAGCTTGTCCTATCTTGGCCCAGGTACTCCCCTTTTTCAGAGTTGATGTGAGTGCTCTGCAGATCACACTTGCACGTGTCTTTGTACCGAAGACTAGGACGACCTTGTGGACGAGATCCTTATTGTAGTTGGCCGTATAAGAGGTCTTTTGGAATCCTGCCTTTTCTCATACGACTCACATGACCCAGTCAACGAAGACGTGGAGTAGATTGTGGTTGAGTGTGCCCTCTTTAGAACCTCAAAGTTTGTGACCTTGTCCTACCATGAAATATAAATAAGAAGTGTTGTATGCGCATTACAAAATATATCATCTCTCCGTGTGCTGAGTTTCGTAAATATTATGGCAAAGTATGGCATTTGTCACATTTCTTTTTGATCACCCCACGTATATGGGATTTATATTGGGAGCTAGCATGCTTGATGTAATATGTTGGATTATCCCTTGACACCTATAAGTTGAATTTCCATGAAACTGTACAACCAACATTGGTTTCAAGTCAAGTTCAATGTTGTGCATAATTATCTAACGCAGCATACGTAATTTGTATTTTATTCCGGTTGAAAAACTGAATGCATTTTGTTTAGTTCGCATCATTCGCAAAACAAGTTCTGGACATGCTGCTCATATATAAACAATTAATTCATGTTTTTCCTACTCAGTTCGCTCGCTCTTCATGTATTTTGTGAGGCCTGAAGCCGCCCCTGATTACAATTATGTGTTGGTAGGCCTACTTTTCCTCACCATTATTTATTTTTTAATATATATACATGTAGTATATTTCTAAAGCTGATGTTACTGGGTGTTTTTTATATGATAACAAATTACTTAAACATTATTTATATTTATTGCGCCATCGTCGGGTCCCATGTCCTGAGTTAAAAAGCAGAAGTGTCTAATTGTGTATGTCTTCTACTTTTAAGTGAAGTTATTGGAGCTAGGCATATGTAGGACTAAGTGTCATTTTAATTTTATATACTTGAATTACCAACATACACATTTGTATATAAACATTATTATAATACTACTGAGTGGGCACAGCTTGTATACTTGCCACACAGTTGTCTGAATGGAGTTTGGAGTGTTCAAATAAATATCCGAAATTGTGCATGGAAATGTAACAACGTCCGAAATGGTGCAACTTTAATTATTCATCGAATTATTTTACAACGCAAGGTGTTAAAAACTCAAAATCTACGATTCTCGGTGCAATACTACAACACAAATTCAAATATCTGCTTGGTTTACATTAGTAACACGTTTAACTGTTTTTTTATTCTCAACGTATGTAAAGTTTTCTTCCATATGCGAGCTTTCATAGTTCGTCGTTGCCTGGCTCTATCACGTAGTGTAAGGGGCAGGTAATCCAGGCTAAGAACGAAGCAGATATCTCTACAGATTTGTAAGATGTTCACATAAAACCTGTACATAGAATACAGTTAAACCAGTCTGTAAGGATGATCAAGCGGAACAGCAAACATTGGCCTTTGTTGACAGGTGGCCTTTCTTGGTCGGATGGCAGCTTAATTCGTTGGTATTTGTAGACAGGGTTGTAAGAGGGGTATTTTCTTCACATGTGATTATTATTATTACACAGTCTTGTTTTGCTCCATCTTCTAGGACTAGACTATTTTAATCTGCTTATCGTCCGAAGGCTTTACACCGCTCTGAAATATCAACACACAATGGTCTTAAATTACGTTTGTGCAACTATGCGTCAGTCAGCTTTCGATTTTCACTGCCTTTTTATCTGATAAAAATGTTCAAAACAATAACAAGAGGCCAAGATGGCCCTATTTTGCTTACATGAGAAACATTACTGTTGCTACATACCAAATGCAGCAAATAGATCAATGGCCCTATACTGTTCCACATCGCATAAATAATTTCATCTGAACAATACTAGAAGTATTGTTTAAGCTTGGTCTAGAATTTATAGAAACAAACGTTCTAACAATGTTATGAATATCGGGTCATAATTGTGGCCTCTAATGCGGTTACAATTTCTTTTCTACGATTTGGCCTTGTGACCTAGTTTTTGAATCCATATGACCCAGTTTCAAACTTGACATATATTTTATAGAGACCTTGTTTCGTGAAGATTGTGTCATAATTGTGTCTCTAATGTGTTCACAAAATCCTTCCTTTAATTTGAATTAAAAGCCAGATTAACACATAAGCCAATCAGGCATTAATACGTGGTCACGTGCTACTCCATAGCCAAATCGCTTTATGCTTTCAATAATACACACGGCTTCTAGACCGCCGAATGAACAAATATTGTTTTTTATAATCAGTAATCTTAAATTAATAGTACATCTATATAATGTATGATTACGCTTTGCCCTGCAAATCCATCACAGGGTATATATCGACAAGAACCATGCCTGAATTTATAATATATTACATGTATCAGTGCATTTCTCTTTTACTCATACATGTGTATGATATATTCATTACACGTTGGTAGGTTAATTGTCATGCTCGACTCTAATCTGTCTGAGTAACATTCTACTAGCTTCTAAAAACAGTACTATAATAAGGCATTTGTCTATGTATTTGTTTCATGCTTTTGAAAAACTAAATATTTTATATTATTATGTTATTTGGCCATTGCATAGTTTTGTATGGTTTGTTTATATATTTTGTATATTGGCCGGATGCCATTTGTGCAATAAATATTTGAATCTTGAATTAATGTGCCATACTTCAGTTCCTTTAACATTTTGTTTAACAACAACAATTTCCTTCTGCCAAGAATAACGCTTCCTGAACGGAAATGGGGAACTAGCAATGTCCTTGTGTAACCAACCCTACTCTCTTTGTACACATAGCTGTAGCATAATGATGCTCTAGTGTTTTTCAAGGACATTGTAATGACTGTCATTATCTTACAGTCAAAATATGTAATTGTCTTGAGACGAATTTGTAAATTTTGCGTCCTGATTGTTGCTTCTGATAAATTAGTAACTAACAACCATGTTTAAAGAATATGCAGTAAATACTAGTAACACAAATACGTACGTAGTGACCACAATCCGTCTGTTTTAGGGGCCTGGTGTAGGGTAACGCCCCCTCTCTCTTTCTAGTGTTGTTCTCGTAATTATGGGTATGCCTAGTTAGCAAAATATAGAGTGCAGTCAGTACACACACGGCAACAGCTAGGAAACCAATTATAACAATTTTGTGTGGATCTTCTTCACAAAGACGGATGAAACCTTCATCTGTAATATAAAAATAAACAAACATTTGTTAGTTCTCACTAGCATAATATTTCCTTCATCCTAGCGTTTGGGTTCCGAGACTGTAGCTACCCCATACAAGGTACCAGACAAAGGCAGGACACACACTGTTGAGATGACCACCTATAAACCAATAGCAATATTTAGCATGGACCGTGATAGCTGCCGATATTATAAACGTTTTAGTTAATCGTCATTGACGTGCATTCAATTGATTCAATACAGACCAAAACGTGGAAAATACTGTCGTTTCATTTTAAGTAATACTAATGAGGGAACTATCCCATTCCAAAGATTAGGGGGCGGGGCTTATGTTTTATATAATAATAATAATAAAATACGAGGGTCCGCAAAAGTCGCGAGCATTGATTTTTATTGTATTGTCGTCCATTGTATTCACAATTTGCATACATTAGCTGCGGTCGGACAACGCCAGTTCAATACACCCTACCGATTTCATCGGAGGAGGATAAAAAATTTAATTGTGGGGATCGAACCTACAACTCAGAAGACAATTAAAACTTTTAGGAAGTGTGCGTTTATCCTCTACACCACAGCGCCTTTGATGAATAGAATGCCCTTAGAACACAATTTGATATCGAACCCATTTAAAGTTTACCTCACAGACGAGTTTATGTTTAAAATGGTTCTCGTTTGACTTTGGACGCCCTATATATGTTGCATTTCTCAACAGGAACCTGAATTAATTTCAATCATACAGTTACCCGTGATTCGGAATAGCGTTCTGGAAAATGGCAACGGGCCTCCGAGCGATTGGAGGGTCCGATAAAAATTATACTCTATTCACTAGACTAAGAGCATATTTTTCCGGACCAAAAATTAATTCGTACTGAGGCAAGTGAGGTTGGTGTGTTATTTGATGAAAGTGTGATTGTACATGTATAAGCTATGTGCTGGAATCTTCGCATTTAGCGAAAGGGTAGAAACTACACGGCCAGTAATCGTAGGAGAAATATTTAAGATTTTTTATTGCACAGTGCTAGCTATATTTAGCAGCGGAAATTCCATAAAACTATATCTATATACAAATGTATATCTGTTTATTATATTTAGCAGCGGAAAATCCATAAAACTATATCTATATACATGTATATCTGTTTATTATATTTAGCAGCGGAAAATCCATAAAACTATATCTATATATATCTGTTTATAGTAATCTTACTCTTCTTTTGGTTTATTGCATACCCAATAAGGGCAATATCGTACTATAATCATGTATAAATGCACATATCTAGTAAACAAATACGTTATATTATAACGTTACAATTATCTGTAATAAGAAGTTGTTATATATCCCAACATGTAAACAAGCTAAGATTTATTCTTAAATAATAAACTTTCTTTAAACACCGTTCAAATCACAAGGTATAAAACTATATCATTATATAATGGGTAATAACTTACATGACAGTGCAATATAGCCCAATATTTTCACAATTATGTTGTTCAGAACGTTCAAGTATCCAAGAAATGCGACCCACATTTTGATCTACAAAACAAAACACACATGTAGTAATACTTATCTTTATCTACATACATGTATACGTACTAAATATATATACCAGTAATTTGGAAACCCAATTTAACCCAAAATGACATGAAAATTTCATAAAAAAATCGAACAAAATAGAAAAGTCACGTGACATCGATGCATTCAAATCTCAAATGCCAAATTCACAATTAAAAAATGAATTTAGTAGTTTGTGCGTGACGATTTGTTCGTGGTGCATTCACCGACAACGGCTACTCATGATAAACAACATCACATCTTAAATGTGATGCTATGGGAATGTTCCACCATTCATGGGCAAATGTTTGGAGAAGCTCGCGGGCAGATAGAGAATCGGCACTCGCCCGTGGACACGTTTTCGCAAGAGCATGTCATATTTTTTAATGAGTGCAAAATCTGAGGATACAACTTTGATATTCTTTTCGTCCTTAAAAACAATCATTTTCAGTAATTTATGCGAATGATTATTAATATCGTTGTCGCCGAAAATAGTTATAAAGAAGGGAGTGGCTACAGATTGAAGAACATCTTCGATGTAAGATTGAACACAAAATTACTGTCAAACTGTACTAAATTAAAATGTCTTTTAGAAAAAATCGAACGTATTTAAACTTTCATTTAATCATTTTGCATACCTATGTTGACCAAGTATTACTTTGACAGTCATGGTTATAGACCGGAAGCTGTTTCGTCGACCGCGCATGCGCATTAATTCATCCGTATAAATAGCAGTTTTATGCCTTTTATCTTGCCTTGTGCGGTCAGTGACGGTGTCAGTGTGCATTAAACGTCCATGTGGACTAATATTTCTTAAATTATGACACATCATTTTCGGGTGAACGTTACATAACAACTAGTGCTTTGGGATGATTAAAACTGTGATTTTTTTGCATGTCGATGTATCGTGTACACGTTCCCATTTACACAATTCGGATATTTTCATTCACGCGAGATCCACGAGCGAAAAATGAGATTTGTCCACGTGGCTACCACGGGTAATTTACGTGGTAAAACACGTATTAGATGTTCTCTACTGACAAGGTTATTAACTAGGAACATCATTTAATTCGTACAAAGTCAGCTAAATAGTTCAATGCGTTTTCAAAGTCCGTAAGTGTATTGTTTTAAGTCCAACTTGTCAATAGTATTTCAGTCATAGTGATACTACACAGTTACCGCCATATTATCCGAACACCAAGCAACGAAGTAATAATGTAAATACATGTAAGTACCTTTTAACCACTGTAATCAAACTTGAGATGTTTCAAATTCGATAAAAATAACCGTATACCAATCGCAATGCTACAAGTATAAAACCACCTTTGGTAAATATGGTATTAATTTAAAGACACTTCTGCGACATGGTCTGTCTCAGCCTGAATTTTATGGTGATGTGCTTTATAAATTTCGTAAGATTTTGGGTCATAGCCACTTTCGTGATGTGTTTATCAAGATTATAAAACGTTTCCTGAGTAGAGGATATGACCCTTTAATTTTGCAAAAGACTGCATGCTTAGTGGTGGGTCCATTTACAGCCCGCCATTATGCTTCCTATTTCATTGCGCGATGACCGGACAATATACAGACTCTATGATATGCCTAGCCTCAAACCTTTTTGGACGGCTGACATTGATGCCTGACTGCTACATTGTCTTGTCGTACCTTAAATGTTTTGCTCTCTTGTTGCTCTGACTTCTGATTGGTCATTGAGTACTTTCTGTGCTACTCGATGGACGCTATTCATATAATGTTTCATGTTTTACATTCTTTTATTACCTGTCACTGTGGCCTTTTTGTAAGAGGGCATTACATGGCGGGAAACTTTTATTACCTGCGGGCTGAAGCCCGCAGGTCTATTGGTATGCTCAAAGTGAAAAATCCATGGAGGGGCACGTGACCTGTTCTCGATGGTTTACGATTTCAAAAAAATCCAAAAAAAGAAGCATTTTGTATGAATGTCGTGAACCAGACTAATTCAATTATTCCATGCGGATAACATCGGTCTTTGTCGCATTGCAATAGTTTATTTACCGAAGAAATCAGAACTGTCCGAAATATCACTGTGAGCGCTAGGCAAATGAGACCATGTCGCAAAGCACTTCCCCTTCCCGGTCAATGATAAATATAATGGGCAATGGAGTACATCCCGTAGAGAACACATTGCTAGATTAACAGAAGCATGGTATATTGATACATGATAAATGTTTTTCAAATTCTGTGTTGATCATTCGCTCGGCACATAACAAAACCAAATAATTAGAGGATATATGTTTGTTTAAACTGAATACGATTTATATCTCATCATGACATTTGTTGTAATGTTGTGATAAAGTTCAAAATTACTGTTACATAATATAGTTGGTTATGATAGATTAATCGGAATTGTCCGATATTACAAGTAATGTATTTGAATTATTTGGACAGATATATTTAAACATACACCGGAATAAATTCGATCAGCATCCAAACTGCAAAAAACACATCCTAAACAATACAACTGAAAACTATTTGACTTGTTTACACTGTAATGTTCTATGTGAGGTTTGGTGCACTGTAAAACGTTTAATTAGCCCCCAGTGACATTTGTCGCTGTCCGTACCAAGGCGGAAGCCCTTTAGTCCATAGGGGTCTGTATCGACTCACTGGTCTCTCAATCACTAGATATAGATTAACAGGGACGTAACTGGTATCAAAATTGCGACACCACCAACTTTACAAACAGTCTTGTAACTTTTCCAAAAAGGCAATTAATCACATACTGTTTTCTCCAGTAGCAAGCTTATACATTTATCTTCGAGATACAACCAATCTTATGTCAAAATATATCGCACTCGAGCCGTTACAAATTCATACATGTTGAAAATATACTGAAAAATAAAAACAGGACAAAAATGTGGACAGGCCCTTACCATACTATAGGGCTCTTTACACAGGAGTGTCGACAAAAACAATGCCATGGTTGGATGAGCGTATAATAACTAAAACTATAACCAAAATATCACCTCTGAAAAGTAACACAAGCGCTTGTGTGGTCATTCTATCATTTTGAAATCTAAAAATGTTCATCGGATGATACAAGCTATTTTACCGGATAAACTTTCGAACATGTGACCACTGCAAACATATATACTAGTTCTCGATATTCTAGCGCAGGTAATACGTATTGGATGCACAACCGGGATCAAGTAGTTTGTAAATTGCGGAGTCGAAAGAAGTGTATGGTTGAAAGTATTCAAATTGCGAAACTTTTGAGTCCTAACATATTCTTTCATAACGTTAAGCCTGGTTCAAATCATGAAAATTATTGAAAAAAATACATATCTTATCACATAACCTGCGGTCCAGGAGTGCCGTAAAGCCGTGCCGTAAATATCGTTCGGCACTCACAGACTGTGCAATAAATATTCAAATTAGCTTGACGTGACGTTAGCCAATCCATACATGGATCCGTCAATGACGTCAGCATAAAATCAACGTCGCCATGACGTCGCGACATATGCAGCGTACATTATCCTTTTGAACAATAATGTGCATTTTTTAAGGTTATGTGATAAATAGAATCTTACATTCGTGCTTATTACATACGAGTTTTATTAAACTCGTCGACAAAAACAATATGACACTCGGCAAAGCCTCGTGTCATATCATGTTGTCTACTCGTTTAATAAAACTCGTATGTAATGAGCACTCATGCAAGATCCTCTATTTATTTAATCCAACGTAAATAAAACAATATGGCGACGTCGGAATTGACGTCACATCATTTAACACGACGTCATCGCACGTTAACGCGACGTCGTCGCACGACATAGCGCGCCAACTTGTGAATAAAATTATGTTGAATTGAAATATAAATAGAGGATATTACATGAGTGTCTTTTCATATTGAATTATTAAACGAGTTTAATAAAATAATAAAATGTGAGGCTCTGTCGAGCATTTTATCGATTTTATTCAACGAGTTTAATAAATTCAATGTGGAAAGTCACAAATATAATGTTCTTTTTATCATATGTATAGCTACTTATTTTCACTATAATAAACGCGCAACTTTGACGACATCGCCTATACTTTGAGTGACGTCACGTCAAAACTTTATTACACAAGACTAACTTAGTGTATTATCAAAAAATAAATAATGGCTTTATTACGCTGCCGCGACGTCAAACATATGATAAATAGCAAATAAAAGACGAGTGTAAAACTATAATAACTATTTATAGGGAATATCTGTGCAAACCGTCTCTTAGATTGGAAAACACTCTTTTCGAAGTAGTTGTTCGCCTGGTTTTCTATGTGGTGCTGCCTGGCAGCCAGAGGCTAGATCTATAGTCTCTGTTGTAGAGCAAACAAATTCCAAAGTCATTTTTTTCTCCGATCAGATTATCAAAAAAACCTGATGGGAAGTCCCCGCTGGATGCAGTGCATTTGTTCATATTACATATAGACAATATATCATCTGTTAATTTATGCTAATAATAGAATAGGGTCAAGTTAAATTCTCTGTACTTTACTACATGTATATTGATACCATATATATATTTATCATGCAACTGCCATGGTAACTGCCTGATAACACATGACCTGAGAACAGTATGTGTTCTCAGGTCAATAGGCTGCTAGTAGCCTGAGAACACTTTTTGGCTCCGCCCACAAATCACGGACTATTTTCCCATTTCTCATTCCGTCTAAAATTGACCTACATATTATTGAAAACTACAAAAATATACATTTGATAGCTAATATTTATTCAAAGTTTAGATTTACAACCAACATCAGCAATATTTCTTCGCCATGTAGGGCTACGCCAGTGTATTTTTTCTTGAATTCATACGGGTCATCCACGGATCAATCGTTTGGGAAAGGCCCTGAAAAAAACAACAAACGCACATAAATCCACTGGCATAGGATCATCAAAGATAAATAAACATAAAGAGTATGCATAGACAACGGTTCCACATCAATTACACTGGACAAAATACAATTTTGAACTCATTTGAAGACTCAATACGATGCGCATACAAAATCATTGTAAATGAAAAAGTCGGAAATATTTGGCGAATCTTAAGACTAAGTGGGTCAGTTAAATCATTGTTAGATTCGGTGTACATATGGTTCATACATAGGTAAAACATAAAAGAATATAATAGGCTCTTCAACAAGATCAATGTCTTACCATATTCTATTTCCATCGATTTTCCAAGCATTGAGGTCTCCCTACTGCCATTCTCCACCCACCAACTTGACTAAGACGAGTAAGCTTGTATAAACTGTTCATTCCTGAAGTTATTTCCCCCGTCCGGAATTCAATTTTGCACTGACAGTTACCGCAAACAACCCAGTGTTTCACATAGTCCATGTTTATATTTATTCCAAGGCATTGTTAAGAATAACAGAAGGATTTATGACGTAGTAAACGACCTTGTTCACACACGTACGTCATTGATGATTCATTCAAAAAACTTCATAAATTCATGAGCGAAATTTTATTCTACTATTATGACACAATGTAGTTATTTGGTAATACCATTTACTAAGATTTCCCTTTCTGAATATATAATTGAAATATTTTATTTTTTATTATTTCTTTTGTTAAGCAGCGTAGAATTGAAAACTATTTTGTTTCGCGGAAGCACATTGAATTGTGTTAATCGGCGGGTTTACTGGATCTACTAAAACCCACAACTCGGTTTTAACTTTAAAAAATGAGGAATTACGCCCCTTACTTGTTCCGTGGTGCTGGTTGCATGATAAATAGAAACTCGGGTCACTGTCCGGATCGAACAATGTTATCAGACTCGGCGATATCGTCCGGGTGACTCGCCAAAGGCTCGCCACCCGGACGATATCACCTCGCCTGATAACATTGTTCTCACCGGACAGTGACCCGAGTTTCTCTATATACAACTACAACTGTATATATCAATGCACGATCAAAACCAACCCGTTATCAAAACATGACGCTACAAACGCACGATTGGTACTTGTAAAACAGTTTGCGACACGCAACGTTGGAAACATTAAGCTGTAAGGCGTCGAACGAAGTTACCACAGGAGGTCATGTCTATTCGGACTTTGTATAATAATAAGAATATATGGTTAAAGAAAGGGTACCTATATATTTAGAACGTTTCATAGACTTCCAATGACGAATAAAGTAGATAGGCCTACAGTACTAAATTAGTAACTTTTCCGCATATTTGTTGATCAACCCTCGATCGAATTTCCTAATGTCCCAAGGTATGGTTTGTGACGTCACATGTTCCACCAAAGCGTGTCCAATAAAATGGCTTGTATCATCGGTATATTCTCAACATGCTCGCCCATATGGGTTATCCCGGTGGCGAGGGTAAATAAATCCAACAACTGTATTCGACATTACGTCACGTGACTCAAAATGGAAGTCCGATGAACAATTTTAGATTTCAAAATGATAGAATGACCGCACTAGCGCTTGTGTTACTTTTCAGAGGTGATATTTTGGTTATAGTTTTAGATGTTATACGCTCATCCAACCATGGCATTGTTTTTGTCGACACTCCTGTGTGAAGAGCCCTATAGTATGGTAAGGGCCTGTCCACATTTTTGTCCTGTTTTTATTTTTCAGTATATTTTCAACATGTATGCATTTGTAACGGCTCGAGTGCGATATATTTTGACATAAGATTGGTTGTATCTCGAAGATAAATGTATAAGCTTGCTACTGGAGAAAACATTATGTGATTAATTGCCTTTTTAGAAAAGTTACAAGACTGTTTGTAAAGTTGGTGGTGTCGCAATTTTGATACCAGTTACGTCCCTGTTAATCTATATCTAGTGATTGAGAGACCAGTGAGTCGATACAGACCCCTATGTTTCAGACCAGTATGACTGCCTTGTGCAGATAATCCTTTATCATCCATTCAACGACGAAATTTAACATTTAACATAGACAGTTTTCCAGGCGGTTAAATTGCTTGGCCTTATCTTCATGCTTGACTAATTACAATGTAATATAAGCACTAAATAATTGCAAGTAGTTATGTATGCTGTAATAGCTCAGGTGGTAACGCACAGGAATTGTAACTGAGCGATTCAAGTTCAACCCATCAAAGAAGTCTTTAGTATTCTTTTTGAATTCATCACAATATTTTTAATGTTATTTTCATATTCTTTTCGAGAGAATTTATAATTTGTTAATTATATATTTTTCTTGTTTTATTATGGTCATGATAAAATTGTTTTTAATTCAATTCAACTTTTATGACAAGAACACACACTCATTACAATACAAAATAATTTTACATCACTTCATCTGCTGTATCATGGTCTGAGTTACAGTCACACCCAGATAATGTATCTGTGGCTTCGTGTTGGTAGTTACAATACCTAAGTACTAGCAATAAAAATTATTGTGCTTTAATTATAATACATGTACAATACGTTGATTGTGTACATGTATATTTAGGCTATACACTCTTTAATAATAGACTTAATAACTTTAATTACAGGTTTGTATCACTATTGGATAGAACTGATTATTAAAGCCATTTTTCTGTAAAACTCTTAGCTTTTAAATTTATAAAGATGAGAAAAAGAAATAAAAAAATACATACAACTTGACTAGGTTTCGAACTCGCGGCCAAAAATATCGATATCGTTAGAAAGTATCTACGCACTAAACCACTCGGCTATGAAGTATGTTTGAAAGGATGGATGGTTAGAATGATTTATAATCACCAACCTTAACCATGGTTTACCTAATTCAATCAATTGACAGTGTCCACATTGTGTCACGTGACTGCCACATTATCCTGCACGGACTGTACTATCCGACCAACAATTTTTGACAGTTACGTCATTTTGTCAACAATCTATAAATAATCAGGGTATATCCCCAACGGATTAATGATTTTATTAAATAGAAGTATGTCCTTATCAATTCTAATAGTCCAAACAAAACCTGGTCCTGTGGATGTGTAGGCTGCTTCTCACACAGGTGGTCCAAGTTCAAAGCTTGTGGTAGACAAACTATATGAATGTATTTTTTGTACAATATACGGGAAACATATTTAATGATTTAATACAATAACGAATTTGAATATATATTCTTTTGCCTTATGATTAATAAAAGCTCTTAAAAATCACATTATCTCTAAAACACGTTTAGAACAGACGCTGCTTTCTCATTATTCTTAAAAAGAGACTCACTACAATAATCTAAAACACGTTCTTAGCCATTCAAATTAGCCATCTTAAGTTTAGTGAAATGACAAAGATGTAATTCATTTTTCACACATAATTTGTATTCAATTGCAAAATAGTAACGAGCGGGAAAAAGTTACGCTGACGAGGTTCGAACTCGATACCTTTCAACTACTAATACTGCCCGTTATCCTCTCGACTACGATATCATACTGGGATTATAGGTAAAGAAATATAATGATAATCCACATTTTTGTAGAACAATTAATAAAGTAAACATTGGATTGTAAACACAATGTGACGTCACTGTCAGGTATCCCTGGTCGGATATACAGTGCGTTCAAAGTCAATTGAGAACCGTTATCAACATAAGATCGTCTGCCAGGTAAAGTAGCTTTAACTTGGTTGTGATATAGTTGGGTGAAGCGTTCATCTTGTCGAAGGCGCTGTGGTGTCGTGGGTAAACGCGCAGTTCCTACGAGTTGAAATTTTATTCTGAGGGTTGTAGGTTCGATCCCATAATTTCGTTATATTTTTAATTTTATTAGTTATAAACTTTTACATTTAATTACTAAATGAACGCATACTTCAATTGTTCACATGTTTTATATTTTAATTATACAGGTAAATATTTCAAAATTAATATTTTGATTAAAACATTTAATTAAGAGCAGACTGCGTAACATAATGATATGGCGTGTTTAATAATTACACACTGAACATCATGAAGAACACGTCTATCTTGAGGTAAGTGTATACACATGAGTTTCTTTGTTCGCTTTCTCGTTCATTTTTCAGTCAACCAAAAGTCTATAAAATGTCAGCCGACTGTGCTCTGAAACGCAATGCTAAATATTGCACTCATTCTAGATCAATCATCATCAAACGCGTATTTGAGGTTACTTATAAAACATAATATTATATACTTTTGTATTGTATATAATTTTACTAGATTTGTATAAGTTATTACTTGGTTTCATGTAGTTCAGTAATTATATATCATGTCTTGCACTTTGTAACATTGGTGTACGTATATTCATAACTTTTCATATAATTATTGCTATTTTTCAGGCTTGCAAAGATGAGAAAGATACGGATAATTTGAGGGTTCCGCTAGATGGTACAGTGGCTGAGCGGACGTCGAACTACACTGGTGTCCCAGTATCAACTGTTTATAGACTGGCTGATGAAAACTGGGTTGGTAGAGAAGAGGGCGGTGGTCAGCAAAATGGTCCAAAGAAGTTGAAACTCGACAGTTTCGATCTAGACGTGGTTCGACGCACAGTGAGACACTTGATCACCCATAAGAAGGAGCTTCCTACAACCAAGAAGATACTTACGTCTTTACAAGACAGTATCGGCTATGACGGTGGTGAGGCTCATCTCAGATGTGTTCTCAAGGAACTTGGCTTCAAGTGGAAGAAGTGTCAGACAAACAGAAGAGTCCTGATGGAGAGAAATGACGTAGTTCTGTCACGGATACGATTTCTCCGCAAGATCCGAAAATATAGAGATGAAGGACGCACCATCGTTTATACGGATGAAACTTTTGTTCATTCTTCCCACTCAACTCACCGATGCTGGCAATCCGACGACATAGCAGTTCATGTTCCGTTTTCTAAGGGAGATAGATTAATAGTGGTGCATGCTGGACATGCTGGAGGTTTTGTAAACGGGGCCGGGCTAACGTTCAAAGCCAAGTCGTCTGCAGGTGATTACCACGACGAAATGAATGGTGACAACTTTCGAAAATGGCTAGAAGAAAAACTACTTCCAAACCTGCCAGAGAACTCAGTCTTGGTCATGGATAACGCGCCGTACCATAATATCCAGACGGACAAATGTCCTACCACAGCATCTAGAAAGGCAATAATTCAAGACTGGTTGTCCAGAAACAACATTCCATTTGGACCAGGCATGCTGAAAGCCGAACTCCTGGAATTATGTAAGAAGCACAAACCCGATCCCATCTTCATCGTGGATGAAAAGCTTAGACAAAGGGGTCATTCGTGCCTGCGTCTACCACCTTACCACGCAGACTTAAACCCAATAGAACTCATTTGGGCAATGGTGAAAGACAGAGTCTCTCACAACAACACGACCTTCAAATTCAAGGATGTGCAGTGTTTGACCGAACGTGCTATTAAATCCATAACAGCTGAAGAGTGGCGTTCTTGTTGCCGACATGTAGAGAGGGTAGAACATACTTACTGGGCATCGGAAATTGCAGTCGACGAGCAAGCAGAGCCTGTTGTGTTTCAGGTTGAATCGGCCGACGAGTCAACCGACACTGCCAGCGAATCAGAATCGACCGCCAGTGATGACGAATCAACTGACACAGCTACCGAAATATAGTACCATTTTGCTTTATATTCCGGAAATTATCTTATTAAGTTGTAATACTGAAATATATTATATGATTGTTTGACTATTGTATTTGTGCATAAAAATGTAATAATTAAAATACAAATTAAAACAAACAGATACAAAAAGAATGAAGACAAAAAAATATTGAAACGATAGTACATGTACACAAATAAATCTACATACATTTCTATTACGAATTAAAAAAAACTTAAAACATTTAAAAGATATGTGGTATCGAGGGGTATCGAACCAGTGGCATTCTTGAACAAACACTCCATTATTAACGAAGTTCAACGATATACGCCAACAGCTTATCCACCAGGCTACCGAGTTTATCTGTAATACTAGTTTTCAAGTATTATACTATAGAATGAAGGCATTGATTATATATTGTATAAACCTATAGTCCCCCTATTCTATTGAATGGGATAATTCCCTCATTAGTATTACTTATTGAATCGACAGTAGATCAACCATGTTTTTTGAGCCGTGACTAATTTATGCAGCAAAGTTGATTCACCCTAAAAGGGTATGTATATATAAGCAATAACAACATAAGTTAAATAAGTAGTTTCTGTAAGTAACTCAATACGTGGCCCAATGGATACGGCGATGTCTTCTGAGACTTACTTTTACAGGTTCGATCCTTGGTATGATCACTTTTTATATATTTTTTTTCAAATCGCTTGTTCAAGTAATATTACACAAGAAAGTTTCCTGGAATGTATTTAATAATTAGCGATTTATTAGTCAAAATTAAGTGTCGTTAGTCATAGTAACAGCGTGTGACTATAAACGTGTAATGGCTTTAACTAGTTAACATACTGATGAAGATGATGGTATGATAATGACTATTTAATATGGCTTGTATTAAATTACTTATACAGAAAGTTTGCAAGGAGTTCATAATTTATATAATATACAAAGCAATCTGCCGGTATTAAATCGAGCGATATGCCATTGTCATTGTTTGAAAGTTATTTTAAAGCAGTAAATAATCCCGATGACAGATTTTTCTCACCAGATGAAGATATTTTATATTTCAACGAAAGATACGAAAGAGATGAGTTTAGTATAATGTTTGCAGAATTAAACTCAGATTTGTCAGTTTCAGAAATAAATAAAGCAATTTCACAATTAAACGGAAACAGAAGTGGAGGTCCGGATTTACTGATTAATGAATTTTTTATTGTTGGGAAACAAATCCTCGCGCCTGTTTTACATAAATTGTTTAACAAAATATTTAAAAACGGATATTTTCCGGAAAAATGGTCTGAAGGTTACGTCATTCCATTACATAAAAAGGGTAGTGTAAACAACGTTGAAAACTATAGAGGCATAACCCTACTGAGTTGCATAGGCAAATTGTTCACTCGAGTCATCAACAACAGATTAACAGAATGGGCTGAAACTTCGAATGTTTATGTTGAGGCCCAGGCAGGGTTTAGAGCCAAAATGAGTACCATAGATAATATTTTTGTACTACACGGACTAATTAAGCATGTCATTGGTCAAGGAAAAAAACTTTTTACAGCCTTCGTTGATTTCACTAAGGCGTTTGATTACATAGTTAGAGATAATTTATGGTATAAATTAATACAAATGGGATTAAGAGGAAATATATTAAATATTATGAAATCTATGTATGATTCAGTAAAGTCACGAATTAAGTATCTTAACCAATTAAGTGAGGAATATTCATGCACACTCGGAGTCCGTCAAGGCGAATGTTGTTCACCCTTCTTATTCTCTATGTTCATTAATGATTTAGAAAATGAATATTTAAAACATGGTCTGAAAGGCATCGACGCGAATACGTTTAAGATATACTTATTGCTCTATGCTGATGACATTGTTTTATTTGCGGATTCTGCAGAACAATTACAACTTAGTCTGGATATTTTGTACGAATATTGCAATGTTTGGAAATTAAAAGTCAATATTGGTAAAACAAAAGTAATGGTTTTTAGGAAAAGCGGATCTTTATCAAATAATTTAAAATTTTATTACGCTGATCAAGAAATTGAAATTGTAAAAACATTTAAATACCTTGGTATCGTATTCACATCAGGTGGAGCATTTAGTACGGCTCAAAACACGTTATCCACACAAGCCAATAAGGCAATTTTCAAACTTAACAAGTATTTGTATAAGTTTACATATATTGCCCCTAAGCATAAGTTAGAATTATTTGATAAACTTGTTTCTCCTATTCTTAGTTACGGTAGCGAAGTTTTGGGTACATCAACCGACATATCTATAGAGAGGGTACATTTACAGTTTTGCAAATCATTATTGGGGGTTAAAAAGAACACACAGAACGACTTTATTTACGGAGAATTGGGACGAATATCTTTTACCACAATTCACTTATATAATGTCATAAAATATTGGACCAAAATTATACAAATGCCACACAATAAATATGTTTTTATTATATACAGTCTTCTGAAGTCTGACCTTGAGTTAAATCAAAACTGCATGAATTGGTGTTATTGTGTAAAGAATTTATTGGCTGAACTTGGATTTTATTATACTTGGTTAAATCAAGGTGTTGGAGATTTTAAATTGTTCCTATCTTCAGTTAAACAAAGACTTACAGACAATTTTGTTCAAAATTGGCACCATCGATTAGAAGAATCAAGCAGAGCCTTATTTTATAACAATATTTTGCATTTCAAATTGCAACCCTATTTAGAAATTAATTTATCAGACAAAATCCGCCATTCTCTCTCAAGACTTAGAACTTCTTCTCATAGATTGTGTATTGAATCAGGCAGGTGGGAGAAACCAATAGCCATCCCATTGAATGAGAGAAAATGTCAAACATGCAATATTTTGGAAGATGAGTATCACTTTGTGTTAGAATGTCAGTTATACCATGATTTAAGAAAAACATATATACCATTAGAATACCGACGCCACCCAAGTATGTTGAAATTTATACAATTAATGAAAAATGAAAATGAAACTGTTTTGAAAAAGTTAAGCCTGTTTACATACCATGCATTTAATCTCAGGAATGAATTGTTATATTTAAACTGATGACGTAATATACTTATGTCAACTACAGTATCAATAAGTATTATTGTGTGCTTTATTTATCATGTATTGTTGTGCATGCATGTACTCATATATATATATATTGATTTGATGTGAATAATTATATTGTTTCCTTAGATACGTAGATATTTATAGTCGAATTATGCTGTATCATTTAAATCTTCTCCACATAGTTGTGAGCATGCTTGATTATTAGTTAGTATTTATTTTGCTTACTGTACCACTGTTCTGTCATAAATGCATTGTATTGTCCTCATAGGCTATCAGCCTAATGGAATTGAAATAAACTATCTATCATGTAGTCTATGTGTCTTTAAACTTTGACACAAACAATGGCGTTAGCTAATGCAATAAACGGTCTCCAAGCAACCGCTATAAGATATCCAAATGCATCATCCTACTCAGAGACAGACAAAACTGACAGGTTGTCAACCAACACACCAAGTGAAGTCGAAAATCTTTGACACGAGTTTAAGTATTGCATTCAGTAAAAGATAAATTAATACTGGACGCGAGGAAAAAAATGAAATAAAAACAGCGAAACATGAAAAACCATTACAGGTACAATGCAAAGTCAAAATAATTATTAAAAAAATGGCTTTAACAATGTCTTCATATTCTTGACGAAAATGAAACAAAATAAATGAAGTGAGAAAAATAGTGCAGTTATCAGGGCTTGAACCCGCATGTCTGAGGCTGACAATTAATCTCTCTACCGATTGAGCCAGCGATACTGACAATATCAGGTCAAGCAATTATATATTAACGCATTTTTTAAGGTATCCCAACCAGGTATATTCATACACCATGACTAAATAGTGTAATCTCCCGTCACGGCTCAAAACTCGTGGTTGATCTATAGTATATAGTTTGAGTTTACGAATTAGAGGGAAAATAATTTCCATTGTTATGGTAGTATCAGAGATACCGTATATGTATTGATAACAATTCAAGCATGAAATGGTCAGTTTTGGCGGGTAAAGTGTGAAATTGCCATTCAGCTTTGGGACAGAAACCGCGCTGGTCGTAAATTTGTGTGTTGACTTTACAACGTTCTTTGTGTGAGATACGTCGAATGAAGAAGTTTTTGTTTAACCTATAGACAATGTCTGTTGATACCAATTATGAATGTAAAGGAAACATATTAGGCATACGATTGCCGAAAACGACGATTCTGAAGAAGTCATCGTTTGATTTGGGAGGAATGTTAGTGTCAACCTCTATTCAGGAGGTTGGGATAAGACCTATCTAGAACAGAGGAGACAATGTATTACACCCGTAATTTCAACTGGAATCCAGTCGGCATCCCATTTGTTACCATGTTATGTCATAGATTGAGCGTCTACTGAATCAGAATATTTTAGAAGATAAGTATGGTTCTAAGTAGACATTATTGTAAAAGGGCTGTTATTAATCTGGCTAACAAATATTGTTATGCAGACGAAGTATTGTATTTCTACTTTAAATAACATGTTTTAAAAAGAAACTGACAAGAATAATTATAAGCAACTTTTTGCCCATTACACGTTGAATTGTAATGCGTGTTTTTGACGCACAGACAAATATAGGGTTTATTATTAAGATTTGTGTGAGAACAAGAGTATGTCTGGCTACACGCCTGGTAAACCATTAATGTTTGATTTTATTACGTCATCAATATACTTCCATGCTCAAATGAGATGCGCGCCACTACCTGTCGTATAACTTCAGTGCGCTTAAATCGGTCGATAAAGCAAGACGTGTCTTGTGTTAAACCGATAAACTCGACGTTTAGTCGGGTCTTTATACACGACCGAGAGACTGTCGTAAAAGTTTACGGATTGAACGTTGTTACGCTGTAACAATAACAGTTATAGATATTATTTTAATATCTTTGGTAAACTAAAGGTATTTGTCAAATACCACAGTTAAATTTATTTAATTCTACGTTGTAAAAATTTTTTCGACTGTTGTCGTAAATACCCGCGTAAAGTTACTTTACGTTACACGCCGTTCTAGAAAGATGGCGCAAAGCATGGTTCAAGCTTCGAATGCAGCTAAAAGCACAAAAAAGGTTTCTCCGAGTAATGAGAAGCAACCTGAGAAGGGGACGAGGTCGGCAAAATTGCCAGAATCTAGTCGTCAATCCACTTCGCATGAGACACCATGCCAAAGCTCAGGTAACGCCAACACCCCATTGAGCAAAGAAATGTTGTCCATTCTGACTGAAATTCGTGCCAATCAGAAGTCACATGAAACCAAAATGTTGGCTATGGAAACTAAATTATGTTCGTTTGAACAATATTACGAACCGGAATACGAGTCCGAATCTGGTTACGAGAACACGTGTGACCTTGAGAGGGACGTTCCTCCGTCCGAGGACGAGAATAACAATTCCAGTCTTTCTGTGTTCAAAGGTCTTGGGACCAAATATAATGTCCAGGAAAAACTTGATATGGAAGTGGATGACGAGTTAGCATCCTTGACAAGTACAGTATTCCGTGAGGGACTGACCGAGGAAAAGTTCAAATCCTTAGTTATGGACATAGGTAGACCATCAAATTGTGAAGGACTCACTAAAACTCGTGTGAACAACGTAATCTGGAATTTGTTGTCACCAGAAATGCATTCAGCAGATACTAAAATGCAGAGTATACAGGATGGTGTTCTTAAAGCAGCCACTTTGTTTGTTAAGATTCTTAACATGGCTAGTGATAGACTGTCCCGAGCTGAGTTAGAGATGGGTACCGATGCTATTGGTCTCCTTGGACATTCCAATAAAATTCTGAATAATAGACGTAAGTCGATGCACAAGAAGGAACTCAATAATGAGTATCATCATCTGTGTTCCCAAGCAAGAGGTTTTACCGACATGCTGTATGGAGATGATGTAGGAAAAGATGTCAAAGAAATACAAGACATCAATAGACTCGGTACGAAGATCCCAAGTAATTATTACCCTAGAGGTCGTGGTCACAGGGGTGCCCACAGAGGGGTGTACAGGGGACGTATTGCCAAACCCCGTGGCAGAGGCCGTGGTGTTCCTCAATCAAAAAACCCTTCGGGGGTGTACAGCTCAAAGAAGTAGATGAACATGTAAGTAACGTTACTTTTCAAGCATGTAGATTAAAATCTTATGTTGAAAATTGGAGAAATATAACTTCTGACCCTATAATTTTAGACATTGTGCAACATTGTCATATTGAATTTGATTCAGAAATTGAATATTTGCAAAATAAAATTTTGCATCAACGGTATTTTTCTTCATTAGAAGAAGAAATTATTGAAAAAGAAATTTCAAAATTTCTAGACATGAAAGTCGTCGTAGAAACCAGCCACGAGGTTGGTGAAGTTATTTCTCCAATTTTCACTGTTCCAAAAAAGAGTGGAGAGTACAGAATGATTTTAAATTTAAAAGAACTGAATAAATCAGTTGCGTACCATCATTTTAAGATGGATACTTTTGAATCCACTATTAAATTGATTAAGAAAGGTGATTATATGGCTTCTGTTGATCTTAGGCACGCTTATTATTCAGTGCCAATTGCCATAGAACAACAAAAATTGTTGAAATTTTACTGGAAAGGAAAGTTATACCAGTATACATGCTTACCAAATGGAATAGGTTGTGCACCCCGATTGTTTACAAAACTGCTTAAGCCAGTTTACTCAACATTACGGCAAAATGGCCATGTCAATTCTTCTTACATAGATGATTCATTTTTGGCAGGTGATTCATATCAAGAGTGCCTTATAAATGTTTCAGACACAGTTGATTTGCTTGAATTTGTAGGATTCATGATCAATAATGAAAAATCTGTGTTTATACCTACTAAGAAATTGATGTTTCTTGGGTTTTGGGTTGATTCTGACTTGATGATTGTTACACTTCCACATGAAAAAGTAATATCTATTATAAAAGAATGTAAATCTCTGAGAGATAGAGGTATTGTGGTTGTAAGACAACTAGCCAAAGTTTTAGGCCTGTTGGTTTCTAGTTTTTCTGCTGTGGAATATGGTCCACTCTTTTATAGATCTTTAGAAAAGGAAAAGACACTGGCATTGTCTCAAAATTATGGTAATTTTGATGCGACCATGTATTTATCTAATGCATCTAAAGAAGAATTGACATGGTGGATTGAGCATCTACCTCAACAAAAACGTACAATTGGACATGGAAATCCAGATCATATCATTGTTACTGATGCATCCCTAAGTGGGTGGGGAGCAGTTTTTGAATCAAAGCATATAGGTGGCCGTTGGTCATTGGATGAGTTACATTATCATATCAATCACCTAGAATTGTTAGCAGCCTTTTATGGTTTGAAGTCATTTTGCCAAAGCATGTCAAATGTGCATATACAAATTAAGTCTGATAATGTTTGTTGTGTTACATACATAAATCACATGGGAGGTATAAAGTCGATTCCCTGCAATGATCTAGCAATTCAGGTGTGGAAATGGTGTATTGATAGGAATATCTGGATTTCTGCAACTTACATACCTGGTATATCAAATATTGCGGACAAAATGTCCAGACAATTCAATGATAATGTTGAGTGGATGCTTAATCCTGACATATTCAATCAGGTTACGGCTTTATGGTCAGTACCTGACATAGATCTGTTTGCCTCAAGACTCAACAAACAAGTTGAGAAATTTGTCTCATGGCAACCAGACCCAGAAGCATTATTTGTTGATGCTTTTTCTATAAGTTGGTCTAATAGTTTGTTTTATTTGTTTCCACCTTTCAGTTTGGTGACAGCATGTCTGCAGAAAGTCAGACGAGATCAAACCAATTGCATCATGATTTGTCCATTGTGGACAACACAGATTTGGTGGCCACTTCTGATGGATTTGATAATAGACAATCCAAGAATTCTTCCGAAACGGAAGAACCTTCTAACAATTCCGGGGACGGAGAAAATTCATCCATTGTCAAAAACGCTGACTCTCGTTGCTTGCAAGCTATCAGGAAGTCATTACAGAAGAAAAGTATTTCTTCAGAATCAGTCAACATTATCATTAGATCTTGGAGATCTAGTACGCAGAAACAATATTCTTCATATGTTAGAAGGTGGTTTTCATTCTGTGAGAAGAACAAAATTGATTCAGTTCAAGCATCTTTAGGTAATGTGTTGGACTTTCTTACAAGTTTATTTAATGAAAATCTAGGTTATAGTGCCTTAAATACAGCACGTAGTGCATTGTCTGCAATTGGTTTGGTATTAGATGGTGTTTCTGTGGGCAGTCACCCACTGGTGATTAGATATATGAAAGGAGTCTACAACAGTAGACCGACATTACCACGATATTCGTATACTTGGGATGTTTCTCAAGTCCTTAATTATTTACGTTCTCTGTCACCAGTGAAGAGTTTAACTCTTAAATTGTTATCATACAAACTAGTTATGTTGATTTCTTTAACTTTAGCTTGTAGAACTCAAGCTATTCATTTATTAGACATAAGACATATGTCAAAATCCAAGGATGGATATACATTACTGTATAGTGGGTTATTAAAACATTCTAAGCCTGGAAAGGATAGTTCAACAGCCTTTCTTAAGGCGTACCCTCCAGATAGGAGATTGTGTGTTATATTTGTTTTGAAAGAGTATTTAACTCGAACTTATTCATTGAGGAGTGATGTGACGAAACTTATTATCAGTTACGTTCAACCTCATAAAACTGTAGTAAAAGCAACAATTTCTCGATGGCTTCGAGAAGTGATGAAATCATCAGGTATAAACTGTGACATTTTCAAACCTCATAGTATTAGAGGAGCTTCCTCATCAAAAGTGAATCGGGAAGGATATCCCATTGAAAAGATTCTGGACACAGCAGGATGGTCCAACTCGAATACCTTCGCAAGGTTTTATGATAAACCTATTCAGGGAGAAACATTTGCTGATGTTGTGTTGAAATAATGATTGGATCGATACCATAGGTATGTTATATCTATATACTCGTATTATTTACTTGTTTTTCAATCAGTTGTGTATTTGTTGGTCCTAAACAAATCAGCTTTGAAGTCTCATTTGAGCATGGAAGTATATTGATGACGTAATAAAATTCAAAAAATAAACGAAACTTACCTTGGTAAAGTTGAAGTTTGTTTGGAATTTTATGTAGTCATCATATTACTGGAGGGATCAAATGCCCTCCCTTTTATGATTCCCACCCTGAATTTATTACTGCATTCTGTTACATGCAGCTTCAAGATTATATGAATATACAAGTACTTTGATTTTCGGTACAATTTAAGGCTCAGTGCCTTCATTGGATAGGGTTCATTAGTTTTGACCCTCCATAATATGTTGGATTTGTTTAGTCCAACCGCTTTAAAATACTGAAGTTATACGACAGGTAGTGGCGCGCATCTCATTTGATCCCTCCAGTAATATGATGACTACATAAAATTCCAAACAAACTTCAACTTTACCAAGGTAAGTTTCGTTTATTTTTTGAATTATACAGTAAATACCTTGACTGAACAATGTGTATATATAAGTTGTGTAATGTGTAGCTAATCCATTGATATGTTTACTAGGGATAACGGTTAAAATGTGTTATATTTTATCACAGGAATGTACAGCGTTTAAACGGTTCATGAACAAAGAATCATGATCGTAATGTAGATCCATGATAATTTGACCAAGAAGAAGCATTTTAGTTTTTCATGGACCTGTCACGTTCGTTTATTATTGAATGGTGATCGAATGTAAATCTGAGTACCATGCAATCTTAATACTGTGTGTATACTATGGAAGCCCTGGAGGGCACTATTGACTTAGGTTTTGTGACTTGTGACTTGTGACTTAGAACTTGTGACTAATGACTTGTGACTTATGACTTGTGACTTACATTCTACAAATAAATCTGCGCGCACTTCCTTGGGCATCATGGATGGTGAAGGATGCTGTCTGAATCGGAATTACCTGATAATAGTCTATAGTGAGTCAGGTAAGTCGGTATTAGTTTTGTTTGATTGAAATCGTCATTGTTGAAGGCATCGAACCGTTATTCTGAATTGTTAACACCATTAACTAGAATACCGTTCATGTAATAGCATAATGTCACATGGTATTATACGTGTACATGTGCATACATAGTATAATGGTTTGCTTCCTTTTCGCTATCATTTGTGCGTCTCATTTGAGACAGATAGTTCGGATTATACATATAGATTTTAAGTTTTGTTAAAGTAATAATACTCATATGTTCTTCTACATTTTTCCAGGTGAAGAAACTGGAATGTCCGTGCTGTGTGTGTGTTCGGTGCGTTTGGTTCCACAAATGATGTCGCGGTGCATACCTATTTACCTGCATTGTCTTTATATCCAGCAAAGCAACCGGCAATTGTGTGACACTATGGGCTAGAAAAGATTTTGTATGTGATTGTGTTGTACCATAATGGTGAAGTAGAACATTTTAAGGTTTTGCAAACAAATTCCAAGTTGTGGATATCAATACATTGTTATTTATGGCGCCTATGAACTAAGCTTTTCTATATAGCTTTATATTATCCGTATAGGTTTGATTTCATAGTCAAACATCTATAAAAATAATACGCTATTCTGTCATGTTTTGAAATACATGTAATGCAGCAGACTCAAAGTTGTCATTTGCAAATGTGTGTTTGTCAACCGTTCATCCTTTGCAACATAATACTGTATTTGAGTTAGCTTCGTATACAAAATAAAGCAATTAAGACCAAAAACACTGTCAATTTCATGATTTAATATCATTCCATGATTTGGGCTTATTGATAACAAACGACGGATAACAAACTACGTTGTGACTACGAATATCGTCATTGTTTATCAAGTCTACACGCATTTTGAATCGTGCAAGCATTTGTATAATGTTACCTTTGTTGGTGTTATCATGTACAATGTTCTAGTTGAGTGAAATTTCGACCATTAAATGATAAAATGTTCATTGTTTTGTGTTGTTTCTCCGACTTGGAAAAGGTTAACATTTATTTCGGTGAATCGTAAGAAATACACGCGGCGTGAAAATTACTTAAACTAAAATAAATGTTGACGTTTCAAGTCTATAAACTCATAAATAAAACATCAATGTTTTAATTTAGTTGATATACGACCATAAAATGATATTAACATCATCTGTTTGTGTTTGTTTTCTCTTAGTTGGTAAACGTAAACGTTTATTTCGGTGAATCGTAAGAGTTACACGTGGCGTGTACATTACTTTCACTAAAATAAATGTTGACGTTTCAAATTCATCAATAAAAATATGGATCTTTAAGTTCTCGTCATTTATTTCGCATTATTAACACCTCGTAATTAATTTGTATTATTCAACATTGCCCTTTGATACCTTTAATATCGTAGACAAACAACCGATTTAAGTGTTGGGGGTTACGCTATTGTCATAAAATGCGATTATCACGATGTGTGAAAATTACGGACCACAACAAGATTAAATCTGACAGTTTTTCGGAGGTGTGAAATTTCGCTTGGATGATTGCCTCGAGATAAGGTAATTAATTATCGTTTAAAATTGTTGATTGGACCGACACCTGCGCTCGAATTAGACCGGATGCTCGCAATAACTTTACTCGAGTTAGTGGGATTAATTAATGTACAATATAGAGCAAATTCGTCGGGACTTTGAAATTTGCTCGAATTATGCCGGTTGCTCGTATAATGGCTGCTCGTATTGCCGAGGTTTTACTGTATATGGTAAAATTCACCAGGCTCACTTCCTCACTATTAATATAGCCATATACAGTTATACTAGTTCAGAGCAACAGATAAGGTTTTGGGCGATTGGGTATTTTACCCGCACGTTTCAATTTTAATTTGGTTTTGACGAATTTTAATTGGGTATTTAATAAAACTAATTGGGTAATTGGTCTTTTATGTACTATTTTTCACTATAACATCATTTTCTATTTGCTTTTTCTTACTCCCTCTTTTCAAAATCTATGGGGTAATTACCCCAATACGCAGCTTATCTGTAGCTCTGCTAGTTATATAATAGCACTAGGAAGAATGACCTTTTCTGCAGAAAATAAGTTATTTGAAAATTCAAAGTATTAACAAAGTTATGGTCATTTGAAGTTTTTAAAGCTGAATTTAACAATACAACAGTGTTTTGGTGTACGAATTTGTGCAAATAGCACTCGAAACAGACTTGCGTCTAAATTTTCAGGATTGGGTATTAATGCCTTGGTATGACCCCTGAATAGCTGAAATGCTAGAATAATAGCAATAGGTGGTTTAGCAGGTTGCTGCAGTGTGCACCCAAGTTGTTTCATAGAATTGTAATGTTCTCTGGAGATTTCGGGCAAATTCACATTACTTATCAAGTAAGACTGGATATCGAGTCTTCTATTGATATAATTGGATTAACCGAGTTCTATAATTTGAAAGAACTTTGGTTACTTGTCACAATTAATGTACTGACTTGACACTCCATGTACCAGCACATTTAGTAACTAGGTGAATAAGAAGTGGTTTGTGCTAAGTGCGATTTAGTACATGTCTTATATATTGCCTTCAGTTCTTTGATCCAGTTCTACTGAGGAGGCAAGTTGATCATATATGAGTTAGGAGAGTTCAGAATTGCTTACTTTCTCTCATGCAGATGTTATACAATAACTAGGATTTAAAATTTGTCAGGATTTTGTTATATCTTAATTCACAATGGTTATGTTGAACCAGTCTTGATCAGACGCCGATGAAAACCTGCCTAACCAACTAAACTGACAAACAATGGACACCAAGTTTGCTCATACACATTCATATATAAGCAGTAACAGTTGTCCTAACTTCATAGTTTGCACCCTCATATGTTTGTTGATTCTTGTAACTGTATCAAGAATTAGTACTTAGATTGGTACAAGGAAATATTAAGTTATCAAGCATGTAATGTAGTGATCGGAAGTGTACATTTATACTGAAGGAGGAAATGAGGAAGTCAGGAAAGCAGTCATCATTGCTGAAGAATAAAAGTATATTTTTGTTTCCGTACAATTGACGAGCTCTTCCGAGACCACTTCAGTTGTGACCTTAGCTTTATCTTTACTACATTATTATGTGTCTTGATTTATGTTTTCCTTTTTCAACTTAGTTTCCCTACTCTGATGTTGGTCTTATTTCTTGGATATTTGAACGTTCTGAACAACATAATTGTGAAAATATTTGGATATATTGCACTGTCATGTAAGTTATTACCCATTATATAATGATATAGTTTTATACCTTGTGATTTGAACGGTGTTTAAAGAAAGTTTATTACATGTAGGGATATATTACAATCTTATTACAGTTAATTGTAACGTTATAATATAACGTATTTATATACTAGATATGTGCATTTATACATGATTATAGTACGATATTGCCCTTATTGGGTATGCAATAAACCAGAAGAAGAGTAAGAATGTATATTGATACTATTAATAGATATTTTTATGGATTTTCCGCTGCTAAATATAGCTAGTACTGCGCAATAAAAAAACTTAAATATTTCACCTACGATTACTGGCCGTGTAGTTTCTACCCTTTCGTTAAATGCGAAGATTCCAGCACACAGCTTATACATGTACAATCACACTTTCATCAAATAACACACCAACCTCACTTGCCTCAGTACGAATTCATTTTTGGTCCGGTTAAAAATATGCTCTTAGTCTAGTGAATAGAGTATAATTTTTATCGGACCCTCCAATCGCCCGGAGGTCCGTTGCCATTTTCCAGAACGCTATTCCTAATCACGGGTAACTGTATCATTATGATTGAAATGTGGCCTCCGTAGCTCAATGGTTAGCGCGCTTGCCGTCTAATCTGGCGACCCGGGTTCAAATCCGGGTGGGGGCACACATATATGCCTGCCATGTTTCAGCATAAGGCTGACTGGCAAATAAAGGCTATGCTCGGCATTTAAAAAAAAAAAAAAAAAAAAAAAAAAAAGATTCATTACTAGTAATCTTTTTTATACCAAAGGAGATCTATTAAAACAGTTATTTTGAACAAAAAAGGTCCTGCAAAAGTTGTTATGATGTGTGAGTACATGCTTTTCTTCTGAAGTGGGTAATGGCTTGCTTAACCAAAATATTGGTTATATGTTTAGTATCAGTTCTATGGCCAAATGCCAAAGCATTATTCCCAAGACATAATTAGAAATAGATTTTGAGTCCTTGAACACAAACTTACCGCAAGTTATTCATCAGGATCCTGTTTTATCAAAGCAGTTACGTTAATCGTAAATTTATGTTCAAATTTGAATTCTTTATAATTATTTAACTGCTTCAAATTGTAGTAAAGGGATATGCAATTTAAACATTGATTCAGTTAATGATCTCCTACAAACAAAATCTGTAGGTGAGACATTATTGATGATAAAATTTTGATCATCATTGGGTCATGTGCTCAATCCACATTTTGTTGCAAACGGAATTGCATGTGGAAAATGTTGAAAAATGGCAAAAAAATAAACAAAATTAATAAGCTCTTGTTCTGTGTTAACAATGATTTTTGTTGTCAAGCGCTGCATGAAGCTTGCATAGAATCGCTAATATGAATGCCATGTAATTGTAATATTGCAGTCTGCTGTGTTTCATGGTAGGAAGTCATGGCGTGTAAAAACACAATGACGTTCTCTATAGTTATCATGCACGCATTTTATCATTCTGGAATTCTTGTATGTAACTATAACCAAATGCTTCCTATATAACAAGAACCAGTTCTAAGCTGAGAGTTAAAATCGTCCTATCCTTGATTGTTGTAACCTACATATAGGTTAGTTTTGCTTTCCCTGACAGAGTCCTCAAACTCTTAATGATTTCCTGCATCCACCAACAATCATTGCACATATTTTAATTACGTTTCTGTCATGATTCTTTAAATACGGAATGCTGATAGAACTGTCACAGCAAATGTGTGGCATTTTTTGAATGGAGCGAAGATATTAAATGCCATGTGCTAAATAATTCTGCCATTGTTTCCGTGATGTCGTTATTGCGAGTTGCTATGTGCTAACATTGCTTCCATATTATAGTTATGTACTTATAATGGCGTGCGCACATATCATACATTGCATGCTTACTGTGATATTGTCATCGTTACATGTGAGAGAGGGAGACATAAAATTGTCATATTTAATTACAACATTTATAATAACAACACTTGTTATAATACATTTTGCTGTCTATAAGTTTATCAAAGATAGTGTGTATTTCACATTTTACACGTCATAAGTCACAAGTTACAAGTTTCAAGTCTCAAGTTATAAGTCACAAGTCACAAGTTACAAGTCCCTAGTCACAAGTCACAAGTTACAAGTCACAAGTCACAAGTTACAAGTCACAAGTCACAAGTCACAAGTCACAAGTTACAAGTCACAAGTCACAAGTTACAAGTCACAAGTCATAAGTCACAAGTTACAAGTCACAAGTTACAAGTCACAAGTCGCAAGTCACAAATCGAAATCTTAATTGACATGCAGAAATACACTTGACGTTATAACCATATTAGCGGGTTACTATACGAATAAATGAAGCATTAGACCAACATGTCAAAATTATTAGAGCAACATATACATGAACTTATACTAAAGTGGCTCACCATAACAAAACCGACTAACAACATGGCACACTGTTTGGAATTAAACACATGCCTTTCCAACATCTCAAAATCAATTGGAGTACATGTATATCATCAAAGTTGTACTCTAGCATGGTACAGGGTCTTAGGGATCCTATATCATAAACTTTCCTTTTTTGTGCCACTCAGTCCAGATTTGGTTTGTATTTCTCTGTTGACTATATCAACCATAACGTCCATTTGAGTATATATAGGTTCATAACGAGACAATGATATTTATGCTCAACTTGAGCGGGTTTATTGTAAGTATATGCATTTCTGTCCACTGCGGTAGTGGTGTTCTTCACAGCTTTTATGCAATATTCCACAAGAGACATTTTGAGGATTCCGTGACAATAAAAGCAGATTTTCATTTTATCTCCACCTGCAAAAACAAACACACATTTTAATTACACTGGCCATTCGATTCACCTCTCTTAACCAAAAGATTCGTGACGCTAAAATTATACAACTATAATCTATCTAAACGTGGGAAATATATTATAGCAACGTCAACACTAACTTTGTATGCAATAACATATCGATAAAGAAGAATTGTAAACCTAACTCTTATATAGAAGAATGATAGTAAATTCGTTTTTATTTTAATAATGCAACTTAAACTGACTTACCTGTCTTGCTAAATATAAAAATCCGATTCACGAATCATCCATTTTTATCCACGTTATTGTTGGACGTAAAGAAAGATAAAGCATACAAATATATTTATAGTTTGTTTGGTCACAACTCCTAAGTCACAAGTTATAAGTCACAAGTCACAAGTCATAAGTCACAAGTCATAAGCCACAAGTCACAAGTCACAAGTCACAAGTCACAAGTCACAAGTCACAAGTCATAAGTCACAAGTCACAAGTCATAAGTCACAAGTCACAAGTCAAAAGTGCCCTTTGGGGCCTCCACAAGTCACAAGTTATAAGTCATAAGTCATAAGTCAAAAGTGCCCTCCAGGGCTTCCATACCCTTCATTACTAGTATCAGGTACAGGTAATCCAAGTAATGAATGTCAAAGTAAGGGGAAGTAATCACTGCTGGAAAAAAGATATACATGTATACTAGAACGAGAATTGACATATTTTACATGAAATGATCTCGTGGAAGGTTGTGCAGCTACCATATAATACACCCAGGAATCGTATATCGCTTTACTATTCTTTTTATTGATGTTTTTTTAAATATCATTCCATATATGATTTGATTATATGTATACGTATACCGGATATTGCACGGTTTGAGTAGAATCATTACTTTTCGCGCAGTTGGACTGGAAACGAGTGTTCGTTCCGCCACGATATTTTCCGAACGACTACATGTATTTCTTTCATGCATCTCAAATGGTTATAATCTTAGATATTTATAAAAAAAAATATAGCAATAGAAGACATCAAACTATAGCAGATATTTAAGTAATTAAAATTCTTTGAAATTGGTGGCTTCTCACTCTCAAATCTTGAGCGTGATCCTTCAACTGTGTTTGGAATGATTGTATTACCAAGGTAAAGCTCGTTAAACAGCAAAAGTCTACGTTATTTCTGAACGTCCCTCGTATAATTTTGTATTGAGCATTCTTTTTGTGATGAACCAAAATATGTTTAGTCCAAATTTGGGAATTATCAATGTACTTCGAGTTAATTATATATTATGTTTTGTTAATTGTCTACCAAATTTTATATTATATGACTTTACCATCATGTTGTATTCTCACTCTTTCACCAAGGCTCTGTTAACTAAAAAGTTGTCTTACTCTCACCTGTCTAAATTACATGTATTTTGTGGCTAAAAACTGTATTTGTTTAATGCCGAAATAAACATAGTGTACTGTATTGTATATTGTATTGTATTGTATAGTCCAAATTTGAGTAAAAATGTACAAAAAAGTTACTTACTTAAACAGAGGGACTGTACATGTTATTGATTTTTACTGTTATTGATTTTTACTGTACCGAGTATTGCCAAGTATCTCGTTCTGTGTACGGAGTATTGAACAAGATTATGACTACATTACTCTTTAACTCGCAATATCCAGTGCAACGTATACTGCAGTAAGATGTCGATATTAGTATTTCATTTACGATGCACATGTATAATGGTGTTGTTTTGTGATTGTGCGTATAGTGCGCCCACGATTATGAGGAAGGCGGGAATATTTGACATTCCACAAAAGCGCACGATTTATCAGTGATAGTTTTATTATAGTGCGCCGAGGATCACATTATTATTTGTTTACAAAATAAAATGAAAATTAAATACATTTTTGAATCCGATATGCATAATAAATTAATAACGAACTTTTAACGCATATACTCGTTCAATTATAACGCTGATATATTTATATTATCCATGTTTATTAATTGGTAAGGCTATAGATTGAAAATCAGTATTGAGCAGTGAAATTAAATGCACTTTAGCTATATAGTATATACATTATATAGGGTAAGCCCAAGGTTGCCTAATCATCATGCCTAACATGACTTTTAAAGCACACGTTATTTTCCTCCAAATGGTAAACAATGAAGTTGTACATTTGTAGAACATGTGTGATAACAATGTACTATACACATAAGTACACAACAATTTTGACTTCAAGGTCAAAATCTATACACCAAAATGTACTATCTAGACGCACATTAATATGTATAAATACTTGCCACAACGAAAGTGTGGCTCTTCAAAATCCACGTCAATTCACTACTACTACTACTACAACTACTACTGCTGCTGCTACTGCTACTGCTACTGCTACTGCTACTGCTACTGCTACTGCTACTGCTACTACTACTTCTGCTGCTACTGCTACTGCTACTGCTACTGCTACTAAAGATTTTATTTATAGAGGGAACATAGGCCTACTTGACACAACTGTCAATCTGCCGTAAGGCCCTCAACAGTAAAACATAGAAACAACAGAAACATGACATCAATAAATCTAAAGACCATGCACAAAATAGCAATAAATCTAAAGACCATGCACAAAATAGCAATAGATCTAAAGACCTTGCGCAAAATAGCAATAAATCTAAAGACCATGCACAAAATAGCAATAAATCTAAAGACCTTGCACAAAATAGCAATGAATCTAAAGACCTTGCACAAAATAGCAATAAATCTAAAGACCTTGCACAAAATAGCAATAAATCTAAAGACCTTGCACAAAATAGCAATAAATCTAAAGACCATGCACAAAATAGCAATAAATCTAAAGACCTTGCACAAAATAGCAATAAATATAAAGACCTTGCACAAAATAGCAATAAATCTAAAGACCATGCACAAAATAGCAAGCGTATGGCTATATAATGAAATTATAAAAAATAATATGTCATATAATTTGTTTAAGGTTTAAAACTACAATCTCAATACATACCAACAAAATTTTACATGTACAACTGGGCCATCTGTGTTCAAAACCTAGGTTACCAAGCTATTTCAAGGAACTGCTTGCTAATTATTAGTAGTTTAATCTGTTCATGCCAATGTCTACATTGATTTGTGTCGTAAGAATTCGTCGACAATTTGACAAGACCATGCCATATTGGTGTGCTCGACCGGCTCACGGAAAATTCCGACCAGTGCAGTTACACGACAGTGCACAATGCGGCGATGAATATATGAACCGCCTTAAAATACTGTAACGAAGACAAAATTTGCGATGTTAGAATCGAAAGAAGAAACAATCATTCTAAAACGACTTTTTTCTGAATTTAGAATTCGTCATTTTGCATATTGTTCTAATAACAAGTTAATCTGCGTATTTGGCAATATTTGGAAACCCGTTGCGGAAAGCGAAAATACTAATCCCAGCTTTCAGTATTTGAAACAATACGACCTTCTGCATAAAAAATCGTCTATCATATTCCTTCACTCTATATAACTAACACCATCAATGCTGACGAGACGTATTCATTTGGCAACAAACGAGAGGCATGATTTATAGAGCATGATTATATATAAAGCAATAATTATTACTTTATCAGTGGTATGGATTCGGAAACGATGTTGGAAAAAACTATAAGATTTATTTACTCGATATGTAAGTTATGATAACTTACTAATGATTTTCCTAATGACTTTAAATCTCTCACTAATGCATACTATGTTTATTTTTCAAACAAGGAAATTAATGATAATATCAATATGGACATGCTTAATATTCAGAAACGATATATAGAGCTGATTTTGTGTTTGTTTTTGTATTGCAATTTATCGCGCTAGAGTTATACTACTACTACATGTACTTATAATTATTAATAATAATAATAATAATAATAATAATAACGATTTTACATAGTGTGGATTACATATTTGACAGTAATATCAATCATCCAATATGGTCCGCTTTTTAATCATGTTATTTATGTGATTCAATTGATATTTCAAGATTATAAATTAATAATTATTAAGTTGATTAACGCATTATTGAGTGTCAATATACGTGTATATGTGAGCTTTACTATGATCCATTAACCACTGAAGACAATTCACAAAGTGAAGAAGCAATGTTGTTTGCTAAAATATTGGTGCATTGTATGTTTGTTCTTGAATTTTCGTTATTTCGCATTGACTGTTTTGGAAAGAGCATCCGGATTTATTGCATCTCACGTATTTTCTGTCTTGTTCCTCGAATCCGGAGATCATAAGTCAATTAATCAGGGACAGAACCCGATGACTACGCACTTACGACTGGCTCAATCGAGCGCAAAACATTGTCTCTCAGTCTTTCATAGTACATTTGTATCGGCGTGGCGAAATGTCGAAGACACGAAAACTGAAAATGTGGAATCGTGTCATTTCCTTTCCAGATGAACACACGATGTCGCAACATTGATAAGCGTTTCAGAAATGACACTTTAGTGCCCTGGCTGATATTCGAACCAGGAACATGTCTGTCAGACAGTGTATAAACGAGTCAACTTCCGGTTATCGCAATAAAGAGTACACGTTGAATTGTATAGTCTTGCAATAAGTCGTACAATGATAGAAATAACTGGATGTTTCAATCACGATAAGTCATACAAGTTGAATGATATAGTATCCCAATAAGTCGTACAGTGATTTGGCTTATACGCTGTGTGTCAGTATTCGAAAGCGTTACCCACTCGACAATCGTGCTACCAATAACTCACGGAAAGGCAGAAATCGGCCACCATACTTACTCCTGTATACATATTTAGATTTGGAATCCCATTAATAAATTTTTCAATTAGTTTAAAATACTAAATGAATCATGTATGTCACATATTGGTTTTCCAATACGGTTGGATTGAATCATTTTTAAAGCAAGTACAAAAAACTTTAACCTACGTTTCTAAATTCGTCATGCGGGTATGATTATATTAACAACTCCAAAGTATGGTAAATGGATCTGCATTACTGATAGTGATTCAGTTAATGAACTCCTTCAAACAATACCTCTCCCCTAAATGGCAGTTGTTAAAGGTTCCTGAAGGTACGTCTAGTCGATACATCTAAAATTGGTGTATAAGTCGAAGATGTACACTTCACAAGATGTACATCAAGCCTAACTACACACTAAATCATGACTTATGAATCTTATATTATTCTTAGTGTAGCAATACCGCGTGGTCTTTGGCTACAGTTCCAAGTACAAAATTGTAAACATTGGAATACAAATGTAGCTATACGTATTTTATTTCTTCATCGATTTCTATGAAATATACACCACGCTATGGGGAACAATATTTGCTTTCCATGAAATATAAAACCTTTTTCAGCGGCTGTTTCACAGGGTAATGAAAAAATCGATAAAGCGGCTGAAAAGAGCTTATAAATATTTCATGGAAAGCAAATAAGTTCCTCTTTAGCTTATATTCCATAGAAACCGATGAAAAAATAAAAACTTATGGCTTTTTAATTTTACACTGTTTACAAATTTCTTCTTGTAACTGTAGCCGAAAATCACGTGGTATTGCTACACTGTTATTTCTATCCAAACGTTTGTAAACAATGGAGTCTGTCGAAGAAGACTTATTGTTAGGGCTGTGTATTGATGATTTATATCACTATTGACGAAAATAGAAGGGATTATTTAAAAGGCAGACAATGGGTAGGACCCCGCTTCGGTGTTACACCAAGCCATTTCTGTGCTGTGGCGACTATCCAATGAATGTGTCATTCATCTCCCGAAAATATGTACTACTCGTAACTACACCGTGGCGGTACATTTTGACTTATAGGTCAAGATGTGTACACCGAGATGTACTGTCTAGACACACCTTAAGTGCCTTGATAAAACAGTTTCCAGATTTTCTACGACAAAAGAATCCGAGAGCACTAAACTCTAGTTGATGAATTGATAATGAGTGTTTATATAAACTCAATAAGTCCACGTTTGATGAAATGTGTTCTCCCGTGCATACAATGATACGCATACCTGCGTGGAGAAGGAAGCATATAATTTTCGTCTGTTACAACTTGTAGAACCTACACATACCTGCATGACGAAATGCCCAAAAGTAGCATTCACGTAGGCGAATACGTTACGCGTCCACTAAGCAACCTCTCTAATGTTCAAGGGGTATTCCCCGTATGGCTAATTGGTGGCTAACTTCACACTTTTGCGCTGATTCTCTAGGCTGAAATATTCTGTAGATTTGTTTGAGGCCACCATGCGGTCTCCTGGTGGAATGTTGATAATGCCAGCATCAATACAAGTATTTACTATATACAGTAATTAAACTATTGAACTAATCGAATGAAGGTGCATACCCTCAATGTTTCAAGTGCTGTTCTTACATAATCAACATTACAATCTCTATATATTCTTGTTTTAACTCGTGAATGACTTTCCTTTACAGATGATGCTCTTCTTGAAAAACTGTACACCATGTACAACGAGGATCCTAGCAAAACAATGGTTCTTTGTTACCTCGCCGTTGTGTTGGCGTTTCTAATCGGTGTCGTGGGTTACTTTAGGATAGTGTGACTGAATTCAAGAATACCCGGATTCTACTTATACATCATTGACGCTTCATCATTCAATCATAATTATGTGTTTGAGAAATGGACTGATCTGAGTTCTCTCCCCCCCTGGCTTGCTATCACTTATTGGGGGGGGGGAGACATTTACTAAACAGTAACTGTTATTTTCCCCCTGATTTGTAAATGACTATAATCGGTTGGGGGAAATTGACTGAATTTTTAGTATTTTCACACCTGACTTGTTAATAACCTTAGATGACCACCATGTAACCCTCCCCCCTCTGACCAAATAAGACAGAGCTGACAAGCCTACGCCATCCAATTGATTATATTCATGTAGCCGACAAATTGCAGATATACATGTAGCTGTTTAGACTAATGATGGGAAAACGGACAAGTTAGTGAAGTACAAAACGATAATAAATAGGAGGTAAACTGACAATGGGAAGAACAGACAAGTCGATCACCCAACCATTCATTATACGGGAGATAAACTGACTAGTCTGATCCCCCACCCCGGTAGAACTGACTTGGAGGGAAACTGGACTGCAACACTAGTTAGAAGTACCAATTAATAGTCATTCTTACATTAAAAATACAAAGGCTGTGTTATATACAGCAAAAGTCAAATTTAATCAACCACACTTGTTATGTTGTCTGTATGCTTAAGACAGGCTATACTCCATAAATCTAAAATATCGACGTATGTGGGATGTTTTAAAACGTATCTTGTGACTAGATCTATAGCTTACTGTTATTCTATCGCACGTTCTTTAATTATAACGTGCGTGGTTTAGTATACACATATACTCATTAACTCCATTGTATTTACATTATAACTTATGTCATGTCTAAAAAAATAGTTTTGAATGAGCTATGTGTATCAGGTTTCGGAAATTTAAAATTCACAAAGGTAGTTAGCATATCAATTACTGGCTTCCTCTATTAATTTTATCCATCACGTGCATTATACAAACCCCGTATAATGCGGAGATTTAAACCTGATCGTCGACCTTCTATTAGCATAATTTTGCAGCTGATACATGTATATTAACCGTAGTTAACCATGGTTGTACATGTATGTGACCATAAGCGGGAAATATCACAAAGACGTTCGAGGCGTAAATACAAACACAAATCTAAAGGATCAATATTATATTGCATAATTTGTAAGCGGACATAAAGGCTAGGATCAGGTCAATATCTCCGCACTATAAATTGGGTACATGCCTTGGATGTTTTTGTCCTTTGTTGTACGACAGCTGCTGGGACCGAGTATGGTCCCTGTGAAGATGCTAGATCTCATTTTTACATATGCTAATATTGGATAATAAATGTGTGAAACAATGTTTTTTTACTGCTTCTATCGATAATTATTTCGGGGACTAGTTATCGCCTCTGAAGTAGGACCTGGTTTAGCTGATGTATGTCATGACGATACCCCGCCTATATGTTGTGGTTGTCATGGTAACCTAGGTCTACTTTAGGATTCTCAAAAATCTGAAGAAGAGAACGATAGATGTTGTGTTGCTCTGCCATAACTTCACACGCAACTACATAAATGTACTCGTAACTGTCTGGAGTTACGGGATAAGGTGAGAGTCATGTTTCATTTGATGTGCACACAAAAGATACAATCATTGTATGAACAGGTAAAGTATTGTAATTTAACATTGAAGTTACAGATGTCTGGATAAGCCTTTACGATTGTTATTTTAACACCGTAATAGTGGACTCGACCACTCTTAGAAGAAGAATATACACACGTCCCTGGACCACTGCATCACTCTGTAAGCATCATTACTAGACAGTATCGTGGGTGAAAGTTTGAAATTCTGAAAAACCTGAAATCATCAAAAATTTACAATTTATATAGGGAAAATAAAGAAAAACAGGCTTTTTGGTGGCACTCTCAAAAACTTGAATTTTTAGGCATGTGCCAGAAAACTTTCGCCCATGCAGTATTGTAAACGATCAACGAATCAAGGGGAGCAACTCGTAGAAGAACAACACAACTACTCTCAGTAGTTACTTCCCCTTACCAGTGCACACATATAAGACCGACACGGTTACTTCCCTTTGTTATGCTCACCATATGACGTCCATGGGAAAGTCAGAAAGATTTTTAGGGGCGTAGCGTATTCTAATTTGAACTTACTCGAAAGTTGGTTGTTATGGAAGGGTGGTCTGGAGGTCCTCCTCGAGGAAAATTTTGTATTGTACAACCGATTTAAACGTATCTGGTCGAGTTTTGAAATCAATTTTGTCTCATTATAAATTAATAGTCAAGATTTAATAAAAAAACTGCTGTATCAAAGTAAACTGTTTTGTTTTGTAAGTCGTTGACCACTGACAGACTGTTCATGAACAACGGACATAAATCACTGGTCAAAGGCATTTCATATGGCAATAATGCCATTAAACTGTAAAACTGTTAAAGCACATTGCTTATCTCGATATAGATGTTTCACACAAACTCATTCTGTACATGATCATGTTTAAGATCAAGTAATTGTGCGAGCGTAGCGAGCATGAACAAAATGCATCGTCATTTGAACAGCATGCTTTGTTTAAATAGTTACACATTCATGAGCGTGATAATATTGACTGAAATTTAGTTATATAATGAGCTATAAATGTTGCAAATCTTTATATGTGCATCATTCATTATAAATTTACGTCTGTTGAAAATCGGCTTGTGATATAAAGAAACGTAATATATTTGAAAATCCGCCACTATGGGGTCCGGGGGAATGCTTCCTCGGAAAAATTTGAAACAACAGATTCATTTTGAGCCTCCTGAGCGTTTTGGGAACCTAATTTGCAGTATTCAATAGGTCAGGTTGGAGTTTAGATGATGAGTTACGTAAATATCCCCCGTACACCCCTGCACACTATCAATAAACATTTTAATCCATTTTTCGAATTTTAAATGGTTGCTACTTTTAAGATTTTCATTTTCAACTTTAATCAATCGAGTAAACGAGTAAACGAGTAATCGTTCACACAACACTTTGCTTAGTAAAGTTTTCAACTAGAAAAACAACATACGCTGCATTGTTTCTTTTTTTATTTATTCTGCTTGGCTTGCAAATATAGTATGAATTAAATGAGTACAATATATAAAATATAGACCCTAACAATACACTATATACAAACAATGTCATACACAATCACATAAACAATAACTTTCCCAGTTATTTGAAATAATGCCAATCATAAACAAAGAACTGAACAAACAATTATTTAACCCATTACTCCATAGAGAACTAATACATGTGTATCTCGATAATAGATTCATCAACACTGTCTCAGGTTATTAGAAAATATGAGGTGAAATGCATGTAAAGTGAGGAAAAATTAACAGGATCCTCAACCTTCTATACAAAAAATTTAACAGCTGATTTCTACCCTATATTGATGTGTGTTTCATTACAGGGAAGTATCACATGGATGCTTCAAGCGGCTTGTGGTATGCAAATCTAAAGGAATAATGTTGCACGATTTGCGCGCAGAAATTGATTTATTATTTGCTTCCAATGGATTACAGAGAATTTCCAGTGAAAATAATAGTGAAATTACCACTTTGTTATTTTCACTGTTTTAGAAGCTGGTGCCAGTATCATGCAGAAAAAGAAACTTAACGCCAACGGCGCAGGGCTAAAAAATATGCGTGACGTCATCATGACGTCATAATTCTCACGTCGTGACGTTCCAATTTCGACATGATTTTTTTTCCAATTACGGCACATTTAAGAGAATTGTGGCATATAATAAACAGAAAATTTGTTAATTTTTGGTGCAAGATCAATTTTATTTCACTCGTATTCAAAGAAAATTAATTTTCTGTGATCACTCGGTGAAATAAAATTCGATCTTACACCAAAATCAACAAATATCCTCTATATATTTAATGTAATGAAGGTTAGGATCATGTTAATATCTCTGCACTATAGACCACATCACTATGAAAAGGCGTGACTCTGGAGTCAAGGTTAATGTATCAATAACAGTAAATCTCTTCGAATCCTGATATGAAACATACTTTGGAGGATTTTATAAACATATCAGACCTTTATAGACAACAAAAACATACAAATCAAAACAAACACATCTCAGACTGGTAAATTTGATATAAAAATGCAGTAAACCTCAAAATAAAGACACAAGCAATTTAATAGACATAAAATAATGTTCAAACATCCCCCAGAAACCGTTCAATCTGTAGGATTCTTTTAAGAAACAATCAAAACACACATATGCTTGGGACCAGCATGTTATTAAGTATGTTATAATGAATATAATTGGGCCAGAAAAAATAGAAATGCTCAATGATCATCCCCTTTTTGTTCCTTTCTTTTCTTGCCATCCTCACCTATTTTACTGTCCATAAATCAATCAATGCACTGAGATCTATACAGGTAATCAATCTGAATCAGATCATGAAATAAAAAGAAAATGAAGTTTTCGTAAACATTTTTAGATCCCTTCGCCTCCCCCACCCAACACCATTTCTACAGAATATGTTAGATGCTTTTTGAACAATTCATTCACTATGGCCTTCTACTCATTTGGTTTCAGTCAATTATAAAATCTCATTCAACATTTGAACACATATCATGTCACCATCCCTTACAGTTACATATCTGTTCAATAAGGATATTATAAAGAACAAAATTTTGAAAGATTGTAAAAAAGTCAATAAAGCGAATGAAAAAAAACATAATTAAAGAAGCATGCATATAAAATGCATGAGAAATCCAACCAGCTTCAGTATCATAATTATATATGAACAATACACAGGAACCAGCATTTTTTCTCAGACAGGGGGGGGTGGATGGTGGGTGATCTAACCAGCATTTTTTCTCAGGGTCCAACCAGCATTTTTTCTCAGAAAGGGTCCAACCATCATTTTTTCTCAGAAGGGGTTCAATCAGCTATATATCGTAGAAGGTTTTCCTGGTCAGACTCTTAGCCCTGTCTGCAGTTGCACATGATGAAATAAGAAGATATACACCAACAGTTACACTATGTTCTAATATACGACACACTGACTGTCAAACATTTTTTTTTATATGCTAAAGAACTAGAACCTATCTTAAATGCCGTTTAAGGTTTGGCCTAAGGTCAATGTCTATCTCTGGAGGGCAAGGTTTAAAGTATAACCACAGAGGTCAAGGTCAATATCTGAAGGTCAAGGTTGATCTCTGGAGGGCAAGATTTAAAGTATAACCACGGAGGTCAAGGTCAATATCTGAAGGTCATGGTTGATCTCTGGAGGGCAAGATTTAAAGTATAACCACGGAGGTCAAGGTCAATATCTGAAGGTCATGGTTGATCTCTGGGGGGCAATGTTTAAAATATGACCATGGAGGTCAAGGTCAATATCTGAAGGTCAAGGTTGATCTCTGGAGGGCAAGGTTTAAAATATGACCACAGAGGTCAAGGTCTTTTTTCTGGAGGTTAAGGTTGATCTCTGAATGATAGAGTTATGAGGACAAGGTCTATGTCTAACCCTGAGAAGATCTACCTATACTGAACATAGTACTGCAGCAAATAAAACAAAACAATGTAACACATTGAGGTAGAAACTGAACAAAACAACAAAAATGTACACAAAAATAGCTGTATTGTTGTCACATACTTAAGTGTGTAGTCCATAAACATTCCATAGAAATTCCATAACAACAAAATTCGCAATGATCCAGGTGTAATTTCTAAAATGAATAGTAGCAGAAAAATCATAATTTGGTTGCTATGGTAACATTAAGCATTCCGGAAAAGAACTTCCTGATATAAAATTATGATGTTAAAATTATTGACAATAGAAAAATGTATAAATGCATAAACTGAATAATCTGGAGTATAAACAATGGCTAAAAGTGTTCTACTTTAAATACTGTAAAGGAAAAAATGTATTTTTAACAGCATCTCTCTGACATACTTTAGAGCACAAGTGGAATGATCTAGACTTGTATGATAACAGAAAAAGACTTTTATTTATATAATCTGTTCAATTTCATCACATAAATCCATCCTCTCTCAGCCCAGATTTGTATCTGTTTAATTATCATGAAAGAGATGGAAGAATAGGGTGTTAAAAAAGTTTGTTCCCAAGTTTCAGTTTAAATGGTTTATTTTTCTGACATCAGAAGAATTAAAACAAATTCTGGTTACATTCCTGAAGGTTCTACCATTATTCTAATCTTTCTGGCATTAATTGAGGCTATTAATGTAAAAAATCAACATTCTACACTGCATAAATAGCTTAGATAAAATTTAGTATGAATTTTGAGAACAAACTTTTTTAACACCCTTAACATGTTTAAAACTTCACCGTACAGGTATGTGCACTATATAGTTGTTGCTTAACAAAATAAGAACAGATTCAGTTCATGAGTTTACAAAATATTTCAACAGCATCTGGGAATTGTACAGGTGATAAAGCACAGACAATTTGACCTGATCCTGACCTTTATGCATGAATATATTACAAGTTCCTAGCATTGAATGTATAAATTTCCACAAGCAAATCATGCAATATCAGTCCTTTTGTGTTTGTGTTACAACTTGAGTTTCGTAATACTTCCTGCTTATCAAAACATACCACCGGGTTTATAAATATAGACAAGATATCAGCTGTTAAATTATGCTCATAGAAAGTCGAGGATTGTGTCAAATTCTCTGTACAATATAAACTTATGTGTCTCAAAAACAGTTTTCTCATCTTCTATATATCAAATACCGGGATCTAAAATCTGGCCAAATCTATTTCCCAGGACCCGGCATCATTCAGCGTGTCAAATAATTTTCACCTGGGAAAGGTCTTCTGTCTGAAGTCCTGTGTATGCCTGCCGCTCCCTCCCTGGGGCAAAATATTGATAGATGTAAATTTCCCCTTTTTTATACAGCACTATATATTCGAACACACAATCAAGATACACATTTATTTATTTGTAAAACATTTGTTTGAAAGCCTTACACAGCTTCGAGAGCAACAATTAAAAAGTTTTATAAAAAGTAATTGATATCAAATGAGAGAAACATATTGCTGAGAAATACAATATGGTGAGATTGACTAGATTCTACAGATATTGCAGTGTTACACAGTTTTAGATGATTTCTGTAAAAGGTTGAGGAGTCCTTATGGTTGCCATGGCATCAATAAACATCAATCATAAATGACTTACTGTAAAAAGCTGATAATTTATTATGGTTGACATGGCAACAATAAACATCAATCATAAAAGCCTTCCTGTAAAAAGCTGGTAATTTCTAATGGTTGCCATGGCAACAATAAACATCAATCATAAATGCCTTCCTGTAAAAAGCTGATAATTTTTAATGGTTGCCATGGCAACAATAAACATCAATCATAAATGACTTCCTGTAAAAAGCTGATAATTTCTAATGGTTGACATGGCAACAATAAACATCAATCATAAATGACTTCCTGTAAAAAGCTGATAATTTCTAATGGTTCCATGGCAACAATAAACATCAATCATAAATGACTTCCTGTAAAAGCTGATAATTTCTAATGGTTCCATGGCAACAATTTACTTAGTAACATCCAATCATCATTCTGAATTTTTACCCTCAAAATTAATGTAATTAGCAAATATGTGTTACTTTAATGATAAAAGCATTGCAAAGTCAGCAACTTTGATTAAAATTATAGATAGTTTAAAACAGAAATGTCGTATCAGAACCCTATGGGACAATTAACTTATAACAAGTTGAACCAATCATCTGACAGAGTTTGAAGGTAGAACTTGAAGCAATGAATAGCACTATACTTCATATATGCATAACCTATTGAAGTATTAATTATTCTGCTGAGAGACTTGTTTCGATGTGTACACCAACTCCATACCAGTTATTTGAACATGACTGATGATTGACATACCAAGCATATCTGCATTAAACCTGGGTATGATTACATTGGAATACAACTGCATGGAAATATAATAGTTGAGTCAATTTTAATGAGTCAAAATGTGTTGCAATGGAGAAAAGGTTTAATGTATAACCTGGTAGGGTTAAGTAGTTATGGAAATGGCACAGTTTGTGGGTGTGTTTATACTAGAGAATAATTGACATCGGATACAATGATTATGAGCAATGTGAAGTCTATGTAGTTAATACTTTAATGTTTGAGCAATGACTCTTTTATATCTGGATAATAAAACTGATATCATGTTTTTTTTTATAAATTAGACCAGACCCCTAATATTTTCTGACTATACTGAGGAAAGTTTACAGTTTTCATTATACATATGTTTGGAATATGAGGTTCAAACGGTAACATTTCCTGACCTAATCGGTGGATCAAATATTTTGAAACTGGAAAATACACTCATTTATTTGACTATCGTAATAAGAAATATTGAACATTTTAAAGCAAACAGCATGAGGCTCACAGGAAAGATTGGATATTCACAACTTAACTGAGTTGCTATGTTGAATAACTTCTTGTAAGTGAATTATATGTTTTATGTAGTATTATTACCTGTTTTTATTACAGTAAAACTGATTTCACATTTCACATTCAAACCTTAAAAAAGTAGAAATATCAAGTAACAGTACATAATACATGTACATAACCAACACTAATATACTATAATTGTATATATATAAACAATTATTAAACAAGCAGTTCCCGTACGGGGTCCATCATATCTTCCATTTATCAACAAATTGCATAATATAACTGATAGTATAAATAAAATCTAGTATCTCATACTTTACTAAAGACTCAATCCATTATAAAAATCTATAAAAATTAATGGACTAAAATTACAAAAAATTATACCGACAAACATAAAAAGTTAAAGTCGTAAAAATGTTTGCCTCTACAGGTTTATAATATTGACATGAACATTTTAATATTTTGCTAAAAAGCAATTAGAAACAAGATTATTTAAAAGACCAAATTGTAAATTAATACACAATAATTAAGACTAAGTATTTTTATAAGAAGATAAGTGAATGTTTTAACATTGTTCACTGGGTCATCATTTAGTTGCATATACATGTATATATCAAAGTTTACTGAAAAGACACTTGAAATAAAATATTAAGACCTGGACGATTACCCAGTTAATCTGATACCATGCGATTGCAAATTCTAAAACAATACACATCCTACAATGCCAATAAAATGTATGTTACTACATGAGTACATTATGTCTTTGACAACAACAAGCTTGGATGTGTTGATCAACACATAAACAAGCAAGTTTGGGTAACATATTAATATATAATCATATTTAACATATATAATTATATTGATATCGTATACCTCGAAAGACAAAATTAAACACAAATTAGTTCAGCTGCTGAAAGTACCTTGATATGGTCATCATGAAAGAAAACACCATTTTCAATATGGTCGTCGATTAACTAGTTTGATTCAATTTCATACGAACAATTATCATTAACTGGTTTCAAAAAAATATAGAAATCGTCTTGGTCCTATAAAATATGCTACAAAAGCATGCTATAACTCAGGTGTACCATTATAAATTATGAAAGTTTATACATTTTAGATCAATGAGTTTTTAACGATAATATTTCTGGCAAGATATGTTACATGAACACTAGAAAAGAAAACATATTTTAACAATAAACAATAAAATGAAAATAACACATGGACATAGTTGTATGTCTACAGGGTGTTAAAACAGTTGTCTCAAAATTTAAATTCATACTATGTAATTTCTTCCACCAACAGCTTCATTTAATGCTCAATAAATGATAAAACCTTCTGGAATTTAACCTGAAATTCTTCACATTCTTCTGACATCAGAAAAAATCTTAAACATTGAGAAATAACTTTTTGAACACCCTGTACTTGTAAGAATAGATCTAACTAGCATCATCTTTGGTAATGTAACAGTAATAATGCTGTTTCTTGAATGATCTGTCGTAGCATTTCCTGTATGGTAACATCCGAATTACACGAAAGTACTATATATATTGTCAGTTTGATTTTATCCTCGTTCATACTATAATCTTGAAGGTAGCTTTTTTGTCATCCATGTTGCTGTTCGGTTGCCCATGACAACAACTCTGGCCTTGACCTGCCTAGCAACATAGGTCACAAGGCTGTTCAGTGTTGTTTAAGCACCATCTATCAACAGGCTTGAGGAACCTGCAAAAAAAGCAGAAAATATGATTATAAACAAGAGCTAATAATCACTAAAAATGATGAATACCATAATATATAACCTGACAGAGTTATGCACCTGTCAATATTATGACCGCCTGGGGGAGCAGCGGGGATACAGACAAATATTCCCGACAGGTGGGACATAGACGACCTTATCGACTCCGAGTCCTGGGGAATAGACTTTGGTCCGGGAATTTCTACACCATGAAAGACGACAATGATACTTTTATTTGTGTTTTCATTAAATTACCCGGATGAAAAGCTATGCCCCTAGGTGGAGATATAGACAGTAAGCATTGTCTCCAGGGTGGGAAGTTAGACATCAAAGAATTGAAAATGTCTAATTCCCCCTGGATCGCCCGCCGCTCCCCCGGGCGGGCAAAATCTTGACTGGTGCATTAGAGTAGCTTCAGAACCAGATGAAGTTTCATTGAAACCCAACCAATGGTCACATACAAAAGATTTCAATCAAAATTCAAAGGGCAATAATTCCGTAAAATATTACTTGAGCATACTGTAAATCACTTAATTTTCACGTAACCTTTATTTCGCAATTTTCCCTGAAAAAATCAAGATTTTATTTTTCGCGAGAATGTTGAATTTGTGTCATTAAAAATGTCCAATTTGCGAATTAGTGGTGCCGAAAATATTTAATCGCTAGTCTTACAGATGCTATAAGCTTCGAGCGCATATACCTGCATCTGTTTACTGTTTATTTACTGGAAACCTACTTTAAAATAATGTAAGTAAGCTCATACAATCATTTTACATATGATAAAGTGAACGTATTTTCGGACGTACTCGATATCGGATACGCGAAAATAAACTAAATTTTAACAGATTTTTCGCGAGAATCATGATTTCCTGAGGCAACGCTAATATTAGCGAAAAAAAAAATTCTCACAAAAAAAAGAGATTTACAGTAATAATATGCTGCCTATATTCACAACTAAGTTCTTTGAAATGTAACCACTTTAGTTACAAAGCTAACATGAATTGTGTCTTTTAACAGACAGACTGCATGATATGACCCAACCTCATGCATGACTCCAATACAATTATTCATAATCCCCAATTATTTTGCATCTTAGGTTTATAATGATCAAGAAAAACAGCATAAATTGAAGGCAACTGATATAAATATTTACAGACTTTTACAGACATGCACACACAAATAGACTGATTCAATGACATTGAGTGAAGCAGACCTTGATTGTAGCATTCAAGGATATACGATGCAAGACTCACTACAGTTTAATCGTATCTTAACCAATTACATTTCAAGTAAGACAATCAACGTTTGTACTTCTTGAGTTTTAACTTCAGACAATAAGGCAGTGTAGAGAATGTCTGGAGATAACCATATTAAAGCTAAATAAATAGTTCCATGCCAAGTCAAATCCATGGCTGTCAAGATTAAATGATGATTTACTGGAATAGTCTTCCTCTTCCAAGAGTTATACACAGAAAATTTAATCATAATTTTACTTAAATATGATAACAATGTTACCTGTATATGGTTTATCACAGATATATGATAGAAATTGTTCAAAAATCCACATCCCAGCCAGATAGCTCATCAGGCGGTACTTCCAATGATTTGGGATAATGGTCAAAATTGCTATAATCAGCAGGACCCTTTACCTGGAGAAGAAATTAACAAGAGTTAAGATATTTACATATACATTGTATTGCTTACTTTTACGATACAATTCAAGTATAATGTACTAATGGCTGCAGTTAACATAAACCAAGAGCAAAATAAATGTCTTTTTCAAGCACTGACTTGAGTAGAATAACCTTACATGAAGACCACCTGAGTAAAGACCAACCCAATATTAAGTAAAGTTCACATAAATAACCTCAAATTAAGAGCACAATTTTATGGTTAATTAGTTCTGATGGTTTGTATTTTATATCACCTTGATATTAAGGCCTATTCAAAAAGAAGACCAGGGACTGGTTTTGTAATTGTGTTTTACTGTATAATTATAAGAATAGAATACAGTTCCTACTGTGAGAACTTGTTTCAAGGTTTCATTGAAGTAATTATACAGTGAGTAATTGCACATTATCAATCAAAGACCAGACAGTCCCTTGTTGTACAAGGTGTTCAGAACAACATGCACATTAAGCATAATGTCACCGCCATAAATGAATCATAAATGATAAATAATTGATATGTATACAAAGTTCATCACAATAATGAATCAATCTTCCATGTTACCATGCAGAACACACGTTTGAAATCCAGGACAAAACAGCCAAATAATATATATTATCACAAACTAACAGCCAATGATTACCCCGATACTTTATAAAACTCTATAAGACCCCCCACATCCTTCAACCCATGGTGGCCCCCAGTGGTGGCGATGCAAAATGCAAGTGTTTCATCAAACCAAATTAAAGGAAACAAAAGTTGCCTGTAATATGTTTGATAAAAAATTTAGTTTATGGAAGACATTATTCATGCGTGGACTGATGTGCAAGCTTAAGGAATGGTCGGCAACGATTTAGACACCAAATTGCTTAAATGTCACTTGTTATGTCAACAACCTGAGTAGAAGAATCGCTGATTTCATTAAGGTACTTATTAAAAGTTACTGGTTATATTTGAAGTTACATTCATATGCAAAACTTGAAACATAAAATTCTGGTTGTAGGTATGACAATGATAAACACATAACTAGCTATCTGAACATATTGTGCAAATCTCAAATACTTGATAATATGTCTGGGTAATAATATAGACGTATTAATAGCATGTACTAATATGCCAGTATACAGAACACGTCAATATAACACAACATTTCATTGGATAATTTCAAAATATGTCAATAATAACACTTCATTTCATTGGCTCATTTGAATCTTTGTCTGAATAACATGGATGTCATGTGTAGATTATGCAGAAGGAAACAAGCAGTTTCAATAACTGCAACAATGTGCAAGTATATGACCAAGTGTGCGTAGGAGTATAATATACATTTGTAAACAGGAAAAGGGAAAATATCAGGTGCATGTAAATATAATGCACCAATTTCATAGTACCAGACTACCAGTAGACCATTTGGTTGACCTTTATTCATGTTTTTTTCCGGAATTAGAACAACATAAGTCAGTCCAGCAAGAAAATATACATTTGTTTGTTTTAGTTTCCCAATTTAATTTGAGGTTCGATCTGGGCTAGTATATACCATCAAAAAGACATTGCAATTGGACCAAAGACACTGTAATGAAACTACAATGGTAGCACCCCCATTTGATTGATTTCAGACAACATCCATAGCATAATTTTATTGGATGAGCGTCAGAACGCAGGTTTTATACTCAGACTGAAATGTAGGGCACCACAAAACAATATCATGAGGTTATATTAATGAACATATCACTATAACGCTATACGGGTAACTTTCATAATGCAACAACTTGTATTCGTCAAGCTTTATATATATCTAACTTCACCAACACAGAAACAAACTAAATGTGTTAAACACAGCATGAACATGACAAAAACATGTAGTAATAACTATATGTTATATAATACAATTCCAATGCCTTTATCCTGACAGGACAATATTACAAATCATATACATAGTGTCTCCAAAGCCAAAATATAGATGTCTTAAAAGAAACAAACAAACTTATATAATAATGATGGATATTAGTAATGTCCAAGATTCAAATCTCCACCCTCAAACACAGTCTATGACACAAAGGGGTACAAGTTAATGCAATTAGTTTTGAATTCACACAAAACTTCAAGAGGTAAGATAATTGTAAATAGAGGTTATTAACGGTCACAAATAGTACCTTCCGCTTTTTTTTACTCAAATATCGTCTCAATATCTGAAGTGGGTAACAATGAATGTCGTCAGGTTTTTATACACAAACTGATTATATGTTGTACATTTCTGGTAACAATATAAGATACTGACAAGGTTTTGTTGCGTCAGTTTCATGAATATTGGCCATGCCCTGCTTATTATTATCATTTTGTCATATATACCGATTTCCAAACAGTCGTATACCTTTTTTTAAAATGAAAGATAAAGATGGAGCAACACATTTCTCTCCAAAATAAATGCTCTAAATATACATGTATGCAGTGTATTTTTTTTTACAATTTTGTTACATATTAAATTCCCATTTTAAAAAGGGTATAAAACTTTTTGAATTCAGTGTATAAATTATATATATCCATGACACTGTTCTAAAAACTCATAAACAAATGCAAATTCAGAACATTTTAATTTTTGTTGCTTGTTACAAAAGCCATATATATAGTTATGGTTGAAAGTTGCTTCCAAATATTGTGTTCTTAAATGCTGTTGGTTATCCATTTGTAAAAGGTGTGGTCAATCACCTGTACTGATGTTAATGTTAACATTTTTAGGTTCTATAATCATAGTAAGTGAAGCATAGCTATAGTTAGACAAACATAAATTGGCCGGGCTAAATTTAGCACTAGTAAATAAACACAACAATGACCTTCACATCTAACTAATCGAAACAATTTGTAGACATTGTCATGCTGCAATCATTTCTCGTAAAGCGCCAGTGGCTCAGTGGTAACGCATCCGCCAATTGATAAATACCTGACATTATATTTTTGTATGCAGGTTCGAATACTCATTGTGTCTTTTTTTCATAATTGTTTTTTTTTTTCGTTTTCTTATCAATTTTAAATTACAAAGTATAATAAAGATGAAACAAATAGAACGAAAACATCAACAGTAAATATATAGAATTGATGCAAAAAATGAAAGTCACAAAGTGAGATTCGAACTCACGCGGAATAAAAACATGACGTTGCTGTGACTCGACCTTGCTCTGTACTGACTGAGCTATTTTGTCTTCTGCTTTAGTGTTCAAGTTAATACACCTTATTAGTTTACTTCAGGTGCAAAAGGAAAACAAGAATGTTTATGTTCTGGTACTATTTATAGCCCGGCCAATTTATCTTTGTCCGATTATAGCAGATGAATAATACAAGCATACAAACATAGATTGATAATGTAAACATGATACAGGGGAGAGATGGCTTGTTTCAAGTTTTGTGTGTACATTTATATGCTTTAAGAAAGGTTCTGTATGAGATCGGAAATATAGCGACATCGGTAACGTTGATTACACCTTTTTTGTATACAACTAAGACTATATATATATACTATCCAGCCCCTTCTGGCAAAATTGACCAGATAACAGGGTGCCGAATAAACTTTGCTTTATTAGGTCACCTGGTCTCGGACTCGGAGCATATTTAATTCAAGTCTAAAGAGTCTCAGTTTAATGTCGTGTACTTATATATTCATCAGCAAGCTTAAAATATCTATATTAATTTTCATGTATGTTAAAATTTCAGTACAAAGTTCAAATAACAATACAAAGTCCACATTAATGACACAATAGCTAGAAAATCAATGCATGAACAGCAGCTTTTTAGACTGAGAAATACTTCAAATAAAATTAATGCTGTCTAGAAATTCCTGAATTTGCATTTTAGGTTTTGAAGCAAATATTGATTTCGTCCAATCAAATTTAAGTGTTCTGTCATGTGACATTATCGATCGAGATCATTTAAGTTCTTTATAATCTTGAAAAGCAGTCATATCACTTCTACAGCGGCTTTTAGAAAAGTGCCATCAGAACAATGGTCCAAAACCGTAAAATGAATTTATTCAATTACTGTATATTTATAAACCAGTCATAGATTTTAAAAAATAATTTGTAGGTCATCAATATCATATTATATGTATACATAACCATTTCATTGGCATATTCCCCCAATACGAATACTAGTAAGAACATGGAACAGAATAGTCAACAATATAAGATTGAGTCAAAGATTCCAATCCAGGCTCTGATTTCTGGAAGAACCTCAACTTGAGCTAAATCTCAAATATCGTCAATTTTCGTTAATTAAGGTAACTTCCCTAAGAATGGCATCACAACAAAGAAAAAGCATTCTGAGTTTATTACAGTAACATTTTAATAGCTTGAACTTCAGATATATAGAAAAATTCAGACTTTGATTTGAACAAAACCTCAATTTGAGTTGAGATTTCTTCTTGAGATGCTTTGGAAGATCAGGCCAGGTGTAACCTTTGACAAAATATTTATTTATTAATTGTTGGAAAGATGGGTTACATAATGATCTTCAGCTGTTATTGTCCAACATACTATGTATAACCCTAACTGCCCCCTAAAATATCCAGAAAATCTGACATTCTGACCCTTAGAATTCTGACTGAAGGATCAATATCACAGGCATTTTGACTATATCAAAAATAGTTAAATCAAATACCGTACAAATACATAATTTTATGTATTTCAAAATGACCCCTTATGAAATCCCTGCTATCATTACAATAGTTGCTTCGCTTTCATACTATCAATCTTTTCCTATAAATATCATCATTGGATGTAACAAGAACCCCCATATCAATCTCAGTATCATACAAATGCTAGAATACATCAAATACCGTACAAATACATAATTTTATGTATTTCAAAATGACCCCTTATGAAATCCCTGCTATCATTACAATAGTTGCTTCGCTTTCATACTATCAATCTTTTCCTATAAATATCATCATTGGATGTAACAAGAACCCCCATATCAATCTCAGTATCATACAAATGCTAGAATATATGGTATAATCCAAGTCTCGAAGGAATTCTGGGAAATGATGACCCGAATAAATCCAGCCATATGAAGGTCAAGGTCATTGAAATAAATTCTCACCTTTCTCCAATCAATGGACGATTCATCCTAATAAAGTCATAAAATATCTTCAAATCCTCAGAAAGATATACAGAACAGAAAAATAATACTTGATAAATGCCAAGTGCAATGCTGAATTTAATAAGAATGTTGATAAGAATTCTCCTAAGGGTTGCAGTGACACTAATTTTGTTACTTTGTTAAGCATCAGATTTTTCAGCCACTAAAACCTCCTAAAGTATTAGTATATCATACACCATGGATTTATCTACAGTGCACAGGTCCGTTAAATGTGTTCCAGACCACCTATATATATAGGTGGTCGAGGACACTTTTCACAGACCTTTGCCACAGAGCACCATTTTGACAATTCTGATAACTCGGTTAACAGAACAGAGAAGAAATAAGCAGTCCATATAGCACCTGCAAAGACTCAGACTGCAAGGCTGTATAACTGTTTCCTGATAGAAACAAGACAATGTCAAATCAAAATCATTATTCCAAGTAAGAGCATGCAAACCAAATAAGCATATATGATACTGCAAAGGACAGAGAAAAGCAAGAGCCAAGACAAGTAAAGCTACTAGTAATCATAATATTTAAAGAGATATGATTAAAACTATTGAAAATAAGAGAACATTGCAAGCATACCTTTGGAACCAGCGGAGGTACCATGGTTCTTCCTACCAAACCATTCCAGTCAAAGCCTTGGAACCATCTATAAATAAGAAAAACAGTTTCAATGATGAAATGTTTAGTGAATTAATAAGAAAAAACATCAGAGAATGACAATGTTTATAATGGTACAAAATTTATCATACAAAGTGAATAGCATAAATACTCAACAAATTCAAATAGGTAATTGTACCATATCATGCTCCGATTTTCAGGAGGGTTACAATCACCTTTTTTTCCTAGAAAGTTTTTTGTGACCAGCCATTTTGGTCAGGGAGGGTCTATAACTTGTTTTTTCATAGAGGGATGTCTTCGAACACGGTGCTTAACCAAACCGCTACCGACTGCTCCATAGTGCTATGCTTGGTAATGGTCTGCTTCAAAAAAGTGGCACGCTAGTGACGAGCACTGCTTGCTTGTAGCGTGTCATTGCAAAGAAATAGTAAAGCGCTTGGTAGCACCATTTGGTAGCACTTCCATTAGGCAATGGCTCCTGATCTGACTGTAAAAGACTAGCAAAATTGACTGAACAGATTTTTATTTTCTGAGCACATTGACTTACTGAGTGGCAAAGCCTTTAGTACCTTGGGCAATCAGAAATTATTGACTTCCTCCTAATTCAAACCTTCAAGCTCTTGCTACAAATGCCTTATACCCAACTGGCCACATCAGAATGTCAAGATGATAAATTACTTTTCAGTAATCTTCCATCATTAATCTGAATAAATTGCATTCATGATACCAAAGAGTAATTTTATCAATTTTAAATTTTCATATTTTAATAAAGCAATGGACTTCATAACTTACTTGTTTTTCTTAATATCAACAATTCCGTTCTTGCCGTAACCCAGTCTCTCTGTTGGGTTGTCACGACAAAGCTTCTTGATAAGAACATGAGCATTTCTGGAGATTTTCTTGGGAAATTCAATAACGTCTATTCCTTTCAGGATAATGTTATAAGTTCTCATTGGGTCAGAACCAGAGAAAGGCGGACTGAAAGACAAAAGAAAGGCAATTTATCATTGAGACGCAGCTGCTGCAGTATGGGATATTTATCATCTTCTTAATCCAGCCAATGCATTCTGGGAAGAAAATTGTGAAATGTTAATGTTAGACTAACCACAGGTGGCCATGTTGTTTTTTTATACCTTTTACTATAATCTTACATCATAGGCTACTGTGTAAAAATTGAAACAGCCTCTTGAGGTTCGATTAACATTATGGCATAAGCTTTCCTGTTTTAGAGCAGTACATTAACATTACGCAACGGCTGCCGCAACACTGCTACCAATGGCTGCCGCAATACTGCTACCAACAGCTGCCACATCACTGCTCCAAGCATAAAGATAAATAAAAGAAAATAGAACAATGTCCCTGTCACACCTCCATATTGAAATGTGTTATCTAATGCCCAGACAAAGGAATAGATGCCAAGACTTGTGAAAACATTATCAGTAAACTCTCCTAGGAAAAATATACTACTTTTCAACATGATGAATTATTGAACATGCCAGAATGTTTGGCACATAAGATAAGATCATTTTACAAATTCCCCAATACAAACCATTCCTGTAAATGCCAGCATAGTAATTATTTACCAGTATATGGTATTGTCTTCAACACTGACAATGACAGGAAAGGAGAATATGTGGATGTTTTTGCAAGTTACAAGCAATAAAAAAACAGGCTTTCCAGCAGCATCTTTGAAAAAATAACAGAAAACTAGGAAAATTATTTACAAAATTACTAGGAAAAAACAAGGAAAATCTAGGAAGGTTGAGGCAAAAACTAGGGGTTTTCCTACCTGGTTAACGCAGTAACCGTACACATTTTTTACGACAGGACTGTTAAGCTGTCAAAAGTAGTCATTGTAGAGCATAGTCCACCTGAGAAGGCCTAAGACTCTACTCCAGTGACACCAGACACACAAAGAACACCAAAGTCTGTCAGCTCAACACTCCATGGACATAACTAGTAGTATTAACAACCAGCAGTATGTTTCAAACTGATAAAGTTATTTTACAAACGAAGAAAGCTTAAAACACAAACAGACAAGACTGCGTCCAATAAACGCTTATGCCCCCTGTGGAAGCCTTGTCCATAAACAAGTCTAAGTCCAAAATTAGGTCAAGGTGAAGGTCAAAATGGGGTTAGGTGATACTGGCGTGTGGAGAGTGTTCATACACAACATCCATGCAAGTATGAAAGCTTTGTAGCAAGCCATATTAATGCTAGAAGAAACGGTCAATTTGGGTTAACCAGGACGGACGGACGGGCGAACGAACGAACGGACGAACGGACGAACGGACGGACAGGTGAATCACTATATGCCTCCCCATCTATCGATAGGGGGGCATAAAAAGACAACCCCAACCTAGTTACAGAGATGCAACCTGAAGACCTTACTCTGAAACAAAATCTCCAAATCATAGATAAAACAAAGGAGTGTAAATTTTACCTTATACCTTAGGAAAAGATGCCAAATTTATGGAAAAAACTAGGAATACTAGGTGTTTGACAAAACTAGGAAAAACTAGGAGGACATTCAAAAGAGTAGGAAAACTAGGAACGCTGGAAAGCCTGAAAAAACCATAGACAGCAAGAAGATAATAGGTTTATCAGACAGGGAAGGCAGCATTTAACTTAAACAGCCAAGCACAGAATTTCTTATGTTGATTTACTATTGATTCAATAACAGTTGAGAATATTCATGCACTACTGTGTACTCAAATGCTATTGGTCAATCATTTGTAGAACTTATTTTCATTGGCTGAAAACCTCTAAATTTGTTTACAATGTTCTCAAGTAGATACTACAAGCATTTCACTGTGTCTGATCACCACTGCTTTGCCCCAACCAATGGGGTGTAACCCTTGTTCTGAGTTAAGGTACGAAACACCTGCTCAGCTTATGATGTCTATGTTTAGCTCAGCTTATGATGTCTATGTTTACCTCAGCTTATAATGTGTTATGTTTAGCTCAAATCACGATGTCTTATGTTAAGCTCAACTTATGATGTCTTATGTTTAGCATACTGTTCTGTATTAATTAAATCAATATTATTTCAGAAACAATGATTATAATGCACTTTTTTACTATTCATCAAGTTATTATTGACATTGTTTATGGGAAATTTGTAGAAAAAACACAAAACACAAAAGCAACCAAAAACAATATAGTTATATTCTATTTATACAACAAATTACAATGGATAACTATTTAATCATCGTTATATGAAACACACAGAGGTGATTGACATAAATAAATCATTAATCAATCATCATCATCAAAGAAATTTCTTTCACATTATGAGGTCATATTAAAATATAATTACGGTTTCCATGGAAACAAATAGGGTAGAATCCAGTGGCAAGAACTTCAATCAGTAAAAAATCTTGAAATTTCATATCAGAATGGTCGAGAGACCAACACCGAAATTAGTTTGCATTCAATAATACAAATTAATATCTCTGTAAAGTTATACTGACAAGGCAGTGCGGAAGACGGCTATAATCCCTGCTGCATTTATGTATACTGAACTGTGGCTGTATGCCTGCCAGCTTGGTTGAAACTTGGTTCTGCAGGTTGCTTAGTCTGTAAGAAATTAGTTATATGGCCCAGGCATTAAAAGGTTATAGAGAGGACACAAATTGTAATGCTCTAACCTTTGACTTTGAACTGTAAACCTTGACACCAGAAGGTAGAAACATGCATTCTGGACATCACCTTCATTAGTCACACATTTGCTATGAGTTCCATGCAATTTGACCAGGAAGCATTAAAAAGTACAGTACATAGCGGACAGAAATGCAAGACCCAAACCCCAATACCTTGAACTGTGACCTGCACATTTGTTTGGAACTTCAATTCTGCAATTATTGTCGTCTTTATTAGTTACATATTGAATGTTGCTATATTATAAATTTCATGCAATTGGGCCTGACAGTTCAAACCTTTGACCTTGAACTTTGACCTTGAGTTAGCATGGTTGGAATGTGGGTTCTGCATGTTGTTTTTATTACCGGTAGTTACCCATTTGCTATGAGTTTTGGACATAAAAGGCAAGGTTCAAACTTTTTACCTTGAACTTTGACCTTGACCTTGAGTCGGCACAAATGGAATGTGGGTTCTGCATGTCGTTTTTATCAGTTTCATATTTGCTATGAGTTTCATGCAATTTCGACCCAGGTGTTATAAAGTTATGGAGCGGACATGAAATGCAAGAATCGAACATTGACCTTGAACTGAGACCTTGACCTTAAGCCAGGATGGTTGGAATGTGGGTTCTGCACGACGTCTTTTTTAGTTACACATTTGCTATGAGTCTTATGCAATATTGCACAGGCATATAAAAGTTATGGAGCGGACACAATTTTGTTACGGACAGACACACAGACAAAGACAATTCCTATACTCCCTTCTCACTATAAGGGATATGAAGACAATTGCTGAAGCCAACTCAGTATCTCATAGAGACAGGATAAAGGTGCAACCTTTCAACATTACTGACACAAGACTGATTCAATACTTCAAAAGTGAAGCATGATCATCAAATGTTTAAATAAACTATGATTTAGATAACATGAAATAATTCAGCATATTCAATATGTGCATCACACAGTCATGTCTTCATCAAATGTTTAAATTAACTATGATTTAGATAACATGAAATAATTCAGCATATTCAGTATGTGCATCACAGAGTTATGTCTTCATCAAAAGTTGAGATAAACTATGATTTAGATAACATGAAATAATTCAGCATATTCAATATGTGCATCACACAGTCATGTCTTCATCAAATGTTTAAATAAACTATGATTTAGATAACATGAAATAATTCAGCATATTCAATATGTGCATCACACAGTCATGTCTTCATCAAATGTTTAAATAAGCTATGATTTAGATAACATGAAATAATTCAGCATATTCAATATGTGCATCACACAGTCATGTCTTCATCAAATGTTTAAATTAACTATGCATTAGACAACATGAAATAATTCAGCATATTCAATATGTGCATCACACAGTCATGTCTTCATCAAATGTTTAAATTAACTATGCTATAGACAACATGAAATAATTCAGCATATTCAGTATGTGCATCACATATTCTGTGCATTCTTTAACTTAATGACTCTTTTGTTGTTAATGATGGGATATTATTGAGACAATCTATTCCATGGCAGGTCCGGACGCATCAACACAGAAAGCTTGGGGAGGTACAATAAATGCATCGAGTAACAAGAAAGCCACTAAATTAGCCCCATTCAACAGTCAATTTCTGCAATTATGGTAATCCTAGGTTGTCAGAGATAAAGATTGTCAGGACTTATTGGTATGCATGGTGGAAGTGACTCACTAGATGCTTAGAATAGAACAGATGGTTGGCTCAGTTTCACTTTACTTGCACTGTGTGAATGATGGACATTGGTAAGGGTGATAACTAAGCTGGTATATGATCTGACTTAAAGCAACAAAGTGCACTTAATTAACATGTATCATTCATCCTCACTTTTAGATATTTAGTAATGCCCTTAGAATACTAATTGTTTGGTATTTAGCAATGCATTTAGAATGCTATGCAATGACCTTAGAATATTAGTCTTTTTTATATTTAGCAATGTCCGTGAAATTTAGTATTTAGCAATGCCCATAACATAGTAAATATTCAGTATCATATAAGAAGACAAAGCTTCCATTATTACACTATAATGTTTTATAAGCCTCATCCATATGTAACAGTCTGATTCCAAAGTTCTCGTGAGACAAATTCCTTAAAATACAGTTTTGTCATTGTCTAGACGATGGAAGTAGAATGGTCCATCATTGCAGTTCATTGAATGGCAGTAATAAAACCCACATTCATCAATGGATTATATAATAACATTAAATATAAATATTATACTGCCAGCCGGGGTAACCAAATTATGTAACCGAGATAGGAGACAATTAATTTCCTGGTATAGTCTGGTAGTTAAGGAGAACCCGGCAATGACAGGAAGTTTCTAGTTAAGGTGGATAGACTCTTTTATTGTCAAGACACGCTAACCTATAATTTTCAGACAATGTCAAGTTAATACCTCTTTAATGGTACACTATAAAATACTGCATTAGAGTTTTTTTTCTAGAAGTTTCTTGGAATTGTAGAACATGAATCCCATAAGGCTATAACTCAGTGCTTAAAGTAAAGGCAAGAAATTATCCTGTAAAAGATTTTAAGTTCATAAATCCTGCTTGTAGCTGCAAGGAACTTTGAAGACAATTAAGTGCTACTATAAATTCTATACATTGTCAAGATTATACCTGAAACCAATTGTAGCTTGAATTCTCCATCTAAGCCAATGCTCAGCAGATTCTCAGATCAAATTTTGTCACATAATGTATAATCTTATTTATATTATTTTACACAAAACCATTCCTTAAATGGGTGTCAGAGAGCAAATCCAATTTGCAGATTTTATAACAGCAAACTGTTATGAACTCCAACAGGGTACTGTTTTATCAAAGCACTTACAGAAATCTTAAAGTTACATCCAAATTTAAATTCTTTATAATACTTGTACAGCTACAAAGTGTGGTAAATGGAGTTGCGATACTAATAATGATTCAGTCATCCTACTCCTACAGACCGTATCTGTCCCAATTTTACAGTTGTTACCAGCAGGCTTGAGCCCGCTGGTATATTGGATAGCTCAAAGTGAAAAGTCCATGGAGGGGCACATGGCCTGTTCCCAATGGTTTATGATTTTTAAAAAAAACGGTCGTTACTGGATTTCAATTTTTTCTTGAACGAAAATAGGATCTTTCTATGGTTAATGTGTCCGGATTACGGAATTTTGGGTGTTAACCATCACCTGATCGGTATTTTTTACGCAACCAATAATTTTTAATGCAAAAAGATGGCTGACATATGTCTGCCAGGGGCAAGTCAAAATTCTTAGAAAAAACTACAAAATAATCATCAAAACCCGTCACTACGATAAAAATGTACACACAACTCGATTAAAAGAGTATTAAACATGAGTCTAGATCGTTTTATCGTTGATTCTAACACGATCCGCGGATTAATCCCTATACACATAGAGAAAACCAGGGCATGTATTATTACCGCAATAAAACATGGTATCAAATTGGCTGTTACTATTTAGGCCCGTATCACGTGAAATATTTATGAATGAATGAACGTAAACTTTATAGTAAAAACTTCAACAGGTCGCGAGTTCCACGAGTATCCAATGTTACAGCTATGACGCATTTATTTTTAGAAACTCCAATATACTCTCTATATTAAGATTCTTAAAAACATCCGATAATCAATTCATTTATATCTTTCACTTCATGAAATAGATACACTATACTCGTGTTATTAAAATTGTTTCAATGTTTAAAATGTGTTAATTCCTTAGATCCTAAGGTCGTTTTCATTAACGAGGGAGGTAATTGTACCAGCTACTAAGCCACTCAATTTCAGCGTGGAATTATGTTCAATGTCAAATGGGTGAAAATGGAATGTGCGCAGTTAAATAGTGGGGGATATTATCGTATTTTGAATCGAAATTAAAACTCTGTTCTTGTATTTTGTCGGTGAATAAAACACGGGCACTCGTTCGGATGTCACTGACAAAATACGCGAACAGATTTTTATTTCTTAAATAAATTCTTCGCTAACGTTTTGTACTTAACACTTTCGTACCACTTCTCACCGTTCATCCTGAATAGTTTTTTCGTACTCAACACAATTCGTACCCAGCATTTCGCCCCATTTATTTTTCGGATTTGTTTAGGATCAGCAGTTAAAATTAGTGCTGGTTGTTTCCCTTGATTATAGAATTATAAAGTATATAAATTTGAGCATCAGTTTACAATTTCCGTAAGTCACAGCTTTGATAAAACAGTACACTGGTCCTTTGTCTCTAGAGATATCTATATAAGATGCTTTGCAAAGTCATTGTAGGATACATTTAATCAATTACACTCTTCTCAGAATTTAGCCAATTACGAGCGACTGTGCTAACACCTAATTCATTAATGTAATTGTTATTTGATCAATTCATTGCAAAACATAAATTGCCTGTAATTGTCAAAATTCAATTCAATTTAAGAGATCTACACTCCACATTATCCTTGTATTACCTTACGAAGGCAAATTCAGCTGTGCGAGTAAATTCAATTTGCTTAACTAGATTGCAACTGCAATTCATTAACCACTTGTGCTAAAATTGTTATTTAATCAAAATAACACATAGAATGATTAATTAATTTTCAATATAAACTGTAACCAACCAAGAAGCTGTATGAAGGCTGAGTTACAACAGAATGTTTTATACATTGTATTTACAACAACAACAACAATTACTAGTAGATTATAGCACATCCCTTAGAATCACAGGCACAAAAATCATCATGGTTTCATTTATTTCAACAATTTATATGATATGCACAATGCCAAACACATAAATAAAGGAGAAAATGAACTTCACCCCAAAATCCCAAGTCCAAGCTGTCTAAAAAATAATATTAAGTCAGACAGGGAAGGCAGTACTAAACTTTAAGGCTGAAAGACTGTATGGGTCAGGTGACAGTAACTGTAGTCTATTGAATATTCCTAAGCTATATGTACTAAATAATGTTGTATAACAATAATAATCTTTACCTTCCAGTAAGCAATTCAAACATGAGTATTCCAAGGGACCAATAATCAGCTGCAAAGTCATGGCCCTTATTTAAGATAATCTCAGGGGCAACATACTCTGGAGTACCACAGAATGTCCACGTTTTACGACCAAATCCTATCTTTTTTGCAAAACCAAAGTCAACCTGAAAAAAGGCATAAAACATTCCAGTAGTCAAAACATTTGCATAAAATACAAGACAAAATAAATTGGGTTGTTAAAATGTTTACTTTAAATCTGAAATGCACTCACATGTACTGGTGCCATTTACCACAACCAACATGTAAATAAGAATGTTTATAAAATTATGCCATAACAAAAAGCAGCCCTCTCTTCAACAATTTGTTGCGTTCACAATGGCTATTGGTTATATTCATTTGTTAAATATGTTCTCATTGGCTGAGTGCCTCCAGTTTTGTTAACAAATATTCTCTTTGAAAAAATAGCATTAAATACAAAATATACTCTGTATAACTTCACAGCCTTAAAAGACCATCTCTAAATAATCAAAGTCAGCCATAGCAAAGTGTCACCTTCAAATCATTTGCCATAAAACAATTTATTTCCCCATTTTCCCTTGAAGCCAGAGGTCATTGGCCACTTAGGCAGGGATAAAACTGAGGGCTACGCACTAAGACTGCGTCAGTCAAACGCAAAAAAAATATATAAATTTTTTTACCAATTTGATATATCCTCTAGTGTCAAGTAGTAGATTTTCTGGTTTAAGATCTCTATATATAATACCCTTAGAATGTAGGTATTGGAATGCTTCAAGTACACATGCCACCACGAACCGTGATGTCGTCTCGTCGAAACTGCCGTGATCACGTAATATAGTCCATACTTCACCACCAAGACACACTTCTAACATCATATATACAAACTTTCTGTCCTTAAATGTCTTAAATAACCTGTAAAATATGAGATATAATTAAACTATGGATTGCAAAACATGAAACATAAACTCCTTTTATAGGTCTTGTACAGCTTTCCAAACAGTTTCAGAACTTCTAATTGAGTTAGGCAGACCTATAATTAATATATCTCCTACTCCCTTCAATTTTTATTTCATATTTTGGCATGTATATTTTTTAGACCTTCTTGGAAAGTGTGGCCTATAGGAAGCAACAAAACTGGTAATGGATTCCAATGAGTCTGAAAATACTGGTATGTGCAATGAAAATTAATGCAACCTTCTTCCTAATGAATTGTATTCTGAGTTACGTAATGCAATGTTCTTCCATGCATGACCATATAAAGTAACTTTATAACAAACAAGCAAGAGGAAGCCTCCTTGATAAAATTAGAACAGAGACAATATTTTATTCCCTGAAAATCAGGTTATTGGCAAATGTAATTGCATTTATGCCTGGTTACACCGAGGATATGTCTACAGAACAATATCATTTAAATTATATCAAACTCGAACTTCAAATTAAATTCTGTAAGCTTTGGAATTCAGAATTTTAAACATTAATTAATGTCACAAATGCCATTTTGTCTTTGAAAATAATACGATTAAGGCAACTTGTTTCATTTCAGACGACATTCTCACGTCGGGGAGGGGGGATTTAACAAAGGAAGGGGACTAAGTTTTTTTCTCTTTTATGTCATGTTTATACTGTGGAGTTATAGATGTACAACGACCTTCGAAATATGACCCTAGGACGAGTTCATTTGCTAAGGTTGAAACGATATTTACCGTTATTTGTCTGATAGATTATGGATATATAATAAAAATTCACGTAAACTTTCAAGTTGGCAGAGTGGTCTAGTGGTTTAGATGATCTATATTGCTAACATTCGCATACTTTTTATATGGGCTGTGGGTTCGAGTCCGATGCTAAACTCTTTTTCAATAATTGTATTATCATAATACAATAGTTTTTATATATTTTATTACTTAATGAATAATAAAATTATGTTTTAAGTTTAATACAAATTTGCTTTGTTTATTTTATTTTATGATTTTAGTCCGCCCTGGATATTGTATTTATTGCTCAGATGACAATCGGGTTGAATTACAAACTATTTTCATCATTGGTTTCGCTGGAATCAACACTCTAAGAATATTCTGTAGAAACGTCAAAATTAATAAGCGTTTACTCAGGTAATATAAGCATCACAGTTTAGGTGACCGTTGACCGATATTTCTGTTCAACAGTCTTGACGTGGGAATGTTTTCAAGGATTAAAATACAAAGGAAATAGATATATTTTAGAAGTATATTATAAAATAGACATGCACGTGCATGTTTTATTTAGCAAAATAATAAAAAAATATTCAAAATGGGTGGGACTCGAACCCAAGCAAAAAATCTTTTTAGATCCATAAGCAGTAGCTTAGCCTACTGCGTCATGGAGGACGATGTAAGCTACAATTTCAAATAATTGTTTCTATTCCGAATACACCCCTTTTACCTGGATTATTTCATTATTAAAAGTACAGTTACGCCCGAACGATTGTGGTTTATCTATAAATATATATATACCATTAAGTACTCAAAATATTGACCTATCCATGCACTAGTCAGTTAATGGGGAATGGCGGTTTAGGAGTAGGATGCATGCTTTGGGATTGAAAGGTCCCAGCTTCAATCCCTGTCTGTGCCACTGCTTAATTTCTCAGAGTAAGAAAAACCCCACAATGCTTAACTTTACCCAGGTGTATGAATGGGTACCTGAGTCTTGAGAGGGTGAAAAGCAAATGTACTGTGGCTGCCAATAGCACCGAGTGAAAAGGTTGATTTGCTCAGTGATTGGGGTATATGAAATGTCAGCTGAATGGACACAAATGTGTCTGAAAGGAGGCTTTAATCGGTACCTTTTAAGAGGGAATGTGTTACCTGGTTATAAAAGGAGATCTACATTCCATCATGATCTTTTTCTCAGAATATATATGTTCCTGTTGTCTCGTCTCAACTATATGTTTCTTCTTAAGGCACTTCAGAGCAAACGTCTTACTTCTATCTGCAGCCAGCTGCACCTGTAATGATATAATACAGTCAGAGTACCTGTGTACCTCATGATATCACACACACTGTAGTTTCTATTAGACAAAAATGCAACTGCATGATTATGGACATTTTCTCAATTATACTCAGTAACAAGACTATGTTCAATAAATGTTCATGCCCCAAATGAAGCCTAAACGTCCATAAAAACTAGCTAAGGCAATCAGGGGCCATAATTCGGTTGAATTGTTAGATAGTGTTACATGGCTTTGACATAATGTTTATGATGGTGAAAAAGTATGCCAAGTTTGAAAGCAGTGCCTTGATGGACTTCAAAAAAACTTGAGTTTTAACAACTTGAAAGTTTTGGTTAATATTTTTTAAAGGGATGAACTGACGTGACAATCACCAAAGGCCTTCTGCATCAGTAGATGCCGGGGCATAATTTTTTTTTTTAGTTACATGTATTCCCACTTTTTTGAAGAATGACAGCTTTTAAAACTCTGAACCTTACAGCTTGACAAAATATGCCAGTGGAGGATTTTCGGTGGTCATTATTTATATGAATATTTTTAATGAATCTTCCAAAAGGGAGGAAAAAGGAAGCGTTGTCGAGTTAATATTACAGTAAAAGCTGAACCACAAGTTTCTATTTCTGTGGCAATAAATTTCAATTCCAGGAAACTTTGTGATTGTCTGTGAAGTATCATGATATTTATAACCCAACTTGATCAGACAAGCCAAGAGCAATGCTATAATTACATGTAATTTTATCATATCAAGTAGCATTAAAAACAATGCATTTAAATAACATCAAAAGCCCTATATTTAGCTGCGGATACTGTGTGATTATGTTCTCTAAAATTGTTGCCAAAACCGCACAGTAATTACAGTGCACAGATAATCTCCACGTCACATGCTCCATCCAAGCAACAAGAAAGACAAGGAGCACCAGAACAAAATGATTGAAATTCTGAACCAGGTTATTGTATGTAAATTGAGTTATTCAAGTTTGAGTAATCTTAAGTTTTATGGCTGACTTAAATTATCACTGGCACATCCTCATACATCAGTGGTTAGTCAAGTTCCCAGACTACTATGTTTCGGACGAAGAATACTCTGGTGAACGAGAATGAAAGGTCAGGATTAGGCCAAATTCCTCATGCTATAAAACCATGTGATGTATACTGAAAGCCTGTTGAAATTGCTAACATATACCATTGCCCAAATGCAGCAAGGGGTATACATGGAGACACTTGATGCAGCACAGGGTCAATATTCCCCCACACACATACTCTCTCAACAATACCACAAACCAGAAACTAAAGGATAACAACAGAGCAGTAAAACAGAGACCAACATCTCGAGATTGTCATTGATAAACTACACTTCCTCCAGATAACATTAATTGACAATACTTCCAATCAACATACTTTAATGGAGCATACTATTTCCAAGACAGGAAGACAAATAGTACCAGGGAGTGTCAATTTGTTATAGTTTGGGAACCAGCCATCCACAACCCAATCACACAACAAATTATCTCAATTTGTTAGATTCGGGAACCAGTCTACCCAATCACACATAAAATAATGTCAATTTGTTATTGTTGGAACCAATCCTCCTGATAACCCAAACACACAATGTACCAGCAAATTAATGAGTGTTTTTTTCTCCAATTTTTCTTCATTAGGTAGAAGACAATTCTAATGCTGCTATATAAGCTATATGATACAGTCAACTCTCGTTATCTCGAACTCACTAATATCGAATTTTCAGTTATGTCAAAGTTTTTTTTAAGTCCCGATTTTTCTCCTTTGTCTATATGAAATCTCGAGACCCATCTCGAGGTTTCGGCTCGAATTCGGCTCGAATTTTTCGTTATGTCGAATTATTTTTTGGTCCCGATTAACCAATTTGCACTTTAAATCTATTGTTCATCTCGAAGTCGGGTCGAAGTCTAATCGTATTCGACTAGCGTCGAATGTTTTTCACACTTCGCCAGTCTGAAATCTTCGATTTACCTGTAATTTTCGCGCCTTCCATTGTTGAACAAATATTTGTTTGCAACAATTTGCGCAAACGTGTCATAAAGCTTCGGGTTACATACTAACATCAATGAACATGTCATCTCGAACAATTGTTTGTAAAAATAATAATTAAAATAAAATGCATTTTCTCGAGGAGGAATACATGTACATAAATATCACGACAAGCAATTCTCACGAATATGTCGTTCTTACGACCGTAAAAATATGGCGGCGTAAAATGACAGAAACTGGAAAACTTGCAACTTCGATGCCGAAAATTCTATCTCGAATTTTCGTTATGTCGAAGTAATTTCCACGGTCCCGTGAAATTCGAGATAACGAGAGTTGACTGTAACTACATTGTTAAAATCAATGTTTCCCAATTCCGTACCATTCTTAAATACACCATTATAAAAAATATACAAATTCTGTAAATACTACAACTAATAAAATCTTCAAGCATTTAAATTTAAAATTGGAGCACATTATACTGATGAGACTAAACATTTCTTTTGCAAACATGGGGTAAAAGGTAGAGTTCTTCAGGTTTAAATTGGATGGAATTTGTAGGAATTATACATGTAGCTGTATGCTAGCAGTCACATGAATTTTAGAAGCAGTTACAATTTCAATGAATAACAATTTGCATCTATAGTTTCTTTACTCAAAATAAATATTGTATTTTTAAATTGGGATTCATACGTACAATGATCAAACAGTCCATTGCCTAGCAGCACCAAGTATAAAGGCATTAGACACTGAGCTGTCCAGTAAAAACCCTAAAACTGTTCCACAGATAAGCCATTTATATCTACAATAAGCCTGTAGTAAAACAATCAGTACATGAGTTGCATCCCTTGACTATTAAGGATGCTCGAGACAGACCACACTAAAATTTGATATACAGAAGTAAGAATCCATCGTAATGGTTTATGCTCACAGACACTGTAAAAGCTTTATATTATGCAAATGAACATCAACGATATCTCCATGGTTATCTTCCAGGGATTTAAAATGTACAATAAATAACACAATGTTCCCATACCACCAGACTTTATATATGTTTGCATAATTAATGGTTACAATGCATGTAAGCAAGTGCAAGACAATGATGGTTCAGATAGCCTGTACAAAGAAATGATCAGCCCTACTTTCAAGGAAAGCTACCTGCAAACATGTTTAAAAATCACAGGTTTTTATCGCTATAATCCTTCGTTGTACGCCTCGTTTGCGGCAATCAATAAATACCTGTTTTTTTTCCGTTCTCAATTCATTATAATGTACAGATGCATGGGTTTTACTATTGACATTCTTTTGTATGCCTCTGTTCGCCATTTTGTTTAATCATGTACACCACCTACGGATATGGTTAGCCAAACTTGGCGTACGTGTCAAACATGTTTTTTACTTGAACGCAGATAATGGCTTTTACCCAACCAAAACTTAATGAGGTAAATGAAGAGCTCTGAGAACAGTTTAATGCACTTGGTGTATAACATGATACTGAATGTCCATACTCATGCAGTCATAGACAACACGGCACAGAAGTGTGTTGACAGAACTTGCAGAGATTGGAGTATCTTTGGGAAAAACTCAAAGTTGAGAGAGATCACTGCAGTCTTATAATAATGTGCAACTGTCTGCACAGAGGATAAATAAGTAAGAAAACATACAAAACCTGATGTTATGGTTCACATAGACTATTAACATCAATCTTAGCATCATTACAGTTATGTAACTAAAATTGTGCTATCAGTATTCTCACAGTTTTTAAATGTAAGTCCCTGCCTTTAACTTAAAATGTGATTTATCAACTAAGACACTGAAGTATAAATATATATAGCAACACAATCAAAGCAGGTTTATATTAGGTTATCATAATTATATTAAAGACCATTATGTCTTTCACCGAGCCTTCATCAGGGTACAATGTGAATATTACATTTGACTGATCACAATATCAAACATTGAACCATTCTAATTTGACATTTCAATATTACCAGAACTGCATTGTTGATTTGGATTGTCACTTGTAAGATATCAGAGCCATCATTTCAAACAAATTTAACTGGATTTGAACACAAATCTTGTACCTAGACATCAGCTGATGAGAGCATGTAATCTAGTTGTTGATATGTCATTGTCTACATTTCAGCTTCACAATTTTATAGATTACAAGCAACAGTCCTGGCAGCATTACGCTGGGGTATGTCTTACCTCACAGCATATTACTGCAGGGAATTGCTAACCTAGCTTGCAGCATGCTGCACGGATTATTGCTTACTGAAGCAACTATAGAAGACATCGGGGAATAATGAATAAAAGTATGACAGCATTTGGGAGAATTCCTCATCAATATAAGACGACAATTTCATGAGAATATAACCTGCGAGAACTTTTCGTAAGAGCATCTAGCTAACAGACATTTACAGAATGTTGTTGCATTTATATGACTTAGATTATTATTAGATTTATAGGAGGTATTTGCAACATCATAATAACAATCTCATGATTCTCCGCAGGATGACAAAATGACTGGTTCCTGAGTGCAACAAAAACTTATATTCCAACATTAATAATCAGTACAAATAGTGTTATATGTACATAAATAATATGCAATGTTGTAAGGTTTGTGGGGGATGATTCTCCGACCCCCATAAAACCATTGGACGGGGAAAATAAATGGGGTTACCCTTTTGGGGCCCGAAAAAAAACCCCAAAAAAAACATTAATAATCAGAGACATAGATGTCATCAGTATAGGACCTTTACATGGTTTTGACTGCCCATCAAAATTCATGAATATGATGGTGAGCAATGCAAGGGTGAATCACAATGCCTGTATGTATCTAATTGTATTAGTGTATATATAGACATGCCAATGGCATTATATAGGGACAAAATGAATCTTGGACAAAACCAAACCTGATTGTTAGCAAACTTCAACCATGAAAGGGCTACAGAATCACATAGCCTAATTATCATACAGGCTGGTAGCATGTAGAAACAAGAAATATAAGGATTACAGGATATACATGTTGCTAAAGATGACATTCAATAAGTAATGAGGAATCATGTGTCACTCTGTCCAAACGTTCGATCAAATCAAATAATGTCTTGTGCACATTAAATTGCCTGCCTCTATAATACATGATTAACCTGACTAATAGAATAATCTCCTAAACACTGGATTTTCTCATAAAGCCTCAGTATTTCATTTCCTTTAGGAGAGTGCAAAGACATTCATCAACAGGCGAGGAAACATTATCCAAGGACGAACATGCTCCCTAATAGCACAGCATTTAGGATTACAGTGGTAAGTAAAGATATTGATTAACAGATACAGATAACATTGGACAAGGTTGTATGTGCTCCCTTAAAGCACGAGGAGGATTATGCAAGTAACTAATGTACCTAAAGACATATATTAATGAAGCTCAAGATGCTGGGGAGACATGATACATTTTACAAAGATATAAAATTACATCTTTGCATTATAAGATTAGTGTTACTTACCAACTCTACCCGTCCAAATCCTCCCATACCGAGAGTGGCTACAATCTCCATGTCTTCCAGTCTTATAAACTGATATTCCGGATCAATCCTTTCAACTGTTGGTGATATGACGCCATCAGATGGTGAACCAGTACTGGTTCTGTAACAAACAAATTTCATACAATATGGTATAGACTTTTAGTGCATTAGTTCCAAACATCTGATAAAAATCCCTCACCATACTGACATCATATGAAGTTATGTTGATACATCAAGCTGATACATTTAATGCAAACGTTGGTCCTATAATCACCATGTGACTTCAAAAAACACAAATAAACAGGTTTATTACATCAAATAGTAACACTTTCAAGATTACAATCTTTCATATCTTCTTTTTTAAATTGCAATAATTAAAATTCATACAGCATGATGTCAACTTCTGTAATATTTATACTAATAATTGATACACATTTGAATTATGTCATTAATTTCTTTAAGAAAGCTTAAATTCTATTTTTTTTATTTTAAAAAAAATCGAAAATTGCATACAAAATTTCCTGAAACACATTAAATTTTACGCTCCTTTTGAAATAACTTAATAAGCAATTCACAAATTTAAGTATATTTTACAATCAGAATGACAATCATTTCAATGGGAGTAAGTAATTTATCATTAAGTTCCACAGATATTTACTGAAATAAAGATCATTTAATAGAATTTTTAAGTAAAGATATAAACATACAATTTTCTTAGCACAGTGATTTGATGAACAAATACTTGCAAGATGAGAGCAAGAAGCCAGTACAACATGTTCAACATTTAGATTCCTCAGATATTACTATATTATGATCTTCAATAAAGTCTTGAATCACATGTAACCAATATTCAAGTGATATATGGATACAGTTTGCAATATTAATGTCATCAATTCTTAAATCTTTAGTAGGGGGAATTCAGATTATATTAATTCTTTTTTGATTTTCACACCTCATAATTCCTACTATGTATTAAGTGGTGATTGCCAATTATAAATACATAATTGCTTTAACATGAGACCTTTAATTGGTAAGTACATTTTGTAATTGTTTGTTTTAAAACTTCCTGAGATTAAACAAAAGTCTGCACACCTGTCAGGGCTATTTACAAAACAATGAGAGAAAGTTGTGAAGAACCAATTATATATAAAGACAGAAGTTAGTCAAGCTTCTTTAATCCTTTATTGAATTAAATGCTACATTAGCACCTACTTAAAGATGATAATTTGACAAAAGGGAGACAGACAGTTTGGACTAACAAGAACATGAATATCCATAATGGTTAGGTCTACTTCAAAATTACATTTTTTGAAATATGCAGTGCAAATGAATTAAAGAGATGTTCTGTTCTGCTTATTAGAAATTAATAATTTTTATCCTACTCAAGGAATATTTACCTCAATTTCAGTACAGATTTATATGTTAGGGTATCAATTGATCACCTGAGATAATATCATTTAACGAATATGAAGATGGTATACAACATGCTTGCCTCTGTAGCTAAATGGTTAATGTGCTAGCCATCTAATTTGGCAACCCGGTTCAAATATGGGTGAAGGCACTCATATGCCTGCCATATTAGCAGCAAAAAGCTGACTGGCAAATAATGGCTATGCTGGGCATTGTGACTGGTCTCTTATGTTCTGTTAAGAATAATGAATGCTGTCCATAAATAGGTTAGATTATATGGAGTAATGGGCTAAATGGTTCAACATAATGTTAGTTAGTACAATGTACTCATTATATGCAATCGCTTTAAATAAACAGAAATTCTATGTTCAAAGGCTTCTTTTATGAAATAGATCACTGACTGTTACATGGCAAAAAGATTAGCTGTTGTCCAGACCAATGACCTGTAGATCTAGTGCTAATGTACTTTACTTGAACTGTTTCATGCGGGTATATAATTATATGTGTCTGAACAGAAGATAAACTCTGTTATAATACACTGTAATAAAACCCTTAAGGTTATAATTATGTTTCCAAGTTCTTATAAATAAAACATTTCTCTCTCACATTCAATATGTCAAATATAGGAGAGCGGAGACCAAACATAAGGATATGGTTCCAAATTATTGTCAGCTTTGTGTGGTCACAGACACCTTATCATATAGTTGTAGGCCGATATTTATCAGAATCTGAATCAAGTCTGAATTATTTCAATAGCGTTTTATTGACAGCAATTCATATGAGGGTTTAAAAGATGTTTTTTTCTTGGAAACCTAGGGGTTTATTAATATTAATACCTTATTTAATTTACTTGCATCATTCATCTAATAAAAGTACTTGTTATGGCGGTATTTCATAAAATATGATGATTGTGCAATATTATAAACCGCAAAATTGACCCGGTACTCATGGATATATTTCTATCTGTGGTACTATCAGATGTGTTATTATAGCGCTTGGCTGAAGTCAGACGTTCTCTTAGTAATGAGTTTTGATTTTTGTCACCATGTAGACTGGTAATCTTGGTCAGATCTTGACTATATCGTAAAATACGTTATATTTTTAATATTCAAATTGAAACCAGTCTAGTTCTCACGAGGCATTCGGAATACCTCTGTCTTTTTTTAGCTTTTTTTTTATCATTTAAGATCAACATTCTTACGATACAACACTATTTCTATATATATATTTATATATGTATGTGGTAAGCTATGTCCTTTGTCATTACAAAGTAGCCCAGGCCCTATGATTATTAAACTTTTTCATGCTCAACTGTATTTGAATGCTCAATATTCAAATGTGTCCAACAATAAAAAGTCTCATGTTTTACTGAAACTTTTAAATCGGATGGATAGCCTAACAGAAAGTAAAGTAACATTTCCTAATAAATAACAAATTTCTCGGAATCATTTGCAAACCGGAAGTTAACATAGTTTGCCTGTGAAATTTCACAGCTACACCATGGCAACAAAGCCAACCAAGCAAGGTCAGTCTTTGTTACTGACGAGTGCAACATAGCACAAAACTAGTTTAACGACTAAGCGCTGCGCCGAGACATTGTGTAGCCAGTACCTTTACTTCTCTGCGTAAAGATGGTTTAATTGATGCACCGTTAAGGAGCACATCAAGTTTCATGCTCAAGGCCTTGTAATCATGGGGCCTGGGATTTATATACAAACTATAAGTTACCTTTGGACGCCTCTTGCTTCATCTCCATAATCCTTCTCTCGCAATTCACTCAATGTTCCAATCAACTGATTGAATGAACTGTAAAATAAAATACACCTTCATGTATAATTATGGAAAAATTAAGAAATGAAATTTACTAAATAATATCAATAGCTGTAAGTTATTATTGGTACAGTCCAGTTAGGATATTGTGACAGTGACGTTGCAGTTTACGTGTACACAAAAGATAACAGCCATTGTCTAAACAGGTAGAGAAATATGGTTTGTTAGTTAAGCATTGAAATCATAGCTGTTTGTACAGTATAAGCCTTTTTAATTGGAATTACACTGTAATAGTGGACTCGACTGCTGCGTCACTGGATTTTTACCCTGACTGGACTTTACCCAATAGCAATGGAAAAATCAAGTTATTAAAGCCTGCATGCAACAAATAACTGAAAGTTATTTTGGGTACACAATAACAATGGATAACTTCATGTATATTTATGTACAACTTAAAGTTATTACAGGTTACCTATAGATAACAGTGTGTAGTTATGGGTAATCATTGGGACAATAAAGGTGTTTGCTTTATTGTTCTAAGCTCATATAAATAATGAAGAAAAATAAAATGGTTTAGCTTTCAGCCATCAATATAGAGGGTACCAAAATTTAGGACTTCAAAAACCTTGTTCACCAATACTGATTTTAGAACCGTTGGATGGGTTGATCTAGGTCATAGGCTAATGTATTGCCGAGAGCTCATATTTTGTTCACAATTCTTGATGCAAGCAGTAAAACATTTCAATGAGGATTCCCAAGCAAACCACTTGTTAGCATGAGTGCAATAGTGATGTTAAGCAGAGCTGGGAATTAAGAGGCATGTTTTATACCAGTAGTTTGAACGAGGAGAACAAAAATTACACTCTAACTTCTATAACATTCACTTCAGATGTTTTCATACAAAATAATTTCAAGTGCATCAATTACAAAAAGAATGCAAACAAAAAATGGTATTTGATAGCACACTGAACTGAGAATTTTGTATTATTCTGTCACACAAAAAAAGGAAAAAGGATTGTTATTGCCAAGTACTGCTGAAAAAACTACAGGAATTCAATTTCTCAGATCCAACAATGTTGCAATAACAGAAGTTTTTATAAGTTTGCAAGATACACTGTGAATGATCAAATTTGCTAGTTTATTGGCAAAAAAAAGAGAGAAGTCACATTTGGGTAATCAAGTGACAAATTGGAAATAAAACAGTTTGACCAAGCTTTGTTTCGTTGGCCCATATTCTGCAATAAATGCAACATTGTTTGATATTTTAATAAATTGGTCTAAGGTGGCGAATACACATCTTGCAATATTTATTCAGATCCAATGTCAATTCAGTTAAGATTTCATGAGACACAAGACAGTGAAACAAATACCCACAGTAGAGCAGGTAAAGTGGATGGTTGGAAAGGATACTCGAGGTGGGGGCACAACAAATATGTTAACAATAACATATGCATAACCTCAGACATATTTAATCAACAACAATGCATATACTCATGGCCTTAGAGGCAAACAAACAGCCAGAAGAGGATTAGGTAGGTAATGCGCATACTCTGTAATCGGAGGTGCAGATTACCCCCTAGGCCTCCCCTCTGAATCCATCCCAGACTTGTTACTGGCATATTTTGTAAGTTAAACTATAACAGAAACTAAGAAAGCTATAGGTAGCATGCCTGTCAAGAGTATATCAGTGTTCGTCCTTCCCGTTTTCCCATAAAGCATTAACAGACTGATATTTATTTTATGCAGATAACCAGAAATTCAATGTTACGGAAAAAGCACTTATACGGTGGGGGTAAAGTATTTCATTTTCAGTTATAACATGTTCTACAAAATTAATAAATAAAGCATTAACGTCAGGAAAATGTTTACGTAACACACGAAATGGCAATATTTGCAGCCAGCAAAGGAACATTCATATTGATTTAAACCAATACATTAACCAAACAGACAAATATACATGTATAATCTTATTTTCTTGCATAAAGAGCACTACTCTTCACAAAAGAAGGCACATACTATACATATGAGTAGGTTTCATCACAAATGGATCTGTATATATATAAATGAACATATTACTGAGAGATGGAAATGCTTTCTATGTTAGAAGACAATACAAAGTACATTAATGTCTGAATGCGATATCCATCATTTTATTAGATGACAACAAAATGTGCCACTGAGTCCATTATGTTTAAGTGTGGATTCAGTAACAATTTGTGCCAAACAGGGGAGACAACAATATGTGCCAAACAGGGGAGACAACAATATGTGCCAAACAGGGGAGACAACAATATGTGCCAAACAGGGGAGACAACAATATGTGCCAAACAGGGGAGACAACTTAATATTTTCATATAAAATGACTTGCAAATAGACTCCCTCCATTATTAAGCATGATTGGAGATCATTTTGCAAGCACTTTCATGTAAAACATGTATCTGATTGTTGACTTTGATAACAGTGATGTGACTGGTGTGAAACACACAATGCTCATTTGTACCAATAGTGGAATAAGGACAGGAATCAATGTTTTAAACACAGTCAGCATGTTTTAATGCCTGAGGTATCACAAGCTGATACCAGACTATTGTGAGAGTGTTTACTGTGATTACCATGAGCAACTACTGGCATGAATCATCTAATTTTGTCTCTTACATACAGTTGTTACTACTAGATTCAATCAAGTATTCTGAATTCGAATTCCAGATGAAAGTCATTTACATCTAAAACAAGTATAATAATAACCAGTGCAAGTCAGAACAGAATGTTTCTAGAAAAGCAAAATGCACGGTATGAATCCTGACACAGCGCTTCTCAGTTCCGTCAGAGAATTGTACTGTTTTCATATGGCTCTGACGGAACTGAAAACCAATGTAACGATCTGACGGAACTCAGGATACATGACTTTTGAGTTTCATCTGAGAATCATATCTGTTTTCAGTTTCGTCAGAGCCATATGAAAACAGAATAATTCTCTGACGAAACTGAGAAGCGGTGTATCGGGATTAGTAACATGAAAATGGCCGAGTAATAGGCTTCTCGCTCACAATGACGTCATCACAGCTCATGTTTTACATCATAGAACTGTACTGATATGGTAATCATACAATCAACTACTAACTTGGTAATGATCAGATAACAGAGCCTGATTACTGATAATGTCTGTGATAATTGGATCTGTACTATTGTGTTCTAACGAAGCTACTGATTGCTAGTCTAGTGACACATTTCAAGTTGTCCATAAATAGGTACAGACGGTTCAATATATATCATAATGTTGGCATTGCCAACGTGTAGTGGTTTGCTACATTTTCAGTTAAAGTCTGGCCTCTTGGATTTTGATAACAAGATATTTAAACAACAAATCACATTCAAGTAAAGGATTGTATACACTAGACGACTCCTCCAACCCTCTTAGACGTCCCCCCCAACACGAAACCCTTATTAGAATATGTAAAAAAATATACTCACTCTCTGTCAACAGTCAAACATTCTACACCAGGGGGCAGTGCTAGTACATTGGCCGTTCTTCGGTCCTCACTGTAAAATAATGTAACAAGATAAAATTATGAAGCCACAAGATAAACAGGATATTAAAATACCACCATGATAACAACAACATGATATAACATTGTACAGTAAAGTCTCAATAATATGACAACCCTTGGGTCCCTCAAAAACAGGAATCATAATTTGAGTTTGTCTTAATTAAACTGAGGGTGGATAAAAATTGGCATTGAGATTTAATTGTTTTTCTCAATTTTGAGTTGATCTAATTGTAATGATTGTCTTATTGTACTTGTATGATGTGGGTTTACTATAAAGGTGATCTTAATATTAGTGTTTACTGTAGTTACACTTACAAAGCCAGTGAGTCGCTTAAACCAACACTTCTCACATTTGATTTTCTCAGCTTTAGATACACATGTAATTAACCAACCAGATACAAGTAATTTTCATCATATGAATTAGTGAAGTCTCGATATTTCATCAGTTATAATGAACCAAGACAGTACTGCTGATGAAAGTATTCACAAGGGAAATTGTTAGCTCTTGCTGAGAACTTTAAGACTTCCTTAGAAATGTTGCTTTAAGACAGATCTTTCCTAGAGCCTAGTCACAAAATGTCCAATAATCGCTTCAAGCAAGCATCACAGAATTGTGTTGTATGTGTCAGATACCCCATACTGGTATCATATGAATGGAGTGGCTTGGAGCCATTGAAAGATACAATAAATTTATATAATGAACTACATATACAGTTACATCATCCCCTATCTTATTCCAATAATGATTTCTTTATATGGAAACAATTGAAAGAAATGAAACACTAGGTCGCACAAGTGCTATAATGTCGATATACAACCTATAGGCAACGTGTGATAGAATGCAATGAAGCTTTCGCAACAATTCTGATAGAATACAGTTAATGAAATTACGTGAAATGTAATACAGCAGATAGACACTAGACAGTTTTGTTTGCCTTCAGACAATATGAATGCGAAAATTGAAAAGTATTCAATTATCAAGTTCAGTGGCTACTAATCATCAAACAACACTGTTTTACTATGCTCCTAAAAGGACCAATAAGGGCCAACACACCACTAATGGGTGACAAATATGGCACATTAATTTTGAAACAAAAAAAAAGAACTATTCATGTGAAGACAATTAATAAACAATCAAATTATAGAGAGAAATAATATTTATGTAGTACAATGTATGGTATTGTGTATAGTAACAGGGACCATTACTAGAAATATTGCATATTAAGTAAACTCATAGGGAGCTATATACTCATATGAGCTAAGTATAAAAAAGTATTTGTCTAAGAACTAAGACCGATACTAATAACAACACAAACATCAAAAGTAATAAAAACTATCTTTTCAACAGAAATAAAATTCTTTACAATTTTAAATATTAAAATAAAATAAAATTCTATACAATTTTAGTACTATTATCAGCATTCAAGTGTATATACATTCTTAAACCAACTAAACATGAGAATAAAGCAGGTTTCCAATGACCAACATGATAATTGCAATAAGCCCCAATATGGTATATGCCAACATTCACTGATTGCAATAAGCCCCAATATGGTATATGCCAACATTCACTGATTGCAATAAGCCCCAATATGGTATATGCCAACATTCACTGATTGCAGTAACCCCAATATGGTATATGCCAACATTCACTGATTGCAGTAACCCCAATATGGTATATGCCAACATTCACTGATTGCAATAAGCCCCAATATGGTATATGCCAACATTCACTGATTGCAATAAGCCCCAATATGGTATATGCCAACATTCACTGATTGCAATAAGCCCCAATATGGTATATGCCAACATTCACTGATTGCAGTAAGCCCCAATATGGTATATGCCAACATTCACTGATTGCAATAAGCCCCAATATGGTATATGCCAACATTCACTGATTGCAGTAAGCCCCAATATGGTATATGCCAACATTCACTGATTGCAGTAAGCCCCAATATTGTATGCCAACATTCACTGATTGCAATAAGCCCAAATATGGTATATGCCAACATTCACTGATTGCAATAAGCCCCAATATGGTATATGCCAACATTCACTGATTGCAATAAGCCCCAATATGGTATGCCAACATTCACTGATTGCAATAAGCCCAAATATGGTATATGCCAACATTCACTGATTGCAATAAGCCCCAATATGGTATGCCAACATTCACTGATTGCAATAAGCCCAAATATGGTATATGCCAACATTCACTGATTGCAATAAGCCAAAATATGGTATGCCAACATTCACTGATTGCAATAAGCCCCAATATGGTATGCCAACATTCACTGATTACAATAAGCCCCAATATGGTATGCCAACATTCACTGATTGCAATAAGCCCCACTATGGTATGCCAATATTCACTGCATGCCGAGTGTCAATGAAGCATTTACATGATGCACACAAACAATATGAGAACATAAGTCTGATGAGAATATAAGTAGTGAACATATCTGAATAAATTAACAAACAGAAAAATTAATATTTCTGATATGTCCCTAATAGATAGGTCACAACTAAAACAAGAATTTATTTCTACAAACACGTGCTCTACAACGAATCCACTGTGCTATCTGGACAGGCTAGTGTATGAGAGGTATTTGGTGTCACAAAACTTTTCGAACACCCCTCGTATAATTAAAGTATACAATATGGTACTGTGAAGATGAATGCATCCAATGCAATACAAAACAGCAAAGCTTGTAATCTGATTGTTGTCCTTTGCATGTAACACAAACCTAGAAAATTAATATGCAATGGTGTACCACTGAACCAGCCAGCCCACATGTGGCAAACATCACTTGTCAAGATGTATGTAATTATTCAGATTTGTCAACAGGTAACAGTATATAATATTAAAAATATGACAACGTATATCTCACGTAGGTGTTAAATATGGTGTTTTGTAGATGTCCAAAATTAATGTGTCCATAACCAGCATTTATAGCACTATATATATATGACAAAATATACTATAATTAAGCATGTTCTGCCCGAATATACGAGTAGAAATTGGCATAAAATGACCACACATAGACAAACAGTCAGACATATACATCAGATAAACAATCATAACATAAACATGAACATATGATATAAACATAATAAGTATGCAGAGTTCACTGTTGTGTGTGTAAGCATGTTTGTTGTAGTTTCCTGTGACATTAATTGTGCTCTTTTATTTATTCCATCAGTCTAGGAGCCTGCGTCCTTGTGACGTGAACTCACATTTGCTTTTTTCTACCATATATTGTCCGTGTTAAATAAAGTGTTCTTCTGTTCTGTTCTGTTCTGTTCTGTTCTGTTCTGTTCTGTTCTGTTTTTCTTGTGTCTTCCATGCCACGCTGTTTCTGTTGAGTGTTACTTAGTAACTATTTCTCTAATTTCGTATTTCAACATAAATTACAAGAAAATGGTGCTTGATAGGATTTTAGGCTCCACAATTGTCTACCGTGGTATTCAACTGTTGTCAGACATTGATTGTATATTCAGTCAAATAAAAGTCTTCAAATCAGAGCCATCAACTTGTATACTGTTCTTTTTGTGCCTTAACTTTGTGCTTCTGTTGTTTCTGTTGAGTTCTTCTTTCCCAGCCCAATTTGTTATTATCTTTTTGTTAATTAATCTAACACTCATTAACCTGATTATCACTGTTCTTTGATATATTACATCTGGCTTCAGTGTGAGTGCAATTCCTCCTTTTTCCTTATTTAATTTCACGTACAATTCCTCCTTTTTCCTTATTTAATTTCACGTACAATTCCTCTTTTTTCCTTATAAATTTAATTTCACACACAATGAGTTTTTACAATCAGTTCTTAATTCTTATAAATGAGGTTGCTACAGTTCAATTCTATGTAAAAGCTATGTGCTATGTATTGTTATTATGTTTTATTATTATTTATTCCTTAAATATGAAGTGACACTAGTTATTTTTTGTTGTAAAGGCCTATGTATTGGCATGATGGTGCACTGTTGGTATTGATAAAAGTACATATTATGAGACAAATTGCCCAAGTCATATGCAAAGTGACAATACAAAGAAAGAAATCTAAGCAGCATAGCTCTCTTTCATCCACATAACTTGATAATACATTTTCTCTGATCAAAGTCATAGCGTGAGCATTGCCAGTAAGGTCAGAAAAATTCAAATTTTCATATTTTTCATTCCTATAAAAAGATAAATTACCTATGCTCTGGCAACTTTTTTAATATGTGCCTGTTGTATATACTACAACTGAAATGTTTGAAAAAGTATGTAATAATGATTTTCGTATTTTATAATTTTCTTTTTAATGTTTGCAATTTAAAGTCCCTGACTGCTGATATTTCAGTCAATTGGAGACCAAAGGGGTCTGTACATGTATATCCCTTGTCTCAGACTGATAAATATATTAGTGAGTGAGACCAATAAAGTGATAATAGGAAACCCTTTAATGGACACAAGTAATCAAATCAAATTTAATTGGAACAAATTCTGAGCAGGTAAAGAACTATTGTTTAAATGTGGAGTGCCACATATCAAAACAGCTATTTGACAGAAGTTGGTGTCTAGATTTATGCAACATCAGCAATTTAATCAAGGAAATGATGCACACCCAACATACAAAATAACAATTTCATTTAAGTAAATGAACAAAAATATTTCATTTACGAAAGTGAAATCAATGTTCTTCTAACTAAATGGCTTTCTCTACTGTAATCATATTGCGACTTAGCGGCGACTACTAACAGTGATCTTTTCTAGGTAACACAATTTGTCCACACAAAAAACTATTAATCAATCAATGTAACTCCTAGGATATTTAGTTATCATTGTAAAACCTTTAATATTTGTGTCAGATTTATTTTTGTTGATTTTATTGATAAACTCAACCATATAAAATCAAATCCGGACAATTAAAAATATCCTCTGATATGTAACAATTTGTTTCCTTTGCATTTTTAAAAAAATTAAATCAACAAAATTTACAACAGCACCATGAAAAGGTCGTTTTTCCAAGAATCTATGAACATCAAATACTGATGAAATTAATGGGTTTTACAGTAAATCAAGAAAATTAGAGAGAAGTACATGTAATTGAATTGTGTATGTGGTTGATTCGTCAGGCAATTACTTACCCTGTAACTATATGGTAATTATGAATGTTCACTAAATGGATTAGATATTGTGATAGTCTCCAGTACATGGGTTAGAGATTGTGGTAGTCTCAGAAGTAGATTGGTGTAATCATGTGGCAATAAACAAATTTGTCACTCTGTCATGTGCCATGTTGACGAAGTGCAATCAACCTAATAAGGTTTAAAAACAAGATTACAAACTGTATATTCAATGAGTTTAGAATCATAAGCCGCTAAGAATATTAGTTCAATGTGCCTCTGTAGCTCCATGGTTAACATGCTTGCCGTCTTATCTAGCGACCTGGATTCAAAGACGGATGGAGGCACTCATATGCCTGCCATATTTCAGCAAAGATCTGACTAGCAAATAAAGGCTATGCTTGGCATTTTTTTAGTTTGATTTCATTATAATTATGAATCTCATTATTTATACAGTGTTGATTTTCTCATTTTCAAAGCTGCATTTCGAAACAAAGATCTGTATACCCACAGGAGCTTGCAATCAAATAAATAAATAAAAATATTACTACACACAATTGGGAAAAAAGAAAAAAAAACACTAGATCTACTGCATTAAAATATATGTATTTCAGAGTGTACTTTTTTCTTTTTTTCCAATTTATATGTAGTAAAGTTTTTATTTATTTATTTGATTACAAGTAAATCCTGTGGTATACTGCATCACTCACTGCTATATTGCTTTATCTACTTCAGTAATTAGGGGAGGAGGGTTCTACATTTAATGGTACTTGTAAATCATGTAAGTGTGTATAATGTTTTATATGTATATGTCCAAAATAAAAGCAAACAAACACACAAACAAAAAGCATGTATGACACAAACTAGTTTATCAACACTTGAAGAAAGCTTGCAACTTCTGCTGAAAAGTTTTCTTGAAATGTTCAAAACGAAAACACAGTGAACCCTTTACTCCATGCTCCTAGCATTGTGTTACTCAGCAAAAGAAACTATAATGATAGATATGTCCAATTAAAAATTAATGTAAAGAGTATGAAATTCTTGCCAGAAAGAAATTGCCCCAAGAATTGTTAAGTTCTCAGCCCAGAGTTGAATTAAGAGTTTTTTCCCCACGGTACAAAATGGCATGGAATTTGTGTTTCCATCCACTGGTGAACTAGGATTCATCAAATCTTCCCCAATCTCGCTCCAATTCAGTCAAGGATTTCATATATATATTCTTTATTATTGTCTCATTTATGTACATGTTCATGCATAAAACTTTACACAGAATAAAAAAGTTCAAAAGGTACATAACCATTCAACATGGAATTATAAGAGACATAAAAACTCATAAAAGCACCATATTTGTAGGTTTGGGTTGCATGTTTGTTTTTATATTGCAATTACTATGCTGTAGTTATAAAACCGTGAATAAAAACATTTACAGGATTATATGGAGTAAAGGACTAAAAGACAATCACACACAGAGCAATACCGAATAAATAATAACATATAAGCTAGACTGGGAATCTACCGAGGCAAAATAAATACACCTTAAGTACCATACAATCTAGATAATATTCTAACCTAACAAAACGTACCTTGAATCACTAACACACCATTGGAGAAAAGAACATATTTTTTGTTTATATATTTTTTTAAAACAAACAAAAATTAATAATAACTTATGAATACATAACAATCAAAATTAAGTGTTGAATAAGCACAATATGTTAACGAAAGTGTTAACTTAATAGAAAGTAGAAAACTATCAAACAGTTTGGAAACAATTTTACTTAACAATGAAGCAGAATGAACTATAGTCATTCTCATATACATATTTTACACTGGATACATGAATTAACAAAATTATATTGCACAAAATTTGACAATAATTTTATAACAATGTTTTATATATAAAGTAGGCATATACATGATATACATTATGCATATACAGGACAAAAGTAAAGACAACAACAACATCAATATAGTGCCGATCATTTCCCGTAGGTTGCGCCGGGACAACATATACCAAGGGACCTGCGCTTGGACAACACGGAAGGGTAATATAGCAGAAAATGATATCGGTTATAATGCTCTATAAGATAGAGAAAGTAAATGAATAATTTGCAGGAATGAACAAAAGCATTTTATGACTAAATATTAGTATTGACTAATGTGCAAGGTAATGACTTTAAAGTATAAGCACCTAATCTTGTATCCAGGCCTGTAACTAAAATTTACATGCAAAAATGATGTCCACATTAAAAGACACATTCAATACAGAAGGTGCATGACTAGTATATATACATGTGGTCAATATATATGTATCAAGTATTAATATTGTGTCTTAAAGGGGTCACTTCTAATACTCCCAAGTCCCTATCACTAAAGCCCTGAATGGCATATAATAAATATACCAGATTTATATAGCGCCCTTTTCATGCGAACGCACGTTCAAAGGCACTTTACATTATTTTTTGTTGCAGCCACAAGGGGGCAGGTGCATCCTCTACCAGTGCAGATACAGCATGATCTGACCAGAGGGACAGACTGAGAGAAAGCCCCTGAAGGGAGAGAGAGAGACATTAGATACAGGCATGTCCGGCGCTGCAGAAGTGCGCCTAGCTCTTATTTCGAATAGACAGCCTGGTTCTTTAATGTGCCCGGTGTAAAGCACCGATACACAGCTTCCTGGCACTTCCAGATACTTGCAGACCACACGGTCAGATATAGCGGGAAATATTATAAATATTTCAGAATATGTCAAGTGCCGATGCCAGGGATTGAACCCACAACCTCTAGATTGACAGCCCAGTGCGTTACCACTGAGCTAAATCCGCAATATATGACTATCCTGCTATTAGATATAAAAGGGGCACACTCAAGTCTTAACTCAGATTAATTACGAAATGTTAAAACTGTCAATAAAAGGTTTCCAAAAAGAAAATTAGATATTTTTACCTATATTTATTTTAATCTTAGATAAACTTGGTAAACTTGGAGTTTCGCAGTCCTTTGCCCTTAAACAACAAGGAGCAACCGCCCCTTGGAATGCAACATTGGGTCTTCAAGTAAATAAACCTCAAATTATACAACCATTTTGATTCCTATCTGGCCCCACTTGTCTATATTCAGACATAAAATCAGAATGAAATCTTCTGCAATCACCATTACCATATACAGTTCTTCACTTAACGTCAGAGAAAATATTCATAACATCAAAGCTCAATCTATTCAAGTGTCTCTACTACACAATATGATAGACTTAAGTTACATTATTGAGATTTCATCATAAACAACACAATGTTGATTATTGAATTTGCCACAAAGAGCAGTCAGCTTCAGACAGTTTTATTTTATCATTGTCAGAGACTATATCTTGAGCTGGTGCCAGAACGGTTAGAAAATGGGAATTAGCTGGTGCCAGAGCGGTTAGAAAATGTCAATGAAGAGTATTCATGAGAAGCTCTGTTCATATTCAAAACTATGCAATATCATGCATTAACCAACTGTTTAATCAACTTTAACCATATACGTATTCACAAGTGACTATCGGATTGTAACATACATGTATTATTCATGCAATATAATGATAGGACAAATGCATTTATTTCGATGAACACTCCATCAGCAGCATGAATTATGCAACAGTACAAAGCTCATGGAAGCTTAGGCTTGAACAATATAAGACAATTCGAAAATACATTTGTATGAGTTGAATGGCAATTTCAAACATATCCCTTGTGTCTGAATCGGACATTGACTTCATAAACAACATATTCACATATTAAGTGAATCAAACAAGTAGATTTTATGCTCCTTCTCAATGCCCTTCAAACAAAATGTAGACTTCAGGCTATAGACTTTTTGACATTACGACAAAAATCTAAATCAAACAATCAAGAATAGTAATAACTATTTAAACAAGAAGCATTTCAGAATGTCACAGATTTGCAATTCTGACCCAATATCTAAAAGAATATTCTATTTAATAATGCTTTGTACTGCCAGCATAGTGATCATGATACAGAAGGTATTCGTAATCACACAAAACTTAAGGTCCATCATTTCAAGTACATGTATTTACCTGAGCAAAGATTTCTCGCCAAAGTAATCTCCCCTTTTGAGTTTTCTAACTTCCTGTGGTTCATCGAATCCAGCTATTGTCTGAGTGACCTTCACCTATATTAGCAAGAAGAACACAAGCTTGGTGATCGAAATAATGCTATTTGAAAGAATTGAATCACCAGCAACAAAATTAATAGTGTATTAACCATTATTATAAGAAAACTACAATTCAGTTGACATCAGATTTTAGCAGTCAATAAAGCCGAGCATAGCCTTTAATTGCCAGTCAGCTTTCTGCTGAAAATATGAAAGGCATAAGTGTGCCTCCAACCAAAGAAAAGCACATGGTTGCTGCTGTCAATGAGGGATTCCGAAGACCAATATTAGTCTATTTTAGTGCTAACTACAATAAAGAATAGCAATGGTTGAATTATGCAACAAACACATTCACTTAGACACACGATTAACAGAGCATTTTGTAAACTGAAGTCAAGTTAATTACAACATTCCACAAGCATGCTTAACTTACCTCCCCTTTGTTGATGATGAAGAAGGTGTCCCCTGTAGCACCCTCGCGTATAATGTACTCTCCCTCATGAAAGAAATCCTGAAATGGATAAGTAATTTACATATTAATTAACAACTCGGAAACATTTCAAAATAATAAAAGACAAAATCTAAATTTTATGACTGAAATTGATAATAATAATAACACCTTTATTTTCGGTGGATAACATAATTGTCAAACCAATTTTCATTATGTTCAACATACTTTAGATTGGTTTTCATGATTCATGATGGGTGCTGTATCTATAAACCAAAATTACAACAAGATTGACCCTTTACTCCATTGATTCCAAAATCCACCAACACATACCAAATGACAAGAATAATAAGAATATCCCCTCAAAAAAAGGAAGATATCACATCGGGATCAGGTACCTAATCCAGTGAATGTCAGGTGTTTGTATGCAGAAAGAATAAATGCCCCCAGATGTGTCTCCATGGGGTATATGCATGGTTAACAAATGCCATAGATCTTCACAAAAACACATCTGTCAAATGAATATCTTTCTCAGCAGCACGTTCCTGGATTATTTCAGTAAGCAGAGATATTAAATGTGTCTTATACAAGGCATATAAATCTTTGGCATCAGCTGGTGTATAAGTATTGCAGCTAAAGAATTGTCATTAAGTGTTGACTTACATCTCTAAAATATAACAGAAAAAAAACATCTAAGCAATACACCCAGATGTCATGCTTAAATCAACAGTAGGATTGAAAACTGAAACATGTAGGATTGCTTAAAATGTCACCGTATATATAAACCTCATCACTGTATGACTTATAGGGAGACTATATGATTTAATGTGTATGGCTTATTGCAAGCAAAAGCATCTGTGATTTCGTTCACTGTATATGACTTATTGGGAGACTATAGAATTCAACTAGTATGATTTGTTGCGAGCAAAAGCATCTGTGATTTCTGCTCAGTGTATGACTTATTGGGAGACTAAACAATTTAATGTGTATGACTTATTGCAACAACAAGACATTGACTAGTTTATACACTATGAAGATATTTCTAATTTGAAAGAATAGTAAGAAGCAAACACCATCTTGATCTTAGACATCATAAATAACATTTAATTAGTCCATATGTTTGTGTAATCCATTTCTTTCCAGACAAACAGGCAGTAAATGAAAACAATGAAATGACATGACATTTAAATGCAACTTAATAACACAACCTTTAGAAGTGAACATTGTAAATTATTGCCCACACAATAGTTGGCACAATCTTTGATTAATAATAAAACTGAACACAGAATGCTAGTGTTTTCTAGTTTTCATGTTATACGACAATTTAATGATACTTTGTAAAACTAGTAAATTACAAGTACTATCACTTTCCTTGTAAATGTCAACACTATACAATTGCGTAATAACATAGCTAGAAGCCAGTAAGGAGTGTGTCATGTTATAAATGACCTTATAAAACGATTATATTTGCAAGTGAATTTATTGACTAGAATAAACACAGTCCCAGGTGCATAATCTGGCAATCTGAAACTACTTATTGCATTATATAATACTAGTATTGAAATTGCATAAAAAATTAAGTGTGTTGTATAAAAATCTCAAAGACACATAAAGAAACAAAACTAAGGGAATAATTTGCATGACTTTATGATGCTTTGGCTGCGTTGAGATTACGTTTGAATATTAAACCTAAATAAAATTATACTTCTACTCACAATACAGATAGAAACTTGATAATACATAATCACCAACATATCCTGTGTTAACTCTCATTGTAAAGGAGCACCAACCAGGAATGCAATGTAACATTCCATCATGTCATACAGCAATGCCATACCCGGACAATGCCATACTATACCACATGTGACACAATGATATGTGTAACAGGACAATGCAACATTGTGATTGCATACCATACCATGTGACACAATGCTGTGTAACAGGACAATGCAACATTGTGACGGCATACCATACCATGTGACACAATGCTGTGTAACAGGACAATGCAACATTGTGATTGCATACCATACCATGTGACACAATGCTGTGTAACAGGACAATGCAACATTGTGACGGCGTACCATACCATGTGACAGAATGCTGTGTAACAGGACAATGCAACATTGTGATTCCATACCATGTGACACAGTGATGTATAACAGGACAATGCAACATTATGATTCCATACCATATGACACAGTGATGTATAATCGGACAATGCAACATTGTGTTGCCATACCATTTGACACAGTGAATTGTGTGTAACAGGACAGTGCAACATTAGGTTGCCATACCACGACTATATCAGGACGGTAACAGAAAGTTCAATTAACTAAGGTAATACTCCAAGATAGTTACTCCATTAGCCAAGTTATAATTGAATCCATTTATATTACAACTATAGCACCATTTGCTCCAGTGAACCTTTTTTCCCCAAGTTCAAATTGAGCCCAATAATTGTTTTTGACTATCTCCATTCAATTCCTTATTGCCCTATACCCCTTGATGTTTAATAGCACTTACACCTTCTTGAATAATTATATTTGATTGTTGAGTTCCTAGGTTCAGAGTGGAAAGGAACATGAGTGTGGATGTGACATTCTTGGCACCTTGTGACAATCTTGGCACCATGTGACAATCTTGGCACCATGTGACAATCTTTGCACCATGTGACATTCTTGGCACCATGTGACATTCTTGGCACCATGTGACAATATTGGCACCATGTGACATTCTTGGCACCATGTGACATTCAAGGCACCATGTGACATTCAAGGCACCATGTGACATTCAAGGCACCATGTGACATTCTTGGTACCATGTGACATTCAAGGCACCATGTGACATTCTTGGCACCAAGTGACAATCTTGGCACCATGGTATTTCACACAGCTGACATACAAATTATGCCAATGTAGGGCAACAGTGAAAAATGTTCTCCAAATGGGACAATGTCATTTATAAACATTGTCCATTGATAGTAGCTCTAAGAACTTCCATGTCAATTTTATACAAATTTATTCACTTGGGAAGAAAACCGTTCATACTGTTTTGTTAAATCTGGCCTGGAATGCTGGAAGATGTGATAAGTCTCTGTGATGTTTTGGCAGTTTGTATTTTTATCTGTCAAAAAAAAATGCACGCATGTCATGGAAGCAATTAGGCTTTGGATATATAATTGACATATTGCATAAATCAAGAAACACATTTGCATTTGAAAAACACATCGTTATAATGATGCCTGTACATCACGGCCTGGTGTCCCAATGCCTGTACATCACGGCCTGGTGTCCCTATCCAGCACATCACAGCCTGGTGTCCCAATTCTTGTACATCATGGCCTGGAGTCCCAATGCCTGTACATCGCGGCCTGGTGTCCAAATGCCTGTACATCACGGCCTGGTGTTCCAATGCCTGTACATCGTGGCCTGGTGTCCAAATGCCTGTACATCACGGCCTGGTGTTCTTATGCCTGTACATCACGGCCTGGTGTCCCAATGCCTGTACATCATGGCCTGGTGTCCCAATGCCTGTACATCATGGCCTGGTGTCCCAATGCCTGTACATCACAGCCTGGTGTCCCAATGCCTGTACATCATGGCCTGGTGTCCCAATGCCTGTACATCATGGCCTGGTGTCCCAATGCCTGTACATCATGGCCTGGTGTCCCAATGCCTGTACATCACAGCCTGACGTCCCAAACAAGCTAGATCAATACAAGTTTGGAGACAGTCTCAGGAAGGAATAGAAAGAGTGATTATATATGTTATCTCATGATAATTGGACTTACCACTTCTAGAACATCGGCCAATTTGGAAAGTTTTTCAGCTGGTAGGCTTCTCAGCAAAGGCACACTGAAAGTATGACACAGTTTACAATACAGAACAGTTTTTATAATGAACCATAGAAAACCAAAAGTTAAATCTATGAGAATCAATAATTATGTATTATTAGTTTATAATGGCTGTGTTTTGGCGCTAACTATAGTCTAGTCTGGTTGGATTATCTGCGCATGTCTCGTTTCACCAGACGCCAAAACCCATATTTGTGTTTGAGTAAATTGTAAAATGGCTCATATCAAACAGGAAGAAAATCGAACCAGCGATGGTTGACCATAGTCTAACCACTAATGTTTTTGCAGTCTCTATTTGAACTATGGTCACCATGGTTGGCGCCAAAACCCAGCTATAATCAATATGTATTGTATTATATAATTATCATTTATACATCAGCATCGTCTGCAATAAAACTATATGACCATTACAATACATTACATTTGATATAATAATTGTAGAAAAAAAGTATTTTAATCAATGCAAATAAATTGTATGAGTACTATAATATATTTCAGACATCAGTTATAGTACACATGTTATAAATATATGCTTAGGCAAGTCATGAACTATCATTTTGTATTGCAACTGATGGAATAATTCCAAAAGTTCTTACCAGCAAAAAGTGGACCGTCATACATTAACGACTAGATAGAAAATAACTCAAAATTGCCCTCTGTATAGGGTCACAAAGTTATTAATGGCGAGCAATATTGTATGTGTCTGTATCCCAATGGAATGACGATTACGCCAATTAGCATGAAATAATTTACATAAATGTTATTGAAATGTCAACATTATGAGAAAAAAATCAGGCAAACATCATTTACATAATACATATTCCACAGGAGATCGACAAACAATAGTTGTGCGAAAAAAGGAAGTGAAGAAGCAAGTATAAAAAACCTGGTATTAAAGTTTATCGGTACCAGGAGTCTCCAGGAACTTAGATATGATATTACTGCCGTACAGAAATGGAATGTATTGTCTCCATTTGTTATAGCTGACCACCCACTCCACTCCAAGCACAAATTACAGGAACTCTAATCATATCAACTGGCCCATTCCTCATTCTGATGGAAACAATCACTTAACTGATGGCTAAAGTCAACAAAAATCAGCCAGACAATTGATCAAATCAGTTCATCTAGACAGATACAAGTTTCTCTAGACAGTAAAACAAGCACACCAAGTCACACATTCAACTAGGAGTCTGAACTAGACAATACAATTCCATCTAGTATGTACTTAAAGTGGAACTCAGCTCTGCTTCATTTCTTTCAAAGGAGCATGTGTATTGATTATGTTGGGAGTTGCTTTGTGGGTTGTGCTTGCGGTGTGTGGTTGTCCTTGGGATTCATTCTTGTCTGCTGGCTCTAACTCCAGTTATATTTGACTGACTGAGGCAACAAGCAGTGCCAGTCACTCAGAGAGTAAGGTTGTTGTGTTTTAGTAGCTGTTCAAGTGTCATATTTTCTTGTTCTGAATGTTGTGGTTGTTCTTGTGACTTTTTCTTGTAATGTATGATTTTTGTGTCATTCCATGCTCTGCTGCTCATGTTAAGTGCTGCCTTCCATGTCTTTTTCTTGCGTTCGACCAAGAGTACAGTCGTAGTGTGTGGCCATTCAATTTTATCCCTGCCTAATTGGCCAATGACCTCAAGCTTCGAGGAAACCTTCCCTGTTTGATTTATTATCCTTTCTATAACAGTGAAAACTTGTTAATGTGATTATTATGAACAATTCTACGTCATGTGTGGGTACCAGTACCTCTTTGATACCAATGAATGGAAACAGCAAACAGAATGCCTCGTCACCAGTTCATAATTAACAGTTACTGGAATAGTTGTGAATTCATCTAATATAAAAATAGAAAATTTCCAAATATTATGAACATAATTATGCTCATTAGTGCCAAATCTTCTAAAGACAGGGAAAGTGTGACTTTGTTTTATATTAAAATAGAAAATATCCAAGTAGGTTGTACATGTTCATAAGGGCCAGGTGTTCCTAAATGTCAGATATAGGAAAAGTCAAACAAACTAGTGTTATAAATGTGTGAATAGCTAATAAGATCATTAGTACATATCAAAGTCATGAACAACAAAGTGTATGTGAAGTTCTGCAACACATAGGAGTGTATGGTCAAAAACAACACTATTTAATATAACAATACTAGTAATAAAAGTACAACACCATTATAGTTGGGTGTGTAGTTATGTAGGCACTCCTTAGTAATAGATTTTTTACTCTTGTTTTAAATATGCTCCATTAGCAATGGTTTTCCATTTTGGGACACAAACAGAAGTCAAAGATTGACCTGACTTTGTTGAGGAAAGCCAAAATACAAGTAATAGTAATTTAACAGGTTCCAAAATATGATTGAAAATATTGAACCAAATATTAACAATCCTTACACAAAAGGTTGTCAGCATGGTTTGCAAGGCCTGAAATGTAACAACATTTACCACACAGACTTTCTGACAGAAAGATGAAGTAGAGCTATGACCAAAGGTAAGGACTTTCTGACATGAAGTAGAGCTATGACCAAAGGAAAGGACTTTCTAACATGAAGTAGAGCTATGACCTAAGGAAAGGACTTTCTGACATGAAGTAGAGCTATGACCAAAGGAAAGGATTTCTGACACACAGACTTTCTGACATGAAGTAGAGCTATGACCAAAGGAAAGGACTTTCTGACATGAAGTAGAGCTATGACCAAAGGAAAGGACTTTCTGACATGAAGTAGAGCTATGACCTAAGGAAAGGCCTTTCTGACACACAGACTTTCTGACATCAAGTAGCGCTATGACCAAAGAAAGGACTTTCTGACATGAAGTAGAGCTATGACCTAAGGAAAGGACTTTCTGACACACAGACTTTCTGACATGAAGTAGAGCTATGACCAAAGGAAAGGACTTTCTGACACACATACTTTCTGACATGAAGTAGAGCTATGACCTAAGGAAAGGACTTTCTGACACACAGACTTTCTGACATGAAGTAGAGCTATGACCAAAGGAAAGGACTTTCTGACATGAAGTAGAGCTATGACCTAAGGAAAGGACTTTCTGACATGAAGTAGAGCTATGACCAAAGGAAAGGACTTTCTGACACACAGACTTTCTGACATGAAGAAGAGCTATGACCAAAGGAAAGGACTTTCTAACATGAAGTAGAGCTATGACCTAAGGAAAGGACTTTCTGACATGAAGTAGAGCTATGACCAAAGGAAAGGACTTTCTGACACACAGACTTGCTGACATGAAGTAGAGCTATGACCAAAGGAAAGGACTTTCTGACACACCTGACATGAAGTAGAGCTGTGACCAAAGGAAAGGACTTTCTGACATGAAGTAGAGCTATGGCCAAGGAAAGGACTTTCTGACACACAGTACATCTATGGGCGTAGGAATATGGGCAACACAAGAGAACTAGTGGAAGGTCATCACAAACACATCCAACAGCCCATCAAGTACAAGTCCCCATTGTGTTGATATGGAATATTATATGGAACAGCTAAGTTTGGGGTGTAATTGAAAATGCTAACATGATTTTATACAATAGTGTTATCATTACAATACAGCTTGTATTGAATCAACACAAAGATTCCATGTCGATCATCATTGAATCTTGTTCTGTCAGGAACAGGTATGTGCTACCTTATTAAGTTTTCTATTTCAACATCCCCTTAAGAAAGTTTAGTCATACAAGATATTTGGAGGATAGTGCACGATACATAAGGTGTCCCATTTTCAGAAGCACCCATGGCCATGTACAAATCATACAGCCAACAGTTCTAGCAATATATGCAGTCTCTAAACACATTGTAATTCAGTAAAATCACTTGCAGACATACAATAACACCATAATGGGATGTTCACATAGTTTAAGAGCTATGTAATGTATAAAACATGATGTTTGTCTGAACTTTACCCGAGTTTGGTGCCTCTCAGACTTTAATATTGTGATGTTTGATACAAGGAAACTGAATGCCTTAGTGTGTAATCTGTTTGACAAACTGACAACAATAAAAGGACTTTTATGTTTGTTCTTATACATGCAAACTACCGGTGTATAGACTCAGATTATTCTGGTTTTATGAAGAACAGGGAAGAACAATGTCTTCATGAATTATTCATAACTGTCAGAGATTACTTTGTAGGATAGATGTGTGCTCTTTAGTAATTCAATCATTGTGTTAGGATCCCTCTCTTATTGTGATACCAGTAGATTTATTTAGCCGTATTATGACTTTTGTAGTGTTTTACAAACAAAAGAACAAGCCTATCCAAATTCCAGGATTATTGAATTGAAGTCCCCATTAAATGGGCTTAATTGTTTAATTGTCAAGGTTTTATTTCATTCCTGGTAAAATATGAACAGTGTATAACTCCAACGCGATAAATTGCAATACAAAAACAAACATAAAATCTGCTATATTTATCGTTTCTGAATATTTAGGAGCATGAAAACTTTACATGTTGTGCTAAATGTGTGAATGCTTTCATTGGTAAGTGTTACGGTCCTTGATTTTAACCCATAACAAAAATATAGGCAATATTGTGTTTGTTTTTGTACTGTAATTTATCGCGTTGGAGTTATATGTACACATACTACAAAGTACTTGCAGGTCAGTTTTGATGGCAAAAATCATTGATATTTAAGGACTGAAAATCAAAATAACTTATTAACATAATATGAAATAATACATCAATTTTGCTACACAGGATTTTCATTGAATAGCAAATATAGAATTGAGAGAGCTGTGTTTAAGTAAATTCAATTAAAACGAGGAAATATTATCAGCTAATATGACACCCCTGATATGATATCAGTACAGAAAACGATCCAGATGTCATAATGATTAATAAATATAGATAGGCACATAGTTTAAATAATCTGGCTTTATCATTATCAATGATACAGACATTATCAATGAATATATATTCATTAATACTGACAACGCCTAGATGGTATTTTATCTTGTTTAGCACTTTTTTTCAACAACACTAATCAGTCAATGACAAAAATTGTTCATGAACAATAAGTAAATATAATAGTAAAAGTGAATCAATACAAAAAAGGGGTTAGATCAGTGTCGAAAATAAAACTTATTCTCCCCGAGACTAAAAAAATATTGTAAGCAAATATTTGAAATCGTAAGGTATTGGACAAAATTCATAGGCGGATATTGCAATCAAAGGAACTGTTCCTAATTCATAAATTGCCAGCTTACCGGTAGAATGAGAAGGTTGTAAGTACAAAAATGGCATTTTGAGAAATCAAGAAAACTACTCTTTAATTATGGAAAAACAAACTTTTTCAACTTTCAGTTTGGTTAACATGACCAGCGGTGGTATTCAATATTGATCTTACTCGACTTAAGGATAAGGACAACCAATCAGATCACACAATATTTAACTCTTGATCAGTAACAGGCAATATGATTGGCTATCCTTATTCTCAAATTAAATAAGATCAATACTGAATACCACCCCAGGTCCGATTTCATGAAAATAGGCTCATATGCAGATTTCAAATATGTATTGGTCTGATAAGGACGTAACTAGCATTTACGACCTTCTTGTTCTAAGGTGTAATCGTAGTATTAACTTTCGAGAGTACAATTCACAACCAACACTATTATATTTCTTAAAGTGGTTATCCTATAGGTCAGAAACATAATTTCATATGGTTTACATAGGCTAAACATTAAAGCATAAATACACCTTAAATTAATACCAATGTATACATAATTCAATTTGAATAAATTATGAATAACTTACATGTGTGTGTTGCTAATCATACAACAAATGTAAGGATGGACCATTTACAATGAACCCAGAGACAAATCGACAGACTAACAGGGTAATTAAGGATTAAAAAACACTCTAGCCTAATTAACGTTTTTGTTTGAACAAGATTCATAAATAATTTCATATTGTATTTACAATGGCTGTGTAAATTTAACTGTAATTAAACATTAATTGCTTAAAACAATAACAACCATGCCATGTTGAAGGGGGCATGATTATTTTTGCGATTTTGACCAGTGTATGTGACCCAGGGCACCGTTGTAAGATATACAGTATATCTACTCAAAGATGCCTATATATCGTTTTACCTCTTTTTTCCAAAAATGAAAATATGACAGTTGAACTTAATAATGATATATTTTCATGCCAGTGTATTGTCAGATCCCAGTTTTACTACCAGTGTGTTGTATGACTATTACCAGAAGCTGACAATACACTGGTTACAGTGTCAGTGTATTGTCAGAAATAAAAAGTTGTGCCAGTGTCATATTAGTTTATTGTCAGTGTGTTGTCAGACAGACATTTATGTAACCAGTCTATTGTCAGTGTGTCGTCAGTGTGTTGTCAGTGTATTGTCAGTGTGTTGTCATTAAAACTTTTCATAAGGGTTACCATTTTTTTCTAGAAATAATTATCAACCAGAACTGAACTTATTTGCTCTTTGGCCAGGAACTTACCACTTCTTTTGGCAAGTTAGTTGCCATTGCCACAGAAGAACATAACCTGCATGATCAGTGTAAAAACTTGATCGCTAGAGACTGACATACGGTGTTTATATATTCCAATGTGCTAGCTCATAATATGCACAGACTGGATTACAGTTTACGCTAAGGAACAGGCTGAGACACATAGACAAAGAAATATTCTAGTCCTGTCTTCTAGCTTATTGCATCATATGGTCCATGATCCTTTTATCAAGTACCTTCAGTAAAATCAATTGCAGACAGTTCGCAAGAAGCTCTCCAAGTGTGCACGGAATTATATATATCAGAATAATCCATGTCAATCTGTGCAATGTATTTCCTGCATGGTAACATTTGTATTTAATCAGTTTATGCAGACTCTTCAATATAAATTCTTTGACATTCATTATGAAACTGAAAATATTTCTTGAAATATCTACCAGAAGAATGGGAAATATGTATTACTTATCATCCTATACAGGCTTACAATTTAATAGAAGTTCTTTGAAAAATCATTTCCATATTGGAAAATAAGTTGAATGCAGTTTGTTGAAAAATCTCTACCACAAAACAAGAACATTAAACAAATAGGTCAGACAAATAGATGAGAATTCCTATGTGAGAAAATCTTGTATGAATACATCTGTATTATGGAAGACATTATTCTGGTTCCAAATGCACATAAAGGGAAAATAAATTCAACACGTTATCTGCATACAGTACTTTAGATTTCTAAGCGAAAAATTGTTGAAAAATGGCATTATTCTCACTTTGATTAGTATTAGATTAAACTAAGCAAGTTAAGTGCTGTTTTTCAGCTCTTACAAAATGTATATGGCAATCAGTTCACCTTACCAGTTCATGAGCTAACTGACTCTTCCACCTGTAAGTAACTGACAACTCCGTGTGGCTGTGAATTAAGGACATCATCATAGCCTATGCCACGGAAAATACATCACTCTATGCTCTCAGGTTTCTTGGGTCAACTGTGAGTGCTCTATCCTATCAACTGCGCTAACCTGGCATACTTCATTGATGATTAAAGGGGCCATTAAGGGGTCTGGGTACCTATTAAAGGACAGCTTGATAAAATGGCAAGAGGTTAAGGACAGAATGGCCACACTCAGGCTTTGAAATCACCTATCAAATAATATTGTATTCAAACAAATTTTGTATAATATAAAAGGCGTGTACAAGAAGGTAATATTTTTTCTAATAAACCAACTAATCAATACAAATGGCGTTACTAATTCCCAAACCAATAGATTTCCCAGAAAATAACAGACTGTCTGAGTTTGATCTTAGCTATAATAATAACATCAGTGAAGATAATATTACAATATTGCATAAATCAGAAAAAGGATTGGCATTAATGAAGCTATCTTGAGACCTTGCCCTCATTAAAGCATTTGTGGATCATGATCCAATTATAACTTAACAGTCTGAAGGTTTAAAGTTGAATATAATTTTCACACCTTTAAGTACATATATTGCAGTTCATTTCTAAGATTCATTTAGAAATCTAGGACACACATTTTCAGTTCAGTAAGGTGAATGTTCTGTAATGTTGGGAATTGATCTGGGCAACAAGTAAGAAGATTGTCATAAAGTTGCTGTCAATTAATGATGCGTTTGTGTAGCAAACTCTGAATAATATTTGCTATTTGAGTATGCAAAAAAAAGAAAAGCATTGATGCAAACAAAATGGGTGCTTTTCAGAAATAAAGAATCTGGTTAAATATTAAAAGAATGGTTGTCTTGTGTAAAAAGATAATATTAAGTCAGACAGGGAAGGCAGCACTCAGCTTAACCAGCCAAGCACAGAAAACATAAAAAAAACACAAGGCACAATGCCCACCTGAACCAGCTGAGCACAGAAAACATACAAGGCACAATGCCCAACTAAACAAGTTATGATCCTCCCATATCCAAGCTGTCAAAATTCTAAATGAACCAGTTTTAGCAATCAAAAAGCTGTTTCATTGAAATACATGAAGCAGCTGATGGCATCAGTGGACTTAATTTCCAAGTCAAACAAGAGTCGCAACATACATGAGATTTAAACCAGTGGAGCTCAGGGGCTGGGAAACTTCTAAATGTGAAGTTTCAATTCAAGTAAAGTTACTGAGCTAGCTTATATGACAAATGATAGTCCAAAAATTGTAGAAATTTACCAAATTTGAAAAACTATAGTTGACCATTAAGGTTTATGACTTTCAAGAAATTTAAAGAACATATATGCTGTAGCAGGCCAGGGTTGATAATTAGGAAGACTAATATGTGAAGGTTCAATCTAATATATGATGGCAGTGTTTTAACTGAGTGGTATATGTTTGTATTACTTAAACACAGACCTGTAACCGGAACCTATAAGACAAACAAGTGCCACAACTTCTACATATTCAATCAAGATTTATCTAACTTTAATAACTATTGTAGCAGGAATACTGACAGGGAAGCCTTATAGGAACTTTCAGTCTACTTTTCACAGACTAACTCATGATACTGAGATTTATATCAACAAGAGGACTGGGAGGGGGAATCTAAGCTTCCCTCATTTGTTAAATATTCAAGCTTAAAATGACCAAATTACACCCAGACACATAAATCTCTGACAAAAGGAGAAAAACTTGAAATAACTTTAGTCAGGAAGTATAATGGACATTATACTGTGTGTAGAGAATCAATATTGGTAGATAGGCAGACCTAACATGTGACTGAATCTGACACTGACAGTTTCCAGATGAATGTCATAGAGAATGCGGAATAAAAGAATTCAGCTGACTAATTTCTGAAGTTAAGTCGAATAAAGGGGTTCAATTGACCTATAAAATTGGCATTTTGCTTGTTTGCGTTTGATTGATTAAGACATTTAATAATTTGTAAGTACATGGTCATTTGGTCCCCCCCACAAGATTAGCCAATGACCTCCAACTTTGATGTAAGAGAAATCAAAGCATTCGAAAAGATAGTGAAAGATAAATAATAATGGAGAACCCTAGTAGCAGCGTTATGTGCCAGCCAGTACAATATCTGTAAGTAAGTCAGTAAGTTGCAACAAAATGGTAAAATCCAGAAAAAAAATGATTAACATGACGTAACCATTGAGATTCAGTAAGCAATGCTCTTGAACCGCCTGTCAAATAGGTTACGTTAACACGTATCGCTTATTTAGTTTGCATAAACAGACGAGGCAGATTATTATCAGAATGACATTTTGCTAGAACATACCCTCAAAGGGAGAAAATCTGATTCTCGATGTCTTTAATGCAATCAACGAATGTAATACCAGAGATCAAGTATCATACAAACTGGAAATTGTATGGTAAACAAATTGCCAGGAATTTCAAGCTTACGTCAATCGAGCCTTATAATTAGTCATCTAAGGTCTCTTTGCTTCAAGTTGCAATAGATTGGATCTAAGCTCAATATCATAGGAATTAAATCAAGGAGATCTCACTGAACGTTTAGTCAAGAGCTGTAATTATTTTTATATTGGTTGTACCGGTAAGTTTTGAAGATAAATCAAGTCAGAATGAAATAGCCTTACACTTAATTAGCTGCATAGTAAGTCAGTATGTGTCATTCTTACATAGCAAGTGATATTCCCCTTCTTTGTGTATATTGAACTTAGAAGATTTAAGATTCAAAATAAATCTCAATGTATAAAGTCATATTTTTCTGACCTCTTGCTGGTCATCTGCTTGACCATTAGTAAAAAGGACCAGCCGTTTTCAAATCACATGGGTAACATTAAGCATCTTAGTAATATAATGACATTTTAGCCATAACTGGCTGTGTCCGTTTACTGTTAATAATTGAATTGTACGAAATTTACTGCTTAAATTTAATGACAATGATACCTATTTTATCTCATCTACGCGTCCAAAGAATATTAAATGTCAAAATATCTGCGACAGGTTGAAAAATTCAACTTATACTTGATGCAAGAGAATAGATGCCATAACCTAAATATTTTGCAACCATTTTGGCTTTTATAGTTCAACAAAGACACCTAAATGTAAATGCAGCTTAGACACAATCAACGTAGGTTAAGTTCAAATATAAAAGTTTGAAGCTCGTAAAATGTTTAATCTAGTTCCCCCTAAAAAAACAACTAGGACATACAAAAAACAAATCTATCCAAATTGACACTTACATATTATTAGACTTAACATTTATGTAGAATTGATTTCTTCCATTTCTAAAGGAAAGCTTCTCTGTGGTGAGATAAATGTCTTTTTAAGCACAGTTCACTATGGACCAATTTGGTGGGCTGGGTACTAAAACTATTATTACACTCCTGATTTGAATATCAATGACATGATAGATTTAAACTGGGGTTTACATTTGCTACAGAGGAATTTTAATCCCAGGTTAGTGTTTCTATTGTTAATTTAAAATATGACATCAACTTTTGCGTGAGTTAAAGTCCATACACCATTTCACCATGTTTGAGACATTATTGCTGAAGTAAACCTGTATTCAAACTGATTTATAGAAGTCTAGGCTTTCCCTATCTATCGTGATTATTGTCATTTCATATTGGCATGTTTGACAGAATGTTAAGAAGATAAGAAGCATTATCACAAGCATCTATATGCGACGATTATTCAATTAAAACCTAAGACAAGTCAACGTTCACTCAAATAGCAACAGTGGTTGATATATTTCTTCCGATATCACAATGAATCAATATAAACAAGGATCGTTCAATCTGCAGGAACAATGACAATAATTGCTTATCAGAGAACAAGGTGTATCATGTTAGAAATATTTTTAAGATTTAATGACTTAATAATTGGTCACCTGGTTGATTTGTAAGCACAGAAAGGGGATATAATAGTTGATGTGGAGTATAGTGCAAAATTCACTCAGTCTCTCACTTATTTGTTGGTAAATAGAAACATAGAGTGATGTTTTTTCTTCCAATTACAGCAAATTCATGTAAACAATGATCATTTGATCTGCAGGAAAAATATATTACTAATTTACATTACAATTAAGGATATAACTTTCATGCATAGATCCAGCAATTTATCTCAGACGGACCCAATCGTTTTTTTTTTCAGGAAGTGGTCCAACAAGCTAATTTGTTCAGGGGTAACCTGTTTCCAGCCAGCTATTTTTCTCCAAGGGATGTCCTGACTGGACTCGTCAGCCCTAACTACCTGTCTGAATTTATAAGGTAATCCCTTTTTTGCCAAAACTCCCAAGGTATCCCAGACCACAGGTTCCCCCTCCCCATCTCAATCTGCGCATGTTTTTAACAACTAACAGTCAGAGACATCAATTTTGTTGGAGCACTGGGTATCAATCAGACAGTACTCTAGCAGACAGCAGTTACAGAACACATCCTGAATGAACCTAGACAGAAACTTGTAACCATCAAAGTTTACGAACAATACTGTTACTTAATGAATTTGTATGTTCCTTTATAGAAATAGACAAATGATGCCACTAATGCCCTGAAAACTAAAAATTGCTATTGTAGGCTAAATTAAATATTCCATCAGTTGCGAAACAATTTTCCATTACAAAACCTAACAAGATAGATTGAAAAAATGTTCGATTGAATTGAAAAAAAAACTAGTCTATGAGATTAGCTCACTTCAAACTTCTTTCACTGTTATTGAGATGCTAATGAATCTACCAAGCAAGAATACCTTTTCTTACATTGTTTAGACCAATTTCTTAAAACAGACTTCCATTTTCCTGACCAAATGACCTTATAGAGCGGTCATGTAGTTATCACAAATAAATTGTAATTACATATTATACTGTGCAATTGTTCCAACTAGACCTATTCATTTTTTTGATATTTCGTTGCTTAAAGTAGAAGCAGTCGGAACTAATTTAAAAGTATGAAAAAAATCAACATTTGTCTCATTATAGTTTAATGAATTTGACAAAGCAGTTTTGTTCAATAAAAACATGCATTGTACCCAACAAATATCGTAAATCCTATGTCAGAACAAAACAAAAAAAAAACAAAATACTGGCAGAAATTAAGAAATAGTCTAGTTGAGACATTAATGCTCAGTATATAAGTGATTCCAAGGTTGCTAAGTTTGTACCGTAGTTATATCAAGAGAAACTTCATACAAGACATGGTAAAAACAACAATAGTCTCAAAAGGAACTGGTAATTAGGCAACTTTAGTCACAAACAATATAATGTTACCTCTTAAGGAAATTGACATTTTCTTCTTGTCTTTGAATACCGGTTTTCATCATAATAGCCTGGAAGATACGTCTGTCTAACACCCATACTCTAACATCAGTCACAGCTATACAAAATACAAACAAATATACATGACCACATGGTCATTATCCTCATGAATTCTTAGTACTCACTACTCAGGAAGCATTCTTTTTTATTATTTGGTATGCCATTTCTCAACAATCTTTTAGTTATAAAATGCAGCTGATTCACCTAACCTGTATTCTAACCAGTGCAAACTTACCCTTCCATAAGAAACCGGCAACTTCATATGTGGAAGAAAATCAACATTGTTGTCAGCGTATGACCTTCTGCAACCAGGAATTGAACCAAGATTGCTGGGTTACAAACCCAGGGCAATAATCACCAGACCTTGACCATGGCTATTTCCTTATAAGGAGTACAATAAGACCAATCCTTTGGTGTGGACAAAAATGCTCTCATTCATGCTCTAGTATAAATAAGCGTAGATATTAAACAAACTCAATTTCATTATTGAGCATTATTGATGTATTATAACTTACCCAAACATGTGTTGAAGTAATAACATACATGAGAACTAGTCAATTTCGGCGATATTACAAAATTTCTTCTGTTCTCCCTAAGGTGAAATTACACAGTAACCATAAACCTTGAAACATACAAATGTCAAAAGTTTTCTGGCTTCCTGAGTTCTGAGGTTCAGAATATGTTTTTATACACTGACTGACAATGCCAGACGCCAAACAACCATGGACCTATATCCTATCAACTTAGGCAAGCTAAATTACTTATTTAGTCTTAACTAAGAATATTATTAGAACTTATTTGAAAGAATATTTGTGCATACATTAACCAAATGTAACAAGCGAGATTATCATACCTCGTACAGATGCTGTTCTGGTACAGTTATACAAGATTGCTAATTCACCGAATGCGCGACCTGCCGCCATCTTTCCCAACACATTCGTATCCTTAAGTACCTCGAAATCTCCATCTAAAAATAAATAAAGTACATAAATATAGTTATATTCTTCAAAAAAAATATTTCTAGCCTAGTGCGTTGATTTGGGGTCAGCATTCTTTCCATGGCCGTGTTCAGCTACAGATGTAATGAAAGTGATACCGGTTCCCAGCTTGCCGGTAGTATATAAATGTTTCACTTTATCCGATACATAGCACTTTTTTGAAGCAAGCTGTTTCCTAGCACTAGGAGTGCTATAGAGTACTCAGTAGCGGTTTGGTTGGGCAAGGGGATCCTGGTATTGTCAGAGATCTGAACAGTGCTTAATGGTCTACCAAAACATATATTTTTATGCAAAGCAATTTGCTATTGCTACACAGACTTGGAGCCCACGCAATCGTTGACATTTTAGTAAATCTAAGCTCTTAAACCAATGGGAATTAAAATTGTCAACATCTATATGATAATGTTCCATAATGAAATTACAAAGATGAGTAAACAGGCCAAATAAACTCAGAATTTCTCTGAAATGTTTGAAGATCTGACATTATTTTTTGTCAATCCATTGTCCTCAGTGACTGCTACGTAAGGATGTAAGAATGATTTACAAGCATTTAGATAACATAATTTATTGCTTATTATTTTATCTTTATTTGATTTAAGATTTACCACAAGCTTTGTCTATTATTTTACCTGGTTATCTAGTTTTTGAACCAACATGACCCAGTTTCAATCTCGAGCTAAATTTCATAGAGACAAACATTCTGACCATGAAGATTAGGCAATAATTGTGACCTCTAATATGTTCACAAGCTTTTTCTAATATTTGAACATGTGAACTAGTTTTTTACCACAAATGACCCAGTTTCAAACTTGACTTATATTTCATAGAGACAAACATTCTGACCAAGTTTAATGAAGATAGGGCCATAACTGTGGCCTCTCGAGGGTTCATAAGAAATTGTGGACTGACATACAATGGACAAAGAGTGATCACAAAAGCTCACCCTGTCACTTTATTACAGGTGAGCTAAAAACTGCTGCATAACATAAAAGGTCCTCTTTAAAAATCCTCACTGTAAATAAGCAAATAATTTTTTTCAAAAACTACTTTCTTTTTATTTTGATAAAAGGAGTAAAAAGTGATAAGCTATTGCAATCCCATTGAAAGCTATTCAGAGTTGCAACACTTTACAACATCATTATTCCAGAAGATATCGTATTACAAACAGAATGATGTTATAAAAGACAGTAATAAATTGCAAATTGAGACATAAAACATTAATTGAAATCAGCAGATTGATGAGCAGTTAAACCCCAATCCGATAATCATTGGATGAAACTGTAGGAGGCTGTTGAAGTCATCCTATAAAGCTTTTGAAGTCATCCTTTAAGAATGGTCACACTGGTAAAGTCATCTTGTAAGGCTTGTGAAGTCATCCTTTAATGACGGTCACATTGGTGAAGTCATCCTATATGACTTGCCAACTTATCCTTTAAGGATGGTCACATTGGTGAAGTTATATAATTATCATAAGGCTTGCGAAGTCATCCTTTAAGAATGGTCACATTGGAGAAGTCATCCTTTAAGGCTTGCAAAGTCATCCTTTAAGGATGGTCACACTGGCAAAGTCATCTTATAAGGCTTGCAAAGTCATGCTTTAATGACGGTCACTTTGGGGAAGTTACCCTATTAGGCTTGCAAAGTCATACTATCTTTAAGGATGGTCAAATTGGTGAAGTCATCCTTGAAGGATGGTCACATGTGTGAAGTCATCCTATAAGGCTTGCGAAGTCAGCCTTTAAGGCTTGCTAAGTCATCCCTTAAGGATGGTCACATTGATAAAGTCATCGTTACCTATAAGGCTTGGGAAGTATATTAATGCTTGGGAGAAATAGGTCTTTACCATCTGTATAACAAGTATATAATAAAGTGTAAAGTAGAAATCAATTTCTAAAAAAAAAATAACTGGGAGATCAATAAATATATGGTGAATATACATTTAAATCCCCATGGTAACACTTCTTAATGTGGCATTAATGTTTTTTTTCTATTATATATGATCTTCCCCAGGATATAATATCCTGTGAGTTATGTTCACAATGATAAATCACAGACAGTTCACGGAAATTGACACCATAATCTTAATAGATGTGTCCCATGTATGACACTAAAAACAAAAACTTTTGTCATATAATTTGAAAAACGAAGAAAATTCTTGAAAAATATCAGTAAATACCTTTTAAAACAAGTAGAAAATTTTAGTTAAGAGGAAAAACTAAGTTCTAACTATAATTATGTATCTTGACAGAATACAGAAAACAGGAAATGAAAAGATGAAACTCACGAACACAACATGTGATTCTAAATTAATGCATGAGCTGTGACAAAACAGAGTATTTGTTGAATGTGACGCTGAATTCCCCATTGTTTTAACCAGCTACGATATCATAGAATAGAAAAAATCTTAATGTAATGTTTGAGATGAGTTTCAGTAATGGATGCATCCTTATTCCAGGAATATTAGAATTAAAGCTGACATTGCTTCCTGCAGACTGCGTCACGACAACAAGACCACCTAAATGACAAAAACTGCAGGAAAGTGTTTTTCTTTTACTAGTATGCATTAAATAAATTAAAGCACTGAATGCATAGTACAAACAGAAGATGAGACAAACCCTGAAAATGTAAAGCCAGAAGATTTAGTAGCTATATGCTTGTCAACAGCATGAACCCTAAAACAACTTCTGGCATTCAGTAGATTTCCTTACACTGAAATGTTGCTTTGACATTATCAGGTTTTATTACCCAAGTTACAGTGATTTTGTCTGCACTTTTTTACGGCATTTAATTGGATCACACCTCTTGTGAAGCATGAACAGTTTTATTGGTGCTCCATTGCCCTGCAGACTTGTTGAGACAAATACTTCTTGCTGACATCAATCACAGTCAATTAGCGTACACAATGACATGGACACAGACAATTACTCTGTGTACGATTTGTGTATGGTTAATCAGAAAACACCATTCACTAACAAGGACTTTTGGAATCAATGTTTTGGATCATATTAGCCTTCTATAAAAACACTGCCCAAATTACCATTTGATTAAGATTGGGTCAGTGAAGCAAGAAATAGGAAAATAAAACCAGGCTCTTCAGAAGCCTGGTTGCTCGGTTACTTGGTAGCAGATAAGCAACCTAAGGGCCATTTGGCCCTCTTGGCCCCTTGTTATTTGAGCCTGGTTGCATGTTCACACAATGGCAGGTAAGCAACATAGGGCCCTTTTGGCCCCTTGTTATTTGAACCTAGTTGCATGTTTACACAATGGGAGGTGAGCAACATAGGGCCCTTTTAGCCCTCTTGGCCCCTTGTTATTTGAACCTGGTTGTTCACTCACTCAGTGGCAGGTGAGCAATCAAGGGCCCTTTTGGCCACCAGGGCCCTTTTGGCACCCTTGTTATTTGAACCTGGTTGCTCACTCACTCAGTGGCAAGTGAGTAACCTAGGGCCCTTTTGGCCCTCTCGGCCCTCTTTGCCCCCTTGAGCCTGGTTGCTCGCTCACACAATGGCAGGTGAGCAACCTAGGGCTCTTTTGGCCCTTTTTTTTTCCTTAATATAAAATAGATACACAAGAGTCACATACCTGCAGCCACATAGAGATGTTGTCCAGCATCCCCCTCACGTATGATATAATGACTTTGTTTGACTTGCTTCTCATACATACATTCCACCACTTCACGTATCTGAGTCGAATCCAACTTCTTCAAAAAGTCATTGTCTAAAATTGCATCCTTAATGAGCTGCTTGGATCTGGAAATAAACAAGACCAATTATTAGAAATGTTTTTTAATATTCAAGAATCCTTAATAAGCTGCTTCAGGTTCTAGAATTAAAAAGCAACAAAATATTAGAAACGTTTTTTTAATATTCAAGATGTATGACAGGTAATTTAATATTCTGAGATATTGGATATAAAAATAATGACAGTATATTCAATTACACACAATTGTTTGATAACTGGAATGTCTCCACAAGAAACTTTGTAAAGCTAATCATTTATTTCATTTATTTATGATCATTCTCTCAGACTGAGCAACTGACACATTTGGAAATGATATACTTTTTTCTGATTATTTTATCTAAATAAAAGTTGAGCTTGTGTAACAGTAAGAAATGTTAGATAAATAATCTATACTTGAAAGGACCCAAGAAACTTGTTCAAACCTTTAATACATGAACTAATCTATACTTGAAAGGACCCAAGAAACTTGTTCAAACCTTTAATACATGAACTGAATATGTATGCAAAATTAATCGGAAATAGATTTATTAGTTCCCTATACACAAAGAGTTTATATTCATAACTGAACTTCCCTTTCATTTTCATTGCAGAATATTGCATGAATTGTTTTGCATATGCATTAAAATATTGTGAGGTTTATGTATTGATAACTCTTGACACCTCATTAATGAGAGTATCCATTGCCACGAGGGTATGAGAGATAAGATTTAAGCCAGTTATCCCTTTATGATGCTGATCCGCATCAAGTATTGAAATCACTCCCATGTTCCATTTTTATTTTGTGTCCTTTGTATGAAATGGCTAAAGAACAAATAAAACCTCAGACTCTCAAAACAGACCCTACTATACTGACATAAGCTACCACAAGGCATAGAATCTATCTAATCTAGCCTATCTAATCCCTGTTCAATAAGATACTACATGTTTTACACTAAACAGTGATTCCTAGCTTGACTGCACCACCAATTCTTGACAATTTACTGACAATATAAAAGCAATATAGATTGATTAATTTAACTTTCCAGGCTTCATACAATTCTTAACATCAGACATTACAAGGCTTCTAGTTCCAATTTCTCCTGGGTCCACTTTAAGGTTGTTTAAGCACAGTGTAATCTCACAATGAGAACATACTTTATGTTTTGCAGCACAGTGTAATCTCACAATGAGAACATACTTTATGATTTGCAGCACAGTTTATTCTCAAAATGAGAACATACTTTATGTTTTGCAGCACAGTGTTATCTCACAATGAGAACATACTTTATGTTTTGCAGCACAGTGCATTCTCACAATGAGAACATACTTTATGTTTTGCAGCACCGTGTATTCTCAAAATGAGAACATACTTTATGTTTTGCAGCACAGTGTATTCTCACAATGAGAACATACTTTATGTTTTGCAGCACAGTGTATTCTCAAAATGAGAACATACTTTATGTTTTGCAGCACAGTGTAATCTCACAATGAGAACATACTTAATGTTTTGCAGCACAGTGTATTCTCATAATGAGAACATACTTTATGTTTTGCAGCACAGTGTATTCTCAAAATGAGAACATACTTTATGTTTTGCAGCACAGTGTATTCTCACAATGAGAACATACTTTATGTTTTGCAGCACAGTGTATTCTCACATTTAGAACATACTTTATGTTTTGCAGCACAGTGTATTCTCACAATGAGAACATACTTTATGTTTTGCAGCACAGTGTAATCTCATAATGAGAACATACTTTATGTTTTGCAGCACAGTGTATTCTCAAAATGAGAACATACTTAATGTTTTGCAGCACAGTGCATTCTCACAATGAGAACATACTTTATGTTTTGCAGCACAGTGCATTCTCACAATGAGAACATACTTTATGTTTTGCAGCACAGTGTATTCTCACAATGAGAACATACTTTACGTTTTGCAGCACAGTGTAATCTCACAATGAGAACATACTTTATGTTTTGCAGCACAGTGTATTCTCAAAATGAGAACATACTTAATGTTTTGCAGCACAGTGCATTCTCACAATGAGAACATACTTTATGTTTTGCAGCACAGAGCATTCTCACAATGAGAACATACTTTATGTTTTGCAGCACACTGCATTCTTACAATGAGAACATACTTTATGTTTTGCAGCACAGTGTAATCTCACAATGAGAACATACTTTATGTTTTGCAGCACAGTGTATTCTCAAAATGAGAACATACTTAATGTTTTGCAGCACAGTGCATTCTCACAATTAGAACATACTTTATGTTTTGCAGCACAGTGTAATCTCACAATGAGAACATACTTAATGTTTTGCAGCACAGTGTATTCTCATAATGAGAACATACTTTATGTTTTGCAGCACAGTGTATTCTCACAATGAGAACATACTTTATGTTTTGCAGCACAGTGTATTCTCACAATGAGAACATACTTTATGTTTTGCAGCTATCAATGAAATTTACCAAATAAAATTCCCATCAGGGAAAACCATTCACATTATGTTTTGTAGTTCCTTCAAAAGTTTTATGAATGGATGCACCCTAATTGGCTTGTGACATTCAATCACATTTTGAGGCACCTATCGGGCAAAATGGCCGGTGTTTCGTGAAACAACCTCAAGACCTTCCTAAGATCGCTAAATATATAGGCACCACAAGATGAATGAAATGTCGCAAACCAAATTCTCGACATGGTAACCTTTTCTGCAATTTATTTTGTGATTGACCTTTACAGCAATATTTACAGGTATTATTCATGTGACGCGTACTACAGCCATACGCCAGCATCGTGCAATGTCTGCAATCTGTTATTTTAATTTCATTGTCGACAACAATTAATTGTGCGACCAAATAATCGTGCAGATGATGAGCAAAGGTTGCAGTGAAACCACATCATACGAATCTTTATCTAGACATAGATTGGTCTTGCTTTAACTATTTTGCATGTCTAATGTTTAATATCATTTGCTTTAATAATGTTTTTTTAATGCAAAAATGTATGACAGATTATATATAATCTTAATGATTGAATGTAATTAAGAAGTTAATTTAGCAATCATGCTTATATAGGATGAAAAGGCGGATAAAATTAACTTCATACATTTGAAAGTAGAATTTAAACCCACCTAATATTATGATTACCGTACACACAAAACAGTAATGATATATTATTACTGAAACCAGGGAAATGAGAAATTAAGGAAACCTGTTATTCACTGATGTCTGGTGATAGGAGATTAGAAGCAGGGAGGGAAGAATTATGCTGCAGCTTTCTAGAGTCGCCAGACATTGCGATTTTATAACATGGCGATTTAATAACATGGCAGTATAAGTACTTATAAATAGAATTATCTGTACATTATAGCCTCTGGTTCTATTTTCATACACTGCAGTGATGTCATTCAGGTCCAGATGGCTTTTACCAATCAGATGAACATAATTATAACATTCATATTCATATAGACTGATCATCAATGTAATGGATTTCTAGTAATCTGACTGTGTTCAATTACATCAACAAAAATACTCATTGTAAAAATACTTATCATGTCTTGATTCTGATTGTAAGGTGAGCTATTAAGTTCGATCAGAATTCTGTATCCATGACAATATTATAATAGTACATTACTTAATATACTTTGTAATTAGATTGAAGGTGATTCTGAAAATGTAAGGACAGTAGCTCTGCAGCAGACACCAACATTGTGCCCTCAGCGCAATTATAGAGTCTGGTAAAAGTGTTTGGATTATTTTTTCAGAACCCTAAAATTGCACCGAGGGCCTATATGGAGACCTAAATAGGTTTCTTTTGGCACAACAAGGTTGCATCTCTCTATATATAGTGGGATACAACCATATTGCGTCAAAGGGACAAAGAGCCACATTGACTTCGGTCTATCCCAACCACGGGACCCAACTTGTATGGACTAACGTAATGAAATGGAATGATAAGTTTGGTCTCGGTTGGGACTAACTTCGGTCATGTCTGGATCTGTACATGAGGATATAAATGATGTCAGGAAATGTTGCTGATAGAAGGGCAAGTATTAGTACTCAGGTAGATAATTAATTCCAGGAAAATTCTCAGGTTTACTGGGTCAGCAGCTGTCCATGGTTATATGATGTGAACAAGAACTGTCAAATGATGTGACAATTGCTCTCAACGGGTGATATAGGCAAAGATTAGATAATATCTCCTTTCATTTTGATGTCATTCAATTCTAGTATCTATAAAGTAATTTACAAATCGTTCAAATGACATAATTTAGAGATTTACTAAGCAGAAAGAGGCCAAAAATCCTTTGCCCTTCATTCATGATGGCCAATCCATTAGCAATAATTGGCTGAATGTGCTAAACGATTATGACAAGTAATTTTAAAATTCTGCTACCCTTGCCCCATTCGTGACCTTCAGACAATCAATCAAGCTGACCAAACTGTGTGATTGCAGCCCATTAAAGGCCTAAATGGGCTGAAAAAATGTGTCATTTTTAAATCCAGCAAACAGTGTAAGAGATGCAAATCAGACACAAAAAGGGGGTCAGGGTGAACAGCATGAAGCTGTACAGTGGAACTTCCGAACATACAATTGTATGAGCCATACTTCTGTTGCATAAACATTATATATATTAATAATAAGAATAATACTACTTTTATGATAAGAGGCAACACAGTTAGACAAGCCCTTCATGTAAGTCTCTAGCTACTTACAGCATATATACACCCTGATGACATTTATTATGCATAAGTGACAATGCAATGTGGGTGTGTCTTAGGTAAGCACCTATTGGGTATAAACTTAAATGTTAACAAGGTATTGTCATAGGGATAAACAAGTAAGCAGCCTCCATCATTAACGGGTCTGGAAAGTGTTAATTACTGAATATGCATTTAACGGGTCTCGAAAGTTATAATTAATGAATACCAATATTCAGTTAACGAGTCTGGAAAGTGTTAATTATTGTACATTCAGTCACCTGCAGACAATTAACACAGGAACGTAACCACCTGAGATCCCTAGAATTATCTACTAAACGTAACATTTTACAGATCTATCAAATTAAAGTCTATAATTCCAATACTGGCAGTACAGTTACAGCCTGCGGGTTACTTCAGTAATTATATTTGGTTTATTCGAACCCTGATGGGCGTTAATTTAGTGAGCATATAATCATTCCGTTCCAATCAACAGGGTATCAATATAAGAAACACAAATTTCCCTCAAATAGCAAGTTTCCTATGGAACTTTCCTAAGAATTCCTAATTTCCTAACAATTGCAACAAGAAACTGTTAGTAGATGTTTACAATCAGCAGAAGAATATTGCCACCTACACGGTTATAATTAAATCAAACCAATTTTCCTCCAGACTTTACACTTAAACTCACAGCACCAAATTAGGCACCACTCTTCTCATCAATAACTTGGCTAGAGCAATTTCATTTGCATGAATTGAAGTCATGTACTCAATACAGTTGCCAGTTCACACTGTAACTTTTAAGACACATCTGTTTCATGGACACCAGACAAATTGAAAATGTTCATCTAAGGAAATTATGTAGGTAGTCTTTTATTCTTTGACATTTACCACAGCAATTTGTCAAACATATCGTTTCTAAGCCTTGTATTATAGGGTGAATACCAGTATATGCCTGTATCTGTTGCCAATATCTGCGGCTTCTATTACAAGTTTTAATATTATAGACGACATTTGTTGATTTTGTTGTAAGACAGCATACTATTTTACTGAGCGGAACACAGAAAGCACTATTTTCATGAAAAGATAAATATAATTGTCTGCAGTGGTCACAAGTGAAATAAAATTGGATTTTTCACGAAATTAGTCAATTCATTTTCTATGCAAATTGTATTTGAATTGGCTTATAAGTAATTGGAAAAGTTGACAATTAAGAGTGTCATGATGTCACAATAATGATATCATTATTTCAAAATTTTCAACTGGGTGTATTTAAGGACATTTTTTTCCCAAAGAAATAATATTTACAAGAAATGTCTAGAACATTCTGCCTTATCCGTGCCAGAGGTAGAAATAACGTTTATCAAATTTTACAGACTATTAAAATACCATGGGTTTTATCTTTCACAGTAGCGAGTAACAATAAAAAAATATCTCATTTCACCATGTAAGTTTCCTGATCATTAACATTTCGAAACTTAGATTTTATTTCTGACTTTGACAATTTTATTACTTTTTTATAAATATAGCCGTGATTGTACAGATTTTATGATATACACTGTCGGCAGAAAAAGAATTAAGGGGAATGAAAATCAATGTCCTTTATGTATTCTGTATGCCATGTTCAGAAATTCACTAAGTATGCTTAAGTGTGTTTGACACAAAAACTGCCTAGCTTGGGGGAGAATTTTAAGCAAATAATCTATCTAGACATATCAGTGGCAATGGTTTGCCGAGTAATGGGTTATTTATTCTAGGATTATCGGTATCTAGCTAGGAATGTTTTTGAATGGCACCTCGGGAAGTTTTATCCATATTAATGACATACATTCATAGATTTACAAACATGATATGGCCCGGTTTGTAAAGATTGTTCCATATTTGACACTAAATGTTAAAATCAAACAATAAGTTAATGCATTCTCTTTAGCAAATACTGGGCAACTTATAATATTTGTAACATGTGTAACAACACTTTAGTTTGTGTAACTATATTTCCCCATGCAATGTAAAGTTCATTATAAATTTATTACTCATTATCATCCATTTTCATAAAAAATCATAGGCAGTCAGTATGGACCCTACTACTACCCAAGTCAAATTCAACCTTATGATTATTTACTTATTTAAGAAATGAGCACAACACCAATTGGAGTGCCTGTCACATCATTTGCCATATTTTTTTATTATTCACTCAAACGCTACATTACGAATATCAATATGTAATATATTTTACTTTCAGGGTATACTAAAACTTCAGTCCTTAAATACAAACACATACTTTAACTTTGTCACAACCAAACGTATATGTTTTTAGCGTTTCTTGGAAGACTATGGTAGCAACAAATTTTTCTGAAAAAGTGGGAAGGGAGTATGGATAGTGTATGTCATGAAAGCATGTGACATGCAGCGTTTTGTCTGGACATGAATGGCTGTGTGCATCCTATGTTGCACAGGTGATAAGTGAGTTGTATAATTATGCCTACAATGTGCTTACAGCGTACAATCTTCGTGCGGTTGTCAATATAAGGCTGGCATACGCATTACATGGGGTAAATTTGTAGCCCGAACGCAGATCGAACACAGGGAAAGTTCCTCATACATGAAAAGTGCTGCCTGGTGTCTGCATGCTGCTAAATATGTACGGAGACAGTACTGACATCACATAAGGATTCGCAAAACATTTCCCACAAAGACAGCACATACTTGCAAATTTGTCGGGTTGTGACTGCCGCTTAACTTTTTAAAATAATTGTTTGAAAATACTTGTCTGATTCCAGTACAAGCCTGAATATACTAGCTATTTCAGACAGTTACACATAATGCCAGGTATTTTAATCCCTGAAGTTCCAGACAGTTTCTGTGAAAAGAATGATAAACTAAGCATTAGGCAGCTTTTCAAAAACAGGCATTATGTAAGAAATCCAAGTTAAACAGTCTGTCTAGAGGCTGGTAGCTTCAAGCAGGTACATTATCAGTTGTTATCGCTGGCAAGATTCATTCCTCTACTTAAGGGTTAAGAACTTCAGACATAAAATAAGATTTATTTTTTTCAAACTCTTAAACTTTTTAGCAAAAACTCACAATATTACTGAGAAAAGAATTAAAAATAAAAGCTGAAATAGTCCCTGTTCCGCTTAAACAGCCTTAAATAGCAGAGTTGTTTCCCTTTGTCTATTGTTGAAAAAAAAGTCTTTAGTCGTTAGTTTCGGTGAAGTTATAAATCTCTGTCAGCAATTAATTATACATAATCATTCATAATTTGAATATATTTTTGTGACCATTATAAAGACAATTATTTCCACACATTTTCTTCTAAAAGATTAAAATAATTTATAGTTTTTGTACCTTTTGCTCATTAAATGCACTTTCGGAGAATAATGTGCTAGCTTAAGAAGTAGAGGAAATGTCTCAACAAAAAAAAAAACATTTTTTCTTTTCTCATTTTAATACGGTTCTGCCGAGTATAGAATTAATTCTTTCTATTATTGGTCATTGTACTGTTTGATGTTTGCGTGTCAAAGGATTAATTCCTACATCATAATAACATGACTTTCAATTACCTCGTAATTACAGGTATGTTCATTATGTGTATTATTTTGTGATATTATATGCGCTATGACGTTTTTGTGACATCACGTTGCCTCGTTCTTACATTCCCATTATAACCTCATTAACGAGAACTTGAGAAACCCATTGTGGTCAACATACATCATGCTTTGAACCAAAACACATGACATGAGTATGCATTCATTCAATTTATTTCATGCATCGTGATTATATACTCTCAACAAAAAAATAAACTTTACGTTAAGTTAGGTAAGATTCCATTGACGCAACTTGCCTTTTGACAGTTGATACTTAGGAAGATCATTTTCTCATTCGGTTGTGTGTTGGGCATTGTGTCTTTTATGTTTTTATGTTTGTATTGTGCTCGGCTGGTCAAGTTGAGTGCTGCCTTCCCTGTCCGACTTAACATTATTTTTTAGTGGACTCTGTATTAACCTAAAGGTCCCGTACATTGATAAAATTAGTAGTACAGTATGCAGTGGATTACAGCCAACACATTTCGTTCAAGAAATAAACAGTTTATGCAAACCCTTGACCAAAACCCCAACAGTAAATAAGCTCTTATTTTAATTCAAAGGGAGGTAATTTGAAACATATCAATGTTTGACTCGAACTGCATTACTCAGTGTTAGACATTTTCAGTATCAAACTTGTTTTTCTTAACAACAATAGCTATAGATGTAAATATAGATGTTAACAACATTAAAACAGGTCAACAGCCTATGAAAGGATAGTTTGAATATGCATAATGCGGTTTTAACAAAATCAGTTATTCCCCTTTCCGTGCAGTAATTCTGTGTTGTTTTCCCTCAAAAAACAGAATGAGCATTGAACTATCAATATATGAATAATTTAAAGTTTCTTTTTTTGCTCAGTATATATCTTAACTATAATGTTTATGAGTTTTCACGTCATTAAAAAGCAAAAAAGTTTTTTGTAAAACTTAATAAGTTAAGATTTAGACAATGCTTGAGTGTCTAATTATTTAATTTATCAAATGTAAAAATGTTTCTCATTATTTGGTTTTCGTGAGAATTTAGTCGGTAATATATCATTTTTGCTGTATAATCGCAATATCCTTTTTTGATGAGCTAGAAAATGCACACATCTCAATCATATGCAGCTTTTTATGACAATTATAAAAAAAATGCTCGTCTGTATGATAAAGTGTTTTGTTAAGCCCATTACTGAATAGTCTCCAGGGAACTGTTTTATCAAAGCACTTAAGGTAATTGTAAACTTACGTTTAATTTCTTTTTAATTCTTTAACAACAGCAAATTGGGACAGGCATATAGTTTGTAGAAGTTCATTAACTGAATCATTTTTAGTATTACAGATGCATTTTCCACACTTCGTAGTTCAAATAAATTGTCAAGGTTTAAAATTTAAACATAACTTTAAGATTTCCATATGTGCTTTGATAAAACAGTACCTGTGGGTCTCGATACTCATTATTGAAAATTATTGCTGATTGATGGACTTAAAAGATTTGCATGGCATGAATTGAAGTAACAGGCTTAGCTTAGGAACATTGAAAATGAATATTTCTGTGGGTAACTTAAAGGTGCGCTTTATTACAGAAATAGTGCATGCTGGCTATATAATACATTCAACTGTTATTGGATTTAAAGTCAGTCAATTCTATTTCACAATGAGGGTAGTTATATAAAAGCACTACCACAGACATAAATAATTTCTCTTTTACACTCATTATATTACAATTAAAGATCTTAAGGACGTTTGATACAGTTGTTTATGCGCATCATTTCTGAGCATATACCTAAAACGGGGATAGAGGCCGCGTTTTGCATTGGATCGTCATAAGTTAAAAAAGTTAAGTTACCAATTTTCTAGGGCTGCTTTCAGCAGTTCAGCCGTTCAGCCACCCTTTGACATTTAAACTTCCCCTGTTCATTAGGCTACCTATGGAAACCTACGTTCGAGTCTCCCTGGGGAGACTATTTCTCTCCTGGTGGGTGTGCAGCCAACATCGATCTTTGGCGCCCAGGACTATCGAACATGTTTAGACACAGCCCTCACAGGTACCAATTCACACCTTGGTAGAGTGGAGCATGTGGGTTATTCGTGCTCAGAGAAATTAAGCAGTGGTCCAGACGGGGGTTGAACCCGGGACCTCTCGATCCTGAAGTGCGCGCCCTACCTCTAGACCACCGCTTCCCAGTGTCGGAAATTTTGACAATTCTTGTTTTATCAAAAATTTGTAAATTTTCTTATCAATATCAAAAGTGTATAGGAATGTTTTAATATTATGTGTTTGTTCATACAAACCCATGGAAATGATTTTAACAAGAAAAAAAATCGATTTTAATGCAAAAAAGAATAAATTTCGAAAAATCTGAATTTTTGGTCATTTTCTTAAAAAGTGATGTTGCAAAAGGGCCCATGACCCCTTAAATAGTACCGCGACATACCTTTTTCGTTTTTACATATTACTTCAGTATATATTAAACTATAATTGTGTCTATATTTTGGTATCATTTAAAAAAATGATAACCCTATCAAACGCCCTTAAAGGCCCCCATCACACATAACGAATAGTCAATACCACCCAAAATCAACTTGTGAATTAGGACTTAATAATAATTTTGACTTTATGTATTGTTGATTACATATTAGGCTCAAGACCAATTATAAATATGGTCCGTAAGTCATCTAAATTCTTCCTCATTAGTATGTGAACGTTGTACATCGTTGTCGGTTTTCATATGGATGCGTCTTTAAGTATGAACGTTTGTGTCCATTGCTATTAATTTTGTTTGCTCAGAATTATTTAGAAATAAAATGTTACTGTATTCATCAAGGTACTGTTTTATCAAAGCACTTACGATAATCTTAAAGTTACGTTCAAATTTAAATTGTTTGTATTCGTTTAACAACGTCAAATATGGTAAAGATATGGTTTGTAGAAATCCATTTACTTAATCTTTACTAGTATTGCATCTAGATTTACCACACTTTACAGTGGTAGAAGTATTATGAAGAATTTAAATTCGATCGTAAATTTAAGTTTTCCGTAACTGCATTGATAAAACAGTACCCAGGTTTGGGTAAATAGATAAGTTATGGGACTTTAATTAGTTGACTTAACCCTGTACTCCATGATGACCGTGATACATGCTGAAACATCTTCCTTATCTAAAGGCAGATGCATTTTGATGCACAAAAACCAGATTTCTAAGCGGAATATCATGTATAAATCATCAATTAATTATTTTCACATAACCAGAACGCAGATGAAGCCCCTGAAGTTGCCACATGTTCAAGAATTGTGAAGTTTGCTCTCAGAATTTAGATGACCTTAGAGTTGGACTGTCATGGACAAGAGCCAAGGCTCAGATAATCATCAATCACTACTACTGTGGGACACACTGACCACATGTTAACATTAGGCTTACCTTGAGTTTAGATATTATCAGCAATATCAATGACATGTTAGATTATATAGATAACACAATGATGGACAGGTACATGTGCATGCTGTTTGTTCACTTCCACAATTAACCTTGAATATGTAAGAGATCTTTCCTAGCTGCCAGTACCAGCCTGTTCTTATTGATGGTAGCTCTACTATATCTAGCACATCAAGTGAATATAAATACATAGGAAACATTAGCATTTATAAACAATGATAAACAATCGAAGACAGAGGAGTAGGATATTAAATATATTACGCAACATGCGGCCTTTATTATAATCACCCAGCCAGTCTACCTATAGTGGGTACCATAAATTCAACCGACTCTGCTGGTTTCTAGGTTGAAAAAATGTTCTGTGTGAGTTTTATATCCTTTCCGCTACCACGGTTTTTTGGGGGGTTATGAGAAATTCATATGGTCCCTATACCCCGTCCCAGAGACACTATTGACTTGCAGCACTGATAAAAACTCGATACATCCGGATGCTACACACCTACCCTAAACCGAAAGTAGAAAAAAATGTCAATATTTCGACTAAAGGTCACCGGAAATGACGATGTGACGGTGACCCTTGCGCGAAAAACTTTTTTTTTTTTTAGCTTGACAGGCCTACTTTTTGGCCCCTTTAGGGCATTGTTCCTGACCCCTTTGTCTAGCCTTATATTCCTGCTATAGAAAAATAAAAACGTTTTGGCGCTAAATGTTAATGCAATTCCACAGGGAATCGTACCGCAATGGCGGGTAGGACCAGTAATTTCAGTTTTGTAAAATCTACGTTCAAAGCCCTCTTTAAAGGGTCTAGCGGGCCCAAAAACCTGTGCACGAACCTGGGCCCGTAATATCCTGTAGTCTGGGATGCCTGTGTACCCATGACAGCAAAATTTCCGAATTTGGGCATTTAGGTCGAAAACTACGGAAGGCCGAAATGGCCATCTCGGCGAGTCTGCATAAGTACGCTATGGTAGCGGAAAGGATATACAACATAATGTTCTATGGTCTTTAATACATTAATTGTAGGGTTTTATCATATACCGCTGGCTTAGAATGACAAGGTCATAAGTACAATATCAATATTTTGAGAAAACAAAAAAAAAACTGTCTGAAAACTGATCTTTACTTATGGTATTATGGGAAACAAGCTTTTTAAACTTCAGTTTGGTCAACATGACCACTTCCGATTTTCATGAAAATAGGCTCATAAGAAGCGCATTGTGATGCAGATTTCAAATATGCACGTAGTCTTATAAGGCCATAAGAAGTAGTTATGACCTTCTAATTCTAAGCCAGCGATATCAACTATATAAGTAAAACTTAGTTGTTGTTATTTTGGTTTTACCCTATCGTACTAACTTCTCAATTAATAGTACATAATAGAAACATACGATATGATTTTGCTTCTTATGCCTTAATGTTTGAACTGTTGTGATGCATAACAACCTTTATTGATGTAAATTTAAAAACACAATTTTTAATTGTCATCAATTTCGAAACATTTTAAGTTATTACAAGCCAGACTTGCATTAATTACCCCCAGTGGCATTATTGTGCATTATGAAACTTTCGCCAATGGCAATATTATAGTATGTATTGATCATATCATACGTATGTACTGGTATATGTATATACAGTACTTCAACCATCATCAATTTTGTAATAATTTTTGTCTAATTTCCATGTAGCTAGCGTGATTCAACTTTATTGTATGGAACATCTATTATATTTACATCATGTGTGCTTGTGATGTTAGGGTGGCTGCACCTTGCGGCATGACTATCTTCTGACACTATATTATTGTATTCAGACATCTTCTTGTCCTTAATCCCAGGTTAAAGACCTTTCATTATTATAAACCCGCTGTCTCAATTTTATATTTCATTGATTTGGGGTAGCAGCATCCCACAGTGGCGTGACTTCTTTAGTAACAATATACTAGTATTATATTCAAATAGCCAGTTAATTGTCACCATACCCTGACCAAATTAAAGCCCTTTAAAAGACAGTGGCCTATATTAAGGGCCAAATGAAGTTTTACAATGAATTGGTCAATGGTTATCAATTTATATTTGGATGGCAAACCGAAAGTTTAAAATTTCCATGAAGCCCTTATGATGGCTTCTATAATTATCAGTCAGCAGAATGTCTGGGTAAAAACATCTGACAAGAAAATAGCATTTCTTTCAAAATATACTCAGATTTCAATGAAGTCAAGAAATGTTTTCGACTGTGAGTGTCATTTCATTTGCTTATATTATATGAAAAAGTGTTTTAGCATATTATAATAGCATTTATATCATATAAAGAAATAAAAAATAAAATATTGCCAAAATGAAATATGATTTAGGGCGCATTTCTAGGATTTTGTGAATCATATTTTCAGGAAATATTGATCTCACTTTTAATAAAACATCAGCTTCCCTTTAAGGTTTTAGAATAGGAGAAATGACAAAACAACATGTTTTCAAAAAAGAAATTTTCAGGAGGAAAAAAGAGCAGCTTTAATGGATTGGGTTCCCCAGCTGACAAGTACAGATTTTTTAATTTCTAAAGTTTCCCCGAAGAAGGTGATTTAAACGTCAAACAAATTGGATCTGAATATAACAAGGGACTTGTAGAAACGGAGGAAAACATGCAGCTCCCAAGTCAAGGCAAAAATATGATGAAGTTGAAGAGCATGCATGAAGCTTTGCCAGGCATTTAGTTACATTATTTATTGCATTCTGCTCCTTGATTGGTCTCAGAGAGAAATAGAGTATATGGTCATGCTGCTGTAGGAGTGCATTAAATATGGTTAACAAGAATTCAGAGCTGATTTGTTGTCAATATTTATGTATGACTATAATTCATATCAATGAAAACATAATTTTATTATTATGTACAATTATGTGTCCTTTATTTAGTTACATGTACTAATAAATTAAATCAAGTCTGTTATTTTTCCAGAAGCAAAATGGTTGAAATACCCTTAGTAACCTCCACCCCATCATGTACATCATGACGGCAGAGTAGGTCAGACTGAATACCTGTACCATTTTGTTAGAAAGAATTTTAAGGACAAAATTGAAGGAGAAAATCCGCATAAAGGAGGAAGAATCAGACCCCTCAATTATGGCGATAAACTATAGGTTTATGAACTAGATTATGAGCTGTTTCTTCAGGAAACAGTACATGTCAACCTTCACACATAAACTGTCAAATACACGAATGCTGCTGCAAGACAGTTGCATAATTTTCAGCTGCATGTACATTCATGCATTTGACATATTTGAAAGACTGATCACAGTCATTAATAAATGTAAGGATGATATGGAGCAATGTTTTATGACCTTTAGCCTCCTGACATAAAGTCACAGCTCCATTTGTTAGTGAAATACTCCAGTCTGGCATCTGATATTGATTGGAAATAAAGAGTTAAAAGGCCAATGTAATCTGGGTTGTTTGTATGTGTCAGCGCTATTTGTAGATCATTGTGAGGGTGAACTAGGCCATAACATTGACTAAATTCACAATTACACTAATAAATAAATGCGGACAAAGTAAACAGTTGATTGTACAAGTCCTTAGAGGAATCGGGCTGACTTTAAGTCAATAACTGTAGGGTATATAATGATTGATACCATATATAACATATTTTGTCATTTCGTATTTTTGAGTAAAATCTGTTTTATTTGCTCTATATATTAAGCAGTACTATTCAATTATTTGCAGAGAAGTGAAAGTATTAGAATCAACCTAGGAATTTTGGTTTGATATTCATACTTGGTACATATTGCTTAATACTCTTCATTACTTAAACAATGACTGTAAAATTGGTATGCATAATATTTATAGGGTACCGCAGTAAATTTAAATTTGTTCATTTTGTTGGTGAAGTCGATCACAAAATCATATTCCTATAATTAAACTAAATAAAGAAAACATAAAAAGTGAATAGGAGTTTCCTTACAAAATTTTTAATTCGCTAGCAAAGCCAAGAAATGGTCATTTTACCTAAAATTTCACGAAATTTAATACCTGCGAAATTAATTATTTTACTGTACACAAGATATTATGTACCTAAACTTGGCAGACTGAGCCAAAATCTGGCCATAAAATTTTGGTAATAAACCTTCAAATTCTGACATATTGACAGCATAGTTTGAGGAAGTGTAAAGATTACATAAAATCAATTTACATATATATAGTACAGATAATTTGAACTGATCCTTGACCTTTTATAAGCGTAATTAATTTAACAGCTGATTATTATATCTTGTCCGTATTTATAACCCCGGTTGTATGTTTTCAAAACGATCACAAAGACGCTTGAAATGTAATAACAATATAAATCTTAAGGACTGATATATTCAATGCAAGAACCTTGTATAGTTCGCCGGAGATAACACTAGCCTTTGTTTACAAATAAAAATGAAAATTAAATACATTTTCGATATTCATTTTTGTTCAATGTTGTGCATATACACTTTTAATGATATACTCTTTAAAGCTACACTGATAACTGGCGGCCATTCGACCGTATAGTGTTTATAAATTGCTTTGTTTGTTTATTGATAAGGCTAGAGTTATCCCCGGCGAACTATGACATATTCATGCCATCAGGTCATTATCTCTTTACTATACATAGCAGTATTACAGTATTAATACCCTCATTATATCAGTGATGATATTTACTGTAAACCATCCTATCTCTTATATTGATTGATACATCAACACTTGGTGTGATATACAACAAATTTTCTATAACATTAATACACACGATCATAATGTCAGTAATATATCTATCATAACCTCTAAGGCTGCAAGATCATAACAGCCAAGGCTGCAAGATCATAACCTCTAAGGCTGCAAGATCATAATAGCTAATGCTGCCATATCATACAAGCTAAAGCTGCAAGATCATACCAGCTAAAGTTGCAAGATCTAAACAGCTAAGGCTGCAAGATCATAACAGCTAAGGCTGCAAGATCATAATAGCTAAGGCTGCCAGATCATAAAAGCTAAGACTGCAAGATCATAATAACTAAGACTGCAAGATCATAATAGCTAAGGCTGCAAGATCATAACAGCTAAGGCTGCAAGTATATTATAGCTAAGACTGCAAGATCATAATAGCTAAGAAAGCAAGATCATCAAACATTTGTTTAGGAGACGTACACTGAGGTCAATAGCAACATATCACTTGAATTTACACTACAATTTTTACATGAGCCTTTATTGATGAATGAATAAATTGACTTTATAAGAGAAACTAATGTTCCTTACGTTCTTTACAAGATTGATTATTCATCCTGGTGTATTTATGTTATTCATGATTCGTCAGTGCAATAAAAGTTAAAACGTTATTGTGATTGTTTTATATTTATGCCAGACATCTTTAATTATTGTCCCTAGTTTAATTAAAAAAGTCCAAATCACATTCTGCATGCAATACAGATCAATTATTAAAATTAAACTAATTTTTTAATGAAATAATGAGTTCAACTCTCCGTTATGAAATTAATTCAAATTATTATCAAATACAATTATTCCAAACATAAATACACAAGTTATATATGATACATACATGAATATATACTTAAAAGCTTGTGTGACATAGTATATACAGTTTTCATACAGCAGTTCAGAAATTATGCAACATGTGATTAGGATTCAAAAATTAAAATTTCAACATATTTTATTTAAATCTTAAGTACATTGACTTCTTGTACAATATTGGAGTGGTTTTTAAGTGGAGACAAAATTTGAAATAAATTTGGCTGTCAAACAGGAAATCTTCATTAAGTCCGCATTTGTTTGATTATATGAATTGTTTAATACAGTTATAAATTTATATTTATCTAAACTATTTAATGTAATAGAACAACCAAGGCATACTTAACATACAAATAGTTTAAATCATAGATACTAAGTATTTATAATGTTTGATCATATTTGGGTAGTTATATTAAATATTCATCCCCTTCATATGACAAACATCATTCCTTGGATGTTGAATTGTGCGAAGAAACTGAAGTATTTTCCCATGTTTATACATTTGTATAATTATTGTTGTCAACAACATACAATAGACCTGTACTGTATCAAGTTCAATCCTGTATTATAAAATTTATATATCGAAATATACACTACCAGTATCACTATGTCAATAACAATGATACTATATTTAAAGATAGCTCAGACAGGCAAGCCACTAACCTGCCTTTAAGTCTAATTGATATCGTAAATTGTACATTACATCACACTATTACACTCCAAACTATCTTATAATCTAATTCAAGCAGTAAAACAATAAATAAAACACGTTTCTTCTTGATCTAATTTGCATTTAGCGTGTACAAGATTTGATAAATTGATGTTAAATACACTCAAGAGTATTCAACATAAAACACAAACTATATAATAAATCACAAAACGTGAGACAGGATTTACATTAATGCATGATTCGTATATGTACATTGTACTATGAATATATTATTAAACCACAAAAGAAAACTCACCTGAAATCCTTCTCAAAGTGTTTAATCTCAAGTTGGCCTTCACCAATCGACATAGGGCTCTCACCAGAGACTCCCTGTTTCTTAGCCCTTTCATGCCCCGGTGGCGTGGCCCCATCTTCCTGGATCGTTGCAAGTATATCCGGTTTCCCATCCTTATGAACTTTTAATTGTAGAACTGATTTAAGTTTATGAACTTCCTCTTTTAATCTCGACACATCCGCGATCTTTTCATCAAGCACTTTATTTTTCTCATATAATTCCTGTTCATACTGTTGAATCCTCGCATCCTTTTGCTTGAGTTCTTTTCTCAGCTCCGGAATTATTTGTTTAATTTTAACTAAATCCAATGTCTCTCCGTCTATAATGATTTTCGTAGCGCTAGCGCCGTTACCCATGTTAGGTGTAGCGGCATTTACAGAATAATGTACGCCACGACCAGCGTGCGTTGTCTGATTATTCGTAGTCGGATGACTCCGTGCTTTTACGCCGAGCAACGGGCGATTACTCGATTGATACGGAGGGCTGTTAGGTGGCGGCATTTTTACCACTTGACGTCAGCGGATTCTCGATAACGATTCGCTAATTGGGAAGTTGAATGTCGATAGAAATGGTTGCTTAGCAACATGACAAGTTGTATTGTTTAGAAAACATCGTTATTCTTCCAATCACACCTGGTCATACGTAATGAATTGTCGTCTGTTGCAAATTACCTGAAAATATCATGAAAGATCATTAGAGGGTGCTATGTGGGCAAGTCTCGATAATAATTGGGTGTTTAGAATGTAAACTCCCTCTGTTTTTTGCAGTCATTATTCAACAATTTTGTCAAATTATGAGAATAGATACGTCAAATGAAAACGCGTAATAGATTGGACAGGGGTAGTGCATTGAGCGGCGACTAGGTCATGTGTACGTATGATTGATTATTGACCATTGATTGCGAGCGGATATTTTGTTTACTTGCTCGTTGGTGTAGATAATAGCTATCCCCTGGATATATATGTCGACATATCTACATTATACATGCAGATCTTATCTACCGGTATATATCGCACACCAAGTACAACTTCCGTGCGTTACAAAATACATAAATGTTCGGTATTTGAATATTTTCCAACAATGTAGGAGTGACGGTAGCCGACGGGACTCATCGAATTAAAACGTGTGATTCCCTTAGAGACTCGCACGAGGCAGAGATCACATGTGACCCTGTGGATAGTTGTCATTTGAGAAATGGAATCTATCGATCGCTTATCAGAGAACAACTGTTAAAGATAAACGGTTGTTCAACAAAGGGGATATAGTCTTATTGTCTGATAACATAGACTGTTGAATAGAGGTAGTAACTAGCACAAGAGAGGACCTCTTTGGCGAGATCGTAAACATTACAAGGACCTATGGTTGTGTGTTGTAACAATATTTGGCATGAAAACTCACCACAAAGTGTGGAATACGAGCCAGCAGCGGCATGGATCAGTCATAAATAATTATCGATAGGATTGTTCTAACATCTTACGTAGATAATATCATATAGCACAAGTCAATTCCAGAAAACACTAGGCAGAAAGTATTTAGACTTCCATGGGTCCTTCAAGAATTGCATTACATAATTACATGGAACGATTTCCTACCGGCGCATGTTTCGACAACAGTACTGTTTCAGATGCATAATATAAGACATGTCTCTTTTCAAAACAGCCGGACATTTATAATACCGGACATTTATGTGGGTTTTTGTAATTTATAAAACCAAAGATCATACACATCATTATTTGATAAAACATATAATATAATTATGATAAATCACAAAGGAGTTTTTATTCAAGTTTGTTTACATACAAATTCCTGGTTCATCATCAACTTTATTGATTCGAGTACACTTTCTGTACAGTCAATACACTACTGGAAGTCAGGCGCGTAGCTATCTGTACGCAGAATACGCAGCTGCGTACACATGCTTCTCACAAAATGAAAAATTAAATGATCGAAAAATGAAATAAAAACTGATGCCTAAGCCCTAAGGGGGTAATCCTTTAGTATTGTCAGCATTTCTTAGAAACACTTTTACAAAGCTCTATCCACAAAAAAACCTGGTTTTATCATAAAAATAATGTTAAAGATGATGCAAAAAAACACCCCAGAACGCACCAGAGACGTTTTAGCGAACAACATTTTTCAGGGGGAGCATGCCCCTGACCCCCCCCTAGCCTTCTTGTGTACACATTCAAATACCTCTAGCTACGCCCCTGGAAGTCAGGGTGTTATTTCTGTGCATAAAATCTTATTTGAAAGCGTATTATGAAATTGTCTCCGAATGGCCAAAATAAGAAGTATTATAATACATAGTTCATCATTGGCAATTTAAATAAAAAAAACCCACATAAATAATATATCTTATCATGTTACTGGGGAAATTTAGAAAATGGGACCGCGACATGGGCGCCCAACGGACAAGGAATGAATTAGTTGCATTAAATCACGCTGCACTCCATTTTACGTTATTTTTATATCATGGTACATAAATATAACAGATATAACTGTTTGGAACTGTTAGAGTTGTCGCCTTTCAATAATTATAGCTTAAAGGCAATAGTTTACATATACACAGGACACCAAACATATATTTTCTTTGAGGAATGATATATTTTGTGTTCGTGTTTCATTCCACTTCAGAAAAGAAGCAGGCAATGCGTTCACAATAATACATGTAATCTATATTCTCGAGAGCAACATGCAGCCTGCTAGTTTTAGAAACTTCCTGACTATATCTAGAATGGTTTTGTCGTGGAAAGTTTTTCACTAAAATTATTAATTGTCTTTTTTTAGCAAAACACTATCTTAACCAGTAACCAGGAATTGTGTACACGCGCTCGCTATAATTTACTCACTCGTCCACATGCTAGACTTGTTTCTAAAATCAATGGAACACAATGATCGATCAAGTTGGATGTTAATTGACACAGATGACGATGTACTTCCGATGTTAATGAGGGTGTTATGGAAAAATTAAAGAGATGAAGAATTATGAATGAATACTATACACTTAATGCACCCAGAGACAATCGTGAATGCTCGGCCATTTCCGTTTGTCTCCGGTAAATATAGCAACGCACTAAGACCGAGGTGATCAGAATGCCCCCAGAGGGAGAATGTCACAATTCGTACTATGAGAGTGGCGTTTTATTTTATGTACACAATGTCTGAACAGGTAAAGCGAATTAATTTTTTTTTAATTTAGCATTGGCATTACCACAGGTAACTGTATCATTGATAACTAGTAAAAAAATTATTTTATTAAATGTATGTTATCTAAGATATTATTTTATAAATAAAATTAATATATAATATTTTACTCTTTATTAATGATACAGATACCTGTGAGCATTACACGTGTATAGAGTCTGGATACGCCTTTCTCATTGATTTTACATCGTGATGGTGGTACGTACCACTGCGTCACTCTATTATCATCCAAACTTGACGATACATTCTAGATTGGAATCAAAGTTGTTTAATAATACTAGCAATATATGACAAATGGTTCCGATTCATGTACAGATGTATTACGCTTTATGACAATCGCTTATACAATGGAACATTACAATACTCCCTCTCATTTTTGTTCTCCCATATAACAAGATCATCGGGTTCAATCATCGTAAATTGTTCAATATCAGCGGAGTTATCTATCACATTGTACATAATTATAGGGAACTCTCTAACCAAGAACACAACAAACTCACTTACTAGAATGGCAAATCAATCAACGAGTCTCGCTTTATTTCTGAATGGTATTTGGTCAACCCTACTATTAAGTCTTAGACAAGAACGATAACGCACACAAGTCCAATACTAATACTATTAGTACTAAACAACTCAGTTCAGCAAAGCACAAATACATGGCAAGTGTATTGCTGAATGAAAGAACTACATGTGTTGTCAACCTGTTCAACGAATGTCATTGGCAACATGCTCAACGAATGTCACTGGTAACATGTTCAATGAATACCATTGGCAACATGTTCAATGAATGTCATTGGCAACCTGTTCAATGAATGTCATTGTCAACCTGTTCAATGAATACCATTGGCAACATGTTCAATGAATGTCATTATCAACCTGTTCAATGAATACCATTGGCAACATGTTCAATGAATGTCATTATCAACCTGTTCAATGAATACCATTGGCAACATGTTCAATGAATGTCATTATCAACCTGTTCAATGAATACCATTGGCAACATGTTCAATGAATGTCATTATCAACCTGTTCAATGAATACCATTGGCAACCTGTTCAATGAATACCATTGGCAACATGTTCAATGAATATCATTATCAACCTGTTCAATGAATACCATTGGCAACATGTTCAATGAATGTCATTATCAACCTGTTCAATGAATACCATTGGCAACATGTTCAATGAATGTCATTATCAACCTGTTCAATGAATACCATTGGCAACCTGTTAAATGAATACCTTTGGCAACATGTTCAATGAATGTCATTATCAACCTGTTCAATGAATACCATCACCAGTTACGGAAACCCAATGGTCATTTTAATAACTGTAGAAAATCACCTTCAGCCAGAATCCTGAATATCAAAATACGGATTCTAGTATTTGGAATTTATGAGTGTAAAATGGTAATACAAGTATCAAATGAAATCCCCACAGTCACCAAATCAAACTTGAAAGTTCGGTCATTTCCGTTTGTCTCCGGTAAATAAATTGCATCGTATAAAGGCCGAGATGATCGGAATGACAAAATAAGTGTTTAGCAGCACGCCTAGACTGGTACCACGTGTCTCATTTTCCGACTATAGTATAATAATTTAACCGCTCTGGAGTTCGTAAAAGTTAATGCAGTATTATTAATCCAATGGTCGCAATGTGTTCGACCACCTCACACTTAGTGATCGAAACTTCACCCTACCATCAGTCACCCTGCCTATAAAAATGTCATAATAACAAGTGACCAATGTAATATATCTACATGATGTCCTTGATCGACCACCTTCTCGTATATACATAACACCACCAAACCCTACTAACTGACCGTATATAAGCATATAGAAGGCCAACAAAGAGGCCAAAGACATGAACGCTGCGCATTTCGTTTAGATATGTTTTTTTTGTTTTACCGCAATTCAAGTAAACCATACTGTATATTGATGGAAAAATACTGCATGTGAAAGCGTGCCTGGTGGTGATTTATGTTTCCAAGTACAGACATAAATTCAATCATATGGTCGTTGACCAGTACATCCGAGAATAAACACCTGGTTTCGAAGAAAACAGCGCGATGAATACATAAACCAAAACGAGGTGGCTATTTTAGATGACACTCGAATGCTGCGTGATATACATTTGTATTTTTCATTTAGCCTCGGGGTAAGATCATTCCAAGGGAAACTACTCCGTCGAACTAAAGAGACCAATAATTCAACATAGTAACCTCCCTTTAACTATACATCATTTCAAAGCACGCTCGTACGATCACAACCATCGCTATAAATGACACTTACTTATTGCCATGACATACATTATTTCAACAGTTAACACGGACCTCAGCAAGACAACTACTTGCAGATACTTCCATAGGCACTTTCAGACATTTTACTGTTTGAGTATTTAAAGCGCCAAAGACCTGTACATAAAAGCCTGGTAACAAGCAACCATTTTCAGGCCTGAAAATTACAGTTTTAAAGTCTGAAAATCTAGTCTTCAGTATAAACAAAGAATGAAAATTCAGGATACAAAACCTTAAATCAGTCACAGGCCTGAAAAATATAGATCTTTGAAAACGAAGAACATTCAGTACATTTGACAACAGAACCAACACAGAATCACAATGATAATGCCCACCAGACAAGACACGTTGACATGAAAACTCCTTCTACAAGTATCATAATAATACATACAAGGGCTGTTAGATAAATTAATAAAGTAACAAGAACAGACAGGCGGTATTCTATAGAATGAGTGTCACTCCAAAGGAGGGAATTAGCTAACTTCAAGTATGTATTAGCTAACTTTCAAGTATTTTTATCGGATGATTAAAAGAATGACAGAACGTTAATAGAAAACTCTCCATTATAGAAAGTACCCTCATCATTTCTCGTCTCAGACAAACCATTATATATATACTCCATTACAGAAAAATATACCCAAAATCTATTATAACTTCGAGAGGAAAATTTCTCAAACGACACAAATACGAAACAAAATTAGACAACACAGTCATCACTATGTCAGCACGACAGCAATATTAAAGCTAATGTCCTTAAATTTCCTCTGGTACTAGTAGAATCTATCAGACTCATTGATATAAATACAATGAACTGTTAAAAGTAAGGGAATATAGAAACACTGTAAAGTCTACATACCGAGCGTTTGTTTAACGAATATATTATCCTTAACGCATGCAGTGCTCTCTACTGCACATATAAGCATATGAATGTACTGTTGTTTTTTGTCGTTGTATAGCTAAGACAGGAGGATGTCAAGCGTAGACGACATACATATGTATACAATAACAAGACGATTGTCATCTTGAGAAATCCTTACTGTCACTTCCACATCTAGATTGGCCACAAGTCATTAAATATCATATACTGTTGTTTTTGTATGTCGTACTGTATAGGGTTTAGCAACGTGAATATGTATATAGTGTCTGTATGTGAGTCTATAACTCATAATACATAAACTCTATCACAAGAGCTAAACAGTTATAACACCATAAATAATTAACGTTAAATACATGGGTGTTGCTTTATACTTTACATTAAATGATTTACCTTATCATATTTTAAATCTGAACTGACCATCGCCTTACCCCTGAGGGAGCTGACATTGTCCAAACATGATGTCACGTAAACTCAACATCGGAGTTCAAAAAGGCAATCAGATACATAAACCGCAATGATACATCATGTCTTGACTTAAATTGCCTTGGATGAAACATCAATGAAATAGGGGGAAACGTAAACACTTCCAATCGTTTAGAAAAACAAAATATAAAAAAACACGTGGCGAATAATTCAAACATCATGTCTTGACTTAAATTGTCTTCGATGAAACATCAAATGAATGGAAAAATCCGTAAAAACTTCCAATAGTTAAGAATAACAAAATAAAATAAAAACCTCAAGCTAATCTAATACGTATCCTTGAACATAGCACACAATCAGTTCAAGACGATGTGCTCTACATAAAGCGACGTGTTCCTCATTAGGTGATGTGTTCTTCGGAGCCGCCATCAGGCAACGTGTTCCTCGGCCAATAGGCGATGTGTCCAGAGCGCATGAGGCAACGTGTTCCTCGGTCAATAGGCGATGTGTCCAGAGCGCACGAGGCAACGTGTTCCTCGGTCAATATGCGATGTGTCCAGAGCGCACGAGGCAACGTGTTCCTCGGTCAATAGGCGATGTGTCCAGAGCGCATGAGGCAACGTGTTCCTCGGTCAATAGGCGATGTATCCAGAGCGCATGAGGCAACGTGTTCTCATTAGGAGATATGGGGGGGGGGCATGTTTCTCACGAGACAAGGTGTCCCTCCTAAAGTGATGTGTTCCTCACGAGGCGATAGAATAGAATAGAATCTATTCTATTCACGAGGCGATATGTTTCACATAAGGTAAAAAAATGTGATTTACACCAGGCGATGTGTTCCACATGGGATGTGTTTCACATCAGGCGATGTGTTCCACATGGGATGTGTTTCACATCAGGCGATGTGTTCCACATGGGATGTGTTTCACATGAGGCGATGTGTTCCACATGGGATGTGTTTCATATAAGGAGATGTTTTCCCCATACACGAGGCGAGGTGTTCCACATGAGGTATGTTCCATCTCACAAGGTGACATATTTCACATGAGGTATGTTCCATCTCACAAGGTGACATATTTCACATGAGGTATGTTCCATCTCACAAGGTGACATATTTTACATGAGGTATGTTCCATCTCACAAGGTGACATATTTCACATGAGGTATGTTCCATCTCACAAGGTGGCATATTTCACATGAGGTATGTTCCATCTCACAAGGTGACATATTTCACATGAGGTATGTTGACTATCATAAGGTAATGCGTTCCACATTAGGTGTGTTCCTCATGAGGCGATGTGGAGGTAATGAGGCGATGTAGTAATAAATTGACAGACAATCTATGGCACACAGAGGTAGTGATTCTTATGATGCGTCATAATAATCCTAGAACACAAAGTAGTTCATGACATGATGCTCATTACTAAATGTGATGCTAGATGCTAGATGTGATGGGACAGGGTGCTTATATGGCAACGATGCGGTGTTCAAAATGCGGTGCCCAGATCAACATTATATACTACACAACAAACCGATGGAAGAACAAATATCGTATTGTAAATTTATCATGTAAGATCATATGTACTGTATTGGTTGCCACATGCACCGTACGGTGAATTGATCATTTATGTAATCACCTTAAATAAACTTAATTATAAATCTACTCACTGTTTCTGAACTTAATATAATCACAGAAATAGTAAAATCCAGCGTACATTGCTTCCTGCATGAATACCAACAATATACTAAAACATACTATATAGAAAGTCAACACAGCTGTAAGTTGCCTCGGGCGATCAGTTAAACTGTCAAAGTACTCAATAAACACTTCACTTAATTAAACATTCAATACCTCAAACAACAAACAACCTCGCGTAATGAATACATAGTCATTGGTATACGAGCTAAAACAACTAACACACGTCATCTTTTTGGTGTTTATTCATCACATGCAAAATGATAATGTTTGGCTGCGTACGACGGACGTTGTTTTGGCTCGTTTATCTGGAACTGACTATTAAATCAATAGTCGTTAGCTCGTAATTAAACCTGGCCTTCCTCAAGCAACATAACATAAACATAATTAAGCGCAGAACATCGCATCACACCAACAAAACCTAACTTCCTCAACCAGGAACTCAAACACCAACCTGCATGGAGACAGTACATCGCAGCACACCAACAAAACCTAACTTCCTCAACCAGGAACTCAAACACCAACCTGCATGGAGACAGTACATCGCAGCAAACCAACAAAACATTACTTCTCAACCAGGAACTCAAACACCAACCTGCCCGGAGACAGTACATCGCAGCACACCAACAAAACCTAACTTCCTCAACCAGGAACTCAAACACCAACCTGCATGGAGACAGTACATCGCAGCACACCAACAAAACCTAACTTCCTCAACCAGGAACTCAAACACCAACCTGCATGGAGACAGTACATCGCAGCACACCAACAAAACATTACTTCTCAACCAGGAACTCAAACACCAACCTGCCTGGAGACAGTACATCGCAGCACACCAACAAAACCTAACTTCCTCAACCAGGAACTCAAACACCAACCTGCATGGAGACAGTACATCGCAGCAAACCAACAAAACATTACTTCTCAACCAGGAACTCAAACACCAACCTGCATGGAGACAGTACATCGCAGCACACCAACAAAACCTAACTTCCTCAACCAGGAACTCAAACACCAACCTGCCTGGAGACAGTACATCGCAGCACACCAACAAAACCTAACTTCCTTAACCAGGAACTCAAACACCAACCTGCATGGAGACAGTACATCGCAGCACACCAACAAAACCTAACTTCCTCAACCAGGAACTCAAACACCAACCTGCATGGAGACAGTACATCGCAGCACACCAACAAAACATAACTTCCTTAACCAGGAACTCAAACACCAACCTGCCTGGAGACAGTACATCGCAGCACACCAACAAAACCTAACTTCCTCAACCAGGAACTCAAACACCAACCTGCCTGGAGACAGTACATCGCTCTTACAACTGGGCTAGTCATGCAAATCAACTACTTGATCAGTACAACCTCTGTAGAGCAACATATCCTTTGGGATCTGCACATTTTTTTTTAGAGGTGGTTGCTCAACAGAGGTTCAATTTATAGTAAATAGCGACTTAGGGAAATTTTGAAGGTGCTGTTATTGATAGGTTGTTGCTCTACAGAGGGCCGCCCTGGAGAGGTTATATTGCAGTTCAAATAGATATGATAATGATACAACATACTCCAAACATCACTAAAAGTACGCAATGCAATGCAAATCACTTGAACGAAATGATGAGACAGTCTTTTTGGGTTTTTGACCATTATCACGTGACGAGCATCATGAAAATAACCACTATGATAGGATATGTATCACGCCGTTATCGTGGTAGCTGAAACTATTGTCATATTTTGACGTTATTTAACACCATTCGATGACCTATCACACAAATATAAATCTGAGAGCATTATGGTATGACAGTATCACGCACTTTTACATTATTTCTTTCCATTGGGAATTCAGCATCATGAATTTCAGAGCCTTCTATGTAGGTTACATTTATTCTGAACGTGTTTCGAGCACAGCGCTCGACAGTTCATTCAACTACTATCAAGGTGTCACGAGACGCGTATTCCATATTCTACCACATGTAGAATTATCAACACTTTGAAACATGGGGAATATTATTGCAAATGTAATCATGTATTTATGTTTTGTAAATAATATTGTTTGTATTGTGATGAGGTGATGTACACACAAATAAAAAATTAACTTCTGCTCTGTTCTGTTCTGTTCTGTTCATAACAACCTGGTATGAACAATACCTTTATAATAATATTGTTTGTATATCAGAAAAATCAATTTCGTGATGCCAATAAGCAACACTTCAGAGGTGTTATTATATTGTTGTTCGCTTTTAGAGGATAATATTCATGCAGGAAGCTACTGTTATGGCATCGAATCGTGTAATACTAATAAAAAATAACGCATTATCGTAGACTCCCATTCTCTCTTATCTTGTCAAGTTTATTACATTTTGTACTTAGTAGGAAAACATTAGAGCTGAATGTCTTCTCAAATTACCATAATGATATGAGTTATGAGACCGCCAAACAGTTCATTTGATAGAAATGGTAAATTTGACACAATATGGATTGAAATAATTATGGCAATATGTAGCAAAAATATAGTTTATATAGCGTTAGTTATATTGAACAATATTTTCTATGCCAGTGGAACATATGCTCTAATACCCAATCATATTCTCACAGACGTAAGGTAAGTCAAAGCATTTGTGTCCGCCAAACAGTTCACTCGGCAGAAATGGTAGACTTGACACTATATGGATTGGAATGATTACGGCAATTTCTAGCAAAAGTATACATAATATTAGTATTGAACCGTTATATAGAGTTAGTTATAGTGAATAATAGTTTCTATAGCAGTGTAGTATAATGCTGTAATACCTAATCATATTTCCTCAAAGTTTATCAGTACGGAATCCAATACTTATTTAGCGTTTTGAACAGTAATTGTGATACGTCTAGGATCAATTGGATTAGTGGCTTTAGGAAACAGATTCATTTAGGGACAATTCACTGCAAATTCAATGAGAGGGTCGTAAGAACAAAATCGCTATTTTGAGAAAACAAGAAACTATCTGAAAACTTCTCTTTACTTAGGGAAAAACAAGCTTTTGAACTTCAGTTTGGTCAACATGACCTGTTCCTATTTTCATGCAAATAGCCTCATAAAAACTCCTTGTGATTTAGATTTTTCTCATTCTAAGCCAGCGAATTAATCACAGAATATGCTAATTAGCTAGACACAGTGGTTGTCATGCAAGACGAGACTATTATACGTATATTGGTCAGACAATTTTGTTGTAGTGGTACCAGTGACGAAACTGATGCGTATTGTATGGAATCTGTCGTATTTTTTCACATTGCGCAAGGATAATATTTACTGCAAAAGAAAGCTAGTCAGACACCGATGAACAAATTGCTGTACGAGATCAATGCACATGCATATCCAGAATTGGCCTCTACAGCCACACAAGAAGATGTTCATCAACAACTTCTCAAGACGGCGCTACTTTATAGACACCGACTCACTGCGTCTGCCGGATGCAAACTTTACTACTAGTATTATGTGTGAAAGTGTGCTATTATACAATGTATAAATCAGGTCATAATTGAGAGACATCGATGTCAGAGGTTAATACTCGTACATTTGGTTGACATATTTTAGTTTATTACCACCATCAAACACACGGACAATCAACTTACAAAGACTTTCCATCAAGATTTACTGCAGGAGTAAAGAACTATACGAGAAGTTCATTAACAAATTGATACAATACGGCCAAACTACAATGACAAACATAGTTATTTTATTGCCAATTGTCTCCAAATTGGACTTGAAGTAACCTCGTTGACAGGTAGTGTTGCTATTTCGTCCTAGTATACGGATTTGCTTCATGCTGGGTTTTTTGTTTCCGTTTATCGCGTTACAACGTCGGTGTCGATGAAATAACCTCAGCGATCAACTAACTAAGTCTCAAATTTAACAATTGACACAAATTGTACTTTTAAAAAATGCCTTTATACTAATTGTGATAGTGTTGGTGGTAGCCTGCTGAATATCGTATAGATTTCTTCTATTTTTTCTAGACCTGAAACACGCAATGTAAACGTCACCGCTGTGACTATAGGTGTTCTAATGCGACCTTCATCTCTTTCATATCATTTTTATTTTATTTTAACACCAAAGTATGACTGCCAGAACTCTTCCTGATAGTAATAGTTTACATACACTACCCAAAAGTTCTAACCCGCCACCATAATAATGTGTTATAATTTTGTTAATACTGCACGTACTCTCATGAAATTTTGCATACCAATACTTGAATAATACTTGCATTTAATTATTGATTCATTTTTGCAGATAAAAATTGCAGGTTCCTGTGAATGAAAACGGAAATAATCATTAAAATAACAATTCCAAACGAAATAGAAAATCATTTTAAATCATTTTTGTGATAAAAAGCAAAACTAAAGGCCGCAACTTTATCAAAACTGACATCCCGACAGGTCAACCGCGTTCTGTTCGTGCCAAATTCAACATGTTAGGTGTTTTTCGCGTAGGATAATTATCTTCACTAACACCAAAACCGTACATAAACACGTGCTTTTCGACGCGCATGCATTACACGTATAAATTCTTCTAGATAACGTAACAAGTCTTAAACGGTGAATTAGACCGTAAGTAGGCCAAAATAAACAAAATGTTGGCTTCATTGGATATTCATATGTCATTATGTGAAATTTCGCGTGAATAAATGCATTATTAAAAAATATTAATAAAATAAAAAATGTCAACTAGGAATTGTGTTCACAGTGGTTTTTCGTAATCTCATTAGTGTTCCTCTCGAGTCAGTTTCGGCATTTTATGTGTTTTTCAAGATGAACAGTCATCAGTAATGCCTATTTTGTTTATGGGCGCGTGAATTCTGGTCCACATGCATTGCACATGCAAAAATGCATTTTTAGTATTTTTTACGCAATACACCGAATGCACTGAAATTAACTGCAAAACGGTCAAAATAAACCAATACTCAGCTGCAACTCTTAATCATGTATCGGTATGCGAAATTTCAGGTCAATACATGCATTTTTCACAAATAGGGAATGAAATATAAATTGACGGGTTAGAACTTTTGGGGAGTGTATACATGTACTGTAGATTTCAGTGGGATTTTCCCCTAATTCATGCTTGACTTTGTCACTGCGCGATTGTTCGTGTTATTCAATAACATTACGACGTAGTGGATTGTAGAACATTCAAATGTAGTGTTTACTATCCGTAACTTTAAAATGTCATCAAATCGTCTGCGTACATTGTTTTGTAAAAGCATGTTTTAAATAGAAAGTTTAACTTAAAATGATGCTATCAGTAGTGAAAGTAATGACACAAAGTGAAAAAAGCGGGTCCGCGTAACCATGGTTATTAAAATGACGGGTTTACTTATAATTTATGAAAATGTTTTGAAATATTTACCATCAGGTGACAAGATAATTCCAATTTCAAATGGCATGTTTATATATACAACATTATCTACATTATCTAACATTACAACAATATCTACAACATTAATCGTTTTACAGCAAAAGTCTATGCAATTTCTGAACATCCCTCGTAAAACACAGCCAATGTATATTCATACTTACAAGTTCACATAATCTCACATAAATTCATACATTTAAGTTATACTGATACTTTTTGCACATATTCGCAAATGTTTCTAAATTGAATTTCTTGTAATTTAAAGAGTTCAGCTTCAAACTGCTTCAGACCTAATCAAATGTTAACGAAGCTCCCATTTATTAGAATGACATAATTATAATTTGGTTACAAACACTACACATAACGTATTTTCCGAAGACATGTTTCCCAAGGCAGGAAACTTTATTAATTTGCAACAACAAATCCATTCAAATTGTGCGAATTAATTCGATTCAATAATTAAAATTCAATGAACCTGATCAAAGAATATAATGTAAAATTTTAATTGATCCGCTTTAATTTAATTTCTAGGCCTCAGTGCTTACTTAAAGCAGTCACGTGCCACATACTTGATGAATCACGACCAGTTCAGAGAACCTGTTAACACATTTATTGTCCATCATTAATTGATTGTGCTCTTACACATTTTCAACATCAATTATGGTGATAGCATTCGTTACGTCATTTGAATGATTTGAAATGTCATTTGGTAAATTATATATTTTTTATTTTATTGAATACAACTGATTGATAAATTTGTTTAATTATAGTAAGAATTAGTGGATTACTTTTAAGTAACTCTTCCGTCTGTTTTTTTTTACCTTGACACCAATAATATATTTAGGAAGATTTTATGTTGATATTGTGATCAGGGGTCATCTTTGACCTAATTCGCAATTTTATGTATTGTTATAAAATTGATGTTCATAATAAATCTTGAAATGTTGTTTTTCATTTACGTACATAATTAATTGTCTTACAGAAAAAGTATAACATATACTTGATTACAGTTACCGAGTGCGTTTCAATGCTTCCGCCCCGAGAGTCAAATGTTTAAAACATGCTTTAAGTCAGTTATGATATGGCCGATTGAAGAGTCGTAATGGTTGCCGAGTGATTTCCTATCTGAAGATTGACATTAAAAGATTAGAGACGGTGGAACGGTGGCCGAGTGGTTCTCTACTACCAATCCGGAGATTTCTGTTTCGAATCTCGGCCGGGGCGCTGGAGATATCAGAAACGCTTTTCTGTGTTTCCCACTCAACTAGATATGAACTGGTTAGGATACCCAGAGGAAGCCTCTGCTGTATTGGTGATATACACTGGGAACGTTAAAGAACCAAGTAGTAAGTAGTCTAGTCGGAAATTCGCAGCGCACCTGGATTCTTTGTATCACATAAACATTATGTCAGTTCCCTCGAAGCTGCAGGTCATTGGCCGAATAAGGCAGGGATAAAACCGAATGGCCACGCTCAACGGTGAATGTTCAAAACTGCCTTGCGTTCCTATGAACATGTTTTAAACAGCCCTGTTCACAATTAGAATGCCAAAATTATTCCTAAAAAGTTTGACTAATGACAGTAGGCTTTTCACGTTCACATGACCTTGGATTAAGATAATATTTTGACCTGTTACACCAGTATGAATCCTGTAATATCAAGTCTACAGAGATATCTCCTAATAACGTTCTAAAACATAATTGACAAAATAACACCATCTTCTCTTCCCTAAGATCAAGTTAACATCCTAAAGTTAAAACCATTTCACGAATAAATTTCAATCCAATATTCTAAAAGAGTATCGACGTTTTTTGCCAGACGCTCATAACACGGTTTAACTGGAAAACACTGTAGGGAGTCATGTTTCTAACGTTTCAAACGACACACAGTACGAACGAAAGCGACTTGGTACGATAAGGGTGTTGCAAATTCCAAAGTCATTCTTATGAAGTTATCTATCAAACGTTTTCCCAAGACATATTTGCGACAGTAACAACTTGTTCACTAATCATATAATCACATTCGGTTTCTCCGCAATATTTCCCAAGAGCATGTTAACTCATAAATCAGACAAAACGTTTAGTAGTATGGAAGTAAAAGTCCCTAGACAGTAGACACCAACCATGGCAAGACAGAAGACAAAATAGTAAAGTCTGACCCTGGGGATAGATTGAGGAAGCATCAACGTAGAAGGCGATAAACAAATAGAACCTATGTGTACGCTGCCCTATACAGGTCGGGTTAGTTTCCATATCCATTAACGTTAGCATGTTGAATTTAATATTGCCATTTGAATTAAACGTTCTCATGAACATCCCTGGTACAATCATGCATTTGAATACGTAATTGTCTGAATGCAACAATGGATGACTGTTTGTTGTATTAGGTATTTATCTGTTCTGTATACAGCGTGTGTTCCTCTTCTTGCTATAAAATTACGTGTCGTCGCTGCTCAATAATAATGTTAAGTACAGACATATACACATCGGTGATTATTCTAACCAAATTGATGTCGACTACGTTGTCAGAAACACTCTTCTATTGAACGGAGATTCGCCCCAGTATCTATGATTGTGCAGCATTTATTGTCCGTGATGACTTGTGAGACATAGGCGAATACGTATTTTTTACAAATGAATTTCAGTAGCATATGAAATACGTATTTGAGATAACATTTTCCACTACATTCTTGTATTGGTACTTACTTAATTATATAAGTTACAAACTGAATACCCTAATTTGAAGTTCAGCATATAAAAGACAGACACTGGATTCTATACTCTCATACCGTACTGGAGATTAACCATCAGGAATAGAAAGAGAGGATAATCAATAAAAGTTTTAGAACATTATTACAAAATCGACCTAAAAGGAAATTACTACAAATCAGGCCGAATTTAACAAACAAATTTTCTACAACTATTTAAAATCACATGAAACGTCTACATTTTCTCGTGAAATCCTAAATATATCGGAATAATTAATTGTTCTCTTTTGTTGGTATTAGTTACCTTACTCTGAGAAAAACAAATACCTTAACCCTAGGCTAGCCTTATACATGTACTGTTACAGTGTAGTAACGTAATATACTTGATCGTATGATGCATGTATAATACCTCAATTCTTGATTATTCTGATAATGGAAATAATCTGACTGAAGAGTACACAGTTATTGATCATGCCAATATATGCCAACTCGTACATCATGAGTTATCTTTCTTAGAAAACTGCCTAGTGGTAATTTAAAGTTCCGGGGTTCGCCCATTGGACTCCACGTAAGACGACACGTCGTTAGAACAAAAGGAGTACAAATTAGCCACAATTTCGATGGATATTTGCTTCACAATCGATCTAATATAAATTTATATAAAGTGTACTAGGGGGCTAATTTGGGGCTTTGCACGACGTCAGTTCCATACATGGTACAATGAACCAAACAAGGCGACATAATGTGATACGAAACAAGCACATGTTCGTCACTCACTTGTACATATACATGTTTTCTGGCTTGTAACAACCATGAACGTAAGAATTATCTTCACAAAATCGGATGTGATTGTTTCTAGTATCAGGACTTTGTCTGTGTGTAAGATAACTTCATACTTTATGACAAACTCCACCCTTACAGTCGTGCTTGTTGTGTTGCTCGAGAGATGTACATTCGTAGGACTAGATTGATCATAAGATCATCGAAGAAAATTCTTTTTATTTTGTTGGCCCCAGATAAACATGTCTTTTAATAGAGTGGTAGTCAGGACGTCGCACAAGACAAAATCCAATGTAAAACGTCTGATATCCATGACTTTGCACAGTGTAAATACATCTGCATTAATACATTCATGTTTTCGTTTTAATGTTTTAGAGATTCAAGATATGATCGAACATACTGTTAATTGCTATATGAGTAAACAGAAACTAACATACACGAGTCAAGTTTTTCGATGATTTCTTGATTTCAAATGCAACAACTACACTTCTTAGCTAGGAGCTATTTTGTCAACATTCGAAGAATCATTCAGCGGTTTAAGGTTGCCATATTCCATTATTCAAATATTTTTTATATCAAATTAGGAGACCAAGACATCTGGTATTAACACCAGCTCCTAATGCAAAATCATTAAGCGGCTTAAAGTTTCAATTTTTCAGTATTCAGTTAATGGAAGTTTTTGAATCCAATAAGGACCGACTTTTATTGGAACAATTTTAGTGAACAGGATATTTCCGTAGTTAAATTTTAATTTCCGAAATAAATCGAATTTTGTTTTTATTCTAGAAATGATTTATTCACAACAGACATTTTATAGTTGCAATCTGGGTTAATATTCTCGTTAAATTGCGTTTGTATCAGACTGATTCAATTACACCATTCCCTGTACTGCATCGCTTTAATGAACGTCAGTTAGCCATGCTTCTTCTAATCACATCTTGTTTCAGTGGATGGAGCAATAACCACACAGCGATAAAAGGAGAATTATATACGTAATGCAACCAATACTCATATAATCCTACATCATGATTAAACCATTTAACAATGAATGTTCATATCTGATGTCATTTGATCATACGAAATATCGGTTAATTGTTGAATCAAGAAAACACTTCCAGACTGTAGTGGTTATACATGTAACAGCTTTCAATAAGGACTCGCATATTAGCATCCATACAGCGCTCGTAGAATATTAAAATGGGAGTATAGTCCCTTTGCGCTGAAAAAAATCGTCTAAAATTTAAATTTCTGAAAATCTATTCATCAGATGTGTGTAAAAATTTACGTGGAACCATAATTATATCCTACCCACTTCCATTCCAGATTTCATAATTTTTAATTACTTATTAAAACCAGTTTGTTCTTTATTGTATATTGAAATTACATGTTTTTGGACACTTTAACGCAGAGAGGTAATCTGGTATTCCATTGATGTTTTACGGTATTTTTTTACCGTTATAATCAGTAATTGACATTGGTGTAACGAAGGCGGAATTTTTGAGACCCGTATCAGTCGGATTAAATACGTAAATCTGCCGTTAGGCGTGTCACGTGACCATAAAATTGGCTGTTGCATGTATCGAGTCTTCTAACATGAAGTTTCATCGTAAACTACAAATATTTTACATAGAACTTATGAACAAAAAGTTTTTTCCACATGTCCAATGTTGCTTAGATTACATTGTGTATTAGGTAGATACATTTTATTCACTCGTGCAAAATCTCATACTTGTAGGAGCAGTTAATACTGAGCAATTTTTATTTTAGACGATTTTTTTCAGCGCAAACGGGCTATAACAAAACATCTTATTACAGCAATGTTTATTGTGCCTTTTTGTGGTTTCACAAAATGTCATCTGGCAATTAATTACCTAATGCAGGACACTGAGCAACATACGTCAACCATTAAGAACCATCTATACTTCTAAAATGAAAAAAATGTCTTGCTGTTCTTATTTGGTGTAACCGAAGGCGACCATGTTTTGAATATAGCTCAGTTTAAGACGCCTACAGTCTAGACTATACTGTATAATGACACTAAGTGCTCGTTTCATAATTACCTTGTTATTTTCATGACCCGAATGACAAGTGCCCATCGAACGTGATCTTGATTTAACAGAGACAATCAGTGAAGCCAGGCTTTACAAGTGCAGGGCAGTTCTACAGAATTACTGGACAGAAACATTAATGCGTGAAAATTAGAATACCAGTTTCAAGATGGGATAATCAAGCAATAATCAATGGCAAGAAGGCCATCAGGGAAGAATTATTATTGAACTGCTAAATTGAAATAAGAAATGAGAACATATTGGCCATATCAGCACATTGAATTAAAAAGTCAATGTGGGAAAACCTTCACTGCTATTCACACGGTACGAATGAACTTCAAGTATAATAAAGAAGGAGATACAAAAACTCCACTAATCTGATAATCATATTACAAGCTAAACAAATGGAGAAATCTAATAATCTATTATATTTAAACATGGGGCGGAGACGTGATTGCATTTCAAGGAAAAACTTTGAAAAAATTTGGCAAAACCTATAACGTTGAATTGTGAAAGTTTCGTTATCTGCCTCGTATTTTACGACATCGTTTTTATTAAATATTCTGACTGACAGTTCTCCGGAATGAATGCCGTAATAAGTCACCAGGGAGATCACCGAACGCAGCATCATCTAGGGAATCGCATACCCCTTTATTCTCTCAAATCAAGTCTGCAGGTTAAAGTTTTTCAACTAGATCTTTAAATCCATTTCAGAAGAAAATTGACGTTTTTCTTGGATGCTACAAACTAGGTTAAACTGTAAAACACTACAGGGAATTGGTTCCAACATTTAATCAAACTACTCAGAACGTAAGCGATTGGGTACGATAAAGGTGTCGCAAACAGTTGTTCTTATGAGGTTACCTATCAAACTTTTTTCCCAGACATATTTGAGACGGTAACAACTCGTTCACTAATCATATAATCACATTCGGCTTTTCCACAATATTTCCCCAGAGCATGTTCAATCATAAATCAGACCAAACGTTTAACGATACGGGACTACAAATGCTCCAAGACTCCAACAGTAAGAAAACAGAAGACAAAACAGTATAGTCTGACCATAAGGATAGATTTAGGAACCGCAACAGGAGAAACCGATAAAATTGTTCGATCGTTTCTCGAATCACTAAAACACTAATGAACGTATTTATAAATGCACATGTATTAACACATCAATCTCCGATGTCATACCTATACAATGCCATCCATGCAGCTGCCGTAATCATGTCATCCGACTTGGCATATAATGTCATGATTAATAACAGTGTATCATACAGCAAGAATATCTCAAATATAAGAATTATTGACGAATTATATCATATAATCAAGTAAATTACGTTACTAAGAGTACAAATATAATGCTCGCCTAAGGTAAACTCATTTGTTTTTGTCTGAGTAAGTTAACTAATACCACCAAAAAGAGAAAAATATTTCTCAGTCTTCCGATATATTTTGGATTTCAAGAGAAAAATGTAGACGTTCCGTGCAATATCAATTAGTTGTAGTAAATTAGTTTGTTAAATTCGGCTTGATTTGTACTTTTAGGTCGATTATGAAAAAAGTTCTAAAACCTATATTGATCCCTCTCGCTTTCTATTCCGGATGGTAACAATCTCCAGCAGGGTATGAGAGAATATAATCCATTGTCTTTCTTTTATATGCTTAGCGTCAAGGAAGGGGGATTAAGTTTGTATTCCATATACTTATGTCAGTGCCAATACAGAAATGTAGTCGATAATTCAATTCCACTTGTGAATTTCATATGATACTGAAATTCATTTGTAAAAAGATTTTATATTATTTTGACAATTGTATTCGCCTGTGTCTCACAAGTCATTACTGACAACAAATGCTACAAACCCATACCTGGGTGAATGTCCTTTAGATAGCAAATTGTCTTCCTACAAGAGGAGTGTTTCTGACAACGTTGTCGACATTAATTTCGTTAGAATAATTACCAATGCGTATATTTCTGTACTAGAAATTATTATTCAGCAGCGACGAGACGTAATCATGTAGAATAAAAACAAACTAACGTTGTCCAAAGAAAAGATAAGCACCCAATTCAGCAAATTGCCATCCATTATTGAATTCAGACATTTACGTGTTCAAATGCGCGGTTGTTCTATCAATGTGATATGTCACCATGTATTCTCGTGCTGCACAAGTTTTGTAATTGTTTATTTAATTATCAATATATATGTATACACAAGTACATATACATTCCAGTCCAATGTGCCTTTTAGGACCGCTTTATCCATTGGAGGTATTTAACGAACTATCATCATCGATCACTTATTAGCTGATAGCCTGGTTTCCGACGTACTTAGTGATGATAATTAGTTAAATACCCACGATGGATGCCGCCATCCCACATGCACAATGCGTCTATGACAAAACACATGTCGTCAATAAACGTGGGTAAAGAACATACATTATTTACCATGTAAATATAAACTTACTTACATTAGTACAAGTTTTCGAATACACATGATGCAATACAACTACACTCCTTACATAGAAGTTCTTTTGTCAACATTGGAAGACCAAGAAATCTGGTATTAACAACTGCTCCTAATGCAAAATCATTAAGCGGCTTAAAGTTTCAATATTCCAGTATTCAGTTAATGGAAGTTTTTGAATCGAATTAGAACCGACTTTTATTGGAACAATATTAGTGAACCGGATATTTCCGAAGTTAAATTTTAATTTCCGAAATAAATCGAATTTTGTTCTTATTCTAGAAATGATTAATTCACAACAGACATTTTATAGTTGTAATCTGGGATAATATTCTCGTTAAATTGTGTTTGTATCAGACTGATTCAATTACACCATTCCCTGTACTACATCGCTTCAATGAACGTCAATCAGACATTACTTATAATTCAACCTTGTAAGATTGGATGAAGCAATAACCATGCAACCATAAATAGAAGAATTATATACGTAATGCAACCAATACTCATATAATCATACATCATGAATAAACCATTTAACAATGAATGTTCATATCGGATGTCATTTGATCATACGAAATATCGGTTAATTGTTATAAACCTCCATACATGTATTCGTCGATTTAACAACAAATGGTCACATCTAATACCATTTGATCAAACACAAAACTGTTGAGTGTTAAATCACGAACACAATTCATAACCATATCGTTTATTACAAAAATGACAGCTATCGATAAGGACCCCACATATTAGCATCCATAGAGCGCGCCTATTGTATCAGAAATGGGAATAAATCAAGTTTCTAAAGACACTTTATACATCTACATTCGCACATTATAACCTTTTTGTCATTTAAAAAATGTCATGTAGAAACACGAAGGCTTCAGTGACTGTCTTCCAAATATTAGGAACCTTCTCAACTTGTTAGCCTTCTAAAGCGAAAGTACTCCGCTGTTTTTGTTTTGTTTTAAAAATACATAGTACATGACTACAGATGGCATTCTACAGGGCCTAGAATTTATAGAGAATAAACACTGCAATTCTACAGGGCCTAGAATTTATAGAGAATAAACACTGCAATTCTACAGGGCCTAGAATTTATAGAGAATAAACACTGCAATATAACGACTGCTTGAAACCAATATGTATGACCACTAAATGACTAAAAATGATTTGCTTTCATTTAGTCTAGTGAACTTAGTGACCTTAGTGATCCAGTTATTATATCCAAAATGACATTGTCGCGATTTTGACACTATCATTTTATTGAGACAATCAATGTGGTCAGGTTTCACAAGTGCAAGAAAATTCTAAAGAAACACACGCGGAACCATTAATTATGGGCGAAAAAAGACCTTGAATTAATGCATGACAAGAGGAACGTCAGGGGGATAATTATTATTGAACTGTTGAATTCAAATAATAACCGAGAAAACATTTAACCACATCAGCACATTCAAGGTCAATGTCGAAAAGAGCTTCTCCACGCATATTCCAATGGTATGATCAGGTATACAGCTACAGGGTTAAACAAGTTACAGTTTGCTTGCACTTTTATTGGAATCTAATTGACACAAGAAAGATGGAGTTTGGTAGTTGTTTATCTTTATTTTTTTATATCAGTTCTATGATGGTCATTGTTGGGTGTGTAATTGTGGTCTCCGGATTTTCTGTTTTGTGTGTGCACTGTTCGTGCTTTTCGTGCGCTATTGTTGCTACCTGTTCGATATGTTATTAATTCATTCTATGTTCCCATACCTTTAGATTCCATCAGGAATGATAAGAGTAATTAATATACAAAATGTACATGCACACAGACATCTAAAGCCACACAGAAATGGCGGCAGCTCCTAGCCACATGCAAGAGTCAGACATAGAACCAACCATCAATATCCCTAAAAAGCATATTTCAAGCAAGCCTATATACTCACCGAACAATGAATGACATACTATGGACTATGAATTTCGTGCATAAGTAACCATTAAGGGAAGTAATTATGAATGATAACTACACTGTAGTTAATTACGGAGAGACTTTTTAGTTATAGAACTGGTTTCACACACTATAAAACTTCGTAAAATCATTACACAGTAGAAAGGACAAGCAATTCGCTTTAATCATGTCTATTATCCTATGCTGGGGGTAATCAAGGTATGCACCTATCATCGGGAGTTCATCGGTTAGGCATAAGTCACACCTTATCAGATAAACAGCACAGTGATAGTGTGTAATACCAAATATATCACGTACAAGTAGTGAAATAGCTTCCGTATAGGTCAGATATTTAGCCCTATAAGATAATTTGAAGTGTCAGCGCACACATGCAAGGACCATTAAACTAGTCTCTCTACTATTATACCGTCAATAATCAGATAAATATTAGTCGACCAAAGCCTAATGTCTTCATCCTATTGTGTCATGTCTGGTACTGACATTTTACCGTCCCCGGTTGTCATATTCACTTGTACACCAGTACATACGTGTAACAGATTGCATCAAGTCTAAGCCTGAATAAAGCTGCGATATGCAACGAGCAAGTGATTTGTAATACAGCAAACATAAGACACGTTTCTAAACCACTTAATTCAATGTTTTGTAAGTACCATTGCAGACGCATTGATTTCTGTATCTGACAGGACCAGTTCTGAGACTATATGATAAACATATTGCAAGGAATATTGTCCCCATATATACTAGTATGTGTCTACATCTACTGTGTGCAGTTTAAACCTTATATTCAATTTAGTGCTGCCAGCATTTATTCAACACTTATTTATGACTAAAACGTTTGAGAAAGTACATTTTGTAATAGGAGAACACAATTAAAGTTCCAGGAGTTTCTTACTAAAACTATTTCAGTAAATACAAAACAAAAACAATGCTGCGGTATTGTGGTTTCTGGGTAGATAGCCTGACCTGTTTGGAGGTTGTTTATCTAACCATCTAACCAAGTGGTACGTCTATCTTCACAATATCTGGATTATATAAAGGAATTAACTGAGAAAAGACTCATCGCAACAGTGGCCAACACATACACATCCTAAACTAGTTTAAGTCCAGTAGTGACATTAGTGACATTTCTAATTGTCCCTACCAAAAGCGAAAAAGACTACAGTCGACAATCTTTTGAACGTTAATCACAAGGTTAATGTGTACTTCGTTTATTTCAAAATGGCAACGTATACTGTTTCTGTAGAGTGTTACTTTGTGGGTTGTCCCTAAGATGTGTGGTCGAGCTTGATATACGTTCTTGTCATTGTTTTATTATCATGTTTTTCTTTGGGGCTCACTTACAGAAGGTGTTAAGTGTCGTGTCGTGTGTAAAATGCATCCCCGTACTTCACTTCATAATTACCTCCCTTTAATTCGAAGTCCACAGTGTGTCATTCATTGCACGGGGTGAGACTATAGACTTGTATGAAATGTTCAGTTTTGGCATATGGATGGTTCGTGCTATGTCTGACTCTTGCGTGGCTAGGCGCTCGATTGTCTGTACGCTGCATTATTTACAAGAACTTGTAATTTGTTATTCGTGTCCGCTCTGTAACTTTGTCATTTCCTATTAGATATTTATAATAATTCTTAGTACAATTGTTCACCACATCAAATCGATTTGTCATGCGCAAGACTAAGGTCCCTAGCTCAAAGGTCAAGGTCATACTTAAAAGTTATAAGGCAGAGAAGAATACAAATCTTGTCTGCTTTGTTACTTTGTTATTTCGTTCTGGATTTTAAAATAACTTGGTAACTTTCACATTTCAACCCGGAGATCCCTAACTCAAATGGCAAGGTCACACTTAAAGACTCAGCTCTTGTATTGTGGTCAATGTACGTCACATTTAAGCAATAGCAACTTTATTTCAAATGATTCCATTTGCGTCACTTTATATTTAGGTGTATGAAGACAGCTTTAAGCGGTTGCATCCGTGTCCTGTGGACACATTTCTAGTTTTTCGTTTTGTGTGTGCTCATTTTTGTTCATTTCGTGATCTGCTATGTCTTCCCTGTACGGTTTGTTATTATCGTTTTGTTAAACAAATGTCACTACAAATTAACTGATGTAAAATAAATGACTTAAACTAAACTCATTTTAAACCATTAGATAATATAAATAAAAATGTATGGGAAAATGGTTTTCACTGTAATCAATTTGCTTCGTAGAAATATTGTAATAAAGACACCGTCTTCAAGGAGTAACTGGGGAATCAGGAATGCAAAGTTTCAACAGTTATTAATTAACCAGTAAAGCTTACATCGTAACTTTTATGACAATTTGGTTCATAACTTGAAATCAGTATGCCACAAACCCTTTGGCGACTGGTCGTAAAAAAATTACGTACATTTTAAGTACATTATTGAGAGAGAGAACATAAGTCGCTGAGGGAGCTGTAGCAAGGGCTTATATCTTTATGGAGTTTAATACAGTATCCAGCATATAAGATTACGTACTGCTTTAGCTTAATCCCTGAAGACGCCAGTCAGACAATGAAATGAGATATAACACAAACTGAATAGTTTCGACAGTAAATATTTGGGTCAAAAAGTAATCTTGTTTCAGGGTATAAAATACTTCAATTTTACACCATATCACTCAGTAGCATGAAATGTTAGGTATTCGGACGTTTGTTTGCAAGACAAATGTTTAAAAGTCATGCGTACTCATATGCACAATTCAAGTACCTGCAGTAAACGTATTTGAATGAGCAGTCACCAAATGCATATATCACTCCGCCCATTATTAGTCGAGAGTTTTTTGACGGTTTCAATGTGAATTATTTGGATTATGTTATGCAACTATTTGATTTAACTTATAATGAACCACATATTATATATATATATATATATATATATATATATATATATATATATATATATATATATATATATATATATATATATATATATATATATATATATATATAGTAGTAGTAGTAGTCCTTCATTAACAACTTCCTGATTTTATGTATTGACATTATCTGCGGCATGGAGAACGGTTTTTAAAATGTCATTATTTTCGGTAACTATTATAATTCCATAAAGCTAAGAAAGGATAAATATACTACAGGGAATGTCGCACTCTCACGCGACAATACCACAAAACAAGATTCTCATGGAAACAACGCCGGCACACCATGCATTAATTTTATATGAGAATTGGAAAGGAACAACCCTTTATCGTGAGAAACAAGAAAGGTAAAACAATAAGATAAAATGAGAATCGTACATTTTCATACGACGCAATGTCGATGTTTATATCGTTTAGAATTAGTGTTTACATTTTATTACAAAGAAAACATCAAGAGACTTTATCCAGTTTTAATCCAAATTGGCACATTGATAAAGTATGTTTACAGCTTTAATAACTTTCTATTATTTTGTTGGATATTTTTTTAACTGATATATGAGTATGGTTACAAGTGTATGGTATATTGCTTATGTTGTGACACCGTGAGAGGTTTACAAATATTTCCCTTCGGATTTTGAAATCAATCTTCTTGATGCAATCAATATTTCTCAAAATGAAATGGAGTAATAAGTTTGAATCACGATTAAATAACGGAACATAATGAGAGTATTGTCGTACCTACAGAAATTATTCCAAGACTCTGGTGAAGGCTTCCATTAAATCGTAAATCATCCAAATACCATTTTACAGTTTACACCTAAAACTTTGCAAAATTGTGATATCCACAGTTTGAATATTCTGACTGAACGCACTTTTTCCATTAGCGTAAATCAACAGCTAAATGCACAAACTGCATTAAGATAGCCTTAACATGCTATCAACAGTGAGTAGTAATTCACTAAATATTGGAAAATTCAACGATTGTTCAACAAGACGCGATAGAAAATCGGACGATTAGAATCATATAAAGAGACGACTCTGCAAAGTGATGTGCTTCGTGAATCGAAATATAAGTGCATGCGCAATGATAACAATAATACATGCATTTGTATAAAGTGTATACTGTGGGTCTAGAGAGTTATGAAGAAGCTCTCAACTGTATTACAGTTATAATTGTAGGTGGTCCCTCTATGTATATATAATTAAATATCTGGAAAAACTTATGTAGCAGTATTGAACATATTGACAGTTTCTGGAACAACTTGAATGCGGAAACTATTTGTTTTGCCTAAAAGCGTGAACTTGGTAATAATAAATAGGCAATTTTACCTTTGAAAAGTCATCGCCTCCCAAAAACTGAAGTAACGTCCAACTCGTATAACTTAATTATCCGACGACTAGGAACTATACGACAACCCGGGTTAGTAACATTAGTAGTCGAGAGACCAGGGCCCGGAATTACAACCAATAATTACACTAAGCCATCAACACTCAAATATTAAAATTCGCTTTTTGAGGTACATAGCAACTTTTTATGAGAGTCTGAAGTGGTTATAATATATATATATCAGCTCAATATACCACATTTGCAATATTTGAGTGATGAGTGTTGAGTGTAAGTATTGGTTGTAATTCCGGGCCAGATCAGACAACTGTACGAGAGACTAGTTTATACATACATTAGTCATGCTGTCATATCTATATGCTGGGAACTTTCTTACTCTGTTTTTTTAATTAAAGGCTTATACTGGTCATAGATCGCTCACATGGATCACAGGAGTTTTCACTAAATAGTATACACAATTATAAAGCAGAACCGTCCCTGTAAAACATATCTTGTAAAGTTCATTGAGTATCCTAGAGGATAATTTAGAGGATCACAATATTGACATGTCCAAGATTTAATAACGAATCTATGCTAAAACAAGTGTAACGAGAATATCTATGAGCAGTTCTCCAGGAAAACAGGGGCTTAACAAAAAAAAACGTAAATCATTATAATACTGCGTTAGAAAGAGGAGACAGTTAAGGAAAATTTTAACAAAATATATCATCCATTGACAAACATATAGACTTTCAAAACTGACCACTAAGAGTAAGATATAGTACTATATTATTCTATTACTTAAAGTTAAATTAAAGGACATTATTTCTCTCTTCTCATTTTAGACCCTTTTCTCAATCCTATAAGGTAATTACCATTATAACGTCACGTGGCCAGGTTTCCATGGAGTACAGCTCATATTTAATTTTCCTCTATATTAACATAAGCAAAGCGGTCTTGTTTACGACGAATCAAGAGACACAGGCCATCTAGGGGACAAATTTATGCACTTTTATCAATATCCATTCTCTACGGTATATGCGTTCAATTAATGTGAACGGTGATCAATAAGGTGAGTTCACACTATGTACGTGTGTACTAGCGTTGATCGGCGTTTCAAATTTTGAAAAAATGAGCCCAAACGACGGTGAAATTACGCTTATGTAATGTTTGTCCTTGTAACTTGCACTTGTTATTCGTATTGCTGCCTTCCCTAACTGTCAGATTCGTTATTATATTTTCACGTAGCTCATTCGTACTCGGGTGAGCGAAGAAATTCAATCATTAAATACATGCAGCAAAGTTTACAGCTGCTTTATTAACGTTTCTCAGTAATAATTTGTGGTTAAAAGACACTGTTATATGGCTTTACACCGGTGTTGATATCAGACATCTCGTGGATAATAGTTATAGTACACACAAGAATGTAATTAATATATTTAATGATGATACGTCAAGATACTTCAATTTGATTAATTCACCAAAGATGCCATACAGAAGCATCAAGAAGATCTCAATGTCACATATAATGAAGTCCTCGGGACGGATCAATGGGAGATATAGAAACACACGCCATTTAAGATCATATCTTTATCGTTTGTGATTCTACTGATATTCATATTTAATGGTACAGTGACAAATGCCAGAACAAAATTAAGAGTCTATTATATCATGTAACGTACTACAAATGTTTGATAATATCTGTAGCATCTGGCACTGCATGCATAAATTGTCAAAAGAGAGGACGTTCAAAGAAATACAAGAAGGCGTCCAAAATTGTCATTGTTTTTGTTTGGCACTTCCAGTTCAAAATGAGGAATATCAGGAAAAAAACATCTAGAAGAAAGCATTTGCTTAACAATTATAGATACAAGGAAAGTATTTTGGTACAACGTGTTGAGATATCTTACAAGGTCAATGCCATTATATACATATCTATGAAGATACAGTTTTTATGAACCCGGGCATAGAGTAAATACTACTTGAGACCAGGCATGATGGGGATCCCACTGAGCTAACTGAATGGGCTAAATCTACACAAACGAAACAAGTCTTAAACTACTCTAACAATTATGGTCGAATATTAGAAGCAAAGGTAACGTAATAGTTCGAAGCGGCTTGGCATACAATCGTTTTCCCGTTAGGTTGTGTGTTGGACATTGTTCCGTGTTATTGTGTTGTTTTGATGTTTTCAGTGCTAGCCTGCATACAAATGAAAAGTATATAGTAAATATTACATGTACTTATAGATAGTGTTATATATATATATGTGCATTCGTTTTCAAAAATGTGAGGAGATAGCAATCCTGGTTGCAGGATGCCTATCTGTTGGCCCATTTCCCTTCGGAAAGTTTTGATCATGTGTTTTGTCATATACATGTATTGGTATTATGATATATGTTAGTTTTACAAAATTAAACCGGTCACTAACGTTGAGTCACCCAACATGGATGACTACGTTACAACATGCATTGTATCTGTTATATATTATCACTGGTCGCTCATAAATATTGTAATACTAGTATACACGTACATGTATGAAATTGTTGATCATTCTAATATTATAACATGTTAATATATTATAGATAACCTATGGACCAATTATGAAAATGATTTCCTGTCCTAGCGTTTGATGAATGAACAAATAATCATCATTGTTAAACAAACGCAAAAAACAAAGATGTAGATTACTAACGGAGTCTAAAACAATGTTATGTCAATGAGCGTTGCAAAATAGCAATCCATAGAGGGGCAAATATATCTTAGTAATACTTAGAAGCTAATGCTCCAATCATTCTACCTCAATTCGGTTGTATTTAATTCATTGTGTTCAACAAAACGACTGTTCAAAGGCACATCATAAACTATTATTTTGAATAAGATCAATAATGAATATGGCAAGTGAAAGTACATTTGATACATTGGAACCCTTCCGTGGAGACTGCAAAGAGTAACAGAAACCGTTATCGTTTAGCGCAGAATTTTTTATTAGCGAAAAACATGTAATGCAATGGTGGACTTGCTTTGCTTTGATTGAAACAGTTTTACAGTATATCGTTTGTTGTGAATAACATGATTTATAAATGAGGATTGGATGTGATGCCAATCTACGAATAATCTTTTCTTGTGGAAAGTACAATTACATGTACACGTTTCCAAAGCAATATTGCTATAACATTGCGAGGATATTGAACTTGTTAAAAGAGTTCGAAATGCAAAGATGGCATATATCACATGTGATTTTCATTTAATGGGTAAACGGAGCTCAAATTACCCAACAATCTACTTTTCCTTGATGGCTTATTTGAGTATTATTGAATAGATGTTGGTTTATATATCCCAGAGGACATCGATCGACATAATAAGTTTGCAGTCACAACGAATTACCATTCCGACGCTACAGAAACTTTCCAAAAGAAACTTAACTGGGAATAAAGAAGAAGTATTTAAGGAAACGGGCTAACCTTTGTTTTGTCTATTATTACACATTTTTACTTTTTCAACTAATGATAATTATCAAAGTTAAGGACACAATACTTTAACATTTGTACAAACATGTGTAGAGGGCAAGAAGGCTAACAGTCGGGAAAAAGGTCGGGAAGAAGTATGTCTTGTAGCAGTCGAATAGGACCTATATCTTGTAGGACCCCCGAACAAGCACAAGTTCGACTTTGGTTCGGGAGAATCAACCATTTGTTACGATCAGGGTCCTCAGATCGGCAATAATGTTCAACGTACCCTTATCAAGAAGTGTGCATCGTAATGAAACAAGGCATTATATTTATAGTGATATATATATTATTTGTAGACGAGGGCTTCGATGTTTTAGGAATAATTGTAAGACACTCGGTGGTAGGCGGAATATCACTGAGGTTAAAACTAGCTGTATTTGAAACTGTCCTTTCAGCGCGCACCGCAATACATGTTACTAGTACTGACTAGTATATGACACAAAACAAAATTTGTAATTGAACACAAACATCATGATTTGGTATACTTTAGTTGCAGACCGAATATTTGCCAAAACAATTTTTATTCTTAATCAAAGTGAGCATATCAACACTATAACTTTTGAAAACATTAAATGCAGACAGTTACCTCTATTTGACTATTATAACATTGAAACAAGCGAACTTTTCATACGAAATAATGATGCGCATAAAGAAGCATATCCAATATCAGTATTTTGAGACTGCAAGCAATGGCGACTAATGACTTTTTTACAGGAGTTGATAAATTGACTTTAAATAATACCCAATAAAGAAACAGATATAACAATAAATTCTCTTCCAGGAAACTAAGATAAAAAGGCGATGGATCTGTTTCCGACGATCTCCATTATTCAAATGCGACATGCACTTATCTTTGACAAATGTACCAGGAACGTCAATGTTCTTTGTGGAACGACCGCGCCTATCGCTTTGTATTAATTTGAATAATGAGAGGCTTAGCATAAGAGTATTGAGTCCGTCAACAATATTGAAAGTACATACATGATATAATCATTCCCTGGCTATTCCAAAACTGTGGATCACTGTGTTGTAACAGTTCCAGAATCATTACAAATATATTATATATTCTATTTTATACAAATAGCATTTCCCCTTTTAAATTCAATTCATTTGCTCTTTTCCATACGGTAATTTGATATAAAGCACGTAGACAATGCAATAGTTTGTCCAACAGAACAGTGTTACATGATCAAGAACTAACATCAAGAAGTTTTTTATGTTTACAATGCATTTGCCATACTAGTAATCCGAATGGTGTTTCCTGCATTGTGATATATTATGTCGCATCAATCGTGGAAACCTTGTAACGTGTCTAATGATTTGTCGAATCGCATACAGACTGTATGACCTTTATGTCAGAAAAAATGTATTACATTGACAACGTGTGAATTTACGTATACGATCATACATCAAGTTGAATGTCCTTGTATCTACGTTCGAGTATAATAAGAATTATATTTGTAACAAATTCGTTTGGATATTTACTATCGCGGATAACTGACAAATTCAAAATGTCGACGTCGCCTTTTAACCGAAACACCACTTGGCTGAATAGTAATACCCAAATTATGTTGACGCATTGGGACTGACATATTTTCTCAATATTCCAAATTACATCATAGAGGATGTTGTGTCGCATACTAAGTTCACTGTCCATTGGGACACATGTTATACTAAAAAGAAATAGATTTTATAATTGTTATAGATTTGTTCGTCTGGTACACTGGTACAAAGATTCAGCATCTAAAGACGGAGATACCTTAATACAATGTATCTACTTAAATAGCTGTTGGGAGTAGGAGTGTATGTCTGCAGATTCCTGGTGTGAACAGATAATGAAACTGACAGAAACAGACACTTAATTTGTGCAGAGAGAACTCGGTGAAGAAAGAAGTGTGCAGTTTCTATAAAGATTCGTACTATAACACAATAAGGACAACACATCTTTGTACAACGTATTTCACTCGTTCTATTTGCTAGCTTGTTTGGTTGATACATTATATGCAAATAAAAACGCAGAGTAAAATATTCTGCTGTTGTCAGAATATATTTATCAGAAAACAAATGTCTTTAAGGAACTCTGAATGGTTGAAAAATAATAATCTGTATAATGATACGCGTATTCTTATGGTGTGTCTATATAGCGTTTTTGTTTCATTACATTTGTAGATATTGTCTTAATCAAATTTCTATATGCATAGTGTTTTGAAGGTATGCACGTTTACTTTAGTTTTTCATATCCTTTTATTGAAACTGTTTTTATGAATATTTTCAAGTTATATTGCGATACATCACAGGGGCCAAAATATCAAATATCATCATTATTTTCGTTGCATATTTATTTATCTAGTTCATTGTAGAGGCTCTTATCGAAATTTGATGTATATTATCAATAAAGTATCCTCGTAAATTAAAGCCTTGATTAGCATCATTATTCGCCAACAAACTATATGGGTATTTTGTATCACATGTAAGTGATATGGGTATGATTTCATAGCTGGTAATATAGGACAAACTAATAAATCAAAATTAACATTAACATTATACGTACTAAAAGATGAATCTGCAATTGCTTCGCACAAAGACACCGTAAAATATATGAGCCAGTCTCTAGGAAAACCTGCTATATTGACATTATGTAATTACTGCATGTAACAAGCTTTTAAAAAAGCTTTCAAATAAGAAAAAATGACATATCAATAGATTCAATTTTAAGTCATTTATCCATATATTACTATATCTTAACTTTAAAATTTCTAATGAATAATGTCGAAATCATTTACTTCGTTGCTATGGTGACCACTTTCAGAAAAGTACACTGATTGAGAAAAACGAGGAGTAAGTTGTTTAAAACAGTATTAGTCTTTTTCTAAATGTGAACATTTACAAGTTGGATGTATATTTTAAAACTGTAACTTCCTTAAAAATCATGATATTAACAAAATTTCTTTTGCATTTTGCTTCATTAAGATTACTCTTTTAAATAATAAAAAATCTCAAAATCAAATGTTTTGTCAAAATAGCAGGTTTTCCTGGAGACTGGCTCATATGTATCTAATAACTCGCAACAGCAGAAAGTTCCAAGTAAAAATCACAAATAAGTTATTACATTTTATGCAGTAGATTTAGGCGGTATGAATATCTATTCAATTTGAAAAACCTAAAGGAAGAAACAGAAGAAACATAAAATGTAATTATAATAAAATAAAGTTGAAATTGAAAGTGTTCCCAGTAGGCTAGTAACAGTATTAGCAGGGAAAAATACGAATTCTTGAAAACTTAATTTCGTACGAGTGATGTTCGATAAGAAATGCAACTCCATGCATAGCTTTGTATTTTCAGGATACTTATGTTTCGAACTTGGCATGTGTATCCAGTAGACTATTGTCTTCTCTTGCGTAAAATTTGGTTTAAATCCATTCATCAGTTTGGTCATAAGGTATGTTTAATAAACACTTACTAATATGTACTAAGCCAAAACGTTTGAAAAACGTCGTATTCGCCAAACTGGCTGAAATTAAACCTTATATAGCGTGGGGGGAAACAAGGGAGTTAAGTGTTGTTTGTTTAATGTGCAAGGTCTGATCGGGAAGCAATACAATAAACTTGACAGTGTCGAAATGAGGCAGTTGTTTGCAGAAAATGATATTCTTTTATTTACAGAGACATGGTCAAGTAATATGTTCAATTATGATGTTGCGGGTTTTAACTTGCACGTATTAAATAGAACGAACAAAAAGAGGTCTGCTAGAAGAGAGAGTGGTGGTATCATTATTTATTTTTCGGACAGACTCAATGGACATGTCGAGTTTTTAAAATCTACGGATGATTGTCTTATATGGCTAAAACTTGATGGTTATTTGTTTGATATTGACAAAGACATTGTATTATGCTTAGCGTACAATATTCCTACTGGGAGCTCTCGTGAAATGCTTATTGAACAAAATATTTTTGAACTTATTTCTAATGATATGTATTATTTTGAAAATGCCTTTGATAATAATTGTCATTTTATAATAAACGGTGATCTTAACGCACGTACTGGCGAACGACCAGATTTTGTTGAAAATGAATACTTATTCCATGTTGATTTATTACCAGACGATTATGTTCCAGATGTAGAACTACCAAGAAAAAGCCAAGTTAAAATGTAAATGAACATGGTAAAAACTTGTTAAATTTTTGTAAAGCTACAGGACTGCGGATTGTAAATGGTAGATGTGGACTTGACAAGAATGTAGGCAAATATACTTGTGTTACCTCTATGGGCAGTAGTGTAGTTGATGTAGTATTATGTAGAAATGACTTTTTTAAATATATTAATTCGTTTGTTGTTAAAGAACCGAATATTGTGTCTGATCATTGTGTTTTAAATTACTCTTTTGGCTCAACAACTGAAGTAAGCTCAAATAAAGTCCCGATAGAGCAAACCACTCATAATAACATACCATATAAATATAAATGGGATGGTCACAAAAAAGGTTTATTTTTGGAAGCGTTAGAAAACGAAGGTGTTAGAGCAAAGCTACAGTCGTTGAGTCATAATATTAATAGTGCAGTTTCAAATGATGATATTGATTTGAATTTGAATGAATTTTATAATACTGTTGATGATGTATGTACTCCTTTATTTAAAAAGAAACTGTTTAATGATAACTCGAGAGAAACAAATACAATGCGTCATACAGACACCAATACTTGGTATGATAATGAATGTTTACAGTTACGTACAGACTTTTATAGATCTTTAAATCGTTTCAGGCATGATAAATGTGAGCAAAATAGACAGAATATGGTTCACACTAGAAGTGAATATAAGAAAACTATAAGAAAAAAGAAATTTATATATGACGCAGATCAGACAAAAAAATTGGAAAAAATTAGATTTTCAAATGCAAAAGAGTATTGGAAATTATTAAAAGGCTTAGCCTCGAACAATAACAGTAATTCTAGCAAATTATCAGCTGATAATTTTGTAGAGTATTTTAAATCTATAAACGACCCAGATTCTGTCTTTTTTCAACCAGATGAGGATATTTTATACTTTAATGAACGGTACATGAATAATGAATTGGAATGTATGTTTTTAGAACTAAATGTTGATTTTTCTACCACTGAAGTTGTGAAGGCCTGTAAAGAGTTGAAAATAGGAAAATCAGCTGGTCCAGATTTTTCATTTATGGGTCACAAGATCGCAATTTCTTAGAATGTATTGTTTTATTGTTTAACAAGCTTTTCGAAAAAGGGTATTTTCCTGAAAAATGGACAGAAGGTTTTATAGTACCGATATTTAAGAAAGGGGACATCAGTGAAGTCGGGAACTATCGGGGGATAACTTTATTAAGTACACTTGGGAAATTGTTCACTCGGGTAATAAACAATAGATTAAATAATTGGGCTGAAAAATACAATGTTTATATAGAGGCACAAGCTGGGTTTAGGAAACACATGGGAACCGTTGATAATATATTTGTTTTAAACGGAATAATCAATCACTTTTTAATTACAAATCGAAAACTGTATGTGGCTTATGTTGATTTTACGAAAGCCTTTGATTTTATAGTAAGAGATATATTGTGGTATAAGTTGATAAAACTAGGTATTAGAGGATGTATTTTAAATATTATTCAATCAATGTATTCTAAGGTTAAGTCACGTGTAAAATATGAAAATACGTTAAGTGAAGATTTTATATGTTTGTTAGGAGTCAGACAAGGCGAATGTCTGTCACCATTTTTGTTTTCAATGTACCTAAATGACATAGAAGAACACTTTGCCCTAAATGGTTTTGATGGAGTTGATATAGGTTTGTTTAAGATATTTTTACTTTTGTACTCTGACGATATAGTCATAATGTCAGAAACTGAAACAGGGTTACAACATGGTTTGAATTTGTTAGAAACATACTGCACAAAATGGAAATTATCGGTAAATGTACAAAAAACGAAAGTCAGGGTTTTTAAAAAGGGAGGAACAATAAGACAAAACATGGAATTTATATATATGGGGTCAAAATTAGAAATAGTTTAACAATTCACATACCTCGGCATTGTTTTTACTACGGGTGGGTCACATACAGCAACTTATGAAGCATTAAGTGGGCAAGCCCTTAAGGCCATTTTCAAACTTAAAAAATATTTAGTAAAATTTCCTAAGATTGCAATTAGTCACTATTTAGACTTGTTTGATAAACTTATTAATCCGATCCTAAGTTACGGAAGTGAAATTTGGGGTTTCAACAACACTGACATTATTGAAAGAATACATTTACAATTCTGTAAACAAATATTGGGCGATAGAATACAAACTCAAAATAATTTTATATACGGGGAACTAGGTAGAACACCCTTGATAAATAGGAGATTGGTTAATGTTATTAAATACTGGTTTAAAATACTACAATGTGATGATTGTAAATATGTAAAGTATGTATATAATATGATGATTAATGATTTAGGAATATGGCCTCAAAAGAAATCTTGGGCAAATTCTGTAAAAATTTTGTTAGAATCTTTAGGTTTTAACTACGTATGGCAATTTCAAGGTGTAGGGAATGTGAACTTATTTTTGGGAATATTTAAAACCAGAGTTAGAGACATCTTTATTCAAAATTGGAACAGTGAACTTCAAAATTCATCAAGAGCAAAAACATATAACTTATTAGCAGACTTTCGTTTTCAACCGTACTTAGATATTATTACTACTTATAAATTTAGAACATGTCTCACACGATTAAGGGTCTCGGCGCATAAATTAGAAGTTGAATCTGGACGATGGCATAAGCCAGCTAAAGTACCATTTAATGAACGTAAATGTAAATGTTGTAGCACTTTAGAAGATGAATTTCATTTTGTTTTAGAATGTCCAGTATATAAGGATTTAAGAAAAGTTTACATCAAAAATTATTATTGGAAACACCCGAATATTTTGAACTTTGCAGAGCTATTGAATAGCGAAAATCAATGTACGATAAAAAACCTATCATTGTTTGTACACAAAAGTTTTGAATTAAGGTCGCAACTATACTTCTAATAGTCCTTATTCTCCCCTTACCAATTATCAACTTTTTGCTGTTAGACACACATACAAGTGTTTATAGATTAACTGTAATATGTGCTAATTTATTTTAATTTTGAACATACTATATATATTATATATGCATATACATTATCTCTAAATTGTGTTCTGACACCACCATTGACATGCTATGTTTATAATTGTATATATGTTTGTAGAATGATAGGCTAAAAGCCTTTTTCTGAATAAAAGCTATCTATATATATGTATATCAAAGAAACGTCTAAACTTATTTTAGGTAATACATTTATACACGGTGAAGTTTTATAGATTCAAGGACATCGTAAGACAACAACAAATGTGGTCAACCGAAAACAACAACAATAAAACGGAACATTGATAAAACGTAGGATATCCGTCTCACAGCTGCAATATTGACCGTTGGACTGTCATCTGCTCGTACACACTCGAGTTTATCCCAAGTTCACTTTATTTGGAAGCCAATTCGTTAAGCTAACAAGATTTATTCCCACTGTATACCATGCTCATTATGTGGTGACCAAAATGTCAACCTAGGCGGCTAGTTTTAAGTTCTTAGACTTAAATCGCATCCAGTAGACCATAGGTACGTTTTCAGGAAACGTGTGTGGACATATTACAGTACACAAGGGTGTACCTTTTGCAGACTACAAAATATAACTTTAATCTTGAATTTAAAAATTAATTTAGCATACAATATGTACACGATAGGTCATGTAAGCTTTTCGGCGAGTTTCGTTGCAAATGATAATGTCATTAAAAAAGGAGTAAGTTGTATTTCTTTTCGAACACCCATCATATAACAGCAAACAGACGTTGTATTAAAGAATCAGAATACGTTGTTCAGGATTGAAAATACCGTTGAAGTATAATCTAATTGTTTTTGGGCCATTTCCATGAGCACCAAACATATTTATTTGATGAAACACTTATCGTGCCATAAGACAATGCATAACAGGATTAAACGCTGCTACAGAGAGAATGGCAAATGTCTTGTTTTATCAACATAATTTTTACTTTTGTATATATGAATTTTCTGACCAGGAGTCAATCATATATTGTGCATATTGCTTGTGGGCACACATATAAACACATAGACTGTAGTTGAGGCACGGAATATACTATGGACTATCAAATGATCACACTTACATTTTACAATCGACCATATTGTCTAAAATTTAATGTCATGAATTTTAACAGCCATCATATATATGTATCGACTTCATACACAATACTAAATGGTAAACTAGATATAAGACATTGACAACCTGATAGAATGACTATTGAGAGCATTCACATATGTCAAAATATTCCGTCATGGAACAACACAAATAGATAGTCAACCATTTAATGAAACGTTACCGGTTTGCATGATAATCACGGGCGACCAGACAAAATGGTAAACATAGAACAACATCATGTTAAACAGTAATTCATTCAGTATTAACAAGAGCAAAACATCGTATTCGTATTTGCAACGGTGAAGACTGAGTGTGTCTGTAATTTGGCGATTCCAGTTGAGAACAACCATTGATCGTACAGACGATGACCAAATAGCAGACATATTGTCTTAGTCTTATCACCATTATATGATCAGACGAAACAATTAACCAATGTATAGTAATTCCTTACAGTGAACAGTAATTAGTAGTTTGACTTGCGTTTTAATTAGATACTGGTTATACAATTAAATACAAACATGTAATTGATTATATAATATTTGTGTTTCTTCTTGGTTTTAGAGAGGGTGAGGTTGTGCAATTTTTCTCCGAGATTACTAGCTGAACTTCCCTTTTCGTTATGTCAACGTACATATTGTAATTGCACGATACGCGACCATGTACGTGTTGTTTAAATCGATCAGTTGTTTGTTGAGATTGTGTCGTGTAACTGAGGTATGTGTTGATTTCACCTAAAAATGTTGTCTTGGATTCCAACTGTTTACTTTTTAATACATACACTAGAGCGATGGGTAGATTCAAGACCTTTTTATCTCTCATAAAATCATCATGTGGAACACGACAGCAACAATAGAAGGAAAGGCACGCTTGATGAGTCTGTGCGTTGCGTTATTTGGATATTTGATGCAGCCTCAAGTCTAAATGGTGTCATTAGTTTTCCATTATTTTTCTACAAATGCACATTAATGATGATGGTGGGAATTTGACTTGGTGGTTGTAGTTATAATGTATTTGATGACACATACTGATCGGTAACTAGTCTGTTACATTAGGATTATTATCATTAAAAACTGAACAATGCATCACAACCGGCACAATATTGAAATTATTTCAATTTGAAAACTTAAGACACAATGTGTATATGGAAAACTCAAGTTCATGCGATCAAAATGATTCAATACTGTATTTCATATAACGAAAAAATATAAGAAATTTGATACAATCGTGAATCTTTCAAACTATCAAGGTATAATATTTAACATCTTCCCTAGAAAAAGATGGATATTGTATATTTGTCAGGAACACAGCAATAGCTGAATACTTTAAGCGTCGAATGAACACATTGGTAACACATTATTAATTATATCTTAAAGTATCGATCATTGGACGACGTAGACAATTGGGCGCACAAACCATGAAGAACTAAAGATAATAAATTCTCTCAAGAGAAGAACAATAAAACAGTAGAAAGACAGATCCTACAGAAATAAACAATGAAAACGCATTGTGTATGTGAATAATGCCGATAGGGACAACGATTTCTTCCATCAAGCAATACAGTAGCACCTCCTAAATTGTAATGCGGGTATTTTAAATTAGATATTAGCATGTAAATTTGAACACTCGATAATAAGAACGTTATTGACAAATATTCAGGTGTAAGGATTGAAAATGTAAACACACGCGCAATCATCGAATACAAGTTTTCCATGTTGTGCAGAAGTCTTGAATCTTCTGTAACATGCGATTACCTCTAACGAATACAAATATAACTGTAGAACGCGAACGTCAGTGTTGTTCGCTTCCGTCGTGTCATTTGTTTAAGATAATTAGAATGTTTTATGGCTTAATCCTCTCGCTATGGTTATCGGCTTTGAACATGCAGACATGACAGGACAGTAACAAAGATTGCAACATTTGAATGCATTAAGTGAAGTAATATTTCTTTGCCATTCATAGGTATTACTCCCGCCAACGATTGTTGGTATTGTCAGTAATTAGAGAGGTTGCGAAAGTTATCGTGTAACGTTACGTGTACGCCAATACTACTTTTGAGTTTTTCGTCATCCAGGTATTTGTAGTTTCTACAAGTAACAGACGTGTGACAGACGTAGATATAGTGTGTACTATGTCACACAGGTATGCGTATGCACGGGAAACCCAATAATTCGTCGCCCGCGGTTTCAATGAGTTTATATAAACACTCATTATCGATTCACGAATAAATCATGTTCCAACTGTCATGTGATGCTACAAGCACATGTTTTTCGCAAGCCACTTTTATTTGCAACGCGTACGTATACATGTACGGGTAGCTATACGTACTACACGTAGTCTTACACGTTCGCATTGCAACGTCTCTATTGTTAAAATTTATATCGTACATGTATAGAACGAACAACAAAATGAAATGTCAGCATATTGTTAGCCGAAAGTGTATGTATTGACTTATCTAAAAACAAATGTTATGATCAAAACTGCTTTTAATCCACGTCAATGTAATAACCGGTGTAAACATCACTTGAAAGTGCAGCATCTTAGCAGACATTTGACTTCACTTTGAATATACATTGTAGATTGAAACAGGCAACCCTTGCATAACAATCATCAAGCGTATTATAGAAACACATAACATTTAAAGATGGATGCAAGCGCTGGCTGGCGACTGTTGGTTAAATTTGGACAAAAGACGACGAATTATCTGTAACTAATATAAAAAAATAAAGACTCGCAGCAACAATTTTCCCTTCCTGGAAACGAAGATAAAAAGTTGATGGATTTGCTTCCGATGATTTTCATTATTTGAATACGACATGCGATTATCTCTAACAAATACGCTTAGATCGTCAATATTCTTTGTGCTTCGGACTTGTAATTCGCTTTGTATTAATTTGAATAGTAAAATGCTATTGGAACGATCAAAACATTTAACATGCAGACATGATGTTATCTCTTACTGGGTATTCTAAGACTGTGGATTACTGTGCCATAAAATTGTTTCTTGTTTTTATGGATAAATGTTCCATTTGATGCAAGTGGCATTCCTTTATTATAATTTGTCACTTCTTTGCTGTTTAGTCCTGTCATGTATCCCCTCATGAGTTTACCCAAAAATCTAAAGGCCGAACCAGATGTTTTCATTTCTTCCACTTGCGTGTGACAAAAGGTTGCCCTTATATACACTGATATTCTAAAGTTTAGTTTAAGACTGATGCTTACGGATACGTGTAGGGATACTCGTTGTCTTGTTAGTGAGGGTTACTATACCACACAGTCACGTGGTAACCGTATATTACGTCACAAGTGGGTAAAGCAAAGATTTCATCAACAGAGCGTCGATTCTACCAAGAATGTTTGTTACGTATATTTGTGCAATATCGTTTGTATGTTGCAAGTCCCTATATCAATGCGGACCTACGACCATCCAGATTATATCCTTGTCTACCCCTAATTTGACTTGAATAACAAACATCTCATAATCGTATTTCATAGTAATTCATTCACTGTCTTTTATGTTAGGTACGTCTTCAGCATTAATATGTATTACAGAAGAATATGATGTCTTAGACACGATCGCCGATAGCTCACACATGCAAAATTTCGTCTGTGTCTAATTTAGCGGAACACAATTCGACTGAATAGTCATATCAAAATTATGTTGACGCATTGGGACCGACAAATTTTCTCAATATTCCAAATTATAAACAGAGGTTGTTGTGTCGCAAACTTAGTTTACTGTCCATTGGGACATACGTTGTACTAAAAAGAAATAGATTTTATAATTTAGTGATACAATGTATCTACATATATAGCTGTTAAGAGCGTATGTTAGTATATTGTCGGTGTGAATAGTTAATGGACAAAAACAGGCACTAAATATCTGCAGAAAAAAACATCTGGAGGAACGGTGTAGGAAGAAAAGTTCAGTATCTATGATATAGTATGTAGAAAATGTTTCACTCGTTCCATTCCGTAGCATATGTTGATACATTTTAAGCAATACATATACAAATGCCATCAAAAATATTGCACGTGGTAAATAACCATAATACAGTTTAACGAATGGTCGAAAGCACGCTTTATTGGCATTGTGCTTCACTTGGGTGTGATGTGATTGCGCAGCTGGTAACTCTCTGAACAAACTAATAAATCAAAACTAATGAACCGAAATCTGCTACATTCTCAGAAATAATGAAAACATGCGATGTTGTCAAATATGTAATTCAAAATAGATACAGTCGTTATTGTCTGACCAGATTAAACTGAGACTCTGATCAAAGTCCGTTTACCCCCGGTTGTACTCGGGTGTTTTCGATTCGTATGTTTATTTACTACATGTACAAAAATCTTTGTATTTGTAACAAAATCGAGAGAAAGATCAAGCATGAATTGTAGCCCAGTGGAAACGTTTTCGCCTTTAACACAAGAGCTTGGAGGTTCGAAACTTACTGCAAGTTTTTGTCATTAATATTTTTATTTCAACTATCTATCATTGAATCAAGGGGTTTATGTTTAAAACTATTCCCCGTACGTTCTTATATTATTTTGTCTTTATTTTCGGTTTTTGTAATATTTTCAATTGCGTATTGTTTTATTCCAAGTACATGAAAAAGGCTTAAACGACTTGGCCATTAAATGTATGACTGAATTGTGTAATGGATATGTGAACATAGGGAGAATTATAATTTACAACTAGCATATTTGCATAAAAAGATAAAAATGTTAAATAAAAAATATATTTAGTTAGCCTCGAACCCGATACCTTGTGGTCTTCACACCGCACAATTAACCACTGAGCCATCACAGATTGTTATCTAGTAGCAACTCAATTAAGCCACATATAGCGATAAATGTAATTTTATGTTTTTATAACTTCGGAATTTTCCGGACTTGACCGAATTATGCAAGGAGTCTCAGTTTAATCTGGTCAGACAATATTATTATTAACAAGTATTGATTGTACAGACGTAATCATAACACGTAACATTGATAACCGAATAGCACACATGTTTCTAAACAATAAAAGCTTTGTCCTAACGATTACCAGACCAGATGCTATACAAGAAATTGGTCAATTTGTTGCAGTGAACTTGTTCCTTTGACAACCCTTTTATTTCCATTAGATCCTAATGTATATATACCCTGTAATTGTAACTTAATATAATAACATTTATATTATGTTCGTGTTAACTTTGCCTATACATGATGGGAGGTTGCACAATTTGTATGTGACATTTCGTGCTAGCCTTTGGTGGTCCTTTTGATATAATTATGTCAACGTACGTTTTTGTTAATTTGAAGAAACAATACAATTTTCGTGATTGGTTTTTATCAAGCACTAACAATTATCATCTCCATATTGTCTTGTCCAGCCTATTCCATCTGTGAATTTTGTATAATAAACCAACCTTAATTCCAGAAGACAAAGTATGAATATTCCATGAAATCATAAAGGGTGTACATAAACGGATAATGACGAATCGGCAAGAGAAGAGGTCACACAACAGAAACGGCATATCAAGAAAGGCACACGAAACAACAGACCACAAATACAACTGATAAAATATAAACATAAAAATAAAAGTAAACAGCCTCATAAACACCACACCCTGCCGCGACAATCTTCCGCATCAATCAGTCAAATGTAACCGGAGTAAGAGTCAGATAACAACGAATCAAAAGAACGAAAATATCATAAGGACAAAAGCAAAGCAGCACGCATTAGAAACAGCACCTATGACATTTCGAAACAAATAAATAATTACAAGGTTGCGTCCCGGGACTCATTTTCTCGGACCCTGTCCGAATATTTGTAGTTTTGCAAGGATGGTACATGACTTCTTAAATACAGGGTGTTTTAATAAAAATAAAACGTTTAAAAAGTTATGTATCAATATGTCCTTGCCTATTTAACCAAAACGGAAGCGCGGCATTGACAGAATGACCGTATTTAAACAATTAAAAAACGCCATGAAGGCACACGTGATTAAATTTAGTGATAATATAAACCGATGGTACCAGCAGAAAATACAATGACACTAAGTATTTCTAAAGATTGTCTCGTTTAATTACTAGCACTGTCATCCAAATTAATAATTGTTGGCGCAACATACTATTTGCCATATGCATATTCAAACCAGTATCTAAGACATTCACCTTCCGCTTTTATATTGTTTTTATGCATCACCATCCATACCGTTTTTTGTAACAACTCAATGATTTCTATGCAGCCATGTCGTGTTTGTGTGTATATTGGTACATTCTATAATGCTAGACTCATTGGCAAATATTTAGGCTTAGGAAGCTTTTATTGTTTTTGTGCATCACCATCCATACCACTTCTGTGTAAGATTGATGCAGTCATTTCTTTGTTTGTGTTTACATCTTATGAATCACTCTTACACTCAAAGGCAAATATTTAGGCGTAGGAAGCATGCATTTAAAACACGCACACGCGATGCAAATGTCAATTCTGCAGGAGTCGATATATACTCTGTGACAGGTAATTATCTGAAATGCAATCATATGACAAATACACATATATATATCGTGTGATTTATTAAAGCCAGTTTTAATGTTTAATGTCATATAGAGGCGCGTGTTACATAAAACACTTCCCTTTTTGCACACATCTGTTCTGTGATTTTACTTTGGTGCAAATGAAACAGATAAAGCATAGTACTGAAATAAATATTGTACAATATTGCGTTTCTCATGACAGTAACATTCCGCAACTGGTAACTGTCTGAACAAGCTAATTAATTAATCAGAAACTAATGAAATCAAAAGCGGGGACATTCTCAGAATTACTGTTAACTTTGTTTTATTATCATTGTTTTTTGTTCAAAGTGATGGGAAAACGAAGTCACAAACATGGGCGACATTGTTATAAATAAAGAACAATAGAAACAACTTTTAAATTGCTAAATGATATTTTATGTCAAATATCATGAAAACAAAATCTAGTTTTTATACAACTTTTCCCAAATGATAAGCAGCAGTGATGAGACTACGCCAGGAAGTGACACCGCCAATGGATTTATAAAAACGTCTAACATTGAAGACAAAATAGTTTCTATGTGTTATGCAAATATTGTCTTGCTCGCTAACAGAATTATACATATATATCAAATATAAGAATTGGTTTCAGATCCAGATATTTCTAAGGACGTTACACAATATTGAGAGATACTAACAGACGTATATTTTATACCTACTCCAAGACAATGTAACATAACCCATAACAGAAAGTAGTTCAGATGAGAACATCATAATATTTATTACTTTTTTATGCAGTATATATAGCCTATACGAATATATATTGTATTAAGAGATATAGAAGAAAGAACATAAAGGTTTATAATACTAGTATATAGTTTTAATAAAACATTTAATAAACGATATGTTGTAAGACCAAAATGTCTAACGAAAAATCAAATCACGTTGTAGAGGATTTTTATTGTGTAGATAATAAATCAAACATTGTCTAAACTGTCAAGATAATCGTGTCTACGTATTATATCCATATATATGACGTTAAATAAATATATAAGTACAGAAAAGTTGTCGTAGAGTACGTTAAGGATGTAGGAACAAAAACACCAGTACATTGGCCTTTAAAATGTCTCCATAATTCTAGTATTATCTAGAACAAATACTAGTCCTTGATAGAAATAGTACGGTAATGGCGGCCTTTGGAATCAACAATAATATCCTATGTTATAACCATGGCAACGAGCTTTTTAATACTGTTATTCGTTATCTTTTTAGGAATTCAGACAGCTGAAACTAGATTTTTCAGCCATTTTATTGTTGAACTAGGTATTTCAGCTTGGGCATTTAACTTTTTGATTGCTGAAACTTTTTCATTCAGCTTTTTGACAGCTGGGACTTGGGCGGATCATTTTCTCGTTCGGTTGTGTGTTGGGCATTGGTACTTAAATGTTTTTACGTTTTCCGTGCTCGGCTGGTTAAGTCCCTGTCATTTTTAAGCTAGACAGAATGACTATTTATAGCAATCAAAGATGCCCAAATATTCCCCAATGGACAACACTAAACTATAATCCATTATTTCATAAAACGAAGAAATATATTGAATTTGGTACATATTCCCCTCGAAATAGATGGATATTATAATATTTGTCAGTAGCACAGCAATAGAATAATACTTTTATTGCCAAATGTACACATTCATTTCACATTATTATTTATATCTCAAATTATCGACCATTTGACGACGTAGACAATTGAGCGCACAAACCATGAAGAGAAACAAAGATGATAAATTCCCTCATGAGAAGAACAATAAAAACAGTACAAAGACAGATCATACAGAAACGTATTTTTAATGTGCATAATGCCGATAGGGACAACGAGTTTTTTTAGGTGGCAAAACAGTAGCACCTCCTAAATTACAATGCGGATATTTTCACTTCTGTTGGTTTGTACATTTCAACACTCGATCATTAGGGAAGTAATGACAAATATTCAGACGTAAGGATTGTGGCAACAATTGAAGGCATTAAGTGGAGTAATACTTGTTCTTTTTTCATTCAAAGGGAACTCCCTTCAACGATTACTGCAATTGTCAGTAATTGTTAAAAAATAAAACATGCATGTTTAACATAACTGAATAATTAAAAGTCAGGAAGTTGTCAAGCGTAGGTGTATCAAATTATATATCTGAATACAATGACAATTGTCAAAACTATTTTTGATCCACGTTACCGAACCCATAAAGAGGAGTGAAGCGCTGGCGACTGGTGATTACTTTTGAACAGGAGACGATAAATTGTCTGTTACTAATTCAAAAAACTGAAAGACTAGTTACAGCAACTTTCCCTTCCTGAAAACGAAGATGAAAATTGATGGGTTTGCTTCCAATGATTGTCATTATTTAAATACGACATGTGATTTTCTTTAACAAATACGCATATAAGGTGAATATTCTTTGGGTTCGGCCTGGTAGTTCGTTTTGGATTAATTTGAAGAGTTTATGCAGACATGACGTTATCACTTACTGGGTATTCTAAGACTGTGGATTACTGTGCAATAAAACGTTTCTTGTTTTTATGGATAAGGGTTCCATTTGATGCAAGTGGCATTCCATTATTATACTGTTTCACTTCTCGGCTGTTTGGTCCTGTCGTGCATTCCCTCATGCCCATATAGCATCCCCTCATGAGTGTCCCAAAAATCAAAAGGCCGACGAGATATCTTCATTTCTTCCTCTTGCATGTGACAAAAGGTAGCCATCATATACCCTGATATTCTAAAGTTTAGTTTACGACTGATTCTTAGTGATACGTGTAGAGCTACTCGTTGTCTCGTTAGTCCAGGTTACTATACCACTCAATCACGTGGTCAACGTCTATTACGTCACAAGTGGGTAAAACAAAGAAAATCCATCAAAAAGCGTCGATTCCACCAAATTCGTCGTAAGTATTTCGTTACGCATATTGGTGTAATATTGTTTGTATGTTGCAAGTCCTTATATCAATGCTGAGCGCCAGCCATCCAGATTATATCCCTGTCTGCTCTAATTTGACTTGAATAGTGGCTAAATTGTCCAAAAAATCTTATAATCGCTCTTGGTAATGCGCTATTTATAAAAACCAGTATGTCATAGTAATTTACTCACTGTCTTACAGGTTAGGTACGACTTCAGCATTAATATGTATAAAAGTAGAATATGAAGTCTAAGATACACGATTGACGATAGCTGACACATTCAAATTCGACTGAATACGAGGGGTTTTCAAATTGGAATGCAACTAAGCCTACACTTGATAGATTTGAGCCTTTGATCCCATTGCAGTATTCATCTCCGATATATATAAGTTTCATTCATTTATTCTATTCTTAAAATGTGATTTTGTTATCATTCCTAGGTACACTGTGTATATACTGGACATCAGCCAAACCGATATTATAACACACCTTATATTTTTCCGACAATCTAATTTAAGAGTCGTTTGAAACAAATACACACCACAAGGGACAATACTCGACAAATAAGGATGGTTGGAAAGCTCAGGAACCTTCACGTTGCTGCAGATGGAGGCCCATTGCCCTGCAATAGCATGCCATCCTTCAAACATGTGGCTTGGCAGCGATTGCCGGAGTATTTCTGAAGGCAATAACCTTAGTTTAGCTTTGAATTTACCCATTGTCCGTGTTATACTAGTACATCAAATTTAATGGTCTAAACTTAGTTTATATCGAAAAAGGTGTACATTTCTACTAGCGCCATTGGTGCGTTTTGCAATGCATATGTTTGTTCTGTCTTTGGTGGCCCATATTTGTTTATGGATCCGTCGCATGGGTGACAAATGAACCCGTGTCTTGTTTATGGTCATTACATTTGCAAACGGTCGACTTTTTTCGACCTAAAAACTGGTTTCAACTATGTTTGAACAGTTTGCAAGGGCATATATGCTGGCGTCTCAAAACAGATAGGGGTATCCAAACTATACTTATCGTCCTAATTTTTGTAATATGTTCGATAACTGTATGAATAGCTTCTAATGATGTGGCAGCACATTGAGCTACTTGCCTAATTGTAAACACTCCACCAGTTTCCAAAAAAATGAGGTTCATTTCCAAATAAAAGTACACCATTTTTAAATTTCATAAACTATCAAGTAGATGATGAATAAGATATTACATGACACCATTTCTATATACAAATTATTTTTAATATTGTATTTGCTCCAGCATTAAGAAAACAACGGTTCTACAACAATGGGACAGAATTAGGTCAGAAAAATTTGACATTTTCCCAATCATTTAAGCATTAGTATACAGGGGTAGACAGTGTTAATTGACCTATTGTTACAGCTACCCTGAACGGATTTTAAAATGTGAGGTATCAATTTAAAGCGAATACAATGATCTGTGAAATACAGTTCATTATTTTTAAAAAGCCATTGATACAAGAAAGACATAGCATAAATTGCATTCCACTTTGAACAACCCTCGTAGTTATATCAATATTATGTTGACGCATTGGGACCGACATTTTTTCTCATTATTCCAAATTATAAACAGAGGATGTTGTGTCGTATACTAAGTTTACTGTCCATTGGGACATCCGTTACACTAAAAAGAAAAGTCTTTTATAATTGCTATAGATTTGTTCGTCTGGTACAACGATTCTACGTCTAGCGGTCAATATCTTAATACAATGTTTCTATATAAATAGGTGTTAATAGCGTATGTTACACATATTCAGGCGTAATGACAGTGAATGTTAATACGCGTGCAATCAGCGAAGACAAGTTGTTCATTTTGTGCAGAAGTCTTGAATCTTCTGTAACATGCAATAACCTCTAACAAACACAAATACAACTGTAGAACGCGTACGTCACCGCTGTTCGCGCTTCCGTCGTGTCATTTGTTAAAGATAATTTGAATGTTTTATGGCTTTATCTGCTCGCTACGGTTATCGGCTTTGAACATGCAGACATGACAGGGGAGTAGCAGTTACAATCGGACTGGAATAGTAATACATAAATTATTTTGACGCATTGGGACTGACATATTTTCTCAATATTCCGAAATATATCATAGAGGATATTGTGCCGCATACTAAGTCCATTTGGACATACGTTACACTAAAAAGAAATAGAATTTATAATTGCTATAGATTTGTTCCTCTAGTACAACGATTTTACGTCTAGCGGTGAATATCTTAATACAATGTTTCTACATAAATAGCTGTTAAGAGCGTATGTTAGTATATTGTCGCTGTGAATAGTTAATATAATGGACAAAAACAGGCACTTAATTTGTGCAGAGAAAACATCTGGAAGAACGGTGTAGGAAGAAAAGTTCAGTATCTATGATATAGTATGTAGAATATATTTCACTCGTTCCATTCCGTAGCATATGTTGATACATTCTAAGCAATACATATGCAAAATGCCTTCAAAAACATTGCACGTGGTAAATTACCATAACATTCTATAACAAATGTTCGAAAGCACACTATTTCGGCATTGTTCTTCACTTGGGTGTGATGTGTGTAATATTTCGCAGCTGGTAACTCTCTGAACAAACTAATAAATCAAAACTAATGAAACCGAAATCTGCAACATTCTCAGAAATAATGAAAACATACGATATTTAACTTTGACAATAGCCTCACCTTGAAGAAAAAATAGTTCTATACTTTATCCAAAATTTGTCTACCTAATACACTATATAATGGAAATATGTCATATATAGCAGATATTAAAGCGGTTTCCGATCCAGACATATAGATATTATACAACACAGAGATATACTAAAAGATGAATCTGCAATTGTTACACCAACACAACGTAGGATATATGGATCTAATAACTCGCAATTGAACACAGTTGAAGTTGTGACAATCACATAATGGTTTATGCGCTTGATCTATGCAGTATGAATGCGTAATAACATCATCTATTTTACAACAATAAAGTAACAAAAGACATATGAATGGTCATATTATATCATTAGAATACCAGATTTGACATTTAAATCGTTCCCAGTAGGCTCGTTTTAACTGGAATCAATATTGGATAGTTTTCAAACAAAAACTCATAAATGAAACTTAGTAAGACGACACATGGGCATTGCACTACTTAAAGAATCGGATAAGATTCTTTAAGAAACTGAACAATTTTAAGTATTATTTGAATGCTTTTCCTATTTGTTCAAAATAATCAACACAGTTATGTGATGGTCATGTTACTCAGTCCTTAAATGTTCACCATTTGCATTACTAGTATATCTGTAATAGTCAACGTTGGTCATCTATAATAGTGCTAGTTCACTAAAAGTATGTTGTTTATTACGCACATTTGCTTACACATTTGTATATGCATATGCTTTTTTTAATTGTTGTCATGTATTATTTTGTTTGTTTGTTCGTCTCTTTTTAATTTCCAGTTGACCATATTAAAATTGATGTTGTTGTCAAATATTTAGTTCACGATATATAAAGTCGTTATTATTATTACAATTATTGATCGTACATACATAATCATAACATGTAACATTGATAACCGAATAGCACACATGTTTTATTGATGTTAAAAGCTTTGTCCTAAAGGATTTCTAGACCAGATGCTATACAAGACATTTATCATTTGTTGCAGTGAATTTATTACTTTGACAACCCCATTATTTTCATTAGATACTAATGTATAATATACCCTGTAATAACATTTAAATTATGTTCGTGTTAACTTTGCCTATACATGAGTGGAGATTGCACAATTTGTATGTGGCATTTCGTGCTGGACTTTGGTGGTCTTTTGATATAATTATGTCAACGTACGATTTTGGTAATTTGAAGAAACACGAACATTTTCGTGATTGTTTCCAGCTGTGAACCTTATATGATAAACGAAACGTAATTCCAGAAGACAAAGTATGAGTATTCCATGAAATCATAAAGGGAGAACAGCAACGGATAATGACGAATCGGCCACAGAATAGGTCACGCGACAGAAACACAATATCAAGAAAGGCACTACGAGAACACATGAAACCACAGACCACAAACACAACCGACATAAAATATGAGCATAAATGAAAGTAAACAGCTACATAAACACGACACCCTACCGTTACAATATTCCGCATCATTCAGTCAAATATAACCCGAGTAAGAATCAATAACACCGAATCACTAAAGAACTACAACATCACAAAGACAACCACAAAGCAGTTCTCATCGGGAACAGCGCACGTGACATTTCAAAACAAATAAATAAATACAATTACGTTCCTAGACTCATTTTCTCGGACCTGTCCAAATTTGTGTATAATGCAAGTGCAAGCGACACAATTGCCCATTTGGTGCAGGGGTCGATATATCCTCTGTTGCAGGTTTCCGTCATGTGATTTATTAAAATCAGTTTTAAATGTTTTATGACTTAATTTCCTCGCTAAATGTATTGACTTTGAACATGCAGATATGACTGGAAAGTGATTGTAACATCTTAATGTATTAATAACTGGAATAATATCATCAACATGCAATTAGAAAAGAACAAAATACTAGTAACATAATACAAGGAGGACATCATGACACCATCAGACGACAAAAACACAGATGAAGGCATTGATAACAAAGAAAACAACCACCAGCGATATCAATAATATGGGAATGACACTTCTTGGAGAAATTAAGAATATGGGAACGACGCTTCTTGGCAAAATCAAGAATATGGGAACAACACTTCTTGGCAAAATCAAGAATATGGGAACGACGCTTCTTGGCAAAATCAAGAATATGGGAACGACGCTTCCTGGCGACATCAAGGATATGGGAACGACACTTTTTGTCGAAATCAAGAAAATTGCATATGACAGACACCAATTGAGAAACCTGGTAGCAGCCTTATGTGCCAGTGAGCACGCAGACGATAAGTAGATAAGTAAGTAGGGGATATCATCAATGAAAACTGCTCAGAAGTTTTTATTAAATTACCCATCCACAAATGAAATTTCCCTACACAGTTCCCGAAGAAACATCGTCTTATAAATCAGGAAAATGTGAGAACGTGTAACGCCAACCTTAGATGCTAAATGATGTTTAGACTCTTTAACAATTTCAGAAAAGTTAATTAAAGAATACACAGACGGGGGACTAGTATAATTCAAGACCGGGGTTTTATTTACATATTTATTAAGATACTCATTACTTGACAAACAATCACTAATGGTATGATCAGTGTAACAATGCTAAGTTCGTATGACAAAAGCCAAAAGAGCTGAATGAACAATTGATGGAACAAATGGAGAGAAGGTATGACCCATTTAACAGTACACTCATTGTAGTATTGATATTGACTGATTAATAGTTTAGCCCATGTAACACTATTATTCTGTGTTAAGTAAGTGTTCGTTATCGAAACGACGGCACTCGAATAATATCTTCACAGTAATGATGATGTCTATACAAATAAATATGCATTGACAACGGATAATTTTACGAGATGGTATTTTGTATGAAAGTTGATGTCCTTATATCTTGTAAAATATATGTTAAAAAATTTGTTTGGTGATAGATACGTTTGAGCGATTAGTAGTACACAATGTTTTTTGGAAATGTATTAAAGATACACGTCGTGAATGAATGAATTGCCCAAAGACGGACTTGTAAAGTAGGGAGGATACATCCCCATAAATGATACAATCATTGCGTGTGATTTCGCAGCAATTACAAAATTTTATGTCCTTTTGATGCTTTTCTTGAATTATTGGCATATCCAAATCACAAATCGAATACAAAACGTTAAATTCATAGCAACGTAACTGAGGTAAATTGATTTAAACAACAGTGAACGGTTGTTCTGTGACTTTTAGGAGTGTTTGTTATATTGCCATCAAAGTGCAAATCGACAATTCACCATGAAATAATTATATGAAAATAATCCTGAGATGCAACAGATAAGCCGATGTAAGCTCACGCTTGGATACAAACTGTTTCACTCATCCATCATATTTCTTTTACTAAAATCAAAGCTGTTACTTTATTTCATGCGGACAGTGTAACGTTCTGGTATGCGCTTTTATAATAGTACAAATATCAAAAACATTTTAGGACGCATTTCAGTTGGGTGGGCTAATAAGATATCGTCAGTCGAATGTTAGTCTGGTTTTCGGCGCTTTCGATTGTCGGAGTACACCCCAATCACGTAAAGCAAAGGGCACGCAATCTTGACTAGCCGAATGTTATCAATATTAAGCGCACATTATCATTATCGCATTTCACCTGAAAATCCTTGCTCTAGAATCTTTATATTCTCTTCATTGTTCAGACATTGCCTGAATACTATGTGCCAAAATTATAGGAAATTTTATTTATGAGACGTATGTATCTTCTATTATACAACTGCGCTGTGTTATTCTTCGATTGTCTTCACCGATACAACTGAAATAGTGGGACAAATTGGAAGAATACTTGAAAGGAGACGTCAAAAGAAAGGAGTGGTCTACATACAAAAAGACAAAAGATAGGTTAAGGGGTGGAGAAACGTGTTCATTAGATTGGTAAACATTTTTGGGTCTTCCTTTCACAATTTACAATCTTCTAAACATTGACGTTGGCTGCTACGTCACATAGAGACACACGTTACATAAGAAATATGACACTTCTTTTTGTACATATATGATCCGTCATGAGTTGTCTTTGGGGATCAACATTTCTTAAACGAATCTGGAAAACACAGAATATTAATCGGTCCTTTGGTGAGTTAAAAACTTGTTTTGTGACGAGTTTGAGAAATATTGATCTCAAAAACAACGATTGGCGTATTCTTTTTTCATGACACTACTATAGTTACCGAGTCAAAATAACGTCTGGAATAGTGAATTAAAGTCGGCGACGTTAGGTTTTCGCTCCGAAAATCTGGTGACGTCACGCATTAGTTATCACACACGTGTTGAAGTACATTGTTCCGTTATTAGTTCTCACATTGAAGATCACGATATCTATGTGATATATATACTTTCTGTGATTGAACTATGGTGCAATCAAATCAGATAAAGCATAAACACTGAAATAAATATTGTACAATATCGCGTTTCTCGCTAATGTGTTAATGTTAATTACGCAGCTGATAACTTTCTGAACAAACTAATTAATCAGAAACTAATGAAAACAAAGTCGGCGACATTCTCAGAAGTATTGCTAACATAAGTAATTGCAGTGTTTCCAATGGGAAAATGAAGTCACTAGCATGGGTGAACTTGTTTTAAACAAGAGACAACAGAAACAACTTTTTTGAATTACTAACGGACATTTAATGTCAAATACCATGAAAGTCAAAGGAAACAATATTTGAAAATTTAGTTTGAATACAACTTTGTTCCAAATGATATAAAATGGCGACCAAAAGCAGTCGTGAAGAGACTACACCAGGAAGCGACACCGCTAAGGGGTTTATCAAAAAGCCTAATTGAATACAAAATAGTTTCTATTCGTTATTCAAATCTTGTTTTGCTTCCTAACACACTTATGCATTCATAGCAAATATAAGAATTGGTTTCAGATCCAGACGTTTCTAAAGACGTTATACAATATTGAGACATACTAATCGATGTATATTTTATACCTACTCCAAGACAATGTAACATAACCCATAACAGAAAGTAGTTCAGATGAGAACTTCATAATATCTATTGCTTTTTAATGCAGTATATATTGCTTATATTAATATCTATTTCATTTGGAAATATAAAAGAAAAAACATAACTGTTTATATTACTAGTATTAATTTTAATAAAACATTTAATGAACGATATGGTGTAAAACCGAAATGTCTTACCAAAAATGAAATCACGTCGTAAAGTATTTCATAGAATAGATATAAAACCAAACATTGTCTAAACTGTCAAGACAATCATGTTTATATATCACGTCCATATATATAACGATAAATAAATATATAAGTACAGAAACATTGTCTGAGAATACTTTCAGGATGTAGGAACAAAAACTCCTTACAGTACATTGGCCTTTAAAATGTTTCCAGAATGCTAGTATTATCTAGAACAAATACTAGCCTGGTTAATGTCGTCCTTGATAGAAATAAAGACGTCCACAACAATAACATATGTTATAGCAGGGAAAACTAATTCAAATAACACTGTTTCCATGTGTCCCCCGTTAAACTTTTTGACCTTTCAATGGTACTGTTATTATGTTATTATTGTTGTTGTCGCATGTCCCTATGGAGACAACACATACTACTACGTTCTATCTTAGATAAAAGTGAAGTGTAGGACAGAACCTACATTAACTAAGTTCCGCAAAAATAAAATACGCATACATGTACTTCTAAACACAGCATGGACGTACAAAACACGCATAAATTGCAGTCGACAGAAACAAAACGCTCATACGGTATGTTATAAGACAATGCGTAACACCAATTACAACAAAAATCGAGAGCATGAATGAGTACACTGATCATTTTCTCTCATATATAACTATTATAGATAGGTCTTTGCTGACCAGATGTCAGATACACAATTTATATATGTCTAGAAAAGACACGAATAAACAATTGTTCTCTGGCACTGGCAAATGTACGAAAATGAACACAATCACAGGTTAGAAAACACATCCATCAGTTATTCTTTCTTTGGAAACGTTTCTTGACTTACAACAATCATTCATTTTATCGACCTAAAGCAAAATATGGTAAACTTAACATAAAATATATAGTGCTTGGAATGTTTTATTCATCTTAAAATGTCATATACCATGGACTAAATTCAAGATTGCGATCATGTCTATTCCAACAATGAGCCTGTTTGAATGTTACATTGTTGATTTAAACGTTAATCATAGTTCTGAAGGCGTTACAATATAAACAAAATAAAAATATATTTGTCTTCCTACAGGGCTAATAATTATAGGCTAAGCATGTTGCCCAATCCCATTACAAACGCAATAAAATATATAACTCTGATTTTAAAATATCTTCCAACACTAACTGAATTATGCAAAGCAAGAGCATTGTTGGAAAATGGTAAAATCTGGGTTTCGGCGATTCTTGTGCGGATTAAGAATTGATCCTACCGACGTAATCACATCACGTGACAATAATGTTCTGATAGCATGTCGTATTTCTGTAGATATAAAGATTTGTCTTATTACTTTATATAATATAACCAGACGGAACAACCAGATGCTACACAAGGCATTTATTAATTTAGTATCGGGAACATAAATAGATTTTGACAGAAGCCTACATTTTCCAATTCAATGTCATATGTTGTAACTTATTGATATCAATTCCCTGCACTTGTGGGGTGGTTGTAAAATTTGTACTTGACAGTTTAAGATCTTGTTATTCTGTTTTGCCGTTTTAATTGTATGAGCGAATAGCATGGTCATACTGAATCTTCCACCCTAGAACAATATCTTACAAAACGAATAAATGGGGAAGCGTTAACCAAATGCGATGTTGGCCGGGGAACATCACAATCCAGGTATGGGTAATTTACAGTTTCGAAATTAAAATCAAATCGTACCAACAATATGACTGTTCAACCTAAATTTCTAGATACAGTAAAGATGTATTAGTAGGTGTATAAGCTTCATTTAGCTCTAGTTCGTAAGGACAAATTTCATTGATTAGATTTATTTGCGAAAGAAATTATTATATTATACTCTAAATGTCATCAAGGTCTCCTGTTCGTAACCGTGCAAAACAGATCTGCTTCCATATGACTTACAATTAGCTGTCTATATATGAAAGTGTCAAGCCTTACAGAAACATGTGCTCAGTTCATAAACTTGGTGGGAATTTAAAGCGAATAATAGAAAAATTCTGAAGGTAAAATTGAAAAGAGCCATGTTTAACGACTAAAAGAAGCTTAAGTTATGAAAAGACGCATTATAGCATTTCCATTTAAACCACGGGAAATCGGAAAATGTCACAACACATGAGCAGTGTTTCACAATGTTGACACAGATGTGTTTGTTATATACGTGTTAATTTCTTACACGTTAAACTACTTTAGTTTGTCAATTAACACCTGGGTTCATGGTTTCAACTAGTGTTAACTATTGCGATAACACGTCACTCATAATATTCATCACCAATGGAGTCGAACAAGCTGCATATATATGAAATCAAACAGCATCTACAACTCGTAGAATGTCGTGAAATGGTTGATATGACATATCATTGAGAATGGTCAAATATACAAACAAGGACATCCTTAACAAAGGGATCTTATTTCTTTCCTTCTAAACGGTTATGATATAAAATATGATTGTATTGTAAAACAGACTAATTGACCATGGTAATTTAATGTCATCATCATAATTACCGCCTGTACAAACGAACGTACAAATTCGTAAATTACATTGGGGTAATCGCGGCGGATTTGAACTAGAGACTTGCAGAACGTGTAGGTTCTATGCGATCAACTGGAACTATATTAATGTCATGACACTTGCTCATGCATTGCTTGAATTGAAATGTTTGCAAGAATGCAAACATCTGAACGATGTCAGCTGTTTGAAAGCAAATTATACGGAGTCACTAAATCACAACTGATCCATCGCCGCGCCCTAAAAAGTGCTTAATGACGAAACTCATACAGGATGTATAACCAACATTGGCATTTTAATATTGGAGATAACACAACTCTGGAAGACTGTGTTTGTATTATAGAGACGACGACACTCGGACTGGAGAAATATTTTCTTCTCAGTAATGAAGATGTCTATTCACATAAATGTGTATAGACAACGGTTGATTTCACGAGGGTGTACGCTGGTGAATGTGGGTGTCCTTTTATTCATTAAGATGAAAGTGGTGACTGAACTAGTTTGTTTCAAGATGCATTAATATCATTTGTACCGTATTTGTGTGTGTATATGCAAATAAAGTGTATACATAATTAAAGATAGTAAAACATTGGACAAGAAAGGCAGAAAATGACCAAACAAACATGGGTAACGTTTGTCGTTGCTAACAGTATTATTGTATGATTAACGTGAAATAGCATTGCCTTTTTATGTAACTCATTGAATAATATGCACTCTTCTCAAACAAAATTACTAGCCAAGATGTGACTGTTATAAGAGGCGCTCTACTAATTTAACGAAAATCTTAAAATACTTAATACCGTGATCGCGTTTTATCTGAATGTATTTTCATGAAGTTCCTTTTCTTTATTTATTCTCAGATGATACAATTTCTCCTATCATTTATTATAAGTCAATATGCCAGAGGCTAAACACTACTTGCCGGCTTTAACATTTCCTAAAGCTGAAACTATGTCTTTCAGCTTTTTGATTGCTGAACATTTGAACTGTCAGTGGTTTAGAATCGTTTTTATCCGTTCAGTTGTGTGTTTGGCATTATGCCGAGTAACTGTGTTCTGCGTTTTTTTTATATTTTCTGTACTCGGCTATTTCCGTTGAGTGCTACCTTCCCTGTCCGATATTTTATTATCCTTTATATTCCATTTTATTTCGTACTATATTTTATGTAACTCTTCGTACCGACCTTAGAACATTTGTAATAAATATCAGTGAAAATCTGAAGCTCATGCTTTACTTTGACACCTCTGGTACTTCCATTTACATGAACATATTATCAACTATTTTAAACTGTATTTAAGCAATCTAATACGATATGTGTCGTTATCTATGACATAGTTTCAGCTAAAAGTTAGATATTAATTGTTTTTGTACCAATCTGTCTTAAAATAATTATAGTATTGTATATTCCCTGATCGTGATGTTTGAACGACTCCGAAGCTAATAACTTTCTTAAGTGGGTTGAGGCCTACATGGTCAACTCACATGGAAGATTGGGAAACCAAATGTGTAGCCTCGTTAAATAAAGTCTTTACTTACTTACTTAAACAAACTAATTAATCAGAAATAATTAAAACACAATCTGCACCATTCTTATACTAGTAATTAATACGACTTTTATATATAAATAAAAGATGCCTCACCTTGAATACAAAATCCTTTCTATAGCTTATCCATAACGTGTCTTGCTAACACAATCTACAATGGAAATATAACATTTATAGCATATATGAAAGTGGCTGTACAGACAATATACAATACAGAGACATACTACAATTACTACACAAAGACAACGTGAAATATAAGGATTCCAATAACTCGCACCAGAACGTAGTTTATGTGCGAATCATTATATTTATTGCGTTTTTATGCAGTAGATTCAGACGATGAATATCTACGTAAATCATTTAAAGAAATCAAATAAGGTATATAAATGTATATAAAATAGTTTTAATAAATGATTCGACAGTGAAAGTTTTCCTGGAAGCTTGTAACAGCTGGAAAATAAAACTGTTACTGTTTTACCACAATAAGCTTAGACCTGAAAACCTTTCGCAAAACGACACATGTATACAACCGAGTTGTTCATCTAGAATCCAACTGAATGACTGATAAACTCAAAACTTGATTATGTGATGTTGATTCAAACTTCTCTGGATGTGATTTTTCTGTAACACACGATATGGAACAATCATCGTACTATAAGACAATACTGATGTTATTGTCAAAATTATGAATGTCTACTTTGTCATTTTCTACGTGATATTGTTTTTTATTCGGGAATTTTTGGACAGGCTCTGGCAAGCATATGTTAATCAGAATAATAAAAAATAAGAAGATGTCATTCTAGAAAACAGACGCTTAAAATAGAAATATTGTCTACAGTAACATTTCAGGAACGCATTAATTTTGTCATTATGACTAAACTTCTAAATGGTGAATTTTACATTAACCATAACAAATACAACACTGACCGTATAATCGATTTTGATAGGTCAATACATTAAAATACACTATTCTAATAGTAAGTAACAATCATTTGTGGAAACTATGTACACTCTTATTATACACCTGCAGGAGACCAACTGTTGCAAAAAACACATTAAATATTAGATTACAAAGCTAAAAATCACTAAACGGTAATACTACTAACAAATCGGACAGGGAAGGCAGTATCAAACCGACAAGCTGAAAAAGAAATGCAAAAAACATAAGACACGATGGCTCGTGAAAGTCACGACAAACACAAAAATTGAACTTAACAGATACAGAAATACGATAACCTACTCCGACAGTCTGCTACCACAGCCCGTCAAACACAACAGTCAAAAGAGTCATGTGACAAGCACGAACCGCAAACCACAAGAAAAACCCACAATACAACACCAAATATAAACAGTACACATGTATTTTTCATAGAAATGGAACATCTATGTACTGGATTTCTAACTTGCAATAGGACACATGCACAATGAACGCCAGTTTAACAGAAATGTTTGGATGGTAACTGGGAATGTCTTGTTAAACGTTAATCCAAGACCATTGCTCGATGGTACAGACGTAATCATATCACGCAACATTAATGTCCAACTAGCATGTCGTAATTCCATAGATAGAAGGATTTGTCTCGTTACCCTCATACGACCAGACGGACTTACCAGATTCTATATAATTTGTTTAATTATCCAAAGCAAACCTTTTTCTACTGCAGCTAGTTTATTAACGTTTTTAAGCATTCTCTAGAACACTATTTCATTGAATTAATTCATTAAAATTACAGCGCAAAATCTATAACTGTGTCTTTGAGATTTCCGGGTACAATGTAATACTTGTATGAGGCAAACAAATCCTGGAGGCGACGGATTTACATGAAACTATAGAACTCTATTTTAGTCTGTTTACGTGTAAAATGCATTCGTGTCTTTAATTAGAATAGCGTGATGTGGTGATTATGTTCATAACATAGAGCACTCAGGGAACAACGGGGATGTCGTGATAAAAATGCGGTGTTGCATGTTGGATTTCCGACTACCTATACTATTTTTGATATAATATGTAGCACATAATATTATAACATTAGCTTACTAAACACCCAATATATAGACAAAACTCACACGATAGCTATATTAAGGTACGTAAAGAGGTTTTTCCAACACGTCTTTACGGGATATGTATATTACAAACTATTATGATCCAAGGACTGGATTAATCTTCACAAGCAAATACTTTTCATGTAGGTCATATACAAAAAATAGTCAATTGTTTTCAAAATGTTAATATTTAAATTGTAAATGTATCGAATATTATGACATTAAACCAGACAAGCACAAAACAGAAAATGACTTATTTGATAAAACTTATGTGTAGTGAGTTCTGGTATTATTTGACTAACCTTAGTTTCACAGTTTAAAAAACATAAATCATAAGTCGTTCAAGAAGATATGATGCTTCGTATTAACGTCAAATAACCTGTCGGCCTTGTTGGCAAGAGGTTCACTCTGCCCACTATCATTGTTTTAGTTTGCCACCAGACGTCAGTATCTAATGCATTGTATTTACAAACCCTGTGTACTGTATGTATACTCCTGTTCATATACTAGATATCACTAACACTTTGCAACTTACAAATTCAACAAATCGGCAAGTATAAAACATCCCTTTAGAATGAAAATGACATTAATATCAACCATGTAGGCTCTTATTTTGTCAGATGTTCTATATCTAGTATATCTTGTGATTGTATAATGCGAACGTTGTACCACTAATAGACAAAATAAATACCGTATTATAAACAACAAAAGACGCTTAATATGTACTTAACCTATTGCCACAGAACTGTTATTGACCAACATATAAGATACATTCAATATCTAGGACTGGTAGATAATTAAGACCAATGTATGTATGAGATAGATGGAACAATCGACTACGTTCATGAGAATACAATATCACTGACTGTTGTTCACAAAATATTAGTAGTGTGCTATTCAGCAATATTCTGAATCCTGGATATGCTTTTGATATGATTTTTCGTGTCACCTGCCTTTGTTTTATGCAGTATGTACTCTTATTTTGGGCACTATCGCATTTCAGCCAGTCACAAATTGCATCCCTTACCGGTAATATAGTTTGATGTTCTTGACTGCTTTATTTTTCGCATGCTTATGTTTATTTCGTAAGTGCCTATCACCATTGCCATGTAACATTTGCGTCACATGTAATAATAAATAATTCATTTATAAAAATAAAACCTAATCAACTAAAAGTACGTTGTTTAGAGTTGTTGGTCAAATTATGTGTGAGAAATTAATTTCAAGCTACACGCGTAATTTCAGATTAGGTTTTTAGTGAATTCATGTTCTATATTTTGAATCAAACATCGATAAGATATTCAGTGTTTGCAGTGTAATAAAGTGGATTAAAGGTATGGATGATGTTAATAGTACCCGTGGACGTGGAAAATGGTGCAGTGCATTTGAATGCAAAGACTGTGTGAAGACAGTAATGGCATATTAGATCTGATTTTTAAAATATTTATATATATTTAATATAAATAACACAATCTTGACTGTAGGGAACTGCTACTTCCAAATTTTGAAAGGAGGTCAAATGTTGTTTTAAACAAGTACATTTTGTTCAACCTTTGACATGAAGGATTTGTCTTTTAACATCATTTATATAGACAGAAAGTCCCCAAGAAAATATACGCTCTTTTCATAGAGCAGTTTGTGTGTCTGCAGATGTTAATTATTCATAGGTTTTAAATCTTTTAAAAAACGTATCGTTACCAAACTACTATAATCTAACATACTGCATTGAAATACACTTCAACATTCAGTTCATAAACAGCCAAACAAGGGATACATGAATAATGGTTACACTATGCATGTTACTACCTATTATGGTGACCACTTATAATGAGATCGCGTGAATTTCTATGAAAGGTAGTAACTGTTCATTTATAATCAACATTACATCAACAATATAGTAAACAATCGGACAAGGAAGGCAGCACTCACTGAAACAGCCGAGCACAAACACCATAACAAGAGCTGTCCACGAACAGCGCGCTCCACTATCCGCAGCGCCATACTAGCATAGTACAATTATTATATATTCAAAACAATATCCTTCATAACAGCAGCATTACCTTCTGCTGTGTAGAGGTTGGGGCTTCTATGTTGAAAAAAGGGGGATAATTTGGACAAATTATGCAGGACCGTTACCTACTCATGTGTAGGTCCCTTGGTCATGAAGGTAAACAAATAAGCATTTCTTAGTCCAAAAGGGGGCATAATTTCAACAAAATGCTAAATAGTTATCTTCTCCTGTTTAGGGGTTGGGGTCATGATGGTGAACAAGTATGCAAAGTATCAAAGCAATATATCAATTCACTTTGAAGATATAAGGGGTTAAAAAACCTATACCTAAACTTTAACATTTGCATTTCCAAGTCCAAAAGGGGGCATAATTTCAACGAAATGTTTGATAGAGTTACCCACCCCTGTGTAGGGGTTGGGGTCATGATGTAGAACAAGTATGCAAAACATTATGTGAATGCACTTTGAAAATATTAGAGGTGAAAAACCTGTACCTAAACTTTAACATTTGCACTAATTTGAAAAAGGGGGCATCATTTCACCAAAAAGCTTGATAGAGTTACCTACCCCTGTTTATGGGTTTGGGTCATGATGGTGAACAAGTATGAAAAGTATCAAAGCAATATGTCAATGCACTTTGAAGATATTAGAGGTTAAAAAACCTGTACCTACACTTTAACATTTGCATTTCCAAGTCTAACAGGGGGCATAATTTCAACAAAATGCTTGATAGAGTTACCTACCCCTTGTGTATGGGTCGGGGTCATGATGGAGAACAAGTATGCATGGGTAAAAAAACCTGTACCTTAACTTTAACATATGCACTACCAGTAGAAAAAGGGGGCATAATTTCAACAAAATGCCTGATATAGTTACCTACTCCTGCATATGGGTTGGGGTCATGTTGGCAAACAAGTATACAAAGTATGAAAGCAACATCTCAAAGGACTTAGAGAATATAAGAGGTTAAAAAACTTGTACCTAAACTTTCACAAAAGTGTGACGCCGACACGAACGCCGACGCTCGGGTGACTGCAATAGCTCCCCTTATTCTACAAAAAGTGGAGCTTAAAACAACACAGACCACAATTACACGGCACAATATCCAACACAAAACTGAGCGAGAATATTAACTAATTGCTGAAAGTCCAAATGCAAGTCCAAGCAAATCAGATATGTGTGTGTATGTGTGTGTTTTGTATGTTAAATTCGGGCGCTACGCTCGTATCATTTCCTTTATGTCGAGAAGTATTTGTACTGATACAGATTCGTGGCCATACATCGTAAATTCCCTGCAGTCAGTGATCCAAAGACACATCATTGTCAGTATGGTGGTGGAACAGACACTATAATGTTATTGGTGTCAATTTTAACTCTCAAGGTTTCGATCTTTTATTACGATCTATGGTAGACGCGGGGATTAGTCACATTCATTCTACTTAATGGCCGATAAATGTACTCTATGAATGGACAACAGAATATATATAGTGCCATTGAGAGAGATATCTGTATGAAATATTGCGGATAAATAAGATTGGTACTAAAGAGGTATACGAGGGAGAAGGCGATATAGTCCTGGTCTGTATACAGACATTTGTTATAATCATTATAGCGGTTTATTGAAGACAATTCCTGTATCTGTCAAAGTTGTATGAAAAAATGTCCATGTGCGGCTAAATCATTAACAAACAGAGCCAGAAATATAGAGAACTATGACATATTCTATATGTTTGATTGAAAGAATCTTAGTCAGGTGACAGACATAAGTAGTCCATGTGTACCGTATCGTTACACAGAATAATATTGCTTACATTTTTACCTTTGTGATATGTTTTCATAACGTGTACTCAACGATTCCTAATGAGCGCCCTTAGTCCAATAAACGTATTACCTCTGATAATATGTCACAAAATACTAAGAGGAATTGAGCAAAACTGAATTCCTGGATAAAGTCCTATTTTATAAAACAATTTGTAAATCAGTATTTGGTAGATATCGCAAAACAATTGCAACACATATGCATATGTTCGGGTTAAGACACGAAAGGTACGTTGAAGTTTGTTAAGCTTTATGTGTTCGCGGCCGGTTGGTTTCATTACATAAACTGGTGTTTGTTTTAATAGTAAAACGGAACTTACTCATAACGGAACTAAGCGTGATATCATAGCCATATGTTCACAATTCCCAAAGGATGTTTTGCCACATACCTATCCTGCTGACAGTGTCATAACCTTGGCATTGCATTTAAACCCTGGTACACCACAAGACAGACACCATTCCACTCTTTTTGTCTTCAAAAAGTCGATATAATATACTAAAGCATTGTGACCTAACAGTTTTAACACCATACATGTACGTATGCAACAGCCATGTTTTCAGTAATACTATCTGCACAAACAATTCGGGTGTAAGACCAATGCAAGACATTTTGTTTTGTTCAGGGAAATTTAATCTGGTGATTTATAAACCCAGTTATTCTACGACGGAGATAAAGTTATTGTCATATTTTAACAACAAAAGCCGTTTGCATATCGTATTCGTGCTTTTCATATAAAATCGTAGGTATCATTGTTTAGTGTCTGTTTCTTTATTTGACGCCACATGTTACTTGTTAACCATTCAATATTAACAAACTGAAACTTTCTCTTAAGATCGATGCAAATGTGTCTGCATTGAAGGAATTTGTAATAACTGTAAGCTATTTCGTGGTATAGCTAATGTCTGCAATTCGTCAAATACAGATGCATTTTGGTACATCGAGATTTCCAGGAAATACTTAACTTCAGTGATAAAATTTGTGTCATTATTTCAACAAAAAAAGATAGTTTCGTCTATTTTGGTGCTGTTCATGTTTCACCAGTAAAACATTTAATGCACCCTGTTGAGCGGATCTTTCTTCGCATGACGCTGTATTTATGTTATAGCCATATTGCATCAACCAACAGATAGCTACTGTAAAGATGGAAGCAATTTTTGCAAGTTATCTGCAGTTACAGGTTTTGTTCGTTGACAACAATATGTTAATCAGCAATGAATAAATACAACACATGTTTAAGAACGGTAATATTTAAAAGACAAAACATGGGACACAAATGAAAATATATACCAACATCACTAAGCAACGTGGCCATGATTTGCTGTTTCAGAATATCATGCAAAGCGCAACACGTATCGAGAGTAACCGAGAATGAGTCAGACAAAGAATTGAACAACACACTGACTTTAGTGCCACCGCCATCATTTGTCTCTCTGAATACTTTCTACGATAAGTCACTTATTTAATGCGATGGATGGTATATGATATACCGGTAAGTCAGAACTGTGTTAAAGAGGTGTTTTCTTGATATTGTCTTTCCCTTTAAATCGTTTCTGCAGGATATATGTTGCTAAAATGTAACCATGCACAGGTCGTTAATGAATACAAGTACATTTAGTTGTACATAATAATGTATAACAATAAGGTTCTAAAACGTTTTACTATCACTTTCGATAACAAAACTCTAAGAATAATTAGTAAGGTCAATGCTTACTGAGATATTGAGTGTCTTCTACTGCAGTCTTAATTTATACACTTTATAAACAAGCAAGTACAGTTGTTAATTAGATCAAATGTCGCAGCGGGAACAAAATGAGACTGTTTTACGGAGAACATTGTCGCAATCTAAATCCGTAGAGTTAAAAAGATGGTACTGCGAAATTGATTAGTTTTGTCTACAAGGCAGTGAATTGCTGATTTAGCACAGTGCTGAAAGGTTTTGAATACATGTATTACGAAAGTCTCACAGACAAAATACATAAATCATTACAATGTACCAGTTTTCTTTAAATTTCAAATAACCTGTGTTGGCGGTCTATGTAACAACTTCACTCTGCACACTTCTATTGTCCGCAAAACGACACATGTATACGCTCCTTATTAACTAAGTTATTTATCTTGATTAAAGCAATCCATATTTGATCTAAATGTGTCATAAACGCAAACCATAAGTACGTTGATGCAGAACTCCCTTGATATTATTTTTCTCTAATAAACGAGATGGAACAAACATCCTATTCTAAGACAATACTGATGTATTTGCCACAATTATGAGTGTCTACTTTGTCATTTGTCTACAATATATTGTTTTTTTCATTCGGGAATTTTCGGTCAAGATGGCAAATGCATTCAAATGGTATATTGTTATATATTTTGGAATCATTATGGCAAACACGCACCGACATGCGTATGTTTTTAAAAGATTAGATTATGTCATTCAGACAGACGCTTGCAATGGTAATATTGGGTACAGTAGCATTTCAGGACATGTAAAGAATGAAATTGTCATTATGACTAAACTTCTAAATGGCGATTTTTATATGAACTATTATACATGTATATATACAACACTGCAGAAAGAATATTGACATGTCAACTCTATTCTAGCAGTGAGCCTCAATCATTCTTGGAAACTATTTAATCACATACCATACAACTTGTCACAAAATGGTGCAAAACATTAGCAATATGTGCATGTTCCTTTGGACCGCATAACAAAGCTCAAAATCACTAACGATAATACCAGTACGAATCGGACAGTTACGACAGGATGAAACAGCCAAAGCAGAATACGAAAGGTACAAATTACACGTACAAGTCACAAGGACGACTGCAAAAATGATAAAAATGAAACTAAACAACTGCGAAAATACGATAACCGACTCCGACATCCTGACATCACAGCCCGTCAAACACAACCGTAGCAAGAGCCAGATGACAGACCGAACCGCATAAACAACCACAATCCACAAGCAAAACCCACAATACAATACCAACAATAAACAATATTCATTCTTTTTTGACAGAACTGGTACTTTAAATTTGCAATAAGACACATGCACAATGAACTACAAATATGTAAATGATAACTAGAAACGCCTTGTTAAACGCAAATCCAAGACCAATGATCGACGGTACTGACGTAATAATATCATGCAACATGTCCAACTAGCATGTCGTAATTCCATAGATAGTAGGATTTGTCTCGTTACCATGATACGACCAGACGGATCTACCTGATTCTATATAAGGTACTTATTTATTTCTTACAGTGGACATCCATACAGTTTCACATAGCCTGGTAGTGTTATCCGGCACTATGTTGTAACTTCATGCACAAGTCTTACTTTGCTAAAAAGTGGGACTGCATATGGCATTTCAAGAAATGGTGGTTTTCCTTTTGCAAGCAAAATATGTCATAATCACTTGGTTTCAGCTGTTTAACCCATTTTTCACTTATTGATTAGTATCTCTACTGCTATTTTGATTTCAATGATCCCAAACAGCCTTTCCTTTAACTCCAGCAATCCCTCCTCTATTTCTGTATAGGTTATTGATAAACAGGACAAAACAAATTTACAATAAGGAAAATAAAAAGAAAGAAACACTAATGACGATTACAATGACAGAACTCATGCGTTGTTTTAAAACAGGTTTCATTCACTAAATTCAACTTCACGTTACATGTAGTCTAATCGAACCACAAATATCATCAATATCATATTCCCTACATATTTTTATTTACTGATATACCTCTTTTCATATCAGAACAATAAAATATAAATATTAAAACATTGTGACCAAGCTGTTTTAATACCGTGTACGTATGTAACGGCCATGTTTTCTGTATTAATTATGTGATAATATCAGCACATAAGACTAGTTTACTAGAAACCATCCAATAAATGAAATACAGATTCATTTAACAACAAAAGCCGTTTGCTTATTGTATCCGTGATTTGTGTCTTTTTTATTATTCGACGCCAATTTCTATTTGTTAGCCATTCAATATTAACAAATTGAAACTTGCCTTTGAATCGGTGCAAATGTGTCTGCATTGAAGAAATTTGAAGTAACTGTAAGCTAATTCGTAAATTAGCTAATGACTGGACTTCTTCAAATACAGATGCATTTTGGTTGATCGAAATGTCTATGAAATACTTAACTTCAGAGATAAAATTGTTGTCATTATTTCAACAAAGAAAGATCGAATAATCTTATTTTGGTTCTCTTCATGTAACGCCAGTAATAGAATACAATGCACCATGCTGAGTGGTACTTTAGTTATTTGGCACCGTATTTATGTTATTTTTTCGCCATCTTCCATTACCAAATAGATATCTACTGTAGAGATTGAAGCAAATTTTTGCAAGTTATCTTCAGTTTCAGGTTTTGTAGATTGATGACAATATGTTTGTATGTCATTATGTTATCAGACTTTAGAATAATTACCTATTAAGAAATATGAATAAATATAACAGCTGTTTTAAAATGGAAACATTTATAGCAAAACCTCGGAACACAAATAAAACAACATGGCCATGATTTGCAGAACCAGCCGATCATGCACAACACAGCACATGATTATGGAGAGTAACAGCGAATTTATCCGGCAAACAATTGAACGGCACACTGACGTAACACCGCCATCGTTTGTCTCTCATTATACTATCTACGATAAATCAGTTACTTAATTTGATGGATGGTATGTGGTATACCGGTACGTCAAAGCCGTGTTAAAGAGGTGTTTCTGTATATTGTCATTCCTTTTAGATCGGTACTTTATGATATTTTGTCTCACAAATTAACCAAGCACTGGCCGTAAATTAGTGCATGTAGTTATGCATAATATGAAACAATATGATCCTGAAACATTTAACAATCAATGATGAATAAAACAACCTAGAATACTTATTAAGGTCAATTCTTACTGAAGTTTGAGCGTCTACTTCCGCATGTTTTATTGATACACTTCATACGCAAGTAAAAACAGGTGAAATTCTATCAGCTTTGCTTATGTCATAGAAGGCACAACTTGAAACTGTTTTACATAGAACATTGTTACAGTCTATATCCGTAGTGTTAAAAGACGGTACTGTGACATGAATTAGATTTCTCTACATTTATCCAAATTAGTTATTTGTTCATTTAGCACGGTGATAAAAAGATTTCCTACAAACAAAATTTCCAAAACAAGATAGAGCAACCGTCCGGTGAACATAATGTGAAGATCAAACAATTAAACCACTTGATTCTTTGGTCATTTAGAATGTGGGAACGCAATAATTTGAATTATTAATAAATACACAAGAAAATAGGATACTGACAATACAGAACTCGTTTAATTATTCAAGCAAAGCAACAATTACTGCCGCTAGTTTATTAACATTTTTAAGCATTCTCTAGAACACGGTTTCATTGAAGTAATTCATTAAGATTACAGAGCAAAATCGGTAACTTTGTCATTGAGATTTCCGGATACAATGTAATACTTGTATGAGGCAAACAAATCCTGGAGGCGACGAATTTACATGAAACTATCGAACTCTATTTTAGTCTGTTTACGTGAAAAATGCATTCGTGTCTTAAATTAGAATAGCGTGATGCGGTGATTATGTTCATAACATAGAGCACACAGGGAACAACGGGCATGTCGTGATACAAATGCGGTGTTGCGTGCATTACAACAACTATGTTGGATTTCCGACTACCTATACTATTTTAGATATAATTTGTAGCACAGACTATTATAACATTAGCTTACTAAATACCAATATATATAGACAAAACTCATACGACGGCTATAATTAAGGTACGTAAAGAGGTTTTTCCAACACGTCTGTACCGGGATATGTATATTACAAACTAATATAATTCGAGGACTGGATTAATCTTCACAAGCAAATACTTTTCAAGTAAGTCATATACAAAAAATTGTTCAATTATTTGAAAATATTTAAATTGTAAATATATCGAATATTACGACATTAAACCAGACAAGCACAAAACAGAGAATTAGTTATTTGAGAAAACTTACGTGTATTGAGTTCTGGTATTATTTAACTTAACCTTAGTTTAACAGTTTAAAAAACATAATTCATTCAAGTGTACCAGTCGTTCAAGAACATACGAAGCTGCGTATAAACGTCAAATAATCTGTCGGCGTTCTCGGCAACAAATTTACTCTGCCCACTTTCATTGTTTTAGTTTGCCACCAGACGTCCGTATCTAACGCAATGTATTTACAATATCCTGTGTACTGTATGTATACTCCAGTTGATATACTAGGGATCATTAACACTTTGCAACTTACAAATGCCACAAATCCGCAAGTATAAAACATCCCTTAAGAATGAAAATGACATTAATATCAACCATGTAAGCTCTTATTTTTTCAGATGTTCTATATCTAGTATATATTTTGATTTTATCATGCGAACGTTGTACCACTAATAGACAAAATAAATACCGTATTAGAAACAACAAAAGACGCTTAATATGTACTTAACCTATTGAGACAAAACTGTTATTGACCAACATATAAGATACATTCAATATCTAGGACTGGTAGATAATTAAGACCAATGTATGTATGAGATAGACTGAACAATCGACTACGTTCATAAGAATACAATATCACTGCCTGTTGTTCACGCAATGTTAGTAGTAATGCTATTTAGCAATATTCTGGATCCTGGATATGATTTTGATGTGATTGTTCGTAACATCTGCCTTTTTTATTCAGTATGTATTCTTATTTTGTGCAAATGCATATCATTACTATCGCATTTCAGCCCGTCAAAAACTGTATAAAACCGGTAATGTAGTATAATGTTGGTCTTCGCACCGTTTTGACTGCTATACTTTCGCATGCTAATGTTTATTTCGTATGTGTCGGTCAGCATTACCATGTAGCATTTGCTTCCCATCTAATAATAAATTATTCCTTAATATAATTAATCAAAGCACTGAAAGTACAGTTGTGTGGCGTACTGATGCCATTAAATCCAATATCGAATCCAGGTTGTATCATAATTTTATGTCACAGTTCTGATAAGCCCACCCTTACTCAAACATTTGTGCTGCTAAAGACACCAAGAGAACCAGCAGTTACCTGGAACTTACTTAAGTAACTATGCTGAGCATCAATGAAGGGATATTTACAAATACCATTTTTAACGACTTGGAGAATTCGACCAGTGTCAAGATAAGTGACTGTTTATTCTCCGTATGACCACGCATGTTAATTAAATGTATATGACACTCTATATTAACGTATGTAAAAGGGGTAAACATGGTGTCGCTCACACATATCGATCGGCCGATTAATGCTTTAAAAAGTATTAGCTTTTAAAACAAGCTTTAATGAACAAAATCGATCGAATATTAAATTAATAATTGATGATTTTCAACCGTTGATTGAATTTTTATTTGGTATAAAACGGGATATTTTAAACTTACTTTTACGCGGAACGGATTCTTACTCGTCGCCGTGGATTTAATAATTAGGGTATCGTGTTGAATGTTGTCGAAAAGAGGGACATATATCTCTGCTTCATTACAAGCTTTAAATATTCAAAATCGGACAATAGATACGAAAATTATGAGGTCTTATATAAAGCAGGGTAGAAATTGACTAGTGCGTTTAACGCTTACCGCGGTAACATCGTTAATCGGCCGATCGAAATGTACGTAGAACTATTTCAGTTCCCCCCACCAGCTATATATAGCATCAATGTTTGTATACAACATAATTAGGTCATCGTCTGCAATGTGCAGCGGCGGAGTGATTTACATACGTTACAGTATACGATTGAAAACCGTGGGAACTATTTTAGATTCCCGCCACCAGTGAGAACATTCTTTGGTAGTAGAAATATAGTCCGTTGCGGAATGATTGCTATAAATATCCTCTAAAAATAAAAGTCTGATATTATTGTTGGTCTTAATATAAGTAAATGTTGGTAATGTAAACAAATCAGGCCCAATGATACGTGTAACCTGTGTTGCATGCTTGTAATATTGTTCAAATCATAGAACTATTTATTTGCCGAGGCCTAATGCGTTAAATTGGTCGTAAGCTGAAAAGTGATAATATTATTGTGTGGCGTTACGCCACACAAAAACTAATCAACTACTTGTATGAGCAATTCATTTCAAGCTGATTTTTTATTAGATGTTTTATTAATTTTCTGAATCAAACAGCAGATAGTCAGTGTTTGCAGTGTAATAAAGTGGATTAAAGGTATGCATGCTGTTTATAGTACCCGTGGACGTGGAAAATGGTGCAGGGTATTTTTATGCAAAGACTGTGTGAGGACAGTAATGGCATATTAGATCTGATTTTTAAAATGTTCAATGCACTTGACAGACAAAACAAACATTTTTGAAACATAACCTTTTAATATAAATAGCGCATTGTCGTAGTAGAGAACTGCTACTTCCTAATTTTGGAAAGAGGTCAAATGTTGTTTTAAACAAGTACATTTTGTTCAATCTTTGACATGTCTTTTAACATCATTTATATAGACAGAAAGTCCCCAGGAAAATGTGCGCTCTTTTCATAGAGCAGCTTGTGTGTCTGCAGATGTTAATTATTCATAGGTTTTAAATCTATAAAAACATATTGTTATTACACTACTATAATACTGCATTTCAATATGCTTTAACATTTCGTAAACAGTCAGACAAGGGATACATGAATTATGGTTACATAATACATTTGGCTACATTATACATGTTGCTGCCTATTAAGGTGACAACTTATAATGAGATTGCGTGAATTTCTATGTAGTAACAATATAGTAAACAATTGGACAAGGAAGGCAGCACTCAATGAAACAACCGATCACAGAAAACATAAAAACAACACAGACCACAATAACATGGCACAATGTCCAACACACAACTGAGCGAGAAAATGAACTAACCGCTGAAAGTCCAAAGGCAAGTCCAAGCAAATCAGATATGTGTGTGTATGTGTGGGTTGTATGATAAATTAGGGCACTACGCTCGTATTATTTCCTTTAAGTAGATACGTATATGCACTGATGCAGATTCTTGGCCATACATGGTAAATTCCCTTTATTCAGTGACCCAGAGACACATCAGTGTCAGTATGGTGGTGGAATAGACTCTATAATGTTATTGGTGTCAATTTGAACTCTCAAGATTTCGATCTTTTATTACGACCTATGGTATCATGCGGGGATTACTCGCATTCATTTTACCTAATAAATGTACTCCATGAATTGACAACAGATTATATATAGTGCCATTGTGGGAGTTATCTATATAACATATTGTGAATAAATAAGATTGATACTATAGAGGTATACGATGTTTAGTATCTAGGGAGTAGGCGAATATTGTCCTGGTCTGTATACAGACATTTGTTATACGCATTATAGCGTTTTATTGGGGACCATTTCTGTAACCGCCAATGTTATATGAAATAATGTCCCTGTGCGGCTAAATCATTGACAACCTCAGTTAGAAATGTAGAGAACAATACGACACATACTGTCTGTTTGGTGGTATAACAATCAGTCAGGTGGCAGGCATAAGTAGTTCACGTGTCCTTTTTCCTTACAAAGAATTGTTCCCCTACATCCTATTGTGAAATGTTTTTATAGTAATAAATATGTGCAAAACACGTCCTATACCTGATAATTTGTCATAATAATACTCAAAGAGGAATATAGCAAACCTCAATTCCAGGGTAGAGTTCTAATACATAATGCATTTTGTAAGTCAGTATTTGGTAGATATCGCAAAACAATCGCAACACGTGTTTACATAGACGTGTTAAGACACGAAAGGTTCGTTAAAGATTGTCTGAGTTAACATCAATATATCCATTTATATATATACTGAAAATTGGAATAATTGGACGAATGTGATTAAAATAAAAGCAATAACAGAAACGTCGGTACAAAGATTAATGAAAACACCGAACCAAGAACACCACAAATAGGGCCAGGAGTCCCAAATGATGCAAAGCACAACTTTTAACAAGTGTAATACCACCAGAAATTTTCTCCCTTATTGATTTCCACAATGAATCACTAACATAACTTAATAAATATGTTATATCACAACCGAGTCAAAGAGGTGATTTCCTGAAACCGTAACTGATTTTCTTGGTGGCATATTTTCTTCTAAATTGTTCCAGTATTAGAATTATTCCCCTTATTTTCCATGTACATTCTGATACGGTGTAGACATTAAGGGATGAATTCTAGTGCATATAAAACATACCAGCCTAATAGGTTTAACTTTTGCTGTTGATAAAACGCTCCTGGAATAATAAGTAAGGTCAATTTATACAGATATATTGATTGTCTGACTTCCGCTGTTTATATTGATACACTTCACAGACACGTAAAGACAATTGTAAATTCTATCTGATTTGCTTACATCGCAGCAGGAACACAACGGGACTATTTTATAGAGAACATTGTCGCGCTTTGTGTTCTGAGTGGTATAAAGATAGTGCTGTGAAATGAATTAGTGTTCTGTGTTCTATTCATTTATACCAGTTAGTAAATGGCTGATTTACCACGGTGCTAAAAATGTTTCCCCATAGATGTTTCCCCCCCCCCCAAAAAAACGTATTTTGTTTATCTCGGTGGAGACCGAGATATGTCAATAACCATTTAGTGCTCGTGTCGTCGTGACATCAAGCATATACACTAAGCCCGAAGAAGTTGATTAAACGAAGAAGGTCGTTTGGTATATACATTTTTAGCTCACCTGAGCACGAAGTGCTCAAGGTGAGCTATTTTGATCACCATTTTGTCCGTCGCCCGTCGTCCGCCGTCCACAATTGAACTGTTAATACTTTAGAGGTTATAATTTTCACTTAATCTTTTTTAAACATGGTCACAATGTTTGTCCTATGAAATCTAGGTCAAGTTTGTAACTGGGTCATATGGGGTCAAAAATTAGGTCACCTGGGGTGGTATTCAATATTGATCTTACTTGACTTAAGGCTAAGGACAACCAATCAGATCACACCATATTAAACTCTTGGTCAGTAACAGGTGATATGATTAGCTAATTAAATAAGATCAATATTGAAACCACCCCAGGACACATCAAAGAAAAACATTGTTAACACTCTTGAGTTCACATTTTTGACATAATCTAATGAAACTTGGTCACAATGTATGTCTCTATAACATCGAGGCAAATTTCGTAATTGGGTCATCTGGGGTTAAAATCTAGTCACCTGGTCACATCGAAGAAAAACATTGTTAACACTCTAGAGGTCAAAAGTTTTACCTTATATTTATGAAACTTGGTCACAAAGTTTGTCCCTATGAAATCTAGGTCAAGTAAGTAACTGGGTCATCTGGGGTGAAAAACTAGGTCACCAGGTCATATCAAAGAAAAACATTGTAAACACTCTAGAGGTCTCGTGTTTGCCTACTCTTTATGAAACTTGGTCACAATGTTTGTCTCTATGAAATCTAGGTGAAGTTCGTAACTGGGTCATCTGGGATCAAAAACTAGGTCACTAGGTTAAATCAAAGAAAATCCTTAATAACACTCTAGAGGTCACATTTTTTACCTAATCTTAATGAAACTTGGTCACAATGTGTATCTCTATGAACTCTTGCAACTTGGTCATCCCGGGTCAAAAACTAGGTCACCAGGTCACATTGAAGAAAACCCATGTAAACACTTTAGAGGTCACATTCTAACCTCATCTTTATGAAACTTGATCACAATGTTTGTCTCTATGAAATCTAGGTCAAGTTCGTAATTTGGTCATCTAGGGTCAAAAACTAGATTAAATCAAAGAAAACGCTTGTTAACTCTCTAGAGGTCACATTTTTTACATACTCTTAATGAAACTTGGTCACAATGTGAACCTCTGTAAAATCTAGGTCAAGATTGCAATTGGGTCACCTTGGATAAAAAACTAGGGCACAAGGTCACATTGAAGAAAACCCATGTTAACACTCTAGAGGTCACATTTTCACCAAATCTTTATGAAACTTGGTCACAATGTTTGTCTCTATAAATCATATGTCAAGTTCTTAACTGGGTCATCTTGGGTCAAGAACTAGGTCATCCGATCACATCAAAGAAAACCTTGTTTATACTCTAGAGGTCACATTTTTACCTGTATTTGTAAAATCTACAACAAAATTAAGGTCATATCATAACAAATACTGATTCTGTCTTAACTGCTAGTCATCAGGTGAGCGCTTTAGGGCCACATGGCCCTCTTGTTAGTTGTGTCATTTATTGATTGATAAGAAGTTAATAACCATTTTGCGAATAGATAATAATTAAGTAAATAAAATATGTAATTTTAACCACCGTGCATATTGCAATTTAGAATTTTTGAACTCAATAAAAAGCACATGAAAGTACGCGCACTGTCAGTAGAGAAATCGCCTAATTATATATAAGGGACATAAACCTGTAAAATTAGTTTAGAGGGGGTTTAATTGTCGTTGATTCTGTTGTTAAACTCGACCACGTAACTTTTTCATGTTTAGTAATCCACGAATTCACGACCCCACGAAAATACTTCTTTATCAAAATCCACGAAATTTAAAATCCACAAAAATATGTGACTTTACAGAAGCTACAGTACAATTCTATCTTACACATTCTGTTGAACAAGTCTTCATTTAATTTTTAAAAATGCAACAACACGCTAACAGACTATAACATACCACAACTTTAGGAACATTTGAATGAATTTGCAGAGTAATGTAACAACTTGCTTGAGTTTCAAACTGTCATACTATACACCAATGCAGATGCAAAGCTATCATGGTACTATAATTTAGTCACGCCAGGCATGTTTGCCAACATATCATCTTACACCATATGTATCTGGAAAATACATTATAGATTGCCTAATTGTTAATTATTTACCATGTAAGCGAGACATCACAGAGAATGCACGCAATGTTGCCCATATTGACCTAAATTCCGAGCTAACAAATAATGAACATCGGACGGGGAAGCAACACTTAAAAAACAGCTGAGCGTGAAACCACAAAAAGGAACATACAACAGAAACAAATAACACTAGCATAAGCAACAATGCCCAACGAAAAACTGAACAAGAAAATGAACTTTAAATCGGTGCAAGAGTATAAAAGGGAAACAAGCATAGAAAGATTCAGTTCTGTAACTTGGTACACTAAACATTCAACATCAAAGGTTTAACCAATTTTATCATAATCTAATGATCACATTTTGTGAAAATGGGTACACAAGTTTATCAGTGTATTTTCTGACATTCCTGAAACAAGAGGGCCCAAAGGGCCATAAGTCGCTCAACTGTCTTAGCAGTTCATGCAGGGTCCTAAATAGTAGTCAAGTAAATGCAGACTCTATTGCATGTACAAGTTTATATATAAAAAAAAATGGTGTGTTAGAAGTATTTATGCGTGTGGGCATTCGTGTGAGTGGGTGTGCGTGAGTGTGTGCGTGTAAGGGTACATTTATACATGTATATATGTTTTGTATTGATAACTGTACATTTGCCACTATGATCTTAGTATGTAAATATGTTGTCCTCATGGGTCTACGACCTTCTGGATTTGGAAATAAACTATACATATATAATTTTCATATTGTCTTAACAAGCGACCTTGTAATTTACATAAATTTAACCCATATTGAAGTTTAAGCCAAGTTGTGTCTCCAGTGACTACGCAATGTATTTCTATGATTTGACCTTGTGACATAGGTTTTGACGACAGATTAACCAATATCGAAATTGACCTAGATCTTGTTGGGATGATCATTGTGACCGAGTTTCATAAAGATTATGTTAAAATTGTGACCTCACGTAAGGTTTTTCTATTATTTGACCTTGTGAACTAGTTTTTTACCCCAAATGACCAAATATCGAACTAGACCTAGATTTTGTTGAGATGATCATTGTGAATAGGTTTCATAAAAGGTCAAAATTGTGACCTTTAGTGACTACGCAAAGTTTTTCTATGATTTGACCCTGTGACCTAGTTTTTTACTCCGGATGACTCAATCTCGAACTTCACCTAGATTTGTTGAGATGATCCTTCTGGTAAAGTTTCATATTGATTAGGCCAAAACTGTGACCTCTAGTGTTTACGTAAGCGATTGTGGACGGACGGACGAAGAGTGATCACAAAAGCTCACTCTGTCACTTCGTGAAGTGTGAGCTAAAAATGAAGATAATACTCAATCTGGAAAAATGTTCAAACTGTCTGCTACACACTTTGAATGTACTTCCCAGATGATCGGCAAGTGCACTTGTACTATATATGTATATGAGATGTGATAAAAATGAGCAGACAAAATTGTCTGTTTACTTAACATGCGGGATAATGTGTTATTTACAAACATGAATCGATTTGGTCGACTATTGCAAGCTTGGTTTTACAAAGTACTAAAAAAACAGATAAGGACAGTATTGTACTGGTACAGAATCGTACACATCAGATTAGTCTACCTTTGTGGTATTGTCTGCCGGTTGGTGATTCTCAGTATTTCGCAATTGCTGATTTAGTAAGGTGCCAGAAAGGTTTCCGACAAATAATTCCCCATAAACGAATTTTAGTACTGATCTAAGAGGTGGAAACAGGATAGGGATGAAATAACCATTTAGCGATAATAACGTGAGGAAAAAATAGTCTTACCCCGAGTATATTGCAATTTAATATTTCTGAGCGTAATGAACAACACCCCACGTACAAAAAGTCATAAAAGCAAATTGTAGTGCACACATTGTCAATAGATGAATCGCTTAAGTATCAAAAACAGAGGATATAAACTATAATCATGTTAGCTGAAGGTAATATTTTGACCCATTCTCTGAAACACATCTTCATGAAATAAATCTAATAACAAACAACACGATAGCAGTCAACGACTTTGTTACCGCCTCTTTAGGGGCATTTAGTTGAATTTGCACAGTTAATGATTGATGCATTTCAGAATACAATGTAATGCTTGTATGAGTAGTATGCAAACTAATCCCAGAGGTGAATGATTTTTTAAATGCCGAGCATAGCCTTTATTTATTAGTCAGCTTTCTGCTGAGATATTACAGGCATTGAAATATGGCAGGCATAAACTTGTTACGTATACACAAACGTCTAAATTTGCTACTGACAACTAACCTAGCGTTCGGACTATGTGTCTTTACAAATTACATGTGGTTAACGAATTTAATAACGCGACGCGGGTGCTAGCTGACATATACCAGGAACACAAAATAATAAATTCGTTTGGCATATAGGGTCTTATAGACCAACTTAATGTCGCCATGTCATTTTGGTACTCAAATATCTACAATCGACTAAAAATAAAGAGAATAGCACACGTGCAAGACATTAGTTCATTGAATGAAAGTACTCGAAACAGTGTTTTTGGTAAAATTAATCAACGCTGAAAATGATCATTCTGTCGTGAGGTCGAATATTTTTTGTAAGAAAAACGTAATGAAACATGTAATAGCACTTTTAAAGGTGAATTGTGTCAGGTAAATGTCATATCAAAGGATTTCAAAGTTATTATGAACTAAAACGAGAGATGCGTTTCTTTACATTTAACTTAAGGTCGCATCATTTTAATAAATATTTCGAAGCTATCATATAACCCAGAGGTCAAACGATTGACTTTCATTTTCTGGAGCGATGCCTCTTTTATGCAACATTTTATTTAATACTTATCTGATTTTTTTATCTTCATACCAAAATGACGACATTAAATGTCCCTTTAGTATGACGCAATCAAATGCATACAATACGTAAAATCAACTTACCCCAACTGTCGCGTTTTCAAATCCGTTTAGTATATAACACTACAAACATGCAACAAGAACCATTTCGTGACCAATCACGGTGTTACATGCATTAAAAAATATGTAGAAATTCCGATAATCTATGTTATTTAGATTTAATATGTTTCACAGCTTATCAGAACATACGCATGCTATATGCCAATGGAGATGCAAAGCTAAAATGGGGCCATAATTAAGACACGTAAGGAGGATTTTGCCAACAGACGGACGCATCTGCAAAATGCTCATTCATTGGGGCAAATTTAACAATTGTTCATTAATCATATTGAGCTGATTAAGCTATATAACAGCAGTGCTCCAGCTAGGATTTAAAAAGGGCAGGGTGCAACTTTGTGAAAAGGGCACTTTGGGGGAGGGTTCGGGAGGGGGTGTCCCCCGCCCGGCTGAGGCGGGATTGGGGGTCCTCCCCCAAGAAAGTTTTGAAGTTTTAGTGTCTGCTTATGGCATCTCCTGTGTTTCCTGACAGAAATTGTGGTGTTTCTCCAGGATACGCTCTCCTCACAAAACGGCATTATATAAAAAGGTTTTTTCACGAAGAAATTATTTAACTGCAATTACAATATACCAATGTCATGTCAAATACAAAATATAGAAACAAGTTATAGAGTAAACATACGTGAGTCATGTTTTGGGTATTATTGAATAATATTGTAACATTCTTTTTATACTAGTATTATGTTATTCAAACAAACTGCCGGTGCTTTCATCCGTCTACAATTAAATTATGCTGATGTTAGTTGTACAACACCATACGTCAGTATCGAACGTAATGTATTTACAATGACCAGTATATCATATGGACAAATTGGCGTTCAAAAACCTTATGTCCACAAAAAGATAATATTAAGTCGGACAGGGAAGGCAGCACTCAACTTAACCAGCCGAGTACAAAAAACATAAAAACATACAAAACACAATTCCCAAAACACAACCGAACGAGAAAATGATCCACCCAAGTCCCAGCTGTCAAAAAGCTGAATGATCTAGTTTCAGCAATCAAAAAACTAAATGTCCATGTACAAGTACACATTAGACTGAAATCATAAATAACTTGTATTTGTCATACGACTAGGAATGCCTATTGATTTGTCGTAATACTTGAACCATTATCCATTAAACGTCTTGCTGAAGGGGTGGTCAGAACAATGCAGGACAGTTCATATGTAAGGGACACAATCAGAATAAGACACGTAGATTATACCGCTCAGTATACAAAGACAAAATTGACACGTGACTACAGTGATGATAATCGAAGTAAAAAATCGCCATCATGACAAGTGCTATAAAAATGACTAGTTGGTATCAATATAAATTTTCTGCTGCACGTCTTAAAAAGACCGAACGTGCATTTTCGTCTAAATACACATTTCTATTTAAAAATTACTATTGCACTATTAAAGTACAAAAAGGACCAGCAAAGTTTTGAGCTATTATAGATATGAACACAAAACAGTTTTTTTTTCTTCTCCTGAAAAGTTTACTTTTGCCGCTTCGGCATTTCATATTGACGGTATCGATATGTGACAGAAAGTTGAGCTGTTATTTATTGAACATTATTCGAATGATTCCCGTGATATTTTGTTGTTTACATCGTTTCGTTCAGTTTGCTTGATAGAATCACTCGTTCTACGATTGACCACGTTGGGTTTCCATTCCATATAACAAGCAGTCTAAGACACATGTGTACCTGATGTTGGTGTTGATCTCGTTATACATCGAATAAACTCAACTAAATCAACTTCTGCAGGCTGACGGGTGGATTGTCGTGTTTTTGTAGCTTGTTTCAATTTGTTCTGTATTTTTCTTGTTCGTGTGTAATGTTTGTGCCGCCCGTGTCATGTTGTTTTTTCCGAGTGCTGACTTCCCTGTACGATTAGTTATTATATTTCTGTTGGAATCTGGGCACTCAGATTAGTCGAGTATTTGTTGCACGAATATGATGAAAAGTACATTTCGTGACAGAACATAATCCACCATGTTGCGTGATAAAGCCAAGTAAAGTATGACACAGATGGGGACATCAATTCGAAAGAATTGTTGACTCGTAGTTAGCTGAACACGACAATATCATTAATAATTTAATACCATGCAAAGGATTGGTTCATTGCATTCTAAATCAAGGTTAAATTCGGCCATGGTCAGTAGTATACAGATGCATGGAAGGGATATCGGATTTGTTTGTTGTTTTATCTCGTGGACAGAAGCTTAAAACTGAGTATTAAGTCCCCTCCATGCCTCCGTATTTAATTGTTTATGTTGTGAAAACGTACATGAAAGAAATGTTCAGTTCTAGAGAATTATGGCATCAAATTGTAAGAAGTGTTTATTCGTAATTTGCTTGATACCATACCAAGGATTGGTCCATATCTATCTAAATGAAGGTTCAATTCTACAGTAATCAGTTTAATACGGACGCATTGAAGGGGTATAGGATTTGTTTGTTGTTTGATCTTTTGGCCACGAGCTGAAAACTAAGGACCAAGTTTTAATATAAAATACCTCATTGTTCCCTTCATGCCTCCATATTTATGATGTTAAAAAGTGCATGAAAGGATTGTTCACATTATGTCAACCTATTACAAATATTATAGCGACGCTTTTATCAACCATCTAAGTTTTGGGTTTTTATCGTTCGGATATGAATATTTTGCTTCCAACACAACGAACGATATAATGCTTATTGACTAAATGAATACGGAGTAAGAAACAACAAAACCCCGAAGATTTACTTAACTGATCGACACAGAACTTCTATTGACTGACATACGAGGCTATGATACATTCGGTGTTCACGACTGGAAGATAATTAAAACCAATGAGTATATAAATAGATGGAGATAGCGACTTCATTAACGAATAGAGAACATGACAGACTGTTGCTTGTGACAGGATCAGTGGTTCCAATAAACATTCTAATTCTTGATTTGTACCTAGTATGGCTACACAGATGTTAGTGGCATCTATTAATTCTATAAGGAGTTTCTTTTTATAGCATGCATGTGTCGTCATTTCCTATTTCACTTCCGCCTATTATCAATGATGTTACGTAATGTATTAGGTTCTCATTTTCTTTCCCATTTGACGATAAATAGTTATTCAGGGATCGACAAGCCAATGCTTATCCGCAAGCTGGTGTTTGTTTGGTAGGCCTACATGTTTGAGGAAGCAGTGTCCTCTTTATTTTGATTTCCCTTTAATAATGGTATGGCTTATCAAAGCTGTCTATCAGTTATGTCCAGAGACTTGGCGAAAAACTTATTAATAGTTCTGCTTTAAATGCTTTAAGCTTCTGGTGAAGATGGTATATATATTCTAATTTCTTGATCAACAGTTGATCAGTGAAGTAGTTCACAGAGTGAATACACAATCTTGCAAATTTGGCATACCAGTATTTTATGCATGTCGTGTTCTGTACTTTTGGACATATGCACTTTGCAGTACTGCATCTTATTGTTGACAAACAAGACGCGCAATTTTGAAAAATAACTTGAGAATTGTGTTAAGTATCAATATTCGCGCATTTCATACTGGAGAAGTCCGCTACATCCAGGGAAATTGTAAAAACCGTTGATACTAAACGCCATGCAATATTTGTAAAACCTTCCACGCAAAGGAACTGTCAAACATCTTTTACATTGACAGGTAGTCCCTCACGGGTATGTTCGCTCTTAAGATATTGTACTTTTTGTATCGGCATCTTTCAATGTTTTTAAAAGCAAAATACATACAAAATAACACAACGGTACGAAACTATCCTTCGCTAGCATCATTCATCAACATGGGTTTGTGTTAGCATACGAGTTTCACCAGATGACGAGAAGTATATCTGTCACAGGCGCATTCATTGAGATTCGTGGCCATACATCGTAAATTTCTTTCATTCACTGATCCAGAGATACATTATTGTCAGTATGGTGGTGGAATAGACACATTATTGTCAGTATGGTGGTGGAATAGACACTATAATGTTATTGGTGTCAGTTTTAACTCTCAATATTTCGATTTTTTATTACGACCTATAGCAGATACATGGGTTATTCACATTCGAGCTGCCAATGTACTCTATGTATAGACAACAGAATATATATAGTGTTATAGAGGAGTTGTATTATGAAAAAATGTTTACTAATTAAGATCGGTACGGTACTAACTATGTTAACGATGTTTTGTATCTAGGGAGAAGGCGAAAATAGTCACAGCAGGAGTACTGGAAATTTTAGAAATGCTTATCAACCTAAATAAAGATAAAATGGCTGGAAACCCGGAGGAAGTCTCGCGTGCATTTGTGATTTAACATTAAAGACCTAAGGAGTCTATAAAAATATGGAAAGACGGTGCACACCCAACGACGTTAGAAGAATGTGAGAGTGTGAGAGTGACGTTTTAATGTACGTGGGACGTTCAAAAATAAACAGGACTGAGGCTCTCACGGGTACAGTTTTCAATATTATACAAATATTATTACATAATGTGGAATCGGAATTCAATTGCGAAAATTCGATAACTGATTTATCGAGATACACTATCACGTCCTCTCATAATAGACCATTTTGAAACCATGGTAACACGCACCCGGCGCAGCCCACCAATTACCATAAAAGGCGACTATGTGATGGAGTATGGAATGCGGAATGCACAATAATTCCTTTATCTATGGGTTTAACAGTTAACTACGTAGTTAAGAGACTTTAAACCGCGGTTGCAAGTGCCAAATGCACATTAATTCTTTAAACCGCGGATAAAGACTTAGAACTGCAGTTACAAGTATCGATGATGTTTACTTAACCCCATAGTTAAGCGACAACCAATCAGCGCGTATGAAATTACTAATACGGCGCTCTCATTGGTTATCTCTTAACTATGTAGTTAACAGACTTGTAACCGCGGTTACAAGTCTTAAACGGGGGTTTAACACGCGCGAAGTGCACATTTAATAAACATCTCTTAATTATATAGTTAAGCGACTTTAAACCCGGGTTCAAAGCGCCGTTTGCACAATTATGCTTAAACCCATAGTTTAAGACATGTAACTGCAGTTTAAACTCTCAATTAAAGCGTGGATTCAAGTATATGTATGTATAAACAATTCCTCATAATTTCTTTCAAATTCATATGATCGTAGGCATATGTCATTGTATTGGAATTCATTTAGAAGATCGAACACTAGTTTAAAATGAAAATTTAACGTGTAACTCGGAATTTCCGATTTTAAACCGGGATAGTAGATGGAACCCCAGTTTAAAATAACAATTCAAAGTCTAACTCAGAAATTCCGACTTTAAACTGGGGTTAGTAGATGAAACCCCAGTTTAAAATAAAAATTTGACGTGTAACTCGGAAATTCCGACTTTAAACGGGGGTTAGTAGATCGAACCCCAATTTAAAACAAAAATTTAAAGTCAAACTCAGAAAGTCTGACTTTAAACGGGGGTTAGTAGATCGAACCCCAGTTTAAAATATGAATTTTATAGAAAAGACAGAAATTACGACTTTAAACGGGGGTAAGTAGATCGAACCCCAGTTTAAAATAAAAAATTAACGTGTATCTAAGAAATTCCGACTTTAAACGGGGGTTAGTAGATCGAACCCCAGTTTAAAATATGAATTTTATAGATAACACAGAAATTCCGACTTTAAACGGGGGTTAGTAGATCGAACCCCAGTTTAAAATATGAATTTTATAGAAAACACAGAAAATCCTACTTTAAACGGGGGTTAGTAGATCGAACCCAAGTTTAAAACAACAAATTAAAGTCTAACTCAGAAATTCTGACTTTAAACGGGGGTTAGTAAATGGAACCCCAGTTTAAAACAACAAATTAAAGTCTAACTCAGAAATTCCGACTTTAAACGGGGGTTAGTAGATCGAACCCCAGTTTAAAACAAAACTTTAAGGTCTAACTCAGCAATTCTGACTTTAAACGGGGGTTAGTAAATGGAACCCCAGTTTAAAACAAGAAATTAAAGTATAACTAAGAAATTCCGACTTTAAACGGGGGTTAGTAGATCGAACCCCAGTTTAAAACAACAAATTAAAGTCTAACTCAGGAATTCTGACTTTAAACGGGGGTTAGTAGATCGAACCCCAGTTTAAAACAAAAATTTAAGGTCTAACTCAGAAATTCTGACTTTAAACGGGGGTTAGTAGATCGAACCCCAGTTTAAAACAACAAATTTAAGTCTAACTCAGAAATTCCGACTTTAAACGGGGGTTAGTAGATGGAACCCCAGTTTAAAACAACAAATTAAAGTCTAACTCAGGAATTCTGACTTTAAACGGGGGTTAGTAGATCGAACCCCAGTTTAAAACAAAACTTTAAGGTCTAACTCAGCAATTCTGACTTTAAACGGGGGTTAGTAAATGGAACCCCAGTTTAAAACAAGAAATTAAAGTATAACTAAGAAATTCCGACTTTAAACGGGGGTTAGTAGATCGAACCCCAGTTTAAAACAACAAATTAAAGTCTAACTCAGGAATTCTGACTTTAAACGGGGGTTAGTAGATCGAACCCCAGTTTAAAACAAAAATTGAAGGTCTAACTCAGAAATTCTGACTTTAAACGGGGGTTAGTAGATCGAACCCCAGTTTAAAACAACAAATTTAAGTCTAACTCAGAAATTCCTACTTTAAACGGGGGTTAGTAGATGGAACCCCAGTTTAAAACAACAAATTAAAGTCTAACTCAGGAATTCTGACTTTAAACGGGGGTTAGTAGATCGAACCCCAGTTTAAAACAAGAAATTAAAGTCTAACTCAGACAATCTGACTTTAAACGGGGGTTAGTAAATGGAACCCCAGTTTAAAACAACAAATTAAAGTCTAACTCAGGAATTCTGACTTTAAACGGGGGTTAGTAGATCGAACCCCAGTTTAAAACAAAAATTTAAGGTCTAACTCAGAAATTCTGACTTTAAACGGGGGTTAGTAGATCGAACCCCAGTTTAAAATATGAATTTTATAGATAACACAGAAATTCCGACTTTAAACGGGGGTTAGTAGATCGAACCCCAGTTTAAAATATGAATTTTATAGAAAACACAGAAAATCCTACTTTAAACGGGGGTTAGTAGATCGAACCCAAGTTTAAAACAACAAATTAAAGTCTAACTCAGAAATTCTGACTTTAAACGGGGGTTAGTAAATGGAACCCCAGTTTAAAACAACAAATTAAAGTCTAACTCAGAAATTCCGACTTTAAACGGGGGTTAGTAGATCGAACCCCAGTTTAAAACAAAACTTTAAGGTCTAACTCAGCAATTCTGACTTTAAACGGGGGTTAGTAAATGGAACCCCAGTTTAAAACAAGAAATTAAAGTCTAACTAAGGAATTCCGACTTTAAACGGGGGTTAGTAGATCGAACCCCAGTTTAAAACAACAAATTAAAGTCTAACTCAGGAATTCTGACTTTAAACGGGGGTTAGTAGATCGAACCCCAGTTTAAAACAAAAATTTAAGGTCTAACTCAGAAATTCTGACTTTAAACGGGGGTTAGTAGATCGAACCCCAGTTTAAAACAACAAATTTAAGTCTAACTCAGAAATTCCGACTTTAAACGGGGGTTAGTAGATCGAACCCCAGTTAAAAATAAAAATTTAAGGTCTAACTCAGAAATTCCGACTTTGAACGGGGGTTAGTAGATAGAACCCCAGTTTTAAATAAAAATTTATCGTGTATCTAATAAATTCCGACTTTAAACGGGGGTTAGTAGATCGAACCCCAGTTTAAAACAAAAAATTAAAGTCTAACTCAGAAATGCCGACTTTAAACGGGGGTTAGTAGATCGAACCCCAGTTTAAATCAAACAATTAAAGTCTAACTCAGAAATTCTAACTTTAAACGGGAGTTAGTAGATCGAACCCCAGTTTAAAATAAACATTTGACGTGTAACTCGGAAATTCCGACTTTAAACGGGGGTTAGTAGATCGAACCCCAGTTTAAAATATGAATTATATAGAAAACACAGAAATTCCGACTTTAAACTTGGGTTAGATCGAACCCCAGTTTAAAACAAAAATTTAAAGTCTAACTCAGAAATGCCGACTTAAAACGGGGGTTAGTAGATCGAACCGCTGTTTAAAATATGAATTTTATAGAAAACACAGAAATTCCAACTTTAAACGGGGGTTAGTAGATCGAACCCCAGTTAAAAATAAAAATTTGACGTGTAACTCGGATATTCCGACTTTAAACGGGGGTTAGTAGATAGAACCCCAGTTTTAAATAAAAATTTAACGTGTATCTAATAAATTCAGACTTTAAACGGGGGTTAGTAGATGGAACCCCAGTTTAAAATAAAAATTTGACGTGTAACTGACTCGGAAATTCCGACTTTAAACGGGGGTTAGTAGATGAAACCCCAGTTTAAAATAATAATTTGACGTGTAACTCGGAAAGTCCGACTTTAAACGGGGGTTAGTAGATGAAACCCCTGTTTAAAATAATAATTTGACGTGTAACTCGGAAATTCCGACTTTAAACGGGGGTTAGTAGATGGAACCCCAGTTTAAAACATTCGCAACAATTATGATGTTCCATGATTGACAGGAAGTGATGTGTAGAAAAAATACAATACGTCAATCTCACTAATCCGTTTCATATACCAGGCCTGCCGTTATAAAATCACGCAATTGCCTGAGATTCTAGCGAACATTGAATCACAGCGCGATGTTGGCAATATTATTAGTTTGCGCTTGGCGCACAAACCGCCTAATTCAACAGCGTCAAGCACGCGAACCGCCTAAACCAAAATTACTTTATTTAATAATATAAAGCCATGAACTTGATTGTGAAATATTTACGTATTAGAATAAAATCAATGTAGAAGAGCTCTACATTAATAAAAAGTATATTGAACGTTTGTAGCCTAGTCTAGGCAAATTTTAAACAAAATTTGCCATTGTCTCAACTTTAATCAATTAATTAGTAGAAATATTTCACTCGTATTGAACATATATTATCAACAAATATTTCCATAAGTTTCGATAGTATACACCTTTAATCAAGAGTACCATATTTATGATATTTGAATTAAGCATAAAATATCAAATTCATATTTTAAATGCGGAAAAATATATATCAATAGAAGACCGACTTTTAAATCATCTGTGTCTAAGGGCGCTTTATATAAACACACGTAATACATTTAAAATGAAGCGTCCAAGGGAGCCAGATCAAGTAACTAAAATCTGAAAGCCTAGGCAATATAGGGGAATAATGGGAGATAGTACATTTTATGACACCTGCTTCCTGTTAATTGCTTTATTACCCATCGATACAAAAGAAATTGGTTAACAGTAATAATTAGTAGGAGAATTTATTATGTATACACGCACGTTAATTTGATTAAACTTCGTGCAGGGACAATCTAATAAGTTATTATTAGATTGTCCCTGCTTCGTGGTATACAACTGTAAAATACATAACACCTTTCAGTTTTGTGAAATTATCTGCAAATTGAACTAAATTGCCTGTATGCAATACAATGAAATAAAATACAAAGTTTATTCGGGCATACTCGGGTTTATTCGGAAATAGCAGAGTTTCGCGGGGTCTGTGAAATTCATTGAAAACTAAATTCAAAACGATATGAATACCACCGACTGGTTATGTCTTAACTATAGCGTTAAGACTTGTAACCGCAGTTTAAAGTATCGGATGTCTGACCCAAGTTTTAACTCTTAAACTGGAGTTATATGTTCGCGAAATGCACATTAATTAAACATTTCTTAACTATATAGTTAAGATACTTTAAACCCGGGTTACAAGTGCTGTTTTGCACATTAATTCTTAAACCCATAGTTCAAGACTTTGAACCGCAGTTCAAGACTTCGAACCGCAGTTACAACTTTCTTAAACTGTAGTTAGAAAATGATGTCCAATCAGCATTGAGTTTGGTATAAATGCTTGGTTTTCATTGGTTCTCTCTTAACCATATAGTTAAGAGACTTGTAACTGCAGTTCTAAGTCTTTATCCGCGGTTTAAGAATTAATGTGCAGATGGCACTTGCAACCGCGGTTTAAAGTCTCTTAACTACGTAGTTAACTGTTAAACCCATAGATAAAGGAATTATTGTGCACTCCGCATTCCATAATGGAGTGTATCTTCAATACTATCATATCGTTGGTTTTCAAACTTTGCCATAACATTACATGTTACATGTTGGACGATGTCTGCACAAATGACGACATTTGGACGTTAGGTATTGAAATAAACAGAAGTTGAACTCCAAGAGTGACAACTTCGTGACGCAAAAGTGACGTCGTCAGAACGTAAGTGAAAACGGACAAACACCAAGTTTTGTCAAAAGCAAGATGATTAAGTCCTCTGAATCGTATGGAATTATAGTAACTACCATTTGAAAACAGTTCTGTGAGTCGTTTATCAGTTTTAGAATGGCACAAATGCTTTAATGATAACTGTTCAGCTTTGTTAGACAGGGAAGTAATAGGAAATCATAAGAACGTCTGTGACGTCAGTTACCGAGACATTTTCAAAATACCAACGTGTCACGGTACGGATTATTGCCCAGATTTTCGATGTAAGATCCGGAAATGCTTTACTTGTGTGACCTATTGTAATTCTGAAATGTATTCATCACCCTATATCACTATAAACGTCGTATTTCGTAGCCCTATGCGAAGCACTAACGCCGTGTAAAATAGCGCGACGTTATTTGTGCGCCGGATCAGCGTTAGTGACCTTGTTTAGTCACCTGTAACTCTCGGACCGCGTATTTGTTAAAGTTGATATTTTTACAGTATGTAGAAAAACGATTCCGATTTACGATGGTACATAATTTGATTTATTTCGTTTAACCATGCACGTTTTGTGACAATAGTCCTGTTTATTTTTGAACGTCCCACGTATACACAAACAATAACAACTATTGTCTGAACAGGGAGAGCGAAAATAATCGACCATTGCGTCACTCTATTATTATCCTAATTGGACAGTACATTTGTTAAATTGTTATACTGCAATGTATTCGCGGAATTTCCTGTAACTGTCAATGTTTTATGAGAAAATGTTTAACTTTCGGCTACATCATAAGCAAACTGAGTCAGTTCTAAATGTAGGGCACAATATTACACATATTGTCTGGCTGAAAAAGTATGAGCAAGTCAGTTGGCAGACATGAGTAATCAATCTGCATCTGATCGTTGCTCTGTTTTATGATGTGCTATCGGAGCCGACTCAAGCTAACAGTGTACAGTTGCAATGAAGCATAGGCAATCAGAACCACAAACCAAGTAGTCAGTAGCCAGAGCTCATATTCGCAAATCATCTTAAGGGAAAACTTAAATATTTTGACTTAAGTTAACAAAATGACATGCATACATTCCTAAGAAAGGAAGAATATTCAGTATTTGTTTAGTGATTTTATTAGCTGTTTATATAATGCTTAAAGATATGTAAAAATGATGATTTTGATGTTCCTGTTTAGCTGTTACGCTTCACGAATTTCAAAGGTTTTAAGAAAAGTTTTCCCTTAAGATGCTTTGTAATCAGTCTCCGTGGTATAGGCCTTACACTGACTCAAACGCAATAGCAATGAAACATTGAAGACATTACTAAACGTAAAATATTCATTAAAGTTGAAGAAGTCCTTAATACATGACACAAGCTTGTAATGGTATTAGAAATGACATGTATGTCTCTATTGTGAGAAACTCCTGCCTTCAAGCAACACGAAAATTAAGAATTGTGTGACAAAACACGCTGCGTTAAAATGCGCAGTTTTAAATTGACTTCCTGAAGATTTTGTCAGCTAAATCCACCGAGAAAATGCACATGTTACTTGAGCATATTTGTTTTTTATATCGGATAAAAAGGTTATGTTCTGATGTCGACATCTCAATTAGAATAAAAGGCACGTTGGTGCATGTTGCGTACAGTATCACCAGGCGATAGTGGTTAGACAACGCGCTCATCAACTGTATCCAAATAGATTTGAAATGAACCATGTGACAAGAAAGTAGCATAACTCTGTCAAATGTTCTAATTCAGTGCTGATGATAAGTTCCCCTGACGTCGGAGAAATGTTTCAAAAATCAAGTCAATGCTTGATAGTATCGAACAGTTGAAGATATTGGACTTAGACATTCCAAGTAACAAAAGGGGGATAAATCTGACGAAAAACAAAACTTGTATTATGTCTCTTGCACTTAAACTTGGTGCTTAAAGGTTATGATTTTCCATTGTGATTCCCCACACACGTTTATTAGACGGGCAATACCGCTGTCATACAGTGCATAGATAATGTGCACTATGTGTCTATATTAGCACGTTAACGCGTTACAAAAAAACTATCGATTCATAAACATTTATAACCTGCTAAAGCTTTTATTAGTGGATATTTTAAGAAGTTATGATTAACCGTTAACGAATCAAATTCATGTAATGTAATAGGCAATTGACATTTTACTGTATCTAACAGTTGCAGAAGATCATTATGACAAAATTGTCAAGACCCGCCGGAAAACATCACTTGACAAGTGTTGAAGTAGGCTGACATTCAAAAAGCATAATGTATACTTAATATTTTTCATCCGCCATAACTCAGTACGTGATATTTACAAAACAAGATGTTATATTCAAATGGTCTTCAAGTGTTTTGAGATACAGCTTTAATGACATCAAGCCTGGTGAAGACTACTTTTACATCCTAGTATTAATATAAATACTCGTTGGCTTTGTAAAGCACGACAATAGTGAATGTCTTGTACATGCAGTGTAGAAATACCACGTGACTTTTGACAACAGTTACAAGAAGAAATTTGTAAACATTGGAATATAAAATAGCCATAAGTATTTTATTTCTTCATCGATTTCTATTAAATACACGCCACGCTAAGGGGACAGTTGTTAACTTTCCATGAAATATAAAATATTTTTCAGCGGCTGTGCCGTGTTGTCCATTACCTTGTGAAACCGTTGAATGTGTAGGTTTCACAGGGTAATGGAAAAATCGGTAAAACTGCTGAAAAAGATATTATATTTCACGGAAAGCATATACTTTTCCCTTAGCGTGGCGTATATTTTATAGAAATCGATGAAGAAATAAAATACTTATGGCTATATTTGTGTTCCAATGTTTACAAATTTCTTCTTGTAACTGTAGCCAAAACCACGTGGTATTGCTACCCTGACATGTGTACTTGTACGTTTGGTGTGGCTATTAGACAGTTCCCATGGGTGACAATGGCTAAAACATAATATTTTATGTAACAAGAACACGTATAACGAATGCAATATCTTTTTCAAATTTATTTAGGTGAACACATATAGGAGAGATCATGTTTGTATACAAAGGGATTAGTACCACCAGCTAGCAATTGGTGAATGGCAGGTTTTTATTGTTCATTCATCCAATAGATTGCCGGTGGGCATTTTGCATATTAAACGTTGATCTCTCCTATTGAGTACGGGCATAATTTTTCTTTACGACTGTCAAAACAGCGTGTAAATCTAAACTATACCTCGACCCTAGGGTAGACATTGTACGGTTCAGCTAAACTATAGGTATAGATTGTGAGTTCTCGTCATGTTTTAAAGGTGGCCAACTTGTGTTGACTAAATGCCTCAGTTAACCTAAATGCAAACATAACTAGCACCAGGTGGATTTATTTCTTGATAAAAATCGAATGCCAATGTTTTAGATTTGACAGTGTACCGATCAAAGTCAAATATATAAAGAGTTTTGAAATATTGATAAAATGATAACAGGAATATTTATAACTATACCTCAAACAAGGGGATATTGAAGTTTCGCTTTGATATAATATGTAATTACAAGTCGGTAGTGATAAATAACAGATCAGATAGAATATATTTGACCAACGCACAAGAATTCGCGGTGGTCACATATCAACTTTCAATAAGGATATATTCGCGGTACAAAATGTTCGCGTTTTCTGAAATGAATTCAATAAGTCTTAATTTCGCGAAAACAACTTCGATCGTGAGAGATAATATTAATATAATTATTATAAAGCGATTAGTTTCATTACAAAATAGTGTGGCGTTGTTTAGAATTCGCGCTATCATTTTTGACCGCGAATAAATCGAAAGTTAAACCTCCGCGAATATATCCTGCTCAACAGTAATTGAATTGTCTCACAAACAAGAACGACGGTTGCTTGTAGATAGAAACAGATTTTGATGACGAATGAGATATTTATGGTATATGAAATTATCTATTGCTTACTGCAAGCAATATGTATGTAAACTGTTCCCAATATTGGATTGTGTATTCCAACCTTTCACAAAGAAACATCACATAAAGGCCACATCAAAAATATGAGTATAATAAGACGAACAAAGACATGAGACTTGCTCGATATTCTAACAACTTATTAAACCTAACTGTTAAATTGAATTATGTAGTGTCTTATTATTGAGGTTGTCCCATATAAACGTACTCATAGAATCGCGTTATATAAACTGAAATATCATAAATCGCTGTCTTAGAATTAAAAGGTCGTAATCACTACTAACGACCTTATGACTCATGCATATTTGAAATATCTATCTGGTGGCGCTTCTGATGAGCCTATTTTGATGAAAATCGGAAGTGGTCATGTTGACCATACTGAAGTTTAAAAGGCTTGTTTTTCAAAAGTTGTTGTTTTTCTCAAAATATTGATTTTTAACCTACGACCTTCTAATTCTAAGCCAGCGAAATATTACAAAGCGTGAAATTAGGTAAATAACGATTGCATTTTGGGCGGTAAATACAATGTTACGCAATTCGAAGAAAATTTAATCGTTGGGTCTTGATTTCGTTCTCAGTTGTCGAGTCATCGACGCAATCAACAAACAATATTTCCTCAAACATGTTGGTAAATTTACAGCAGTATGGTCACTGTATTATTCCATTATTCATGATTTGTAATTGTTTATAATTATGCTTGTTGTTTTTGTAATGCACCAGTCAATGAAATTGAAAACCACGCCTCACAGCCAAGGGGAAGGCGGAGATTTTAACTTTTGTTTTTTCACTTTTGCTTTTAGCGGATTTAGCTCAGTGGTAACGTACTGGACTGTCAATCCAGAGATCGTGGATTAAATCCCCGGCATCGTCACTTGACATTTCTGAAATATTTATAATATTTCCCGCTGTATCTGACCGTGTGTACCTGTGTATTTGAGACCGTGTGTACCTGTGTAATGCAAAGTATCTGGTTAAAGGTGCCAGGAAACAGTGTATCGGTGCTATACATCGGGCACATTAAAAAACCAGACTGTCTATTCGAAATAGGCTAGGCGCACTTCTGCAGCGCCGGACATGCATGTATATAATGTCTCTCTCTCCCTTCAGGGGCTATCTCTCAGTCAGTCCCTCTGGTCAGATCATGCTGTATCTGCACTGGTAGATGATGCAACACTATAACGTAAAGCGCCTTTGAACGTGTGTTCGAATGAAAAAGGCGCTATATAAATCTGGTATATTTACTTATTTTTTAATTATTGTTCAAACCCCTGATAAACCCCCTGCAAATTGCCCCGCCCTATACTTCATATAGTTATGACAACATTTCCCTGCAACGTTTCTGCGCAAAAACAAAAGCCCCGTGTGCGGGAACTCTGGAAAGGTTAAAACACGGGACATTCCCCCACCCCCCACTATCACCCGCTCTTCCCCGGGGTAGGGCCATGGTTTCAATTGACTGGTGCATAAGTTCGGAAATGTCATGAGTATGTCACTTTCAACCAGCTAGCCATTCACACAATATTCTGAAAATCATCTAAGTCCAATACACGATAAGTGTTATATTTAAAGGGCTAGACATGTTAAGTACCAAGTACCCACTTAACAAGAACGATCGATGGTGGTTTGTGTTTATAGATGGAAACACGTACGACGGTACATACATACCCCCGAAATGTTGATTTCCGATACAATATTAAACATATCCTACAAGCATATCTCTGTCAAGTGGTGCATACTTCAACGTTAGCTGCGCAACACCGAGGTTAGGTATAAGAGGGTTCTAGTCATATATGGAGTTAAGATCCATAAAAGTTAGTAACATAGACTTAGGTCCATTAATTTATAGTTCACTCGAATACAATGAGATTTATGCCGGTGTCATTTTGATGATTTCGCCCACAACCACGATTTATTACACCAATTCTCTATAGCTGAAATTATACTTCATCGATCTTCGACCTCAAGATAAACATAAAACTATATTGTCTTTCTCTGATGCGTTATAACATGGAGCATATTGAACAGTCCAAAATTGCATCGTATATATACGTATTTATGTCGTCCTCGGGCGAGTATAGATTTTCGGCTGTCGGATCGGAAAATAATTTTCAAGAAGAGACCCTCCCTCCTGTAAAACGAAATAAATGAAATTAACAAGCTGTATAAGTAAACATAAACGCTATCGATGGTCCCAGTGTCCCAATTTTCTACACCCGTGTTTGGCTTTATTACATGCGGTATTCAATGTACGTATTTATGTTATAGTTTGTTTTCTAGATCGGATATGTTAATGTACTTTTAAATCAATGTCAATATACTTTTTGGGGTCATGTTTACATTACAAAACAAGCCATGAACACACATTTCAAATTTACATAATCTATAAATAAATAGTCCTGTGCTAAACAACCAGGGAAAGAACTGAACACTTCATGCCTATATTAGGGTTCAATGATATAATTTAAATACAACGCATTCGAAAAATATCGGTCCTTTCCGTTTTCTCCGGTAAATATTTAAGTCTATTATATTTGCATAAAGAACAAGGTGATCAGAATGAAATACAACGGTACCGTATAAATACAAGGTATGGTGTGTGAGTATAGACCTGGCCCCTAGATCACGAAACAACTGCAATTTCTCGTATATCAATCAAAATTCAATTTGCGAATATAACTTAATTTAAGTGAGTTTGGTAACGTTCAGTGTTACGTTGGTATGTGATCCCTGCGTCACGACAATACTCCGACACTAATGACATCGACGAATTCTACACGCATATTATATCTATAGACAGAAATCATTATTATTGACCTTCCCCTCCAAGGCCCTGATTCAACGGGTGAACATCGTACACAAAGCGATGTTGTAACATACGCTGCAAATCTATGAATACTATTGCACAATAAGGTCTCACATAAACCCATGTAAGGGTGAAGTGTTGTACAAACGATCAAAATAGTCGAGTTTAAGTGCAGACAAGTGCCACATATTCATACTAACGCATGATGTTTATCGTTTGTTGAATAAATGAGTACAAACCCAATGTTTGCCTATTTAACGCATTCAATATTGCCTTCAAAAACTGTCATGCTATGATGCTTTAAAATAAAAAGCCCATAAGTCGTCCCCGGCATTAATTTAAACAAACCCTTAAACCGTGTAAACACTTTTAATGTGTTTTATAATTGATGGGCTTTACTATATTTAGAATTGAACTTTTATTTTGATTTTAAGATTGGAGCGTTTACGCATTTCTCAAAATAGAAGGCTATCAAATTGTAGTTTTATCAAAAACTACTAAAGTTAATATAACATTTTACGGTAATAATAACCACCGAAGCTATCAAAATGCAATTTTAATTTGTAAAAACTTAAGAGAATCGTAATTATATTGCCATGAATCGTAGAAAGCGCAAAACTTAACATGCTTAAATGTGCATCTGCGGTATTATTGCAACTTTAATCCAAAATTCAAGGAATGTTATTAAAAGGTAATTAATATATTGCATCATGTGCTCATGAAATTATTGCATCGTAAAATGAAGTATTTATCATTATTATTAGTATTCCCATTTTAACCAGTGAAATAATGTACTTTATAAAAAGTATACAGTCTTTTGATTTGATTAATCGATGCACTTTTACGTGTATGCATCAACATAATCATTAGATCTATGTAAAATATTACTGGGTAATTGTTTCCCTTCGTTAAAAATTCAAATTTAAGCCATACACACTCCTTAATATTTGCATAAACTAGAGTATAACAATTGCTAGATACTGTTTAACATACTTCATAAAATATGCAATATATACAACATAATTATGCATGCACTTCACACTGCATGAATTTAAAATAACAAAATATTTAAAGTAAACACGGATGCACCACAGGTAATTATATCATTAATAAAGAGAAAACATTTTTGTTTTTAGAGTGTTCAAAGAAAACATAGATTTAATAAAAATATCTTTATCAATTACAACGACACAGTTACCTGTGGGATGCACGCATATCGTAAACACAAGTGTATAAAATATAACAAACAAATACTCACAACAATCTCGTGCTCTAAGGCCCTCTTCAGATGTATAAAATGTCCCAATACCTTATACAATGTTAAACATCGCTTCAAGTTTGACTTAACATTACTTCCGTTAAAGTTTGCTCTCGAGTGGAAAGTTCAACACAACATACTCATGCTTAATTTAACAATTTGTTACACATAATATCTGTTTCCAATGTTTACCAGTTGTATCCATAAATCATAATCTTTCTGATTACTTTCTAATCAAGTCCAGCTGTGATTTAACTCGTGTGTTTAACAAAGTTAATACATGTAACATGGTATGTTCCTGGGTTGAATTGTGAAGATGTACACTCTAAGCGTGTTCAATATTTCATTTAATACTACATGTCCTTTGTATTAAAACAGCGCAATACAAAATAATATATTGTAAACTACAGTCGACTCTCATTTGGCCGGGTCGTTTTGTCCAAGTCGAGCAATTAATAGTTTCAGAAGCGACAAACGAACGCACACTACATCTTCTTGATGGGCGTCATTTTGTTTTGCAATGTCTGCTTTGCACTTCCAATCTATTCTAAATAGCCAGCATAAGAACAATCAGAATGGGGAAGGCTTTTACGTGCCTGAGGTTGAGCATCATGCACTCGGATTTTAAAAGTCTCGTCAGAACCTGACTGTAAAGTAATTTTATTTATTATAGGTAGGAAACACTGAAAAACATTTCTGTTTTATCCAGCTGGAGGCGGGATCTAATTCCACAACATTCGGATCAGCAGTCAGTAGCTATCACCACTGGACCACTTGTCCACCATAGGAAGTATTTGGTCGAACAATCGTATAAACGAATATATACATAAAGATCGATCAATTGCACTAATCGAAATATTGAAGGTTGAGTGAGTGGACAAATCGTGATATGCGATGTCCATGATCAATCACTCTACGACTCACATAACAAAGGAGTTCTCTCCAAGTTTACGTTCACGAAATTATTTTCGTATAGCATTTCACGAAATTTATTATCAAACGAAATAAATGAACTTGCAGTAATATTCATAACAGTCCTAACGTTCAACTGGCCAGATTTAAAAATTAAAAATACCTGATTTAAACATGTTTTGCCACATTTTAACATGATGACGTGCAGTTCATGCAAGAACGCTGACACTTCCTGTGTGGAAATAACACGTGTTACACAGGCACATCTGACAATGGTAATGTGCAATGGGTGCACTTATAAAAAGGAAAAAGGTATGATAAAATACGAAATAGCGTGTGCATGTGAATCACGTGAATCACGAAGATGAATAACAACACTACTCTACATTTTTAGAGAGTCAACAGTGTTGTTTCTGCGCTTTGTCTGAATGTATGTCAAACTTGTATCTTTAATAAAAAAAACAGTAACACAGTAAAAAACACATTCTCGTTACTGACACGTACCATAATATTCAACAGAGGCACTAAGTAGTAGTCCTAAAACATAAGTATTATACTTTTATACCCTTACCAGTGGACCATTTTTGCATACGTATGTTTCGTCAAATGTTGTGCTGTGAAATGCATCAGTTATACAGTCACTGCATATGGTTTGATTAGATTGCATTTAAAAATGTGAATTGAATAGGTAATTATCGTTTTATATCCCTATTTTATATCCGGTCTAGTTGTATATTTTATATATGTGTTTAACAGAGAAAAATATGCAATTGCTGTATATATGTTCCAGTTGGGTCTTTGAAGCAGCGTCTATGGCCATCGGACTTTATGCAGTTTTTCTACGCATGTTCAGAGTAGAGCCTTTGCACCAAACAAGGTTTCCTGTAATATTTCACCAAACAAGGTTTCCTGTAATATTTCACCAAACAAGGTTTCCTGTAATATTTCACCAAACAAGGTTTCCTCTAATATTTCACCAAACAAGGTTTCCTGTAATATTTCACCAAACAAGGTTTCCTGTAACATTTCACCAAACAATGTTTCCTGTAATATTTAGCAAAAATTAACTTCCGCTTCCGGTGAGATGTTGAATAAATTACGTGTGTGAATATTTTGTGTTTTATAATGGATATGAAGGACTTAGGATCTAAATGAATGGATAATTAGTACGCGGAAGGTTGATTCTTTCATTATACTGACTTATGAAATTTGAATTTCAATATTATGAACTTGATACTGGTGTCCTAAATTTTGAATAGTGAACTTCGCTCACCCTACATAACATTCAGCTCGTCACGCATGAATGAGCCGCTAGTGAGAACTGATTGTATAATCCAATAAGTGATTATCAAGATGTCGTTTGCTCCCGAGTCGTCATCGGTGAACGAATATGAACCGTTATCATTGAACGATAACACGGAAGTGAAAGTACCGCTATATGGCTGTGGCGCATCAATGGAAAATAACTGTAATACTGATATGCATATAGATCCCAGCTTAACAGAATTTAACAGCCTATTGTCTCTATACCGATATTTACCATCAGATAATTTTTTAACGAGATTACTGCGAGATTACGCTTCATGTGAAGTTAAATTGGAAGAGACTCGATCAATGCTATTTAGTACCCTCCGAGAAGGGGCTGACTTCCCTTTTGGGCTACAAGTCGAACTCAAGCGACGTGTCTTCAGAGGAAAGGGAGAGGCCGTTGTTGTAAAACTGGCCAATGATATTTGTGTTTTACTGTCCGTAATCGAAGGTGATGATTACTCTACCATGAAAGATATTCTCAGTACTTGACGATCCCGTCCCTCGGTGAGTGCTGCTGTTGAGATGACTGCTACTCTGACCTCACAATCGAAATCAAATACACCGTGTGTGTGTGTGTGTGTATATATGATATCAACATCCTTAAGGATTCATTTAACAGCCTTCAGGCTGACATGCTACTATTAAAACAGTCAAACATTGCCGCTGAAAAACTACGTTCAGATCAGATTACTGCTGTTAATGAATCCCTTAAGCTCGCCAAGCAGGAACTCATCAATTGTATACATCCATTGTATGCACTCTTTTCTCTTTTTTAAACTTTGCAATGAGTTTTTTACACTGTCTTTTACCTTTTCTCTCTCCGTCTCTCATACAGAAAACTTACATTTATGTCTTTTCCTGATCATTTCTGTAAAAATACTGGTAGCTAAACATAAAATACACATATAAGAATCATGCTATATAAACCCATCTTCACTACACTATGGTAAATGATATAAAACTATGCACATTTAATGTTAAAGGTCTATTTGATAAATATAAAAGGCAACAAATATTTTATTGGTTACAGCAAAATAAATATGATATATGTTTGTTGCAAGAAGTACATTGTAGACGTATCGATTTTAAACAGTGGGACAATGAAACTACATATTCATCTTTCTTCAGTGGAAATAGTTCCAATAGCAAAGGGGTCGGAATTTTAATACGAAATGTAGATACTTTAAGAGTTGAAAAACATACTGAACTAATCGAGGGCCGTCTTCAAAGCTTGTCAATAACTATCGAAAAAATTAATCTAAATATAATAAATATATATGGGCCAAATAAGGATGATCAAACACTATTTCAAACACTTAGAAATTACGTATCAACAAATAACGACGAAACCTTCATCATAGGTGGCGATTTTAACACTGTCGTTCACCCGAATATTGACAAGAAAAATGGCAATCTCACATCACACAAAAACTCACGCCAAGAAATAATTACGCTTATAGAAGAAAACGATCTAACAGATATATGGCGCTCAAAACATCCCGATACATGGCAATATACTTGGCACTCAAACCACAGACCGCCAATTTCTTGTAGACTGGATTATTTTTTAATATCCACAAACCTGGCAAATAAAGTAACAAGTTGTAAAATATCAGCTGGGCTAAGATCTGATCACTCACTAGTTCAATTAAATATTGACTTAAGCGAAATAAAAAAGGGACCAGGTATATATAAATTGAATAACTCAGTAATCTTAGAAGAACCCTATCAAACTCAAATTAGACAAACAATACAAGAAACATCAGAACTGAACATAAATGCAAATCCAAATACTCTTTGGGAAATAATTAAGGGTTCAATACGAAATACAACCATACAATACTGCAAACATAAGAAGAAAACCCAAAACAAAATTGAAAAAGATTTAACAAAACGAATAGAAGATTTAAGGACGTTAATCACACAACAACCAAATATAGTGGCCTTAAAGGAAGAACTTAAAAGTAAAACAAGCGAACTAGAAAAACATATAAAGCAACAAACAGAAGGTTACCTGATTAGATCAAAAGCGGAATACATTGATGGAATGGACAAAAATACCAAATATTTCTCTAATCTTGAAAAGAAACGAAATGAAAGAAAAATAATTTCACGTCTAATAATCGATAATAAAAACATAGAAAATCAACAAACTATATTACAAGAATGTAAATCGTTCTTTCAAACATTATATCGAAAGGAAAATTTAAATCAAGATGACTCCTTTTTTCTCAACCCTGCAAACAAACTTAATGAAGTTCAAAAACGCTCTTGTGAAGGCAAACTAACAGAAAAGGAATGTGCAACCGCCTTGTACAAAATGCAAAACAATAAAAGCCCTGGATCAGATGGACTGACAACTGAATTTTATAAAATATTTTGGAACGATATTAAACATTTCTTGGTGAATTCATTAAACTACTCATATCAAACCAAGCAATTAACCCAATTACAAAAACAAAGTATTATAACACTGCTACCAAAGCAAGACAAAGATCTTATGAACTTAAATAATTGGAGACCTATTTCATTACTAAATATTGACTACAAAATAGCCTCAAAAGCCATTGCCAACCGCACTAAATCAGTATTAGAATCCATAATACATAATTCACAAACGGGTTTTGTACAAAATAGGTATATCGGTGAAAATATAAGAACGATTTATGATTTATTAGACTTCTCAAATAACGCCAAAAAATCAGGCATACTATTCTTTGCAGACTTCGAAAAAGCTTTCGACAGTATAGATCATCATTTTATCTACAAAACTCTTGACTATTTCAATTTTGGAGAATCTTTTAAACAATGGATAAATACCTTTTATAATGATATGCAAGCATGCATCACGAATAATGGATTTATGTCAGACTTCTTCAAAATCGAGAGAGGAGTAAGACAAGGTTGTCCATTATCTCCTTATTTATTTATTATGTCAATCGAACTACTATCAATATCTGTAAGAAATAACAATAACATAATAGGAATCACAAACGCTGGTGAAGAAATAAAAAATACAATGTTTGCAGACGATGCCACATTTGCACTAAAGGGTGACAATGAAAAGTCTTTCGTTGAACTCATTGACAACATAGACAAATTCAGTAATATTTCAGGTCTTAAACTCAACACAAAGAAATCCACAGTATTAAGAGTTGGACCATTAAAACACACAAATCGAATATTTTGCAAAATGAAACAATTTAATTGGACTTCCACACAAGCAACAACACTCGGTATAATATTTACAAATGATGACAAACGAATTCATCTCAACTTAACAAAGCAAATAGAAAAAATGAAATCTACTTTAAGGCAATGGTCAAAACATAATCTTACTCTACTAGGAAAGATTACAGTCATAAAAACATATGCACTACCAAAATTAATATACCCTTTAACCGTTTTAGAAAATCCACCACAAGCTACAATAAATGATATAAGTAAATCACTTTACACCTTTCTTTGGAACAATAAACCAGACAAAATAAGCAGAAATATAATCATTCAAAACTACGAAGCTGGTGGTCTTAAAATGGTGGACATAAATTATTTTATCAATAGCTTAAAGTCTGGGTGGGTAAAAAGACTTATTGATGATCAAAATAAAGGAAATTGGAAACATATTTATACAAAAGAATTAAACAAATTTGGAGGCGAATTATTGTTCAAGAGTAACATGTCGGAAAAAGAAATTAAACGCAGTTTTAGAAATACTTTTCTCAAAGATGTGATCTTATGCTGGACTAAAGTAAAACAAAACACTGACCAAACCAGTAAGCTAAATGAAATCCTCTGGAATAACCAACTGATTACCACAAACAATAACACACTATTTTACAAAAATTGGTACAGAAATGGAATTAAATATTTAAAACATGTGTACAAAACAGAGGAAAATAGATTTTATACTTTTGAAGAAATACAAGATAAATATGATATACCGAATTATGATCTTCTTGAATATGTAACACTGGTAAGGAGTATACCAACACACTGGAAAGAAAATTTCAACATAAATAGTTCCGAAAACGAAGAAAACGAACCAGAAGCACTAGTAAACAGACTTAAATTTTGCAAAAAGCCCACTCGTTTAATATATAACACCTGTCTGAAGTACGCTCAACAAAATAAGATAGACAAAGCTGAACTTAAATGGAACAATAACTTTGAAAATATTGACTGGAAATACACATATTTACTACCAATCCGATCAACAATCGAATCAAAACTACGTGAATTTCAGTATAAATATCTAAAAAATATTGTACCAACAAATCAATTCCTTCTTAAATGTGGTTATGTGGAATCAAGTACATGTTCATTTTGTAACATGTTTGTTGAAACAGTTAAACATTTGTTCTGGGAGTGCCACGAAGTCCAAGTATTTTGGAATAGATGCGCTTTATTTCTACAGCAAAATAATATAAATGTACGTCTAAATTACCAAATAGTATCATTAGGATATAATGAACCATCAAATATTAATAGTATTCTTAACTATCTAATTATTCTTGGAAAATACTTTTTATTCAAATGCAAACTGGAAAATTCACTTCCATTGTTTCCTAAATTCATTCAGTTTCTACAAGGTCGGAAAAATACTGAAAAACATATAGCTTTGATGAAAGGAAAACTACCATCACACTATAAGAAATGGAATTTGATAAGCATATACAACAAAGTAACATGATCAGGAAATGTTTTCTCTGTCTCTCTCTCTCTCCCTCTCTCTTTCTCTTGTCCCACCTACTTGTTTCTCATTCTTGCTCTACTAAAATACGCTTATGCACCTACACACACATACACACACGTGTAGACAGAACATAATAAAAGAAACTTTTTAAATAACAATTTGGTTATCTCAGTTTAATATACTTTTACTTTGTAGCATCTAATTTAAAAAGTTTCAACCAAAAAGTGTCACATTTTGGGCAACCCTATTCATAATACATAAAATAAAACTAATAGAAAACAACACCTAACGATATTTTAGTACAACTTATATTTTTGTCACATTATGATTGTATGTATTACATTTGTACAATGTCATTTACGTATACAAATATAGAAATAAACGGGGTTACCCGAATGGGTCCTCAAACAAGGAACTCATCAATTGTAAAGAATCAGTGACCAATGACATTATGCAGATAACACAGCGATCTCAGACGCTTGCATCACCTCTATTGAAGACCAATTATCGTCAATCTTAAATATGATAACATAAACTATGAACATCTTATACACGGTGGAACGGTACTACATAATGTACTAGCCAATCTATATAGCGGAATGTTGCTCTTTAGTCATATACCTCGTGAAATGAACTGCACCATTATAGTGAATGTTCATAAGGGCGGAAGAAAGAAAAATGACGATCCTAATAATTATAGAGCAATCTCTTTTTCTTCATGTATATTGAAAGTCTTCGAGTGTATCCTATTTGAAAGGTGTGAATCCGTGATACTTTCGGTAATAAGTCCTCATCAAGGTGGATTTCAAAAACAATTAGGGTGTATAATGACTGCTTTTCTTCTACGTGAAACCATTCTATACGGCAAAGAGAACAATAGCAAAGTTTTTATTTGTTTTCTGGATGCCAGACAGGCGTTTAACATTGTGTGGCATGACGGCCTCTTCTACAAATTACTTGAATGTGGTGTGGATAAATGTTATTTCCAAGCATTTCGTACTCTTCAATGGAAAGTCGCGTACGGAACCGATACTTTCTGTCAGACTGGTTCAATATAAAACAAGGTACGCGACAGGGCGGGAAAACTTCACCCCTAGTATATCTACTCTACATAAATGGACTCATTCGTGAACTAGAGAAATGTGACTTGGGAACGTGCGTATACAACCTGAATATAACCGCTCCTACAGTAGCAGACGATATGTTGCTCATACCTATACCAAATTCGGACTGGACAAGATGCTCGACATTTGCAATGAATATAGCAGGAAATGGCGTTTCCTATACAACCCGAAGAAGTGTTCCGTAATCGTCTTCAACGAAAGAAAAAGTGACTTTATTAATCGTCAAAGACAGTGGACTCTTGGTACAAACTCAATACCGGAAGCGGAGAGATACGTACATCTAGGTATTACCTGTGACATATACATGTGTCATTCTCGTGATATTCACGATGTATCCACTATACTACGCTGTTCGCTTCTAAGCATTATGAGTAACTCTATAATTCAAAGTGGAATTACGCCGGTTGCCTGGTCTACGATATATAAATCAATAGTGATACCCAAAGGACTATACGGGTGTGAATTATGGAACAATGTTTCCTCATCCAGCCTTCTCCAATTAGAACGCGGTCACCGTTACTGTGTGAAGCTCATACAGAACCTACCAACATATATAAATGTGGATTTGTCTTTAAGCTGTCTTGGAGTACCTTCCGTCGAAACCATTATTGACCACACAAAGCTGCAATTGTTAGGTCAGTTGTGTCGGTTACCTACCAAATACCTCTCAAAACACTTATTTATGAAACGGCTAGTTCATTACCATGGAAATGAAAGACAAGTTCTTGGTTTTATACCAGATGTGCATAGGATTATAAGCAAACAAGAACTGAACACCTACATTGAAAACTTCCTACACACAGGTGATTTTCCAACGAAGTTGCAATGGAAAAATAATCTCGACAAAACTGTTTTTTGTGATCGAGTTTAAGGAACGGATGGGTCGAGTTCTATACAGTAATTCTCTTAGAAGTTTTGGTGACTTTTTTAGATTGAATAAGCCGTGTTCCTTATGGTCATTTATGAGGTGCTTCCCGAAGATGAAACTTAAATACCACTACGCTATGAACGCATTAAATCGCATTGCTTCCTTTTCTAAAGTAGAACGATGCGGAACCTGTGGCAGTATCTCTGACAATATAACTGTTCATGTAATATATTATTGTAAAAACAATGAAACTCTCAGACAATCAATGTGGACTGGTATCCTGACATTGGCAGGACGTGAATGCTATCTTTCCCTTATAGAAAAAGACCCTAAATCCCAAATATTTGAACTTTTGATGGGATTGTCTTTTGATGAGCTACCGCAGGTTATCCAAGATGAAATTAGGACATTGTGTATCAATACATTGTTTCTAATGTTACGCCAACAATTTTATGTACGCCTGAATAACTAGTGCTAAGTATGTCTGTTTCACTGGCTTGTTTCTGCTAAACTGCTCTCTGAATTGATTTGCTTTCACATTGTACTCAAATATACGCATTGTACTTGTAAACTTATACATGAACAATAGGATATTTGGAATTGTTTCATAATACATTTTATAAGTAAGGTAATTACTAGTAGTCATTCCATTCTAGATGATCTAGCTGTTTCGTTTCTTGTCTAGGTCATCTTCTGGAGGTGAACACTTATGCTCGCATTCTATCATACGTTCTAGTGCGTGTTCTAAACTTGGTGCGACGTGGGTATGTTTGTGTATGCGTATGAATATGTATATATGTATCCTGTACCAATCCTAATATAGTTATGTATTGTGAATGGTTTTGTGAATGCCTGGTGTGTGTGAATACAAAAGGTGTATGGTATCTATGTGCTTACGTGTGAGTGCTTTATGTATGTATGCGTGCATTCTGTTGGTGCGCACGTATATGTCTGGAAAGTAAAGTAGATATTCAGATATAGGGGGTATGCTTATGTAAATGTATGTGTATGTACTGTGCTGTGCTGCTTGATCTGTTCGTGTATTTACTGCTATGCATTACTGTATTTAATGAAAATACTATAATATATTAAATGAAACATTGCACTGCACTATGTATATAATTATGTTTTGTTGAAATATGTATTTGTACTTGTATGAATATGCTTGTATAGTGATGTTTCTTTGTATGAAAATGATGATAGCTCTCCCAAGTGGAGGTAAATAAAGTATCTATCTATCTAAATATATATCGTATTTCCGTATCTATTGACAACTTCTCTACATGTTAAGAACATGACAATGGAGACTGTCACAGTAGGTCATAACCTGTCTAACCCTATAATCCAATAGGGGACGTACATGGTAAAAGTTTAGCGTTCTACTAACAACGCTCAGTCGGTAGGCTTTATTGTGAACAGGCTTATATAATTACTAATTACAATATTCACCAGGAGGGTAATATACCATTATGAAAAATCTCTGTACTTGCAAAGGGACAACTTAAACTCAACCAAAATGAAAACAAAACTCAGGAGACCCTTTATCTAAAGGACAAAGTCATTTTAGATCAAATGCACCGATTATACGACAGTGTGATAGCTACAAATGTCTGGCAAATTTTGGAAACGAAGGGACATTTTGTGAATTAGCAGAAACATGGGAGTTCATCGTCGTCGTTGAATAATTCTATATAATCAATATTAACAATAAATATGCTAATAAACGGCGGAAGTTATCCCATAGCTTAAATATAAAAGCCATTTTACGTGAACGAATTCAATCATTTATCAAATGCAAATACCACAATACGGTTGTTTGTCTGAAAATAATATTGACTTTACTTATATTGTGTTTTATCATCGCTGATTGAATAGGTGAATTGGATGGGTTTACGATTAGGTTTATAGCTGTCTCTCGTTTTAGCCTTTCAGTAATAACATTTAAAAGAGCGGATAAAATTCCCTGATGCATTTTATCTAAACGGTTTGAGCATTGGCTTAGTGTACGGGTTAGTTTAACTATGGATTTAGGACGTTTGTGAAACAAGTTATAGAACATATTCATCACACTCGACACCTCATTTCTGATGGTATACACTGCGGGTATGAGAGACGACAAGTTTGTTTTCATTTTAATGATGGGCGCCATGTAATTGATGGTTGGATGTACTGGAACACGTTTTATTTCGTCTTTGATTTGATGTGAGGTACGGAGGGTGGTTAATGGTGGAAACATACCACTACGTAAAACAACAACGTACGTAGGTACTGTGACTGGGTAATAGCATACCAACAATACGCTGTTTTAGTAAATGCGGAATTACATGGACTTATCAAAGGCATTTTACGATAAAACGAGACTATGTCAAACTCCTCACACCAGTTAGTTCCCTTAGATTATAGAAGTAACCGCTGCCACCACAAACGAAATCCTCCAAAATGTGAAACCTTTCAGAATATGTTTGTAACATATAGTTAAGTGATGCAAATCTTTTACCACTTGGTATGTAACTATGGAAGTCCTTCTCGTCGGCTGAACTATGATACTCTGTATGACGACGAGAGATAGGACTATTTACTTTGATTTATCCTGCTCGTTAATTAAACTCACAACCTGTCATCCCGTAGATTGTCTAAACTTCTTTGCTCACCTCAGTTTGTTTATACAGCTTTAACGCCATTTCTCAATCATTTTTCAGTTATATACGAAGGCCAATTCACCACACCAGTTTTCCTGGCCTGTATCCTAACATATACTCACTTAACCTTCCACAAGGAATCCAGGCCCCGATCTCCCGAAGCATCTCAATATGAGAAAAATCTCGGCACAAATATTGCCATGTGAGACTGCACTCAAAACTGTTATCACAAAAAAGAAACATTATTTTGAGTTAATTACAAGTCAAGTACTCCAACTTCAGATTTGTCTGTAACTTCGACTCTAATTTGAGCAAAATCTCAATTTGAGATGAGATTTCTACTTGGGATGCTCCGGGAGATCGTGGCCTGGTCGCTATAAAGCTAGTAATAAAAAATACATATTTTCACAAACACTAGTTCATACTTAATGCAGCAGTTTAATGTCTTTTTCTGATAGCAAATATCAGGACGTTTTCCCATGGTGATGTTTAAAATGGGATTTTTAATAGAGTTTGTTTTCAATACCTACAAAATCATATCTTTTCAAAAAAAGCGTCACCATGGAGACCACTGAAGTGATTACATGAAGATGATCACATACACACTACTTTTGTACGATACATACGACCACATATTTGAAAAAATACTCGGTCGTTTTCATGTGGGTTTTTTTCAGAAACTGTAGACGAATATCACACGATAATTACAATCGTACGTTCACAATAAAATCGGTTCGGGAAGGGAACACGCAACTGTAACAGAATAATATGAAAGGAACGAAAACAACACACGCAAAAAAGGAAAATCACAGACTACCAGCACAATTCACGAGGACAAACAAAAATATGATCATAAAAACTGAAACAGCAACAAAACCACGACATCTTACTCTGACGGACTGCCGTGTCAGTCAGTCAAACTTAACCGTGGTCAGAGTCTGCAGACAAGAACGAACCACAAGCAACACGCAACGGAACCAGTATAATTATATGCCATTTCGAATTAGCCATGTTTGGAATATAAGTCGAATAAAACCAGGTATTCGAATAGTATATTTCGTATGATCCATTGTCGTTGTACATAGAAAATGATCTGGGCCATCATAAGTACAAGTACATGTACTGCAGTCGTCGCAATAATAAATTAATACACTGATTCGTTGAATAACGCTTTTATATTCCTCACAGCCAACTTCAATTTCGGTCAAGAAACTAATGGAAAGCTTTCATAGCAGTCAGGACATGACATTAACGTCAGCAAAACAAACTATAGAAACAGTTCATGCACTGTCGGCAAAGTTCTATAATTGACTGTCGCAAGCAGACATGTTTCCTAACAAAAAGTAATACAAACTAGTTTAGCTTTATTCCTAACATCTATCATGTCTGGGATGCTAGTTTCTTACAGACGTTCAGTCGACAATGCTGAGAGAAAATATGAACATAAAGATGATCAAGCGTTGTACATCATATGCGATGATTTTATTGCATTCTATCACGAAAACTTGACGAAGAAAACATTGCCATCTTGCCCTGGTACTGATCTATCACCAACAGAATCCTCCCAGCTTCTCATTAAATGAGAAATGATTCCTTTACAAGCTAAGACAGTGATTTTTAAAATTGGCACTTGATTCAACAAGATGATGGAAAACTGTAAGATTTCTTGCTCTGAATTATGAGATACCGTCACGCTTTTCCTATTTACAGAGCGTTAAAAAGTTTGTTCACGAAATTTGAATCGATCTAACATTTTATCGAAGCTCAGTAACAGTAATAAGTTCTCGAACTGAACAGTCACATTTAGGCCAACATTTTATTTTTCGGTTAACGGGAGTTTTTAAATGGCTGTTTGAGGAGGTAATGAAAAATAACAGGTCATTTGGGGTTCTAGGTAGCTCACATAAGGTAAGCGAACACTGGTCCTTTTGTCAGTCTTGATATTTTCCATGTCCTTCTCTAGACCACAGGTAACTGTATTATTGATAAAGAGTAAAAAAAGGTGTTTTTACTCTTTATCAATGATACAGTTACCTGTGCTCTAGACGGCACAAATTAAAAAAAATCCGTTAATTAAAAAATAAAAAATGAAGTGTATTGAACAATGGTGTAGTGGCTGTATTTTAACCCGTATTTTTCAGAATCTATCAAAATGTTGAAGAGAAAATATAACGTCTACGCGTTCATTACAGTGACATAACATTTCTGACTCTAGGTTGAAGAGCACAAAAAGTTGACACACAGAATAACTTAATTATTTATATTCTCGTGTTTAAAACAGACAAGTTATCATCGCGTTACATATTTGACACATAAAAAATGAAAATTGAGACGGCGACGCGTAGCTCTAAAACAACAGCAGAAAAACGAGACATTTGGCATTGTAAATAATGGAAATGCGGGTAACAAAAACAAGTCGTGAAGAAGATAAACCAAATTTGCAAAATGTCAGTGCAACATTTACATATACTTATTTCCAAATGGCCACCCTATAAAATATAATAGTATGTGATATATTCGGTCAATTAATCTAAAGTTCTATTTATTTTCATTTCGCGCACTAATCTATCTATTTTCAGAAAGTAATCACTATTTGTGAACAAATTCATTCATGTGGAACGGTTGTTGCAAAATGGCTAATGTGCACGTTGTTCTCGCATAATATTATACTTTGTAGGGTGGCCAATTACAAATTCGTTGAAGTGTAGACACCAACGAGCCATATTAATCAAAATCAAGCATAATAGTGGGCGCAGGTTTTGCACTAGATGTCAAAAAGCATAAAAATCAAAGCACTTTCATATTTTTGTGTCATTAGTGTAAAAACCTGTTCTTTTCAAAAATGTCTAAAACTCAAAGCACTATAATGTGTTTATCTTATTTTAAGTGTAAATCTTTCAATCATATTCGTCTTCCATGACGTCGTTTATAAATTTCTTAAATTAAATTCCTGATGAAGACTTATTATTAAAGTCGAAACGTTGAAAACAGCTTGGAGTTTGTCTTGTTTCAGCTTATTTATGAATCAAATTCTAGATATGAAACGTTTTCTTTAAGGTACTTTATTATCTTGTTGATTAAAGTTTCGTATATTTAACGACAATTTTGACTCTAGGCCTACCTATTTGCATTTGAAGAGAGACGTGGTAAGGACATGTATAAATAGAAATGCAAATTGTTCGTCTATTGATCACTCCATCTATCGTAGAGATACTAAATATACGCTGGAGACAAATTGTCTAAAATTAACAATGATTATAGAGCTTCGATAGACACTAAATGATTCTCCAATCCTGCATTCAGATAACCTACAAACATTTGTCTCGATTTTTTCCGTAACAAACATATATTCTGAGTACTTTACATACGGAGTAGAATAAAAGGGTATGTATGACAATGCATCTTAAAGTCCAGGTCCCACTGAGCATCTTTGCCTCGGCGATGTACCCCCGATGTACATTTGTGAGTTTTCAGGACATCGGGAACAGGTTCATCGTGTTCTAGGGCAAGCTTCGGGGAAGTCATAAGACAATCATGATACAGGAAGGAATCGTGATAAACCGGGTGGAATAAGAAGACATCGACAGAACATCGCCGATGAGGAATTCCTCAATGGGCTTTAGATATTAGCATTTAACAACTGACTATACCTCAAATTAATAATAAATATGGATATATATAAAATAACACATAATTCTGTTATTTCAATTTTGGACAATACTATGATTGTATCAAAATACGATAAGGCCTGGTTACGAAATGACATGTACACCTTTTTAAGTGCATGATGGGATATGTGACTTTTTTCTCATTTCTCATTTTTAATAGTTTTTTTAAAACTTTGGGTTGTCTTTTACATAAATATCAAAGTTGTATACCCGAAAGAGTCCAGAATTAGGAAATAAACTATATTCTATATATTCTATTCAATCCAATCCAATACATCAAGAAATACAGGTATTAGCATAAAATAAAATATATTCGTACATGTGCTTAAAAAGTTTGATTTAAACACAAAAATAAATTGGTCTATCTAGAACGTTAACACGTGATTCGGTTACCTCAAATTTCGGACATTATTTAGTATTTACTATACTTTACAAAACAATCTACTCTTTCAAGATTTATCTTAATGTCGCTTACGTTGAGTTATAAAATCTTGATTAAGACTGCTTTAAACTCACCACAAATTAGCTCTGTAGTTTATCTGCTACGCATAATTCAAACATGACTACCATAATCTAACACACGACGTTGACCTCACTCTAACCGGAACAAGTATATTCAAACAGCGACTTCAAAATACACTTCATAAATATTCAATATCAACTTCCTTTTATGCTTAGAAATCAGTGAAATCACTGATAGGATATGTAAAATATAAACATATACATGTGTACATTGTATGTATTTTAAATAACTATGCTTGTACATGTAAATTTACATTGATTGTATTTTGAACATGTTAAATTTTTATTGTGAATGTACAGATAAAAATACACTTTATAAATACATGTATTCAAAATCAACTTCCTTTTCTGGTTAGAAATCATTGAGAAGATGTATAAAAATCATGTTAACATGTACATGTACATTGATTGTATTTTTAATATGCTTGAATTTTATTGTAAATGTGCAGAGATGAGATTTTAATAAAGGTAATAAGTGTATAAATATTCACTTACCAATTACTGTGTACGTCTAATTTAGGTACCCAACCATACATGTACGAGTATCCAGCAATATATGTCCCGTTCATAGTAATAGATCCACCAGAACGTATTTAACATAAGACCACTAATTAGTAATTACCATCAGGGTACAGACAACGTCTCTATTATTCCGTTCAGTTAGTAATGCATGAAATAATAATCACTATATTAGCCGGAAAGATCACATAACCAGGTTACCGTGGGTGGTAGTTAATAAACTAACTCTCTGACAGATTTTGTAGTCTGAGAAAAAGAAATCATGCAAATCGTATTCATCGTATTCAATTCACAAAATCAGCTGTTGTTTGCTTTTCAATAAATCGCTAAACAATCCACACTATTGTTAAACGCAACCGCACTAACAGTGCACTGTCCTCTAATCCCAATGTAGCATACACTCTGTAACACTACCATACCAGATTTGTATGAAGTGTCGACTAGTTCAGGTTTTCAAATTTCGATTATATTATGCTATCATTTTGACACAATTTTGATAAGAATACCGCACGTATTTAATAAATAAACACAGGATGTCATACAAATCGGATACCTAACTATCTAACGGTATATATCGAAATCTTACAGTCCTGAAGTGCGGCAGTGTTACCATATATTGGAATCGCAGAACATTAAATGTACAGAAATGAACGATCGGGGAACGATTTCCTATATAAGGCTGAAATGCATCGACAAATAAGCCCGTTTTACATCCCTTCAATGTAAGCACACTAAATTACCAAAGGCCGATGTTAATACTGACTCAATATTTGCCAAGTTGTTTCGGGTCGTACGTTTTATATTTCGGGCATACTATAGTAAGTGTTTGATCAAAGACAATAATTTAACCATCACTTCGGTAAATATAACATTGTACATAGCTGAAACAACACTAAATAGAAGTGCAAACGGTTGATAAAATCCTAGTCTAGACTAGCCACACACTACGCTTTAGTTTTATCTATAGTACGGAGAATTTGATACGACTCTCGACCTTCTATTAGCATAATTTAACCGCTGAAATATTGTTTAATGTCTATATTCATTATCCCGGTTGTATGTTTTAATAAACGGGAAGTATCACGAAGACGATCGAAGGGCCGATATTGCATGATTTGCTCACGAAAATTTATATATTCAACGCAATATTATATTTATGCATAAAGGTTAGGATCATGTCAACTTCTCTGTGCTATACATTTTTGTTTCGAGAGTAAACATTTGTTGGATATACATTACAAGTTAATAGCATTAAAGTCTAAACCACTATTGAAAACAACATTTCAATGCATTTGTGATTCGAGGTGGATCGAACCCTCTTCGTGAAAATATCGACATACATTGGCACTTAAAATGCGATTGTATTGGGATGGGGTTGGGCAAAAGTTGAACTATAACCAGGAATCAAGGCCACTCATTCATCATATTCATTGATAAAGTAGGAAAATGTTAACAGTTAAGGAACTTAAGAAGACGATTTAAAATGTTCATCAGCTGTGGAAAAATTACAACATAACCATACAAATAGTATATGAAAATACGTACATAAAGAAGACACACTTATAGACTACATACAAAGAAATAACGAGTTTATTTACAAAAATCTTTTCAATGACACTTAATGTACCCGGTTTGCATGTTATGCCATTAAACTTTACCAAAAAACGACAACAATTTCTGTATCCTCCTAATATTTGTGAAATTTTGAAAATTACTTTCAAGAATATGGCGGTCATCAGTTGAAAGTAACTTTTGCATAAAATGGCGACCATCTTGCATTATCTGAAATGCCTACCGTCTTGACAATTTATTCAAGGAATGTGGGGTTCTATATTACTGAACAGTTTGATATAGAATTTACACGATCGCATTTGTACGACTTTAAGAAAATAACTGAACAAGAGAGCCCAAAGGGGTCTAGGTCGCTCACCTGTCGTAGTAGTGCATGCACACCCCTATGGTGACCTAAGTAATCATTTACTAAGTAAGATTCAAGAAAATTCAGCCTATATTGCGAGTTTTCTTATGACTTGATCTAGTGACCTAGTTTTTGACCCCAGATGACCCAATATCGAACTTGGCCTAGATTTTGTTAAGATGATCATTGTGACCAAGTTTTATAAAGATTATGCTAAAATTGTGACCTCTAGTGTCTACACATGCCAATTGTTGACGGACGGACGGACGACGGACGAAGAGTGATCACAAAAGCTCTCTCTGTCATTTTGTGACAGGTGAGCTAAAATGCGCCACAAGCCAGTAACCACTCTGCTAGCAACCAGTATGTTCCTGTTTTAACCGCATACAACTGACACTGTTCGTTGTTCAGTATTTCAAAGATAATGTAGCTATAAATTTCGGCCGTTGTTTCATAACGCCGTCTAATGAAAGCATTATTGTAACTTATTGTCCATTAAATGCGAAGGTCGTGTTGGTAATTTCAGTTTAATATGGAAACCATTGTAATAAAAAGCATTGTAATTTCAAACATCGCACGTTGGTTTATGTTTCTTTAATATTAATAATATAACGTTTTGTCTACGGCGTAATATCGGCAATAAACTATTTCTGTTTTATAAGGAGTATTGCTAACAAATTTCTAGACAAACGAAATTCATAAAAAGGCCAACAATCGATAAAAGTTGTGGCAGTCATTTCATGTTTTGGTGATCATCCACAGCCTCATTTCCCGATATTTCCTTGGCTGCTATAAAGTGGCCATGTCATATGCTTCTTGTTAAAATCTTGGAACTATATTCCGAAATATTATTTCATGGAGGAAGCACGGCTGAAAGTTTGTCCTACAGACATGCCCTTCAAGACCAAATGATAGTACAAAAATCGGAAAACAGGACGACAGCACTCTACTGAAACAGCCGAGCTAAGAAAACATGGAAAAAACACAGACCACAATTACACGACACAATGATTAACACACAACTGAACGAGAAAATGAACTTAACCGCTAAAAGTCCAAGTATCAGCTGTCAAATATTCGAAAGCCAAAGTCCAAGCTGTCGAAAAGCTGAAACACCTAATGAGGTATAAACAGCTGAATGAAACAGTTTCAGCTGTAAATAGGGCCGAGAGACCTTGTTCAGACGTCGAAAAGTCCTTAAAAATTTAAAAACAATAACAGAAAATGGTACATCTCTGTAGCCGTACAAATAACGCTTGATGATATGGCTGTGGGGAGAAGCAAGTATAGCACAGAGAATTTGACATGATCCTGACCTTTATGCATGAATATATTACACTAATATTAGTAAACTCCCTCAAAACCGGACCCTGTCAGGACCGGTTCGAAAGTCCGGTTTTGTGGGAGGTCCGGTTTTAAGGGAGTTCTGTATCATGTACACTTTGATATGTTATCATAGGGAATATACTGTGTGTTTCATGATACATGTTTACGTTACATGTACAGTGCAACCTTTGAAGAGCATCACCATTAAGGGAGCTGCAAATATTTCAATTCTAACATCGATGAGTATTCAAATTGCTCATTTTTTTATTGTCCATCAAAACTATCCAATGACATAGACAGTGCAATCTTACAAATCCCGAAAAGCAAGTGTTAGCTAATTGGAGACATATTAATTAAATACGATTGAGTGCAGTGTTTGTCGTAATTACAACATTTTGATGGGCTAAACGATCCTTTGTTCCAGTAAATGTTTGTTGCTATACCTACCTCAAGAACGAAACATCAAATGGAAGGACCGTTTTCTTATTACGTTCGTAATTAGGCAATTATTTAATTTCATCGCGGCGAATTTCACAAAGTATTTTTCACGCCTGTGTAAATTACACGCGAGACCGTTTAAAAGTAAAAATTAAAAACACGACTTGTTAATCGCACCTTTTGTTATGACACGTTCTTTAACTAACAATTAACAAAGTGACATTTTAGACAAGAAAAATGTACGCGTTAAGTTTTCGGTCAGGTGAGACAAATATACGCGTCCGGTATTCCGCAAGTAACTATCGTTGAAAATCTTGTCAGCGGACCGAAAATGCCGTCCGGAATCCGGAATTATGAGAGTCCGGTATTGCGGGAGCTTTTTAAGTTAACTTTATAAGAAGAAAATACGGGACCTAGGAAATCGTCCGATTTTATGGGGATTCCGGTTTTGAGGGAGTCCGGTTTTGAGGGAGTTTACTGTACAAGGTTCTTGCGTTGAATAAATAAATTTCTGCGAGCAAATCGTGCAATATCGGTCCTTCAGATGTGTCTTGGTATTACACCTCGAGCGTCTTCGTGATACTCCCGCTTATTAAAACATACAACCGGGGATATAAATAAAGCGAATAAGTCAGCTGTGAAATTATGCTAATAGAAGTTCGAGAGTCGTGTCAAATTAGAGAGGTTGCGATTCGAACGTGTACGACTACGTGTATGTGTAGCTACCGGTACGTGTATACGTACGCGTTGTAATTACAATTGGCTTGCGAAAGACAACGTTTGCGTGTAACGTCACATGACAGTTGTAACATGATTTCTTCGTGAATCGATAATGAGTGTTTATATAAACTCAATGAAACCACGGGCGATGAATTATTGGGTTTCCCGTGCGTACGCATACCTGTGTGACATAGAACACATTAAACTTCCGTCTGTCACACGTCGGTAACTTGTAGAAACTACACATACCTGGATGACAAAATACCAAAAAATAGTATTGACGTACACGTACACGTTACACATTGACTTTCGCAACCTCTCTATTATCTGGACTATAACGTACAGAAGACGGTGTAGTTCTTCATCACATCATAACTGAATAAGATATAAATCATGTAAACTGTCGTGGAAGATGAAACGTAAAAGAAGATGTCGAATTTCAAGATGTTCTGGTACATACTATTATTATATGTAATACCAAATCATAGATCTGTTGTTTTTTGGACCAAGTTGTCATATAATTATGAAGATCAACTGTTGGTGGTTTTTATTGTGTCACTTCGGAGTATCATTGCAAGATGTTTAGGCACAACTCATATAGTTGAATCAAAACATGAACAGCTGAATACATGAACAGCTGAATACAATGTAAACAAGATGGCCATGATGGTCCTGTATCGCTCACCTGTTTTGCTACATACAAAATGCAGCGAATGGGCCAAGTCACTATTCCACATCGCTCAAATATGTTCATCTGATAGATACACGTACTAGTAGTACTGTTCCCGCTGTGCCTAGATGATTATGGCCTTATGCGCTGTTTCTAAATTTTAACTAGTGACCTAGCTTTTACCCCACATGTCCGAGTTTCGAACTTGACCTATATTTTATAGAGACAAACATTCTGACCAAGTTCCATGTAGACTAGGCAATAAGCTTCTAGTATGTTCAGAAGAAATTGTTAACGGACGGACGGTCGACGGACGACGAATGAAGAGTGATCCTAAAAGCTCACCCAGTCAGTTTATGACAGGTGAGCTAAAAAAGAAATACATTCTGTACATCCTCCACACTTATAAGAAAAGCTACTCATCCAAGGATCTATATAAATGATTAAGATCATATTTTTGTGGCAAGATAGTGTTTGCAAGTAGTACCCAAAGATTGTATTTGTTTATACTCACAGGTAATGAATAAAAAAATGTGAACGACTGGTTTTGTAAAACTTTCGTTTTCCTAATACCTGTGATGATCAATCTCTTTTAAATCAGCTCCTTACACCGCTTTGCAGTAACTTACCACAGGAAGACTATTGTACTTAAAGCCTACGTCCCACTGAGCATGTTTTGCCTCGGCAAGTGTACTCACGATTGACATTAATGAGCTATCAGTATATCGGGAACGAACTGGTTTCTCGTGATCTAGGGGAAGCTTCGGGGAGGTCTTGAGATGGTTTATGATATCGGAAGGAATTGTGATGAATCGGTGGTATCGGAAGAAATCGGGAGAACATCGCCGATGTGGACATCTTCAGTGGGACCTACTTAGATTGCTTTGATAACCTTACATGTACAGTCTAACTTGTATTAAGCGACCGCCCTTGGGAAGGTCTGAAAACGGTCGCTTAACGGAATGGTCGTTTAACACAAATGTAAGAAACATCGAGTGTAACTAATGAACTTCCGACTTTAGGCTGTCAGAATACTATTCAACTTCAATTGATAAACATTAGTGTTTAAATATGTTTTAGGAGGATTCTATACTTGTATACATCGTCTTCATAAGCATCTAATTTATCATTTTAATAAACTTACTCATATATTACACAATGCTATTAATGTAAGTCAGTTTTCCTTGCACCTTAGTTTTGTTGTTGCACTCGAAGATAAAAACCCGAAATAGACCAAATCTAAATGGACGGTGACAACAAGCTGATTGCAGCAATATATACACCAATTAATCCGTAATAATGATGAGTGCAATCGAATTAAAATCATCTGAATGACATGCCCCATGGACACAATGATGATTATTAAAGCTGTTAATTCGGGCCCAGTTAACAAAAGACAAACTCCGAAGTGTGAACAAACAATGATTTAAGATGAGGTGTAAAGTAATTAACAACGACCAGTGATTTACACATAATTTTTTGGTCGCTTAATGCAATTTTACCAATCAATTTTGTTCTTAAACAGTGGTCGCTGGTGGCGTTAGACAAAAGTCGCTTAATACAGTAGACAAATAAAGCAATTATGGTCGGGAGGAATTGAAACCGGTCGTTTAAGACAAAGGTCGCTTAATACGCGTGGTCGCTAGTACAAGTTAGACTGTATATCTAGGAAGCACCTAGACTGTATACATGTATGTTGTCTATTTTGTTCTACAGTGTTTGTAGATAGCCCCTGATTTTATTCCATACATCTGATATCGTTCTCGAGGTTTTAAACATATGATTTAAACACCCAGTAAATATAATCCACCCATTATTGGTAACAACTGACTCAGTCATCAAGCGATCTTCTGTAAGAAAGCTGGTACAAATGTTATATATGTACTCATAATTACGTCGGACGAGTAGTATATGTTTTAAAGTAAGTGGCCACACAAAGGAGACATGCCACCACATCAGCTAAAAATAAGTATTGTGGGTTGTCATGAACAGCCATTCAATCTCGGAAACAAATTACTTATAGACTTTCTAGATACAAATATAGATATATTTTATGGTCAATATATAGATAACAATGGGAGTGATTGGTCAGAATCGATACAGCGGTGTGAATGAACCCTCCCTTTATGTAACGATCGAGCTGTAGCCTAGTGCTTTAAAAGCAGCATATATCAGTCCGACACACAAAGGACTGCCTATGAATAATAATGAGAGACACCGAACAGAAATAAGCTCTCTCCCTACATCCTAAAATTATTGTATATCTGTGTAAGGTCGACCTTCACAGTCTTAATAGACACCAAATGCACAGTAGAGAGAGACTCGAGAGAGAAGTTCAGCTGAATGATCGCAACATATTTGCATGAAAAACGGGCTGATTTCCATAGTGGTCGAGTGTAGGAGCGGGGGAATTTTGACAGATTGATTCCAGAAATGATAATTTCCAGGAGAAAGATATAGTGCCATGGTTTGTATTACCATATAGCATGAGCGAGTGTGGAGAATATTCTCTCGTGGTGGAAATGAAAAACACCGATACCACTTGTTCTACTGATTTGTTCTACTTGAGAAAGCATCCTGTATGAAGTATACCTGCTAGTTTTGTGCCTTAAGGGAATACTTAAATGACATCAACTGGTGTTCCATAAGTGAAAAACAAGATATTAAAGCAGTTGATTTTGTTGAGGACAATATCCTTGAAATTGTGTTCAACAAAACACGTGCTGGTGTATTGTTTATCAATACTAGTAATTCTGAGCGTGAATTTGTGTTTCAAAAGTTGATTAGAATTTTCAGATTTTCCGTATTTATTTTTATATTATTGAATTTGTTATAAAACACATAATATTTATAGAACAAGCATTGCAAATCACTTGTTATGTTATTCCAGGGAACTAATTAGGTAAATGCTCATCATACTTATGTTGCTGAAAAATGGTTATTTTGAAACAACGATGTGAACCCAAGGATACAAGGTTATTAGTTTTAAACATACATTAAATCAACCTTATATCAGACGGACACTTTATAATGAAGCGTTTATTATCAGCCAATGAGAATATGTTTTACAAATTATTGACCAATAACTATCGAGAACATGATAGATGCTATATTCAGCCAATGAGGACATGTTTTACAAACGACTGACCAATAACCATCGAAAACATGACAAATGTTATATTCAGCCAACGAGAACATGTTTTACAAATGATTGACCAATAACCATCGAGAACATGATAAATGTGTTATTCAGCCAATGAGGACATGTTTTACAAACGATTGACCAATAACCATCGAGAACATGATAATGTTGTATTCAGCCAATTAGGGCATGTTTTACAAACGATTCTAACATAGCACGTGAGATTTGCCTTCTTTGCGTATATTGAGCTTACCATATTTTATTACCGCGATAAAATATAGCCGATTGATGACGTCACGTTTGGCGTCATATAGTATGACAAATGACGTAAAGGTGACGGTAACGTTCCTAGGAAAGAAAGTAGTTTGACGTCAACCTGTCTTGTTGTGCTATAAATGGTAAAGCATTGGCGATGTTAGAATCGAAATAATAAATAGCAGTTGTGCTTTGTTGTGTTATAAAATATAGGCACTAGTTTGAATGCGTACATTAAATCACTCGTGCTACGCACTCGTGATTTAATTACTACGCATTCAAACACGTGCCTATATTTTATTACGCAACAAAACATAGCTACGTATTCATTACTTTTAATTGACCAATAACCATCGAGAACATGATAATGTTATATTCAGCCAATGAGAACGTGTTTTACAATGAGCACATGTTTTACAAACGATTGACCAATAACCATCGAGAACATGATAGATGCTATATTCAGCCAATCAGGGCATGTTTTACAAACGATTGACCAATAGCCATCGAGTACATGATAAATGTTATATTCAGCCAATTAGGGCATGTTTTACAAACGATTGACCAATAGTCATCGAGGACATGTACATGATAACGGTTATTCTCAACAATGTATAATCGATTGTACTTGGTATTACTCCTTGCTTTGTTCTCTAATTTCTAAAGCTTCTTATGCAAATGCTGCCAATGAAGTTTCGTGTTAACAAGTCACCAGGTTTATGCAAAGATGTTGTAAAACTTGCAAAACATCACAAGACATGGAGAAGGAAAGCAATTAATTACAAAGGGCTATAAAACGCAATACCGCTCCCAAAGCAGAAATTAATGAAGAAAATAAAAACGAGAATGTTTCTTCTTTCGTTAATTTGTTTTCAATATAAATAGAAATGAGACTATTAGAACGACCTTCACAGTGTTCTTCAATATTATGTTATGATCTGTTTCCATTTTGACAATGTCATAAATGTAATCCTTTTTGCTGAGTTATTTCATGAATTTTTAGAATTAAACAGCACGCATGTCACTGATTTATACATGTTGTACAAGAACCAACCTTATATTACATGCTAAGGACTTGATATTAACCTGCCGAGGGTACACTCACTATTATTGAAACACGTTTTTCTTCATCTACATTTTAATTGTTTGATTTATGTTGTTATACTAAAGGCAGTCATTTGTGTAAAGATAGTTCCAATTTAAAGAATGAACACTCTGAACGTTTGACAGAAAACACAAAGCACTTACGAAAGTCTTAAAGGTACGCTCAAATTTAAATTCTTTATACATTGTAATTCTTTAACGACTGTAAATTGGTGACGGATATGTTTGTAGGAGTTCATTAACTGAACTATTATTAGTATTCCAGCTCCATTTACCATACTATATACGTAACTGTAAACAAATTATAAAGAACTTAAATCAGATCGTAAGTTTACGATTTCGTAAGTGCTTTCAATGATAAAACAGTACTCGGGGCACGTACAGATTCGGGGGATAATGATCGACTATCAGTACTACTAGACATTGATGTTGCTACGACTGCCGCCAATAGATGTTTGAGTACCAACCCTCGTTTGTATAACTAGTAAATATTTGAGTAGAAAACAGAATAATTATGATGAACCTCAGAACTTTTCAACCTTTAACATTTCCGTATTAGTCCTCATTAAGGTTTTAGTTTTAATTAAGTAGGAACAACATTCGCGGACAAGATCCTAATACTTCCGTGCTCTCATATAACGAGGCACATAGAACCATTTATAATAAAACGTTGTCTGAAAGTCAATTTATTGCTTTGAATGTGGATTTCTTTAAAACACAATCCATGTTTCCTGTCTGAGACTCGAGACGATCTAATGAGCATACATGAACGATCAGTAATTAATAGAGTGAACGTCAGTGAAGTACCTTTATCAATAACACAATGGGAGCGATGTCTCGATATATTTTGGTCTGGTACAATACATCTCAACCTGGCTAAGATGTTCCGAACCTGTTTACCAAACTACGAGAGTATTGGGATATTACAAAATGCTCTATTCATTTTTGCGTTCGACTGAGACAGTCGTTAGTGTGTGGTCATTACAATAATGTTGCAGTATGATGTAACATATAAATGGATGGTGGCTGATTTATGCCATATCGTATGTTCGCTTTTTAACCGCAACAAATCAACAATGCGAAAAGGCAAAAATACATAAATACGACAAATTCAACTTTGTTGTATCTTTGTGCGAAAATACGACGAAAAAAGATCGACACTTCAACACGTAAATTGTGTCGTGTTTTTGCATTTTTCGACGCGTCTGCTAGCTTTGTAAAGAGCTTTCGTTCATTTTAAAAATGCGTATTGTACTACATAATTACAGAGTTACCTCCCATGTTTCCAAATACATGTTTCAGTACATAAGCATACAGTGAACAAGGGATTTCAGTGTTCATAGAGATATATTTCCATGCTGACCCCAAACATCATCTCAGGTGTTCCATACTAGTGTATGGCAAACAAATTCACTATAAGTATGACTCAAGTCCGAGTTACGCTTATCTAGGCCATATGCCCTTTGGTATGAGACAAATGTCAGTACTTTCTTGCAAACGTATCCTGATGTTGCTGTTGATTTGTTGTAATAATTGTTTCCTGCTTGCTTACAATGCTGACATACCAAATGACTCGATACAAATATATATAAACAATTGATTTGGATAAAAGTTCTCCTGTATACTGTATGCTTTGTTGGTTGTTCTCAACAATACTTACCCGGTGTATTTTGCTTCTTTGGTGATTGTTGACGATAATTGTTGAAGGTTGTCTGCTTCTGTTGTGTTTAGTAAACTCACCAATTTCTCCTATCTTTCATTATTTTATCACAGGGTTTCCATTACCTCTTTGTCTCAAAACCTTGTTTTCTCAAAATGAACACTCGGACAATGTCTTTTCTACTGATGCCATTTTCGAGATGAGTCACAAAAATAACAGAACATGAGCACCACGTTTTAACAAGCACCCATTTCAGAAGAGGGGATAACTTTTATACTTTCTCACAAAACAGTAGTCAGATCCATTTCAAGCTAAATTAGTTATAAGGGTTTAGGGTAGGTCCCCGTTTTTTGTACACCCTGTATAAACTGTGTTGCCGTTGAATGAATACAACAAAGTTAAGTTTGTATGAAGGCTAAATTTGCTGTATTTTATTTCTCATTTAGTCTCATAATTATTAATTTTGAAGACCATATTGTAAAAAAGTGATTGTAACTAAATGTGTTATTTTCATGAAACAAAGTTATTATTGTTACCAGTATTATGTGGGATTTTTACCATGTAGACTATAGACGTATACATATGTCTCCAAGTATGGCATACAAATGACTCCGGAAGACATTGATTCAGCATAGTTGCATGCATTTAAACTTTGACGTGAAGGGACACTTAACACTGTTGTCAAAAATACACTTAATCTGAATAAAAATCTGTCTTAAAACAATATTAATTCAGAGCTGAATGAACGGTTGTCATGGGAATAGACATACACAAAATAATGTTACATTGCACGAAGTTCTAAGAGACAGAATTATTACAAACGTGTTGTGGCACTAAATAAAATATATTGCAGGAACGCTGAAAAATTATATCGTCAGCCATTACAATCTTAACAAAACAATATGGTTCCAAAGGTCTAGAAATGGTTATTATTTCTTCAAGATGTACATAACTGTATTTCAAACATTTGCAGGTGTTTTAGGGGTAGAAAAAGTTGGTTCAATCAGTCGTTGATTGTGACACAAGTCCAGTATTATATCCGGTATTATGACGAAGGTGTGTTTCATTGCAATCTTCCATTGCCAGCCTTCGTTTGACACACCAAGAATAGTAACTGTGTAATGGCTTAATCTAACCGGAGTTTGTCACGACTTCTCTCCCTTTAACTAATACCATTTTCTTAAATCTGATCTTGTAGTTTTTTAACGTTCAATCTAATGTATTCCATTAAAATTAAGTGCAGTCAAGAAAAGCTTACTTAATGTATACGATATGTGCTTATCTTCTCAAACACCAAATCCCTACTACAAAGTTCAATTCAAATAAAAAATAATATGAACTAAGGCATTGCCTAAAGGGGATTCAATCATCCATTGATAATAGATCAAAATAACTCATTACAGTTATTAGTGAGGGGCATCTTCACAGTATGGTTGTTCATACATTTTGTATTTATTTTACATTTCATGAAATTCAGATAGAATTTTAATAACTCGAGGGCAAAACCTCAAGGAAAATTGACTAATACAACAAGAGGACCATTGGCTCTAAAGTGCTCACCATATGACCAGCAGTTTAGGCTGAATCAGTAACCTGGTGACCTAGTTTTAGACCCCAGATGACCCAGTTACGAACTAGACCTAGATTTCATAAAGCTACACATTGTGGCCAAGTGTCATTAATATAACATCAAAAATGTGACCTCTAGAAAAGTAAACAAGGTTTAAAATTGATGTGACCTAGTTTTTTACCCAAGATGACCCAGTTACGCACTTGACTTAGATTTCATAGCGACAAACATTGTGTCCAAGTTTCATATAGATTAGGTAAAACATGTGACCTCTAGAGTGCTAACAAGGTTTTTTCTTTGATGTGACCTTGTGACCTAGTTCTTGACGCCAGGAGACCCAGATTTCATAAAGCTACACATTGTGGCCAAGTGTCATTAATATAACATAAAAAATGTGACCTCTAGAGCGTAAACAAGGTTTTAATTTGATGTGACCTAGTTTTTGACCCCAGATGACCCAGTTACGCACTTTGCCTAGTTTGCAAAGCGACAAACATTGTGACCAAGTTTCATATAGATTAGGTAAAACATGTTCACGAGTGCTCGGGTGAGCTAAAAACTTGACGGACATCATCACAGTATGAGCGTTCCTGGTCATTTTAAGTTTCATGAAATCCTACCAGCTATTTACAAAGAAATGAATGTGAATGGACGGGCGGGGTGAATTCTTCATTAAATCAAGGGCAATAACTCTTAAGAAAATTGTCCAATAACAAAACTTGACTGGCATCATCTTAGTGTGAGCATTCATATTCGTTTTAAGTTTCATGTAATTTTACCGGCTAGTTCCAAAGAAATGACTAAGAAAGGACGTGCGGAGGTAATTCTTCAATAAATCAAGGGCAACAACTCAAGAAAATTGACACACAGAATGTGTGTTCATATTCATTTTAAGTTACATGAAATTCTACCAGCTTATTACAAAGAACTGAATGCAAATGGACTGGCAGATGAAATTTTTCAACAAATTAAGGGCAATAACTCTAAGGAAATTTGACCAATAATGAAACTTGACAGTCATCATCACAGTAATTGGGTGCTCATATTCATTTTATGTTTCATGAAATTCTACAAGCTAGTTACAAAGAAAGGAATGCGAATGGACGGTCATAGTGCATTATACTATAAATCAAGGGTAATAACTCTTAAGGAAAATTGACCATCTTAAACAAACTTGACGGGCATCATGACTTTTTTATTTAAGTTGCTTAAAAATGTAGCAGTTAGTAGAAAAATGGCTGCAGTCGGAAGGACAGACAGAAATATTTAATAAATCAAGGTAAATGACTGTCAAAGGAAAAACACCTGACAGGCATCATCAAAGTACTGTATAGTTGTTCATATTCATTTTGATTAAGTTCCATGAAATTCTACATGCAAGTTACAGAGAAATGGCTGTTGATGGCGATGCGTCTTTGCAAGCCGTATGGCCAGTCCACACGCACATTACCCCAAGTGCCGGAGTAAAAGTTAAGCATTACATAAGTTCAGTGAGTCACAATGTAACTATATAGTTTTCACATAATCTTCGTTTTGGCAAAAATAATCGCGATTATTGTACCTAGTTGCTCTATTGGCTTAATGCAGCCACCCCCCTGTCAAAAAATATTAGATTCAGAATTTCACGCACATTGCTGTTAAATTAATTCTGTTATACCGGAAAACGGGTTTTATCCTATAATGTTGATATGGTCAGTGACAAACCCTATCTGCAGTTATAACTGAACTACCTTTTAGGAGACCCCTAAGGAATCAAAATGATAATCAGCCAGAATATGGTTTTAAGAACAGTGTGTTTTAGCGTTTTCTTGAATGACGACTAGAGCTGTCATTGATACGACCCAAGGCATATCGATGATTCCAATATAGAGGAAGACAAGCATCGGCGATACATCGTTATACAGTTACACATATAGACCAACAAGAAACAGGCTTTTCAGTCAATGATCCCTTTTTAGCCATTCTACACCGTACATGTTGGGTATATATTCAGCTTTGAGATAGCACGTTTCTTTAGAGTTTAGACTTGACACATTTTTACAATTTGTGAACTTACATTTAACAGACGGACTGTTTTGTGCAGGAAAAGGAGGATTTTCGGTGGTTCCATTCATTTACTCAGGTATCGGTTCTCGATATCGACATTACTCAGTAAAACCCAATTTTCCGGAACCGGAATTTCACGGTCAGGGTGTTAGCAAGCAATAAGCGGTATAGCGGGAGTGTATATTTTTTCTTTTTTCAACGTTTAAACATGAAAAACATATAAAACAATTGTTGCACATTATCATTAAACATCTTAATTTTTAAACTTTAGCAAGAATTATCTGAAAAAATGTTCAATATTTGAAATATTGCATTTTATTCTACACTGTCGCTTTCGAAGCTTGATACCGATGGTGAGAAAATATACTCATTTTTCAAGTTAAACATATTATTGTGGCAAAAAATTGTCAGCGAAGTCGTAAAATAATGTTGTCAATGTGTTCAAGTAAGACTTTATTCAAATTCTTATCTTTTGGCTAAAATAATCGCGATTTTTGTACCTAGTTGCTCTATACGCTATATCAGTTTCCCCCCTGACGTACATTCGGAATATCTCGCACATTGTCGCTGAATTAATTCCGTAATCCCAGACAACAGGTTTTAACCAGTAATGTCGATATGGGGAATATTCTAAAATGTGAATCGATAATCGACTTTTTAAAAATATTGTTGATACCGCTTAGGTCAATGACAGCTCTTATGATTGCATCACACCGGAGGTCACATGGCAGCTACATACTGTAATGGACAGTCACAGCAGAGCGACAGATGAATACTGATCAACACGACAGAAACTTTGTTAAACACGGGTCAACCAACACAGGCCTTAACTGGATCTGAGGGTTCTTTGAACTTGAAGGGTCTTGGGACAACTGTCACTTCTTCGGTCTTGTTATGTTCATACTATCCACAGACAAAAAGCACCGAGGAATTCATGTTCTTTGTTAACTTATATTTTGAGCTTTTTTCCCAAAAAACTTTCTTATAAATGATCATAAAAGCACTCATGAAAAGTTACATTGTTTTGGTCAATTCTCATATGTTTTCACGGAGATCTGTATTGACAAACCAGCAGTAGACAGTTGTCCTACATTATAAGATCAATTAACATGGTCATCTAACACAGAATGATTCTTGATAATTAATTCACAATAAATGGTTGGGTTGATTGTTTGTTGTTGACAATTTGGGTACGAACAAATTTGGATACGCTTCGTTTATCAAACTTTGTGATGCAAATTAGCATCGAAAGTTGATTCCTTTGTTTACCTACGCTAATTATGTGTATAGAAGACAGTTTTCCTTGTTTGAAACAAGTACTTTAATCGTATAAGCAGTTATTTTAACGATTGTAGGCTGTACTTACTTGACCGAAGCGAGGATGGCAGACTTCCGTTTGCGAGGGACAGTCTAAAATCCTAACCGACCGCCTTTATCTCGCGCGCTAGCATTCTTACCTCCCCTTTTGTAAGCTAGGGCCTTCGGTTATCTCAAGGAACATTTTTAAACATCATTAAAAAATAAAAGATAATTTATTAACAACAATAATATTTTTTAAATGAGTTTGCAAATTCCATTCACGTCTTCAGAGTACCCCGAAAAAACCACTTCCTGTACACACAAATTTCACTCTGACAGGGGTGACCAAATTTTGGATGGGCTAAAAACTCGCAACACGTACAATGCCGTCTGGCGATTCTAAATCGCGATGCCTTCGGCATCGCGATTCTAGAATCCCTATAACCAAACATCAAATTCAAATACCGTAACTTGAACATTTTAATGTATAAGACGTTTGCAGCAAAATTCTTATTTCTTATATATAATTTACTGTTTGAAGCTTTAAATCGATCATACATGTTCGTGGTTCGGGCAGGGTGTTTAGTTTATTGTAACCGGGAGGTACGACGGCAGCAACGTTCAATGTACAGATATACCATTATACATGTACTCTGTAGTTTTTTCTTTGATCTAGCGGAGATAACTAGTACTGTCTTCTGTATGTTAATGTGAGAATTTTTTACTGAAGTTGTAGAACCTGACGGTGATTTTGAATCCATAGATAAGTTCAGCATTATTGACAAAGAATTAAGAAAATATATATTTACAATTTAATTATATAATCAATTTATGAGAAAAAAATATTCATCAATGGACTTACACACTGGCTACAAATGTAACTTCAAAGGGAACAATCTGCTCTGCTCTGCTCTGCTCTGCTCTGCTCTGCTCTGCTCTGCTCTGCTCTGCTCTGCTCTGCTCTGCTCTGCTCTGCTCTGCTCTGCCCTGCCCTGCCCTGCCCTGCCCTGCCCTGCCCTGCCCTGCCCTGCCCTGCCCTGCCCTGCCCTGCCCTGCCCTGCCCTGCCCTGCCCTGCCCTGCCCTGCCCTGCCCTGCCCTGCCCTGCCCTGCCCTGCCCTGCCCTGCCCTGCCCTGCCCTCAGAAATTTATGAGAAGTCAGGCCTTGTGAGATATGTCGCATCCTGCGTTACATCATAGAATGATTATGTCATGATATTTCTATTTAGATACATGTAGTTCGTTATTTTGGCATGTGGTAAATATATAATCCTAGCATTCTTGTCACGTTCCATGCTCAATAAAACCAGGAACATACCTGTGCGCGCGTGTTATTAATCATGCTCATTATCATATACTAGTAGCCAATCGACAAACTGTGTTTTTTCCTTTTGTGTAACAAGACCTTGCAACACATGTTTTAGTAACAGACAAACCTTTGACTGTGTGAATATTTTAACATGTCATTGTTATGTCAAATTAACGTTGTGTACAACACTAAACATATCGTAATTGCTTTTCTTACAAAAGTGTTCGGTTATTAACATGCATATTACATTCAACGTTGAAAGCAACTTACCAATAGACCTCCATTGTATTGTTCTGAACTATTATTGCATTAATATTCATCTGTCTCATGGACCATAATGGTCTTATTCAAAAGTAAATTTTATCTAGCGTTAACTAACATAAACTATTTCTTGTTCTTCTGCTTGTTCCTCTTCGCTATATCTAATTGTATGTCATCTGTATCGACATGACAACATTAGGTTTACCTTTAATATGGTTTTGAACATTTTATGTATTCCATGGACTGATTTTGATGCTAGATAAAAGTCTAATTATCCCATGGTTGTGTTTTCAATGTACACATCAATATACCCCCTTGTTCACCCGATTTGTAGTAAAAAAACAAAGAAAAGGCCTTTATTTGTATAACTATACCTGAACAGTACAAGTATGAATCTACGTATGTTCACCTCGATAGCTTAGTGGTAGAGCGTCCGCTTCATTGAGAGAGGTCTCGGGTTCGAACCCAAGCTGCAACTCGTGAGACGATCAGCAACTTTATATAAGGGGGTTGAGTGTAATCTATAGAGCGATAGTGCAATTTTCTTCCGAAATCGTTTTTTGTCGTCACATTTAAGCTGTTTGATAAAATAAGAATAGTATTTTGGTGTTCTACATTTACTCATGAGGTGACACAAAATTAATATCAAAAAAGCATATTTATTGAAGCATGACAGCAATTTCATTGCAAATCATGCTCGTTCACAAACAAAGTCCACATGACATTCAGAGTCAACGTTTGTTGTCGGGGACATAGTCAATAGTATAATGAGCAACCTCTCACAAAGAAATAAATATGATACATATTTATGAACTTATATCATGCAAAACTCCAATGACCTTGCAAACCGAAAGCAGAAATATGGCAATGTTTCTTGAATAAATATTTAAGTATACAGTTTTCAGTCAAAAACTAAATAAGAGTTTGTATCCTGTAGTTATAATGTAAGCATGGTATGCATTTTGGCTCGTGACATTTCCCAATTTGTCTGTTTGCGAACGAGTACTGAAAGGCACGAACATTCTTTTAAACAAACTATGTTTAAAGGGTTGCCATTTTTAACGAGTTGTTGTTGTTATGTAAAAGTGATAGGATAAATACAATACAAGCCTGTCTGATTGAGCCCTTTTATCATCTGAAATATTCTAAATTATTGTTTACCACTTTTGTTCTCACTCTATGCCCTTAACTGCTGGTTTGCCCGGTGTCCTAATAATAGGACGGGATAGTCTAGCTCTATACAACTGATATACAGTTGACCAGTTGGACTTAAAATAATATTTATAATTTTATGAATTCTATCATGATACATGGGTCGATATTACTCTTTGATTATAATCCTTAATCAAAATATAACTAACGTATTGAGTGTAAGTGTTCAATTGTACGATATCTGGATATATAGGTGTATAAATACAGTAAAAGCGATTTATGTACGCAAAACCTCCTACCGGTATAAAGTACACCATTCAATAAATGCCAATAAAAACCGAAGTACCCCGGTTGAAGAGGTTTATGTGTAGTACACTTGGACTGATTTATAAAATCAAAGGACCATTGTAAATTACTGGATACTTTGCTTTGATGCAATAAAAAGATTCGTCAGAAATTATTCAGGATGTTTAACTTGACTCACTTTTATGTATCAACGACAACCATAAAATGATAACACTGTACCCCAATACTTTGGTCGATCTAAGTGCATACTAACTGTAGAATGTATTTCGCAACATGAACTTATGGAAAAAATACAATACAGAATTCCAAAGCCAGTGGATATAAGTGGAAAGTAAAAAATTAAATATAATTTGAATTGTTCAGAAGCAGGAGTATCAAAAATTATATTAGAAATATAGTGGTGGGATATATTTTATAAATTAGTAAGATTTTTTAACCAACAGTGTTGAATTTGAAAAGCAATATGAATCGGGTCAGCCCGGGTGCCAACCAGTACCCTATGTCTTTGACTGAAGTAGGGGAATCAGACTGGGACACTGGTAATGAATATCAAGAAAAACCTTCTGTAATTAAAGTAGACAATGGAAATAAGCCACGTGGATATGGTAGACAGGAAGACGAATCAGAATCAACAGTACGCAAGCGTCGACGTCGTTCTTTTGAGCCAGGATCTGACGAATACGCTGCATACGTGGAGAAAAGGGTCTTCAATAAAAGACATGCATGGACACCCCACCTTTGGGAGAGAAAACGGTTGGTAATTCATAGAACATTTTCATTTGATAAAAACCCTCTAAGAATATAATGATAACTATTTAGATGAACGTTTTTATGCTCGGCATCTACTGATGCATGTGGCATATTATAGTGATTGTCCTATCCGTCCGTCCATATGTCCGAAAATGTTAACCAAAACTTTGTTGAAACTCAAATGTTTTTGAAATCCACCAAGACACTGCTTTAAAATAAGACAAACGTGTTTACCATTATGATCATCATACATTTTCAAAGCCATGTAACAACAGAAGTATGGCCCCTGATTGATTTAGCTAGTCTTTATGGATAATGCTTCAACGGGGGATAAGCGTATATTGAACGCAGTCTTGTTTAACTTCCATATGTATACTAGGTAATGTTTGATATATATTATACACTATAACATCAGGCATACATCTTCACGAATCTTCACGCATACGCAAGTGGAACATGATCTAACCCGGATTTACCAAACTTTGTAATCCACCATCAAACAATTTGCATTTAGAGTGTCTAATGACATACGATATTGCAGGACGTTAATATGCCATGTAATTAATAAGATACATACTCACACGCGTGAAGTGCTGATATGTTGTCGGTATGTGGGCGGTGACCTATAGGTAGGGTGCTAAATTTGGGATCGATTAGTAAACCCCTACATGGTTCGATCCTCGTTTGGACAATCGCTTAATTTCAGTGTAATGTCTGCAATTAGACATTAAGTTGGTGGGTTTTACGGTTTTAACATTCATAGCTGCAATAATACATGGTTTGTTTCTTTAAATAGACAGATATTTGTTCCAACCATAAACAAAAATGAGATAGATATAAAAATAAACCTGGGCCGTTTCACAAAATATTGAACGAATTTTTTTTTGTAAATTTCTTCATAAAAAAAGAGTGTTCCAAAAACATCAACCAGTGAAATGTGTGTAATTGTTTCTTACGGAGATTACAACACACTATTATACTTTTTATAATTATAATCATTTACGATCCGTGAATTAACCTACATGTTTAAGTTAATTTAATCAGGACGGTGGCATTTACCATACAAGCTCCGTACGAGTTGGTTTTCAGTTCAGTTTTTGAAACTCTTACGGCGTCCTTACCGTAAGGATGATTGTAGCTCGTTACTCGATGAAAAGTTTCACACCCACCTCATGGGTTGTCTTCGAACTCGTAGAGATGTTTGAAGAAGGGAGCAGGTAGCTAGTTCTCCGTACGAACAACACACGAGCTCGCATAAATGATTGAAATCTGCCGGGAGTGCCGATTCTCGCACGTCTATCCATCAGGAGACTCGCACCGACACCGAACTAGTGGCATGTACGAGCCGTTCGAACCTACTCACACCATACCAGCTCCACAAGACTTGTATGCGATGTACGCGCGGTCATTGTACGCTTGTAAAGAGACAGAATTGTAAGGATTCTTAAACTGTTGAACTTGTACATGTTGTCAAAACCATACGTACACTGTACGTTGATGGGGACACAGGCACAAAATTCGGTCATTATATGTATTGAGAAAGTACAACCTATTACATATAATTGCTTAGTACTTACCAAACATACATGCAGTTGGCAACTACCCGCATTAATAGTACAATTCAAAACCTAGGTCAATCCTATATAATGAAGTAAGAAAATATTTTAATTGCACACAGCGGTTTATATTTTTGTATTGAAGTTCTTTTGTCAAAAGTGTAAAATGATAATCCAAGATTAAAACTTTGTAGGTCATGATCCGATTGAATATTTTCGATATTTTCTATGTATACATGTACAGTACATTAAGTAAGAGTTCACAAATACTAGAATGGAGATGATCTTTAGCTCAATGGTTAGCGCGCGTACCGTCTACCTGGCGACCCGTGATCAAGTACGTAATAATAATAATAATATCTTTATTTAGAGAAGGTAACATGTACAGACATATGCAATAGACAATTTCACATACATCTTAATTTAAACAAGGCCTTCTATAAAAAATAAAAAAAACATGTTATTTTGACAATCACTCAAAGTACACACATACTATTAGTAAACAATTTAAATATTCAATTTCGTTATTTCCAACATAGATAATTGAAGTCATACATAATTATTTGGTATTAATATTTTTGTTTGCGTAATAAGAAATGTTTTGCTGACTTTTTGAACGAATTAAGTGATGTGAGTAGACGAATGTTTGTTGGGGTTACATTCCACATATATGCAGACAAATATGAGAAGGACATTTTCATGTAGTTTATGTTGTGTTTAGGTGTCACTAAGTCATTGTTACTAACTGATCTAAGGGTTTACGTATTATTACTGGAAAATTACAATAAATTTGAAAGATAATTAGGAGCAAGATTCTTACGGACTTTGTAAACCACTACAACTGTATGATAATGACATCGATTAGTAAAAGATAACCATTCGAGCTCATTTAGTAACTCTGGGCCATGTTTTTTTGAGTCCTTAGTAATGATCAATTTCGCCATTCTTGTCTGTAATTTATATATGAGATTTTTGCTCTTATATAGTGCCTGTTCCCCATACCGTGCAGCAATAATCTAGAATCGACAAAATGTATGCGTTATAAAACATCTTTTTCATATCTTCATTTAGATTATAACTAATTTTCTTAAACAGGGCAATCTTTTTATTTATTTTAGAACATACTTTTTTAAGCTGTAAATTCCATGACAGCACATTGTCTACATAGATACCTAGTATCTTTTGAACAGCTACATTTTTTATAAATGAGTCCCCTATTTTCAATTTCAGATGTAAGTCTGGTTGATTTCTTAATCTTTGTTTGGTAGTTATTATCATACAGTTTGTTTTTGTTGGATGAAGTGACATATTGTTTGTTTGACACCAGTTAGTAACAGCGGTTAAGTTTCTTTGAAGTTTGTTTTGAAGGATATGTGTGTCATTGTCCGATTCATAGAGGGTAGAATCGTCAGCATATAAATCAATATTGCATGTTTCAGATTCAAATGTAATGTCGTTTATATAAAGGAGAAATAAACGTGGTCCAAGTATAGAGCCCTGAGGAACTCCTGATATAATTTTGAGTTTCTTCGAAGTCTGATTATCAGATTTGATTACTTGAAATCTATTCGATAAATAAGATTCAAATAGTTAAAACTGTTACACAAACTTACATATTTTGACTTAAGTTAAAAATTTGTGTTGCGCATATTTTCCTCAAATTGAAGATTACCCCATGTTTTCTTAGTAATTATTGTAGCTCTTTACACAGTGCTTTAAACCTATGCAAAACATCAATAATCTGGAATGTCATGTTTAGCTGGCATACTTAAGGAATTTTTATGTTTTTAAGAAAAGTCTAAGTTTTCTACTAAGATGCTTTGTGAATACCAGCCCTGGTCAAATGCTTTCCTTAATTCCAAAAAAAAAAACAGCACCGACGTATTTCCCAGAATCTATATCGTTCAGCCACGTTTCGATTAGATGAATTAGGGCAGTATGACATGAATGTTTCGGACGGAATCCCGACGTGTGGAGGCACTCATATGCCTGTCATATTTCAGCGGAAAGCTGACTGACTGGCAAATAAAGGCTACCCTCGGCATTTGTGTGCACAATTGGTTTTATTATTTCGAATCTATCAAAGCTCTGATGAACCGAATATGGCTCGCGTCGAATATGGTCCGCGTATATGGCGAGCGATATAAATTACAATTGAAATCGGCGGCAGCTTGTATGACCCCCCCCCCTGGCATCATATGAGCTGAGCTCGTACGAGCATCGAGCAGCGCACAATATCCGTGTGCTGATTGACTTGTCGACATTTGCACGACTACCGCAGTCACCCATTCTCGTTCACCCGAGTATTCTTCACCTGTGATATTACATTACTGGGAACTTGACTTACCTGATGCAGACACCGAGCGGTCACCGTACAGACGCTTAGTACAACTGTCCGATGAGGTCATACGAACCTACGAGCATCGCACGAGACCAGGCGCTACGATTGTACTGAAGCCGTTACGATTTTAAATTTATGGGCTCCAAAGTCCGTTAGCGGTCAGACTGGACCCATAAACCTTAAATATCTTTAAAAGCAATCATGCAATTTTATTGAAATTTGGCATAGTTAGCTGAATTACCTTTACCAACTCTCTGAATTTTTAACTAACCCAATTATTATTTTCCCATTGGGTCTAGTGTATTAAATTCGATATTTTATCAAAAATGGACAGTGAGTAAAATTAACCATTGCGGTCAGGTAGTTATTTTTTATAGAATACTCTGCTATTATATTTGTAACAACTGTAACGGGATAAATATGGGTAACGTCGACATACATTTGATTTATCATCAATGCCCATCTTCTGATTTCAATAATCATTTGTACAAAAACGTCTTGTATTTAGATGTTTTTCTTTAAAGCGTTTCAACACAGTTTATCCAGTTATTTCTGAAACCTAAGGTCAGCTTTAACATTATCACATAAATATTGATGCCTTGGCCTCAGTATATATTTGCTATTGTCACTGATGTGTTTATAACGGACCAATAGGCTGACTTTGGCTGTTTTGGACACTTGAATTTATTAACCCATGCGTATTTACTTTGTTTTAGACTTAAATGTTTACATTGGAAATAAATGCAAAGTACATTTTTCTGTGGATCAAACATTATGTTTTATTTTATGAGTGTTGGTAAGGTTGATTTATGAAGATATACCAATTTTGATTCTAATCGGCATTGTACGTTTTAAGATAGTTCAGGTTTATGGAGGCCCAACCTGATTGCTAACGGACTATACGAGTCGGTAAAATCGTACGGATAATCATGCGAGCTTCGTGACACAGGCATTAATTAAAACTTCGAAAAATACTTACACTAGCACCACTATACATATGATGCACAGTTGTCGGTGCTTAAATTCAATTATGCAGAAGTTGCCATAAAAGTGACCCACTGATTGTACAATACAATATGCCTTATCCTACAGTTCAATTTCTGACAACATTTACTAGCTTATCTTTGGACTGCACCTGTGGACCTATACATGTACGTCTACCTTTGCGTCTGAGGCTGTGTCTGTTGGCTTTTTGGCGGCTGGTGTTTAGACTTCCGGCTTGTTTATGGCTGAGGATTGGACTTCCGGCTTGTTTATGGCTGAGGCTTGGACTTCCGGCTTGTTTATGGCTGAGGCTTAGACTTCCGGCTTGTTTATGGCTGAGGCTTGGACTTCCGGCTTGTTTATGGCTGAGGCTTAGACTTCCGGCTTGTTTATGGCTGAGGCTTGGACTTCCGGCTTGTTTATGGCTGAGGCTTGGACTTCCGGCTTGTTTATGGCTGAGGCTTTAACTTCCGGCTTGTTTATGGCTAAGGCTTTGACTTCCGGCTTGTTTATGGCTGAGGCTTTGACTTCCGGCTTGTTTATGGCTGAGGCTTGGACTTCCGGCTTGTTTATGGCTGAGGCTTGGACTTTCGGCTTGTTTGTAGCTGAGGCTTTGACTTCCGGCTTGTTTATGGCTGAGGCTTTGACTTCCGGCTTGTTTATGGCTGAGGCTTTGACTTCCGGCTTGTTTATGGCTGAGGCTTGGACTTTCGGCTTGTTTGTAGCTGAGGCTTTGACTTCCGGCTTGTTTATGGCTGAGGCTTGGACTTCCGGCTTGTTTGTAGCTGAGGCTTGGGCTATCAGTGATTGAGTTCATTGTCTTGTTCAGTTGTGTCTCTGCGTTATGTCGTTTGCTTGTAGTGTTTTTATATTTTCTGTGCTCGGTTGTTTAAGTTGAGTGCTTCATTCCCTGTCCGAAGTTCTATTATCTTTCTGTATCGTTTTCTACGACCAGCCCTGGTAAATGCATTAAATATAGAGTGTATGCCTGCAATAATTGTGATAGCTATGACGCACATATGCAGCGTTCAAATGAATCAACAATGGCTTTGATTGATCACAATTTTACAATTTAAACATAGGTGTCAGACTTTTCAAGGACGTGCATTTCTCTGCATGTCGTTTAAGAGCTTTCATTTAAAACCACATGTTAATTTGATTCCATTTCTAAGAAACACAATAATTAATACACGCCCACTTTAAGGTTGAACAAATAATGCTGAGTAGGGAATTCATTCCCAGAATATATCGGTACTTGAGAATTGCGAATTTTTATGATTCTGAAAATAAACTTTTTATGGAAATATGGTCACGCGATATAGATTCAATTTATTTCTGGACCTGATTATTAGTTACGTCTGTTTTATTACGCATTGTATGTATTGTGTTTAGAGTGTTGCAGTGTTTGTCTTGAAATTAATTTAATGAGTAGCCTTCCTGCAATTCCCGACATTTTATCATTTGTCCGATAAAAGGTTTGATATAATAGAACCAACGTTGATGACAATCCGCGTTGATATATGTTAAATATAATTATATGTTCACGTGTGCAGCTATTGGGACAAATATCCCTTGTAAAGGTTTCTTTAATTCGAATGGCTAAATATGTATGGCCATGTACCGGGTAGTTCCATAGATAACAAATAGATATGGTCATAGACGCAGATCACCATTGCACTTTGAAAACATGGCATGCTATGGTGATGATCGGAATCTATAACTACGAACTAAAAGTTTAATGTTTTATTTATTTGGTTTGTTTTATTTATTATTGGTTTATTTCAGGGACAAACGAATGTTATGCAACTTAAATCCTACCAAGGGATGGAAGGGATGGAAATACCAACAGAAATTGGTAAGTACAAATACGTATAAAAATAACAGAAAGTTAGACAGGGAGGGCAGCACTCACTTAATCAGCCGAGCACAGAAAACATAAAAAACAGCACATACCACAATTACACAGCACAATGCCCAACACATAACCAAACTAGAAAATGAACTGCCCAAGTCCCAGCTGTCAAAAAAACTGAATGACCTAGTATCAGCAATAAAAAATAGCTTAGTTTTTAAATAACGCCCCTTATTTGGTTAAGCACTCTCACTATGAAGATTTGACGATGTCAAAGAAATAATACACGACACTGTATTGACGTTTTCAAATCAAAAATTGTTTCTGATTTTGGAGTATATACACTTCTTCCTCAATGTATCCCCTTTCAAAGAAACCCACAGGTTTTAAGTTCGGTGAGTGAAGATGCCAAGTAAATGTTTGGTCTTCAGCAAAATTATCCGATGGCATAATTTCTTGGAATCACTAAAATATATGACAGCATCGAGGACGTTATTGACGTCACCTTGATGTTCTATGCATTTATTAGTCATATCAAATAAAAAAAACTCATAAGCTTTGTACCAAGGGTCAAACCACTTCTCTCTCATAAAATCTGACACAGTTATAGAAGTTATTTATGTTATCATATATTAACGATCATCCTGTTTTCCCCTACTCAGTATTTTGTAACCGCACGAGATATCGGATCCTCGATAGCATAGTGGTAGAGAGTCCGCTTCGAGTTCGGGGTTCCCTGGTTCGGTCCCAGGCCGTGTCATACCAAAGACGAAATAAAAATTATACCAGTAATTCCCTTGCTAGACGCTCAGCATAAACTGGAAACTGGCTACTCTCCTATCATACGCGAAAGACGATGGATAACATCAAGCCCCAATCTCCCGAAGCATCTCAAGTAGAAATCTCAACTCAAATTGAGATTTTGCTCAAGTCAAGAGTATAAATATGAGATCATTCTTAAGTTTTATGCTCAAAATATGTACTGTAATAAACTCAGAACAATGTATCTTTTTAAGACGCCAACTTTCAGAGTCTTGTCTCCCATGGACATTATCTCAAAGACGCATGACCTTATTTGAGATTTATCTCAACTCAGATTGAGATGCTTCGGGAGATCGGGGCCTGGAATGAGGTGTCAAGAGTGATAACTATTAGTTGGAAAAACTTGTTTCATTATCGACCTAAATAAATAAGTATAAATGGAGATGCATAATGGTGATAAAGGTCGTTTTGTCACGTTCGGTTAATATTAATTTTCAAGCAATGAGTTATTACATGATAATTACATACGCACGTGACATTTTGATATTTTAAAAATAAAAAACAAACTGTTACCGGCACACATAGTTTATCATCTAATAAGATGGTCAATTATATGGTAACATTAACCATTTTCTTTGTATAACTTGGCATTGTGTAAGTTATTACACTGTCGTGATTAAATTACAAGTGATTTATGAGGCTATCGATTATAACAGATATTATATAAAATACAAAGTTAGGTATTTTAATATGTTAACTTTTCAAATATTGACATGTGTTGTAGGCTTTATAATACACTTTCCACAAGGAAATAACGGTATCCCAACTTCAATTCCATGGCCTGCAAGAAGTTCCATAAACATATTTAACAGACTATTCTATGTAGTACTTTGTCAGAAATTGCTTATTTATTTATTTATTCATTTATTTACAAATGTATGTATTTATTTATTTTATGACTATTGTAAAACAAGTACTACAACTGAAGTAATGTTAATCATTCACAAGCTTTCATTCCCGGTATTATTCAAGCAATTACACCCATTTTAAATGCTTAGCACAAAAGCAAGGTTTCAATTAATAATTTCGAATCGCTACCAAGAAAATACTATAGTTTCATATATTCGTTCCATGGAAACAATATACGCGTATATACAACTCAAAGTTTGATAAGTGTCAAGAAATCAATATGCATGTCCGTCTTACGTTAACTAAACAAAACCGATTAAGAAAACAGTGTGTAATATTATGATATCATCGAATCTGCTGCTTAATTTGGTACAAATTCAGGTAATGCATTTGGTATGCATTGCCGTAATGTCGTCTTTTTCTAGATAATCGACCCGAATTGTAAAAGCAGACCATATTCTGCCAACGGTTTGCAAAGAGGCTTGAATGCAACACAAACGATTGAGTGAATTTGGGCTTATCAGTACATACACATCAAGTTTTGAAGCGATTTTTATTTGTTTACAATATTGCATCCTCATACATCAGTGGTTAGTCAAGTTCCCAGACTACTATGTTTCGGACGAAGAATACGCTGGTGAACGAGAATGCAATATTGCAGATGTAACATTCAGTTTTATAAAAAAATTGCATCAGTCCATCTTATTCAATTTGCAAAATAATCACAAGGGAAATTTATGATCCTTGTCATATTTTAAGTACATGCACATCGTACTAATATATTTACCATGTTTCTGTCCAATAAAACACAGAGTATGAGGACAGAATTTACATTCAACTATTTGATCATTGTAGAAATGGAACAGTTTCAAGCTAACATTGAGAGAAGTTCGAGCATCTCTGGAAGTGTGGAGACATTCATTGAAACGTATAGAAGGTAAGATTTAATGTAACAAATGTAGCATTAGATGGAAGTGAAAGTCTGTGGTCACAGGGTACGGCGATTAGCGCTTTGAAATCGCCTCATTTAAATTCAAACAAGTATGTAGTCTTGCGAACGTCTTCGTACGAAGTTCTTACAACGATAGTTAAGGAAAAAACGTTCTTGTGCAGTCATCAGGTCAGAAGTGTGTTCACATGGTGGTTCCGTGGTGTCCACGTGTTGGTTCCGTGGTGGTTCCGTGATGTTCATGTGGTTGTTCCATGGTATTCACGTGGTGGTCCCGTGGTATTCACGTGGTGGTTCCGTGGTGTCCACGTTATGGTTCCGTGGGGTTCATGTGGTTGCTCCATAGAGTTAACGTTGTGGTTCCATAGAGTTAACGTTGTTGCTTCGTGGTGTTCACGTGGTGGTTTCGGGGTATTCACGTGGTGGTTTCATAGTGTTCACGTGGTGATTTCATAGTGTTCACGTGGTGGTTCCATAATGTTCACGTTGTGGTTCCATAGTGTTCACGTGGTGGTTACATAGTGTTCACGTGGTGGTTCCATAGTGTTCACGTTGTGGTTCCATGGTGTTCACGTGGTGGTTCCATAGTGTTCACGTGGTGGTTCCATAGTGTTCACGTTGTGGTTCCATGGTGTTCACGTGGTGGTTCCATAGTGTTCACGTGGTGGTTCCATAGTGTTCACGTGGTGGTTACATAGTGTTCACGTGGTGGTTCCATAGTGTTCACGTGGTGGTTCCATAGTGTTCACGTTGTGGTTCCATAGTGTTCACGTGGTGGGTCCATAGTGTTCACGTGGTGGTTCCATAGTGTTCACGTTGTGGTTCCATAGTGTTCACGTGGTGGTTCCATGGTGTTCACGTGGTGGTTCCATAGTGTTCACGTGGTGGGTCCATAGTGTTCACGTGGTGGTTCCATAGTGTTCACGTTGTGGTTCCATGGTGTTCACGTGGTGGTTCCATAGTGTTCACGTGGTGGGTCCATAGTGTTCACGTGGCGGTTCCATGGTGTTCACGTGGTGGTTCCATAGTGTTCACGTGGTGGTTCCATAGTGTTCACGTGGTGGTTACATAGTGTTCACGTGGCGGTTCCATAGTGTTCACGTGGTGGTTCCATAGTGTTCACGTGGTGGTTCCATAGTGTTCACGTTGTGGTTCCATAGTGTTCACGTGATGGTTCCATGGTGTTCACGTGGTGGTTCTGTGGTGTTCGCGTGGTGGTTCTGTGGTGTTCAAGTGGTGATTCCATAGTGTTTACTTAGTGGCGCCACGATGTTCACGATAGCGGAATTTGTACGATGGCAGGATAGTATTCTATTAATTGAAAACAGTATTGCACGTTTCACAATTTTACAAATTTCAAGCAATAGCATTCAGGAAATAATTTTGAAAACATGTCTCAGATCAAGAACCAGTGTAAATACCATTCTGGCTTGTGGTTACTTGATCACAATCACAATCGTTAACAAATATACCAACTTGTTTATTTGATCTGTCATGTTTTTCGGATTGTTTTTTTATATTGATACGTTTTATCTCGCTTATTGCGGATCTTGGACAGCATGCGTAGTATGGTGTATTTGTTTTGTACATTAGATCTCTATATTTCGATTAGAAATTTTTGTTTTATAATGAAACATTCAAAACAGATACAACACTTTCATATTGATCTTAATGACACTTGGTTTGTTTGTTTTTCTGCCTGGCAGGTGACATTAACTAAACAAATCAAGAACTCAAAAGAATACTTATTGAATTATTGTATTAATAAAATGTGTAATATTACTTCTAGTACGACATAAACTAGCAATAAAGTGCGTTAAAACAATCATACATATTTTTCAGGTTTCCAAGGCACTGGGGTCGTTTCCTATTTCGTGTTCCTGAAGTTTCTTCTCTTCTTGAATGTCTTTATTTTCCTGGCCATGTTTTGGGGCGTCATTTTCTTCCAAGCTGCTTTTGATACAACTGAGTTCTCCAAGGAGACAACCGGATATGACGACATCAGTCAACATGCTGGACTACAGGTGTCGGAAAATTGCACCGCACAATATCACGTGAATGAAACATCCGGTTTTCAAGTAGTGCTTGATTTGATTCAAGGCACAGTAAGAACTTGCCATTATATTTATATCGTTACTACATGTAGTTGTTTAAAAGATACTCGATATATTGATTAAGTCAGAAAGATCTAGAGCAAGTTTCACTACATCGATAAGTCATTAAATCACAAGGTTGTCTTAAGCTTTTTATGCCCGTACTTAAATTTAGACAATTCAAATATATTTTTTCATACGTCCAATATCATTTGTAACCGGAACTAGTACTCTTTTTACGGTGCACCACCATCTCAACGTCTGCATTCACAACCTCTTCATCACCAATGTCAGTTTTTACAGTAGAAAATGTCTAATATTGTAGTTCTCCATATTAACTATACCTCGACAAGAAAACAGCTAAAACAGTGTACATTTGTTCTTATTGGCTTTTTGGCAGTGATTTGATTGGCGCTAGATAATGGTGGTAGACAATGGTCCGGTCAAGGCTAAAACCGCCAATCAAACACATCGCCGTTGCAGTACATATTCAGCCATTTGGTGTTGATGCACTAAAGAAACATGACTGCTGTTGCTATTGTTACCAATGTGGCTACTGCTGTCATCGTGCCAGTCTGATCTGTGTTGTTTGTTGTGTTGTTTAGGGCTGGATGGAGACAACAGCATTCTTCTATGGTTACTACACCAACACAGAATTGTCTTTACCCGGAGGGACGTACAATATGCCGTTTGCTTATTTCTCAGTGACTCTGATTGTCTTGATCATAAGTCTGATAGTAATGGTGCATCAGTAAGTAGGATTTACGTGTGTCTTCCTATAAGTGTTAATTAACTATCCTAGTAGATTATATGTTTATACTTTATAATAATAAAAGGACGTTATTTTCGAGGAAACCTATTTGACAATGTAAATTTAAGAATCTTCAATAAGATTCTCAAATTTTTCATTACATTTAAAACATGCTGGCCTATCTTAATAGTGATTGATTCTTTCAGTCATTAGCACGTTCTGTATATGTGTTTTAATTATGTAGATGAAGCTTCATATTCTATTATAAATATGGTAAATGTTAAATGTGTATACAAGGACATCGGACAGAAATGGACGCCATGTTAATTACGTAGTGGTTCGATCTCCATGAAACGTCATTTTCGTCGTATATTTTAAGTCTTATAGCATGCTTTTCTTAAAATACGACTACAAGTTATACTAAAAAGTATTAAATAAGTTAAATGTTTTACTTTGGTATGTCTTGTTCTTTCTGATGTTCCGATGCGACTGACCGATAAGAAAGCGATGTGTTAGTACAGTATTTATGTTGGGATAGTAAACGTGTTATAGATGATAACAATGTTATTAGCGAGCTGGCTGAAGTCAAGCTTTTAGTCTAGTCTAGCATGTTCAAATGATAATCATCTGACATTATGTTACAGTACCTTCACCAAGTACACGGACACACTGATATCTATCGAGAAGTCCTCTAACAAGGCACCGGCATTCTTTATTTCCATATGTTGTGGTTGGGATTACAGAATATTTGGTGATAAGCCAATACTCCTTCAGCACAAAAATATGTACCAAAGTCTCGTGGTAGGTCAAACTTCTACTTTTAACTCACGATTCCATGTACTCCGTGGCGCTTTTGGACTTTGTTTTATTTGGTGACGATGAGCAGATTGGTTCTGACTTTGAACACATGCACATTGGTTTGCTCTTCTGGATACCTTGATAACTGTTGAAATAGTGTTGACAACTTGACGAAGGAAGGACCGATTCATGCAACTTTTGTGCTTGGTCTTTAGGGTTTTTTATCTATAATAAAGGATATAAGATTTTTGTCCAATTCCCAAATCAAATTTATTGCAAGTTCACGTAGATCTAGAATTTTACAAGATCTGATACTGCGACCTTGGGGAAAGGGACTTTAAGGAATCATAATTGTCGCATGCTGTTAATCTCTAGCCAATTAACAAAGTATTCTATAAGTTACTAGGGCAATCAGACCCTACTTTAATGTTCCTGGCCAATCAAAAATGTGGGCGTAAACTTTCGGACATCTGCATTACCTAAACAGACCGCGTTCCTATGTGATCAATATCAGTCCATTAGTTTTACGGCACTATCGAGCGTCCGGGTATTAAATGAACAGCCCTCGTACGTATCTTACATATACACTATATTATACACACTATATTATACCTACTGTATATATTTCAGGGAGATTTGGAAGATCTGAAACATGAGATGGCGAAACACCGACAATCACGTTGTGCCAGGGTAGGGCTGTGGGTACTACGTATTGCTATCAACTTCATCATTATAATCTTACTGGTAGCCTCAGCAGCAGCCATCTATTATGCTCAAACATTCTCAGCTAGTGTGAGTACCTTAAACGTTTTACCTAACGTTTTGACTCCTGAAATTAGGACTTGCTTGTGGTCGGAGTTGTTTTTTCTTCATTTTTTGTGTGTACTCCTTTTTTGTACCTTTCGAGCTCGGCTGTTTCTGTTGAGTGATGCATTCCTAGTCAGATTTTCAGTATGTTTTTTCACCGACAATCACCCGATGTATTGATCAGTAGAGCCTCTTTTTTCCTAATGCCAGGATTCTCAGTTACGAATTATTGTAATTGTTGTTTCCGGTGTCCGGAAACTCTGATTGGTTTGTTTTTTTAAGTCAATTTGCTTTAGAACTAAGTTGTTTTAAGTTTCCAAATAATTACAATTTGATTGTGTGTTATTTTGACTATCTCCATAATACTAGTATTATTAATGTTCATAACATAAACTTTTGCCATTATATCATTAGTTAAAACTAATGTATATAATGTCGATCGTGAAACAAGTTCGTCCAACTTACATTAATCACTAGTGACGAATGACACCCCATTCCCGATGTTTCCCATCGCCACGAGGGTATATCATTATATAAACTGACATGATTACGCTAACCTTTACATTTTTACTTGATTTAAATACATGTATAACTGTAAAAACTAGTTTGTTTTACTTCAGTTTCAAGCGACGACTACTGATGTCGTCAAAATTTGGCAACTGTGCCAAAGAGTCCGTTTTTACAAAGTGTATGACGCCAGCCAGTATGTTGTGTTCTACGCGTATGAAAATTAGTTTCAGTACTTTGATTTCTTCTATTTCAGTTTACAAAGAACAACACTGCAGATGACCATCACATGTTGGTAATATTGTTTGTACAATATTTACCATCTATTATTATAGCAGCACTAAATGCTCTATATCCACTGCTGTTTATGGTGGTTGTCAAGTTTGAGAAATATCGACCTTCGTTTGTCATCAAAATTACAATTCTAAGGTAAACACAGCAATTGCAACGTCATTCGTGACGCCAAATAAGTACACCATTGACCAAATAGTTTCAAGTTTCCCATGGTACCAAATACTATAAGGATGTGATTTTTTTAAATACGTACATATTCCTCCTTATTACAAGTAGTTTAATTATGTGGGCTACGGGTAAGTTCGTGCATGAATTTATGTTAATAGTCATATAAAGCTGCGGTGGACGGACACCGAAACCGGTTGGATCCACTCACATATCACATTTGACTATGACAAGAAAGTTGTGTACGTTCAATATTGAGTAATGAGCTACATGATACCCGTACTTTAAACGTTCGGGGGTATACACGGCATGCGGTTATCTACAAGCGCTCAATTGTTAATTGCAGGTCTATTTGCATAGACATTGCCTTGTAAAGCGATATTTGTAATACTGTAGGTTTTCGCATATAAGGTTTATTATTGTTTCAATGTCGAATTTGACATTCATTTCGTCATATTTTCATGCTTTAAACGTTTGCAATAAAAAACTTATGTTCCAAATAGTATATACGATTTTTATAAAAAATAGTAATACATGTATTCCCTAAAATAGTTCTATACTATGTGTTTGTTTGTGTGTACAGGGTTGTATTTGTACGTCTGGCTGCTCTTGTGGTTGTCACGTTGATTATCTATATAGAAGTAACATGTTCCAACAGTGACCAGTGCCTCGTTGGTAAAGGCGAGTGTACACCAATACAGGTATGTATGTTTATTGTCCTCAAACCATATTACATTCTGTGTTACAATGCAATCCGATCACCGTCTGATGATCGGACGGTGTCATTTGATCTAATCGGACACTGGTCTGTCATCGGGCGACGCCCTTAGAAATTAAAGTCTCTTTTGACATATTTGTAAACGTATTGCAACTCATCGGCCGGCGTCCACACGATTGCTAGGCAACGGATACACATAGGATACACGGGCATCGTCGGGCGTCTGGGTGATTTTTGTAATCGGTAATTGTAATATACTAAAATCTAAAGATTACAGAAAGAAGAAATCTGTTACATTATTAGATAACTCTTCGTCTGGTTTCCGTCCGTCAACAATTTGCTTGGGTATGCTCTAAAAGTCACACTGTTGAGCTAATGTCTATGACACTTGGTCAGTATAATCTAGATCAAGTCCGATATTGGGTCATCTAGGTCACTAGTCCAGGTCACAAATAAACCCTTTTTATGATATAAATGCTGTACTTTTCACTGGATTTACATAAGCTGCAGTAAGTCGAGTTTCAATATGGATCAGCTGATATAAATAACAAGGTCGCTGGTTCGGATAGTACGAACTATTGTACTTGCAATAGAGGCTGCATTTACATGCATACTTCAATCTTTGTCAGAGGTCATTATAAGGGCATGCATGTACTACTGCGACAGGTGAGCTACATATGACCCTAATGACCCTCTTGTTTATTGTATATTTGATGATTGCCTTTGTGTCTTCAGCTTGTGATCTGTGATGTTTGCTCTTATTCATTTGCGTTTATGTGTTTTGTGCACCTTTTCTCTGCTGTTCCAGCTGCATTCTGTTTTCTCTGCTGTTTCAGCTGCATTGTGTTTTCTCTGCTGTTTCAGCTGCATTGTGTTTTCTCTGCTGTTTCAGCTGCATTGTGTTTTCTCTGTTTGATTCATTATTATCTGTTTTGGAATTATGTAATAACTAAGAGGCAGAATATCAAACCGTACGTACATCATTTGAAGTAATATCTTAGTTTAAAAATGTCTCAAAATACGGAAAGAATGATAGAAAGTCGTACTCGGGGGTACATCTTATATTATGTTTGCAGTGTTGGGAGAACTACTTTGGACAACAAATCTACAAGTTCTTTGTGACAGAAGTCTTCGTGGATGTTGCCTTAACTTTACTATACGAGCTGCCTAGAAAGTACGTAGAAGTGTAATCTTAATGCGTGTGTGTTGTTGTTTTTTACTTATTTGAATGTTTTTCGCTTGAAAGTGATCAACTGCAAACATGGCTTTATCGCACTCAACATGTTTGACCCATACCCCACACGTGTAATGTTTTCATTATGGCTAAAAATCATCGACATTATGTACGCGACATGGAGTGTAAGCATTAAAATGTTGTCATTTCGAAATATGGAAACACAATAGACTAAACTACTTGTATCGAAGACTTTTAATACCACCTAAAACATTAGAACACTATTTAGAAGTCAATATTTAGTTTAATTTCCTCTTTCCATTTCAATCTTTGTGGGGCGGCTGAACAGACAGAGTACAAAGGGGTTGACTTATTATTGAGAACTTTTTTCAGGTTGATAACAACAAAATGTAATTTTGAGTTGGCGAAAAAGATTGGACCAGCTGAATTCGACATTCCTATCAACGTTTTAGATCTTATATACGGACAGGCACTGTGCTGGTAGGTATAGTACGGAGAAATTGGCGTGATCCTGACCTTTACGCATGAATATAAATTATTACAACGTTTATTTGTTGAATGTATTTCCGCGAGCAAACCGTGCTATATCAGTCCTTATACAGATTTGTGTTTGTATTATAGCGTCTTCGTCACGAATACCGCTATAAATAAAAAAAACATACAACCAGTGTTATAAATATAGACAAGATATCAGCTGTTTGATTATGCTAAAAAAGGTCGAGGATCTTGTCAAACTTGTCTATCAGACGTCAAAGCGTTCCATATTTCAAAAATCCCGATCTCATTTTTTGTAAGCTACAATTAAAGTAACAACTGTATGAATGTCGCGTATTGACTATTCGTATCAATAACGAAACTAACAAAAAGAAACATATTTTAAGACATTTTATACCCCCATTGGTTAATTCAAGCCGGGAGGCGGAAGTGCTTAATTCGTTAAAATGTTTCGATCTACGACTTCAAATCTTTTGTTTTAATTGTTGATTTCGACTTTGGTCTGCAATTTGTTGAATTGTTAGCCGAGCTATTTTTATATTGAAAGCTTTTTTATAAAGAATAACATATTGATAATTTCACATGGTACCGGACAATGCATTGAAACTGAAAAATTATTGTCTGCTAAATAAACAAGCGTAAGTTTAAATACTACTGGACGAGAAAATCTAGTTACTGGTACCTGATTCAGGGCCATGAAGAATGAATTGCATACACGTGTACATTGACTTTAAAATCAAATATCTTTCCAATAACAACGTAACGTTACATGTATGAGAATTGTATATTTCAGGCTTGGTTTTTTCTTTGTGCCTGTTTTACCAGCACTAACAGTACTCAGGCTGATTTTGTTGTTTTATCTCAAGATGGTACGTATTATATTAAATGTGTATAATATATCGCTGGCTGAGAAAAATAAGGTCATAAGTACAAAAATACCATTTGGAGAAAACAAGAAAAAAACTGTTGGAAAAATGTTCTTTACTTATGGAAAAACCAGCTTTTCCAACTTCAATGTGGTCAACATGACCACTTCTGATTTTGATGAAAGTAGGTTCATAAAATGCGCCATGCGATGCATATTTCGAATATGTATGTGTCTCATAAGGTCGTAAGTAGCGCTTACGACTGCTACTTACGGTCGTACCCTTCTAAGCCAGCGATATATATGTACACTATAGAACTCTAGTTACTACTTAACCAATATGGTCCGGAGCACAGTATGAAACATCTCAATATTTTCAACATGTAACAGCATTTTAAGACTATACGTGTACAATGTACCTTTCGTTAAGTAGAAAACAGATGCGGATCTTTGTTCAATTAAGTAAATTATGTATGTAGTATTTACAAGCCAAATCCGTGTCAGAAACCCAGAAGTGACAAAACACAGCATAATGATTACATGCGAAAAGTTGGTGAAAAAATGCCCAAACCATATTCATTCTCTACCTCGTATTATTCGCTGGTCTCAGTTGAGTTTTCAGAAAGTGTCAGAAAAAAGTATGACCTTAATGAATTGTATGTATTCTCTATTTCCCTAAGTAGGCCTACACAGCAATCGATAGATATATGGTTAGCATAATTATGTGTCAAAAATGATTTCTCAACATAAAAAACATCAACTTATACATTTGAATAAATGTTATTTATTTCATCAGTAAGCTTTATCAGCAGAAAATGGCAATACTAGATAGTATAATACATGTATTACGATTTCAGTTATCTGCCCTGTACAACACCGTACCTCCAGAGAAGCCTTATCAAGCTGCCAGATCCAATGCTTTCTTTATGATAGTTTTATTGATAACATTCTTCCTGGTCAGTATACCAATGGGATATGTTCTTGTCGAGTAAGTATGTATATATATGCCATATATTATATGTTAAACAAGAGCTACATGTATACGACCAAATATTGCCTGATAACGGTATGTGTGCTTCCCCAACGCCTTGTGAGACTTTATTGACCCCCCCCCCCCCCCCCCCCCATTGCCACTGAGAAATAGTGCAGAAAAAAGTAAAATTGCTCATAGTTCGGTTGTAGGTAAAAATTAATGTTCAAAACAAAACATTGGCTAATTAGGAGAGCATCAATTCAACATACATATCTATATCAAAGACCTAAATATACAAAGATTGGAAAAATCTACCAAATCTCGCAATATCTCGTGGCAGTCTTCTGAAATCTCGCGAAATCTCGTTTGTATCTCCTGTTTTCAATTAAGTGTCCAATCTGTGTATATTGTCTATATATATACAGTACAACTAACAATTTGGCATACTCCGAAATATTCAGAAATGGTCGATATATAGACCATTTTGTTGAGGCTGTACCTAATGCAAATCATACTACTTGACATATATATGCCTATATTGTAACTGAATGTTATATTTTTTTCAAATATTGACTCTTTATAAATTTTGAATGGACTGATATGACGTCACGTTTCTTTCAGACTCCGACCATCCCCTATGTGCGGACCATTCCGTATCTTCTCTCAGCCTACAGAGATTGTAGATATTCAGATAGATCTAGCTGCTGATTGGTTTCAGACTACGTGGATCATCATCACCTCTACTGCTTTCATCACTGCTATCATCATTGTACTGGCGTAAGTATTCGTTAGAAATAGAGGATAATTGTTTGGTTTGGTTAAATCAGAGACAGTAGAAGAACTTCTACTGTCTCTGATTGAACACGGTTTCTACCTCTTTGTATATAGTAGAAAAATGAACATAAGGTTTCCGTAAGTCCATTCATAAGACAGTACCAGTTTGCCTTTTTTAGAACTTAGGCACATGGTTTTAGATTATCAGTGTGTATCCTATTATCTGAGCGTACCCTGTATATAGAGGTTGTGCAACGGCCATGTTTAACCGCAACGGATATGATGCTGCAGGAACTGGTGTCCGTGTTTGCGGCGACAACGGTAAAAAAAACTGGGTACCAGCTACGTAACGTCTCATCCGTTGCGGATAAACTATACGCGCCTAGTATGTTTTAAAACCCAAATACAATGTCATGATTGAATTGATAGCAATTTGGATACTAAATGAAATTGCTGAAGAACTCGCGGCTGTAAAAGCTAATCTGAAGGAATTGCTGTATAATGCATACTCATTCAATATGTGTTTAGTTGTTCGAGGAACGACTAGTTTTAATTTCTATTATGCCGGAGATGAACGACATCGGTCTAACGTGCACGTAACATCAATAACCGGACCCTAGCGTAGATGACAATCCGCCCATTTATATTTCGAATAGTGTATGACAATGGGTTTCAAGCGAATTCATTGGATCATACAAACATATGCTATGAATGCTCACTCTGTACGTTTCATAAAGATTCGTACAATCAAAATCAATGGTTTCAATGGGAAAATTAATTCTCTATTTCCAGTGCTGGGTTTTCCACTAATAAATTCAAATGAGTGCTTTGATTTACAGAGCATTTTCGTGACAGTAATTATTCAACTATTCTTCTTTGTTTTTCCAGATTAGCCTTGTATTATTGCTCAGCGTTGAAGTCTGCCAACAAACGCATGATAACTTTGTTGAAGGGACAACTCCTGCAGGTAAAACAAAACCAATGTGTCGAATTTATAACACGATCAAATATTTCACACATTCATGAAACCGATACCAGTAAAAAAAATGCTAGTTGTGTCTCCACATGTAACTGTATCATTGAGAAAAAGTAAAAAAACATTTTTATATAAAATTTATGTTTTTACTCTTTATCAATAATACAGTTACCTACATGTGGTTGTGTCATGTTTAATTAAATAAATTATATTAATACACAGATGTTCTAAACTATAAGTAGTTTAAAAACAGTTGTTACAATCATTTCTATGATTTCATTTCTTTAAACCAGGTATAATTGTTAAATTATTTAGCTATTCCTGCTATATTACATAGTAAAACTGCATGTATGTGTTTTATTTTGACATTTTAGGATGAGAAGGACAAACAGTACCTGTTGACACAGCTGAGTAAATACACCAGTGAATCTAACCCCGACACCGACAACCCTAAGCCACCACCCTCACAACCACCAACATATAGACAATCTAACCTACAGACGGTGTCACAGTCAGGGTATGACACCAAACCTTCAGCTGTATATTCATCAACACAAGATACAACAACCACACAAACCAACAATATATCTCATAATATTACAGAGACCAAACCAGCCGTAAGTACAATGTATATAGTAATTGTGTTGTTTGTGAAATATCTGCTCAGTTAATTTGGAGTCTCTTCCTCTGATTTAATACTCACAATGTTACCTTTTCTTCGTATCACAATACAACAAGGTGTAATCGTACATTGGTCGAAAAAAGGGAATTATTCGGGCCTCATAAAGTACAAATAAACAAAATTTCTATTTTTGGAAATAACTGGACAAATACTGGTAGTCCATAACTCTGCTGAAACCACAGCAAAATCTGTTAACGTTCATGACCATAATTTTGGAGATACAAAAATGTACCCTCGTGGTCAAGGCAAAGGGATATGAAAAGGTGTAACTTCGTGCGTTTTGTCTAAAAATAATTATGCTGTTCATTTTGGAGAATAGTTGAGTAGGTTGCTTTCACACACGACTTAGAAGCTGTTTCATCATTTTGTCATTGTTAACTTTCCTCGTCACAATCATGTACATGTACAAAGAACTTGCTTCACACATAGGCACTTGGTTTCAAATGATCTGAGTCACCATTACCTGAGTGTACCCTGATATTAAATAGCCGAGGGTGACATTCTGTTTCGAGGGTTGACAATATCAATCTCACGCAGGCAGGCATCTGATATTTATTTTATTATACCGAACAAAATATAAGTAAATAAAATCATGTTTTAATAAATTTAAGTTAACAGATTCTTGTTTTCAACATTTTCATGAACTAATTGTGTACAAGGGAGACAACTACAACAAAATTTTAGCTTTGTGCTTGACACGGTTACTTGCCTCTCTAACCTACTCGACCCAAGTAACCTCCAGTCCTTCGCGGGTTCTATAGAGTCAAAATGGCGGAAAGCGTGAGGCATGTGTATAATCTCTAACCTAAATTTTGAACTTTGGGAACATTACGTTTCGTTGCACATACCATACAGTTTATTATAATACAGTTGTTTTCAGTCATAATGTCATCCTCCTCGTCGCTGTTAAACATCTCTTCTAACATCATAATTGCTAGACCTTTGGTCGCTATAATGAACTCGACTCGATACCTACTCGATACGTTCTTGATATCACTACCGAGTTATCCGACTGCGCATGACCAAATATTTTACTCGGGTTACTCGGGTTGCTAATTGGAAAACGCTCGAAAATGTCAGGTCGATCACATGACCTGACAGGTCAGTTTTCGGTCGATCACGTGTCAAACGGGTTGGAACTATCAATGACATTCATAATGTCTCCCTCTGGGGCAATGGGACTTTTGCATTGCAGAAAAAAGTGAGGTATAATAAAGAGGGCCCTCTGTATAGGGTACATTTAAATAATTTTAACTCAGATAAAGAGTCTATGGCTTCACATACACAAATTTAACACGTGTCAGGCGCGTAGCTACCTGTACGCAGAATACGCAGCTGCGTACACATGTTTCTCAAAAAGTGAAAAATTAAAGGATTGAAAAATGAAATAAAAACTGATGCCTAAGCCCTGACGGGGGGAATCCTTTAGTATATTCAGCATTTCTTAGAAACACTTTTAAAAAGCTCTATACACAAACAAAACCTGGTTTTATCAGTAAAAATAAAGTTAAAGATGATGCAAAAACACCCCATAACGCACCAGAGACGTTCTAGCGAACACAATTTTTCAGGGGAGCATGCCCCCAGACCCCCCGCTGGCCTTCTTGCGTACACATTCAAATACCTCTAGCTACGCCCCTGCGTGTGTACGAGTAATCATCAGTATAATGTCAGTGTCACAGGGTGATTTAACATAATTTAGTGAACCTGTTCTAATTCACCTTCTTCACGTGCAGGTGGTCCCGACGACAGTATCCTATAATGATGACTGGTAAATACAGGTGAGTAGTTCACTCAATCATGCTTCTTCTTGTGTCTTGTTCACTAACATACTCATGTTCATACTACTGAATTTCAGACTTACAGACTTAAAATTTCCAAAACGTAAATTTACTATCATTTCTTTTCCAATTGACCGTACACGATGGAATTTCGAGTGATTTGGTGTCGATATACACTGGCCATGCGTGTCAATTTATTTGGAAATTGGAACGTTTACACAACAGCAAGAGAGTAAAAAGAACTTTTAACATTTTGAAGTTTTAAGTCTGATTTTCAGTCTTAAACTGTTGGTGAATAATGCCCCTGTACATTCATACCATATGCGCTCGTACCATAGCAAAACTTCATATGCTAGTATGTTATAATAGTAATACCATTAGAAAGCTAAATGCATTCATGCTTCACACTGTAGCATTCTCTATTATGTTGTACGTATATCACGAGTATTATTGCTCAATGGTTTCTATAAACCCAACAGGGGCAACAGTTACTGACATTTCTAAATCTGTACATTTGCCATTTTGCTTCTGAATATAACGGAAACACATTAAGAACAAAATTATAAATATTGCGTTGTATGTCTAAATGCTGTTATGGTCTATGATCTTGATCAAGATGTTTGGCTTTGCATATTTTACATTTCATAGCATCTCGTTGGGAGGTATACATTTAATACATTTGAACTGTATTTTGTTGATATTTTTTATCTAAGGGAGGTAACTCTTACATGATACATATTTCACTTTCAGGTTTCTTCTATACCGACACAGAAGAAATTATTTACAGACTTCTAATGTTAACCTTAGTAATGACAGTGCTATTAAACCTTCATCTGTGATATTTATTATACTTACTACATTTCTATTTATGCCTTTGTTACATGTATACTAATTGTTTTCAGTAAAATGTTACAAACTACTGTCAGTTGTTATGCTTCACATTTGACTGTAAAAATTGATGTGTTTTATGTAGAAAGAAGCTTATTCTATCATGTTGTCTCGTATATCCATGCTTTTTTAAGAGTTTCATTGATGCATGCACACTCACGCATCCAAGTTCAAAAATTATATGCACCATTGTCGGAAGAAAAATGAGAAGACACGAAAAATATGAGACAGAGGTATAACATATATTGTCTGAAATTATTAACCTGTTCCTAATTGAATTTGTTTGTTTTAATCATTGTATTGTATCGTCCAGTCAGGTTAAGAATCGAGTGACGCAGCAGTCGAGACCATTATTACAATGTAAAACCAATTATAAAGGATTATACAGTCAGCTATAATTGCAATGCTAAATTAACATACTATATTCGCTCTCCCTCTTCAGACAATGGCTGTAATATTTTGTGAACGAATAAACTGCAACGTCACTCTCACAATATCCTAACTGGACTGTTATAGTATGACAGATAAGCACAGAATATTCATTACAACTGTCATCCAGGTAAATAATTGCGCACAATACCAGTAATCACACAGAGAGCATCAACATGCTTTAGTGCAACCAGGATAATGTGATGTTTACAAACATGAATCAGTTTGACCAACAGTTGAAAATTTGTTTTACAAATTACTTAATTAAACATTTTGGTATTAAAAATACCACTGATAAATTGTGCACATCTGATTATTCAAACTTTGTGGAAAATACTAAATATTCCCGCCATTCTCATTATCTTTGGCACAATATAAGTTATAACTTTATTTGCAATGTTTTCGTCTATATGCTACACTATGTTTTTTTAGTGTATAGATGAAAAGTTGGGAATTCCAAAGTCTGTATTTTTGTACATTTTGTAATATAATTTCTAATTCCTGTTGTATTTATTTGTTTGTTAATTCATGTAATCATTTTACACTTAAATGCTTATGTTTCACATAAGTGAGTTGTTTCAAAATTAATATTTCTGTTACTAACTGAAAACAATTATAAACATTTGAAAATTATAAAAAATTGAAATTCAGTACTAATACAAGCATCATAATTATGATGTACTCTATATATATCATATTATGATGTACTCTATTTATGGCGGGGAACCTGACTCTGATCTCTAGAAGCATCTCAAGAAGAAATCACAGCTCAAAAAGATTTTTCTCAAATATGAGTCAGAATTTGAGATGATCTGAAGCTCAAGCTCTAGAAATCTTACGATAATAAACTTTATGTTTCTGTTCTGTGATGGTAATTTCAAAAATTTAGATATGACAATATTTAATACAAGTTTTAGCTCAGATAAAGATGCTTCAGAAGACTGGGCCTGGGTGAACAAAAGCTCGTATTGAGCGTGTAGAGGCTTTATTATACACAATTGTAACATATTATTGAAAACATTGTATAAACACTCTGTGATAATGTTTTGTTTACTAAATAAAAACCCAACATCAAATAAAATTGTATTTTTGTTTATTTGTGGCGATTTTAAAATGATAAAATGGTATGAATAAGAAAGATGTACAAATGATTGCACATATAACATTGTATAAAACAAGAGGTACAGAGGAGAGAAGAAAGGAGAGGAACTGAACCATGGTAACATGTTGTAAATGCAAAAAGTAGGGTTTTCTGAAACAAAAATGTATGTCTCTCACAAAGGGCCATAACTCTGGCAATATTTATGTGACCTGAAATTCCTGACACCATGCACAACTATGCTTGGTACCAAGCATTCATGTGAAGTTCCACTGAAATCTGACAAGTGGTTAAGGCGAACAAGAGCGGACAAACTTTGTGACATACAGACAGACAGGCTGAGTCATATATCCAGACAGTTGTCCAGCACAAAATCATTATGCACCCCACTATATGTGACAGACACAATAAACACCAGACAGAAACACTGATGGTAAATTCATGCATTCAATGTTCACTGGTATATCTTTACACAACCAAGGCTTTTTACGAAAAAAAATCAACTTTGCTCATAAACATATTTAGTCTATTTCTTTTAACTGCATTTAATGAAAAAGTAAATTTACTAATACCATAAAACAATAAAAAGAACTCACAAGTGAAAATATTGGCAAATCAAATTACGAAATCTAACACCGTATATATAGACAGGTAAAACTATTTGTTCAGTTTAACGAGGTTCAGTGATGTATATTTTTACATCCAGACATTGGGCAAGAAGAAAGGAAAGATAGAGAAACAGAAGATATTTTCTTAGCAGTAAATCCAAAGCTTTGTATTGCTTGACTAAAATAACTTATAAACTAAAATCCAACAAAACCAAACATAGATGAACAGTAAGTGAAACTTAAGATTTGCTACTCATGTTACTGGGAATCCGAGATACAGCTTTCTTTCAAATGGTACTTTTACGATGGTATAACATAGTTGGAATTGCTGTATGAACTAGATGGGCACATAGTGACATCAGAGCTTGATATTGCCAAATCTACCGCACCTACCCCCACAACTGTCATTCAGTTAATTCAGTATTGTGTTTCTGATTTCCATTTATATTTATTTTCAAACATTTAAACAGTTAAATGACTGTTCGAAATCCAATATAAAGTTTAAAGATATGGGAGAGGAAGAAAATTAAGATATTTCTGACCTAAACAAATATTTCAGGGTTTTTTTCAGTCAAGTAAACTGCTGCATCAATATGGCAAAATTGCTGGTTCTGTTGATATACACCATAGTTTGTATCTATCAGTTATACACCATGACATAACATAATACTCTCAATATTGTAGTCAAAATAGTTTCTACAGGCTTCCATATACAAACAAAGCAAATAAATAAACGCTATACACAACTAAATACTGTGAAATAATTCTGTACAAAATAAATATTCATCTCTCCCTTGCTATAGTATTCCATCTTCTGAAAAACAACCATATAAATACAATAATTACATAAGTTTGTACAATTCATCCTTAAATATTAGACTGTAGTTCTGTACAGTAGCTGCGCATGATTTTACTAATAAATCTATTAATTTGTAAGTCAGTAACTTTATTACATAGAGTTACCACAGAATAATGGATTTGTTGTCTATCGAAGTTTATATACATTATACTTAATACCAAGCAGAAATCTGTTTGAAATATCTACAATATATCAGTATGGCTCACATTAATAAGCAATATGCGTATATAAAATAAAATGTCACAAGACATCCGCATGTTATAAAAGCTTTAAATGACACTAACACAAACTAAGTGTGTGATCTGATTACATTGATTGCCTGTTAAAAAACATACATCCATAAGTTTGCTTTCATGAACCGGTACATAACATTCAATCAGTATTATTACATACCAATACAAATCTGTACATTTCAGTAGTCATTATTTTCATAAGCCTGAAGAATGCATCAAAAGGGTCAATCCATTTTCAACATTATTATACAAGGTTGAATCAGGTTATAAAGCTTTAAACGTGTCATTTAACATACCTGCATGAAACTTTTATAGATTGACAAAATAAAAGTACCTGAGAGTAAAATCAGCTTAGATAGTTACCAAGTTATTAGTACGAGGGATGTTCGGAAAGTTTCAGGACAAGTGTCGTAATATTTTTATTTCTTGATATTTCTCGCATGAAGCATGTAGCTACAATTGTAGAATATATACCCAAACGTTTTAAGAAGAGTGAAAAGATATTAAAAAAGTGGAACTTCACTGCGTTTTAATTGTAGAATATTTCAGAGAAAAACATTAAGAAATAAACATATAACAGCACTTATCTCAAAACTTCCAAACACCCCTCTTATGTATAAAGAAGCACAGTACTACATCAATCAAAATACAGACCAGATTAAAACACTATTCTCAATTACTATTATCACTCTCGTGACAGCTAAAACTTAGGCTGTTCCAAAAGCATTTAAGAATATAGGTCAACTACAAATCACAATATTAATTACCCGCTGTATGGAGATTTATTTAAACACATGAATGTAGAAAAAACACACTCCAACATATCTTTATATCAGCATATACTGACATATATCACCCATACTTTAATTACTATCATCAAAATAAGGCCATTTAAATTACACCAATATATTCATACAAAAATAAAACACATTTTTGGTGCATATCAAGTAGTGTATGAGTAAAAATTTCAGTGCCGGAGTTTAAATTGTCAATTAAAAGTGCGATTTGTGTAACGCTATCTACGAACATTTTCAACATTCTGTAGAATAATTACTTCATTGAAAATGCCTGCAGTGCTTTGATTCGCTTCAAAGAAAGAAGAGGTAGATCATATTTTCATTTTGTAATAGTGAAAATCAAATATTCACCGCTAAGTTCAAACCCCTTCACTTCTCTTCAACATTTCAAAATCTTTTTCTTTATTATCAAACAAATTTCTACCAACCAATGCTTATGATACATTAACACGACTGACGCAATTTTGTTTATTTGTTCAATATCTTTCGATAAAATTAATTCCGATCATCTTCAGACCAAATTTTCAACAAACTTTGAACATGTCAGTTGTGTATCTAAAATTATAAAACTGGACAGAAGACAAACAAAACAAGTCATCAAAACTTCATTTTTGATTAAAAATTATGCTTGTTTTAAAGTACTTGATTCCATTTAAAGGAAAGAAAACATGAAATATAAAAATATGAAGATAATATGAGTAATGTACATGTACAATAACATAAAATGGTACACAATGAAAACCTGAGGGTATGACATATGGTTTTGTGCTTCACCGTATAAAATTGTTCCAGACATACACACATTTATAACAACTTATCCTCTACAAGCCAAATGAATGCTTTTATCTCTATTAGATCGTATACCAGTTTGATAATCACACATGAAGTCAGTATGGTCAGTGTGTAAAATGATTTTTATGCCAACTTATTTTAGGTGAATTGTGAAACATTCAGCAATTTTTACTGGTATTGATGCCTCTTGCTACCTCATTCCGGGCGTCACCCATTGCTAGAGCAGGGCCTGTGGATATTGAACTTAAATTAAGGCTAGTTGAAATAATGGATATTTTTGGTCGGCAAGTTTAAAATTGATCAGTTTACATTCATTATATAGAGATTTGGGCTTGTACCCTTAAACATTAAAATAACTGGAATTTGAGGGTTCAAATGGTACAATAACTGAATGTATTTGCTGATGAAAAGATGCTATAAAAACACAATTTTTGGCAACATACTAGTACTGGTTTATGGAAATTACAAGAGTGGATTATCAACAAATATGAATTGTTAAATTTATATATATACTGAGACTAAGAGCATATACCTTGTAGAGGATAAGTATTCATACAATCAGACCACATTTCATTTTACTAACACGCAATCATCAGCTCCACATTCAGCCTACATATATATAACATTTACACACGTATAAAAAATGTTTGAAGATGAGACGGAGCACATTTACACGATGATGAGTCATGATGAGGTCGGGTGATCAAATGCTATCAAAGTCTTTTTAAAACTTTCTTTTTGTCAATCTTCTTCTTATTTAACAATTTCTTGTCACCGGCATGTTTCTTTGCTAATGGACCTTCAGTGGCGCAGTCTTGAGATATGGCATCAGAAAACCTGCAAGAAACAAGACAAAGCTTCATTGTATTTGTAACAAGCTTTGTAAGCTTTGATTGGTTACCAGTACATACAATGTAACATGTAAGCACTTCTGTTCATATTGAATAATGCTCCATCACTATCACTATGTTAGTTAATACTATTTTATTTAAGGTTGATTGTTAAACAAGTTTTTCCAACTTATATTAAACATTCTCTGAGTCTCGACACCTCATTCCTGATGTTATCAATCGCCAAGAGGGTATGAGAGAAGAGAAGCCAGTCTCCCTTTTATGCTTAGCAGTTAGCAGGAGAATTTCTGGTACCAATTTTAATTTGTCTTTGGTACGGGCGATGTGGTCTCGGATCAGTATGTTAGGAGTCTGAAAATGGAAGTGCAAAACCAGTATCCCAAACCTTAGGCCTAAAAAAAAAGAGGTTTGTTTCTGGTTACATGCCCAAAAAAACATGGGTCGGTAGGTCGATTTTTAATTTTTTTTTTTTTTTTTTTAGTCAACACTACTGGCAGTATTGATATTGACCATCAGAATCAAAGAATTTGTATACTCCTGTTCCTGCACCATGTTTTTAAATGTTATTATTTGTTGGGTGTTAATTGTGTGAAATGTATACAAATGTATCGGCATTTGTTCAATCTAACGGCAATCAATGAACTTGCCATGTTTCATCGTTTGTTTACATGGTAAAACGATAGTGCACCATTTCCATAGTCACTATCGTCTACGCATATGCTAATATTTGAATGGCATTAAATTTGTTAAAAACTCGAATAATATCAGCGCCGTTTAATGCTTCCGAACATTTCACCAATTACACGATTTTAATGTTCCCGAGTGACCAAATCATTCCCTGTAATATGCAGAAAAAATGTCCGCTGCATCACTCTGATCGGTAACAATTTCTTAAATTTAACACACGTATATCGAACACAATTTACAGGACAAAATTCGCATGCCGCACGATCAAAGACCACCAAGTCTGTGTTCAAAGTGAACCGCGCGTCGGTTACATCAAAGGCCCTTAGCGTAGAGATTGACGCCGCTCACGCGTTTAATGAAACTGACGACTCACATTTTGGCATAAGATTGTTGGATTGTTGTGATATGTTTTATCTTGGAATTTAATGCACGGAAAATGAATTACAAGGTATATATTCCTTGAAAACTCGATATTTGCACTGCAAATTGTAGATACATTCGTTTTGACTTTTGAGTCATCATTTCTATGTTTTGAAAATTAATATGCGTATACAACAATAACTATTACCAAGTACGACAAATATCGTAATTATAATAATCATCAGACGGCAATCAAATAAATTGGATAGTTGAATCGATAGATCAATTAAAACGTACATGTTTACATAACGGTTTGTAATAACACAATATATGGCTTTACTCAAGATTATCGCGACGCGTCAATCAAATGTTCCTGATGCTGACTTGTGAAAGCTGATTGGTCAACGGGTAATTAACTCCGCCTCTAATCTGTCAATTACTCGAAACAACTGATGTTGGATGGAATACAGCGTATGCGACGAATTTATGACCCAAGGTCAAACGCGTGCGATATAAAAACGGCGCATCCTAAAAAGTCGTAGATCGGTAATTTTACGTGTCTAATTAAAAAAGTAAGCATCAAAATACGCTTAATTACGCGTTGCCGATTTTCGTACATAAAAACTTTTGAGTCGGGGGTTAAAATACACGGTCGGTCGGGTAACCGGAAACAAACCTCTTTTTTTTTAGGCCTTAGGTAAAAAAGTGCAAAACTTCCTTCATCATAAAAAAATCAGAGTTGTTGAATTCTGCAACGGTTGTTAAAAACTTACACAACGTTGTCGAATTTTAACATTTCCCGGACTGTCATAAACATTTTATCAGTACCGGTATCAGTACCATAAAAGCAATTGTTTAACAATTTGACTATATAACATTAAAATACTTTCACTGAAGTAATATAATTTACAATTTACTCTACAATTAACATTATATTACTGTGCCATATTTAAATGCGGATAAAATAAACAAACTCATCAACCACTGCAGTGAGTGCATGTACTTACTTTGGTGGTTTTGCATGGATTTCTGTATAAATCTTTGCTCGTTTTGTGTAGTCATCATACTGTTCCAGCAGCAATTTTCCAGCTTCCTCATTCAATGCTGATTCAGGGTTAGGTACAATTAATAAACATTTCACAGTCTGAAATACAAAACATTACAGAATGTTTCCACTAAATGTATAAAATTTTAACAAAGTAGTACTTTATAGTAACTTGCAAATTTATACATATATTTATATATTCTTAACTGTTAACATAATTATAAAACATATATTAACTAGAAGGATTTTAGACACAAATGTGTCAGACTGGCATGTGTATGACTCTGATACAAAGGGCTATAACTGCAACGAAAATCATGAAGGCTTGGTTCCAAATCCAAGTATTCATATGAAGTTTCAATGAAAACCAACCAATGGTTAAGGAAAACAAGCGCAGACAAACTTTGTGACACTCATCCAGAGAGATACATTTGTAAACAGATGTCCTCCCCAGAATCAATATGTCTGCCACACTATATTACAGTGACAACAGTGTACAAACAAGTCAACTTTCGGTTTATATCGCAATAAGGCATACACATTGAATTGTATAGTCTTCCAATAAGTCATACAGTGATCAGAAATCACAGATGCTTTTGTTCACAATAAGTCATACAAGTTGAATTGAATAGGATCCCAATAAGTCATTGTGATTTGGTTTATTGCTGTGTATCATGTATATATTATATATGTGGGAGACATAAATGTGTATCTATATCATAATACATTTCAAGCTGTTGACAGTCAACAAATGTTTCATGATCAATACTTCTCAGTAACACTAGTAGCAGTTCAATATTAAACACATTAAACAGCTGAATATCCTGTATGACAATGGAAAAATCATTTGTACAACTGGACTGGGTTATCATGTCATTTTTTATATTAAGTATGCATGCATAATACTAATATTAATACCCAGAAGGCACTGCTGTATGCTACCCTTAGGAAAGTTTGCTTGGAAATAGGAACAAGTATCACAACTTGCCCTTCCACTGGCAACTGACAACTCCTCCACATTTAGAGGACAGTACTATTAATCCAATTCTACAGAATAATTTAACCTGCCCAATCTGGGAACCAAACATAGATTGTCTGTGTCACAGACTAGCACTTACACAGTGACTGCCAACTGCACTTAGTACATGTAGCTGGAAGGGCAATCCAAAAGGATTAAAAGCATCAGATTCACTCTCTTTATACACCATCAGTTCTTCAGATGTTAATATGTTATATCATAGTCTATTCCAATATTAAAGAACCATTTAAGTGTTGCCGTACACATTAATACTTACCAATAAAACATGTTTAATTCCAAGATCTGCAGTCCAGTCCTTTTTCAAAGTATTAACACATATTTCGCCATTACTGGCCACATTTGGGTGGAATATTTTTGTCAAAAAGAAACCTTTTGGGGGTTCTAATGGAAAGTTTTTACTTAACACTAATTTCATTCTAAACATTCCTCCTGAATATGGTGTACCAGCTAAAATAGTAAACAGAATTATATATGCATAAAGTTATCGAAAGAAGTAAATATTACAACAAGAGGGCCCAAAGGGCCCTAGGTCGCTCACCTTTCGAATTTAACCTAGATTTTGTTAAGATGATCATTGTGACCAAGTTTTATACAGATTAGGCAAATATTGTGACCTCTAGTGACTACAAAAGGTTTTTATATGATTTGACCTAATGACCTAGTTTTTGACCCCAGATAAACCAATATCGGACTTGACCTAGATTTTGTTGAGATGATCATTGTGACCAAGTTTCGTAAAGATCAGGCCAAAACTGTGACCTCTAGTGACTACACAAGGTTTTTCTATTATTTGACCTTGTGACCTAGTTTTTGACCCCAGATGACCCATTATCGAACTTGACCTAGATTTTATTGCGATGATCATTGTGACCAAGTCTCATAAAGATTAGACCAAAATTGTGACCTCTAGTGACTACACAAGGTTTATCTATGATTTGACCTTGTGACCTAGTTTTTGACCCCAGATGACCCAATATCGAACTTGGCCTAGATTTTGTTGAGATGATCATTGTGACCAAGTTTCATAAAGACTAGGTCAAAATTGTGACCTCTAGTGACTACACAAGGTTTTTCTATGATTTGACCTTGTGACCTAGTTTTTGACCCCTGATGACCCAATATCGAACTTGACCTAGATTCTGTTGAGATGATCATTGTGACCAAGTTTCATAAATATTAGACCAAAATTGTGACCTCTAGTGACTACACAAGGTTTATCTATGATTTGACCTTGTGACCTAGTTTATGACCCCGGATGACCCAATATCGAACTTGACCTAGATTTTATAGAGATGATCATTGTGATCAAGTTTCATAAAGATTAAGTCAAAATTGTGACCTCTAATGTGTTCACAAGGTTTTTCTATGATTTGACCTAGTGACCTAGTTTTTGACCCCAGATGACCCAATATCGAACTTGACCTAGATTTTATAGAGATGATCATTGTGATCAAGTTTCATAAAGATTAAGTCAAAATTGTGACCTCTAATGTGTTCACAAGGTTTTTCTATGATTTGACCTAGTGACCTAGTTTTTGACCCCAGATGACCCAATATCGAACTTGGCCTAGATTTTGTTGAGATGATCATTGTGACCAAGTTTCATAAAGATTAGGCTAAATTTGTGACCTCTAGTGTGTTCACAAGCAATTGTGAACGGACGGCCGGACGGACGCCGGACGAAGAGCGATCACAAAAGCTCAGGTGAGCTAAAAAGGTTGATATTTCTATCATATTTAAGTCAGATTGTCGGTCAAGCTATACATAGCTTATGCTTACATTGGTATAACCATATTCGACAATAAATAAATTTTGACTTTGACTTTATATAACATATAAATGTTAAAAAAATGCTGAAATAAGCACGATATTAAGCAGGTTTCAACATTTTCAATGCACGATCACAAGTCAAACAAAACCATAGAAAATGGGTTAATGACATGGGCCGTAACTAAGTTGAAACTTGATTCCAACCAAATCAACCCTTGAAAGTAACACAACTTCAAAAGCTAATATTTCATAAAGAAAATCTTATACTAGTATAAATGTATCATTATTAATTAAACTAGAAGTTAAAACTAAACAATTTATTAAAGCACAGGAAACTGCTGTGCAGAACACCAGTGAACAGTTATGAACCCAATCTAAAGTCAATAAATAATATATTATTTTATGTCTAACAATGTAACATACACATTTAAAATAGTGGGCAGAACAGTGGTGTAAAACTTTCCAGAGTTCATGTACGGTACTTCAAGTCTTGTAATGCCTAAAGTAAACCTACACAAATAAAATTAAATAGTATAGATTTAATTATGTAATAAAATTGCTTGAGAAATACCAGGTCCTTCTATAGTGGCTTGTATATCTGTTATATCTTCTTCATTAGGAAACACTTTAATTCCTTCCGGAGGATCTTTAGTTAAATCTGCCACTTCTTTTGCAATATGGCGAATAATTTGTGGAGATAAATTTTCAACATTTGAACACTGAAATAGACAAGAAATGTTTGTAAAACATGTATGCCAAGTTGCCCACATGGCAGCCAAATAGTCTATATGCAGTGGTTCCACAAGCTTCTGAAGGATCATTTTGATATTTCTGACTAAATTTTACCATTCTATCTATGAAGGCAAAATACACATGATTTTAAGAGAAACAGACTCTTCAAACCAAAATCTTGACCTGGGTCAAAATCATTTAAATGTGGCTTTTTTTTAATTTCAGGGGTCAAAACCCCTACTCCCAAGTCAATTGGAACCGAACAATGTTATTGTAGATCTGCATAATAATTATATAAATCCGAAATGTACCCGATATATATCTAGGCATCGTGTACATCCCCGATGCCAGCCGGTGATCTGCATTGAATCATGGGGTGCCCGACAGTCCGCTGGTAATCATATGATGTCTGTCAGTAAGACATAGACCCACCACCAGATGGTCACTGACAAACTCATTGAAGCTAAGCGACTTAAAGCCACGCTTTGATTTTGTCAGACATAACCCAAATGATTCGCCAATGTCCATCCAGACTGATTAACCAAAAAGAACAAGACACCATCCGATCTACCGGTGATCAGATTGGATTTGCAGGTGTGGACTGGGTCTTTTAAGACAATGTTGTGATAATGCAAATCAACTTATTACTGTCAGAGAGGTACCGTGTTTGAAACCCTGCAAGGACATTAAGGAGTTTTCTCTTAAATTGTACCATGTTTGAAACCCTGCAAGGACATTAATAAGTTTTCTCTTAAATTGTACTGTGTTTGAAACCCTGCAAGGACATTAATGAGTTTTCTCTTAAAATTGGAATAACAATGTTCAGTACTCTTTAGTTTAACTGAGCTGGGTCACAAATACTAAGACTATGTATCCGGAACCCTCGTCACTGTACCTAACGAGTACCCAAATGTCTAGGAATCGTGTACACGGCTGGTCCATGCAGATGATTGACATTGAATCCTGGCCAAAGGGTGCCGGACGATCATATGATGAATTTCCATCCGATGTCAGCGACATTGATTAGTCACAGAAACAATTTTTTGTCGCTAAGCTAGTCTTGATTTTTTATCACATAAATACTGTGATCTTCCATGCGTGATAAAAAGAGATATGCCACTTGTTGTCTTTGAGAACTCAGAACAGAGCAAGAGACTAGCTTAACAACCACGCTTCTTCTGGATACAGTAACAAAATGGTCTTTTATTTACACTGACATGTCAACCTTTTAGTTATCTTATGGAATTATCCTCTTCAATAATCAAATGTTTAAGCTTAACGCCTAAAATGGAAGTTCATTGTTCAAAATTCGCAACAAAAACTATCATTTACATATAAATGTAATATTTTTCAAATGTTTTGTCATAAAACAGTCATGAGACAATGAGACACCAGTCCTACTGATTATCATAAATTGCTTTAAGTTTATTTGCTTCCGCGTTTGATCAGCTTCTGTGGCCATTTTGAATAATAAATTTTCGCAGGTGCGTGCGAGAGCCGTTTTCGAAAAATTCGTACTTTGATGAATCATGAATCATTGAATTTTTATTTGGTAAAAAACGGGATATTTTAAACTTACTTTTATGCGGAATGGATTCTTACTCGTCGCCGTGGATTTAATAATTAGGGTATCGTGATGAATATTGTATTAAAAGACAGACATATATCTCTGCTTCATTACAAGCTTTAAATATTTAAAATCGGATAATAGATACGAAAATTATGAGGTCTTATATAAAGCAGGGTAGAATTTGACTAGTGCGTTTTACGCTTACCGCGGTAACATTGTTAATCGGCCGATCGATATGTGTGAGCGGTATTATGTTTACCCATTTTACATACGTTAATATAGAGTGTCATATACATTTAATTAACATGCGTGGGTCCAATTGACAGAGTGTCAATGATTATTTTGTTGAAAACGTGTGTTTTGTCATTAAACGAACGCGACTCAAACTGAGTCGTTCACCTGTTACTAAAAGTGTTAGGTTTCAAGGAACAAACGGTTTTGACAATGAAATGGAATGGTCATCGTCAAAGACCTTGGACTACAACCACGCCTGTGTTTTCACTTATCACAAAGACCTAAACTGCTAAATAATTAGATCTTTGCTTGACCCAAAATTGTTGATCTCCAAGAGTCCAAAGATAACTCAAAACAAATATATCCGACAATGCCTAGCCGATGTCATTGACTTTGTCCAGCCCAATTAAGGAATTAGCCAAAAGGTGCGTGTGACTGCCATTCCAATCATGATTCGACATCAGAGAGGAATCAAATTGGATCAAAAGCACTCAGGCACTTCAAAAATTTAAAATGTTATTCAAATTTTAATAGCGCATCATCATTCATTCATTACAGCAAATATTAAAATAACATCAAGAATAATGCCCATCTCTGAAACATGTTAGTTTTCAGAATATGACAATGCAAGAAAGTGGGTGGGGTACAATCTTCAATGTGGGGAAATTTTGGGCCCAAATTTTAGCAAGAACCCAAAAAGCTGTATTAAAGATAAACATATTCGAGACCCGAGTAATTTTACATCAATAAATGTTTGTGTATACAATTTATGAAGGAGATTTTTTGTTTTGACAGCTGACACATTCTTCAATTTCTTGCCAAACTAGCCTTTGTTGGCAAGTCGTTTATGGTTTAACCCTAGCCTTACGCGACATGAAAACGATCGAGCATAAATGGAACACTGAAAGTAATTATAGCTCACCATAGACATGATTATACACAATATGATGAAAGCCTCTTTGGGAAATTTTTGCACTGTCCTGTCAAATATTCGTATTAGCGTTGTTCGTGTTTTGAAAAACTATATTCGAATTGTCTCAGCCAATCAAAATGCCCGACACAAATGGACGATCAAAGACGCAATATTTTGTATTTTTGTTCAAAGGCATTTAGGGCCAATTTAGCTAAATAAAACACCCCATTTTGTTGGATTTATAAGCATTTAATACTGCGTGTATAAAACTGCAAATCTACAACTTTATTTTTGTAACACCATATCGCTAGCGACACGGCTGTTTTACTGCCACATAATCTAGTGACACGTAAACGTGGCATAGGCGCACTGGTCTAACGAAACGGATATCGATTCATCGTGTTTGTCGTACGTTGCTTTCACAGAACATTATTGAAGACATGCCATGGGAATCGAACAACATGAAAATACATTGAATAAGTTGTTTTAAATGTTTTTATCACCATAATGGCGAATTTAAGTCTACCAAAATATATCAGAATAGAATATGACGCGTAGGCCTTTATAGTAGCTAGGATCGTATACGTCTATATTCGTTGTAGGGCCATGGTGTCTATAAACAATTATGTTCTTGTGTGTTAGACTTCACTATCACAGTTATAGCCTCTCGTACAATGAGGCATTAGATGAGTGTTCCAGAAATAGGACCCGGAAGTGGAATAAAGTATAGATATTTTTTTAATTGGGTGTAGTACCCAGTCGCCCTAGACAGAAGGATGCAGTATATAATGTCTCTAAATGCACTGGCCTACTTGCATGCGTGCATGCAGTTTCGTGCATGATGTGTTGCCATCTACTGTTATCCAAGGTTAAGCTCAGTCTTAGAAAAGTTCCACTGAAAACAGAACAAACCCTATCTCGATACCATACAACAACACTTAAAGGCCCTGTAGTAGACAATAAGTTCTCAATTGTGTTAAGAAATATATATTTCAAACATTTGGATATACTGGACATATAGCAAGATATGTGGATACCACATAGATCAATATAAACTGAGACAACTATACTCATGTCTACAAAACAATACTGGACTCAAGAAGGAAAAATGATAAGAATTGTATAAGAACAGATGATATTATAGACAAAAGAAGAACATTGAAAGAGAAAAATAACCAGAATACAAGGTCTGAAAGACATGCAGAGCCATGCATCAATGGATACTCGGAAACCAATCAATAATTCAAGTGCATACTTAGAAAAGACAAACGAGACTACTATGAATGACAACGAAGCTAGCGAGGCCAAAACAAGCCGATAAAGGTGAGTTTAGTGAAGTATATAAGACCAGAACTAATAGGGAAGTTTGACTCTGATATTGGACCAACATTGATCAGAAGAGATGCCAAATTGTCACTCTTCGAAAGGATCTGGAAGGAGAAAGTGCGGAAAGAGTGCGTATTCATCAAGCTCCTTAAGAAAAGATACCTTAGCAAGTGCAAGAACAATAGAGGCATCGTGCATTCTCCTTTCTGTACTATACAAGGTATTCAACCTATCCATCTGGAACGAATGAGTATACATCGTTAGACCAACAGCAGGAGTTTTTCGACAGAACCGTTCCTGCGCTTACCAAATGGCATCTCTCTGAATCATAGTTGAGCAATCACTGGAGTGGAATTCTTCATATGTCAACTTTATAGTCTATGAAAATGCCTTTGACAGTCTGGAAATAGGAACCCTTTGACTAGGAAACTTTTAAGACACTACGAGACATTCCAGACAGCTAATCCGCCTGTTAAGAAACTACTATACGAAGAAATTACATTTTGGTTCTTTCATTTAGAGTCTTCCACGATGTACAACTCACCAACAGCTAAATGACAATGTAAAGACAAGCTAATGATGTTTGTTGTCCCTGTTACTCTTCCTGCTCGCATCGACTGGAATAGGAAGATATCAACCAGCGAAACAAAAGAAGCGACATCCAATGTTCCATATGGACCTATCTTGATGATTTGTATTGTGTCCATGACTTAGCATCCCTCTTTCATACTCACCAGCAGATGCATGAGAAAGTTAACGTCCTTGTTACCACCTCATTCCTCAGTTTATTTTGGTGTGTTAAAATTAAGGATTAGTTATTGATTTAATCCAAGAAAACAGCATGTTTCTTGTGTGTACTTGCGATTTTTCAACACGATACACCACATTGCCTCGTGGTCGTGTCCAAGAAAAGTTAATGGCTCTGGTGGAGAACACTTTTGGTAGGGAAAACTACGTTTCTGTCATTTAACTATTATAATGTATTTTTACTAAAAAGAGAACCACTATAGGTGGACCTGTAGCGATGTTTTGAAGCTTGTGTATTTCTTCTGGACAATATTTTGTCAGGCGGCTGGGCAAGACCCGGCACAACCATCTATCAACAGATCATCGGTATTAATTTGGGGAACAAATTGTGCACCACTTGTAGCAGATCTGTCTTTTTGAGTGATTCTTTAACTTTTGGGACTTTTTTCACAGCTGAAAGAAAGGCTTGTTTTACTGTTTTGTATTTTTCTTGCGCCCTATCATCCCCTACTAGTATTCATTTACTTATTTTCCTGTTGTTGACTACCGTCATATTTCATTTGTGCAACTGTAGGGTTATACCATTTACAGCTATTCTTAAACGTTTTATGACTTTTTCAATTTTCACAGCAGAAACTGGTTAAAGGGATATACCATGTATACATACGAGCAACAATATCAAAATTCCGCACATACGTATTTGACATGTTTCTTTATTTTTGCAATAGACGCCTTTAGAAACGTGATTCATCACCTTTAAGTATATTGTTCTCTTGTTGCTCTGACTTCTGATAGATTATTGAATACTAATGTGTTACTTGATTGGTTGTGTTTATATATTGTTTCGTGTTTTATAATATTTTATAACATGTCACTGTTCATAGCCTGTTGGTTAGGGGGTATTATATTTATTGCGGGGAACCATTACTTATATTTGTTTAAGCTTATCTCTTTGTAATCTTTTACGTATTGTCCACTTTAAATGGTTATAAAAGAATATAGAAAAATAAAAAAAGAGTATTGTCACTGAATTAGACAGATAAGCTGTCTCCAACTTCTCCAAGTGGCTGCTTTTAAATTCTGACGGTCCAGCCACTTATACGGGACAAAGACCTAAATATTTAGATCTTTGTACAGGCTATATCCCTGTATAGATTGCGTCGAAATGGTTTGACTATTTCTGAATCTGCCATTTGGCAAATTCGTTGCCCAACTGCTTTGTTTCTTTCAGAAAAAATATACTGCTTCTGATGAGTGTAGCTTTTCGGGTTGTTCTTGTGATGTATGATCGTCCTTTGTACATTATTTTGTTTTGTGCTTTTCGTGGCCATGGTGGCGTGTCTGCTGTTTCTCTCGAGTGCTGTCTGATTTGGTACTATCTTTTGTATTCCTTGTATTCACTCTTCTTTTTCTGCGTTTCATCTTTAACGGCCGTTTATATCTTCAGCTTGGATGTGGCGATGATAGGTTGCTGGCTGCATCTCCCAACAGTTTGGTCTCGAAGGACATATTCCTTCTAGTAATGTCAACAATATGTAGCCTAGTATCTCAGGTCGCGACGTGTATACACGTGGATACGGGCCTGAGTCGCGGTTTCTTTGCTTAGTTTCGGCTAACGTACTGGATAGTTCAGTGCCAGCATGTGGCATGGTTAATGAACAACTGTCGAGGAGTCTGAGATGTTAACAAAACACAACAAAATACTCAGCAGGAAACATAATTCAGCATTTAATATCATAGGATATTCCACAAGTTCTCTCCCTTTGTCCTCTACATATTTTTTCTGTTCTACAGAAAGGATAGTCATGCAACGTGCGGTGTTTTATATGCTGGTATTCATCAAAAAACATTTTCAGGTGCATTTGCCGTAGATAATTAATGTAGATCGATCTACGGACAATCAAAATATTGATTCTAATCTATATGCAACATTTTAAGATATTAAATTATTATGTTATGCTTATTTTTAAACCGCAATTATCATGAAAATACATGTTAATCCAATTGAGAAAAATGCCTTCGCAATTTACTACTATATCACCACAGATTTATATATCGTCAAATATGAATTTTATAGCCATTTGAAAATTTAAAAAATCGCTGTTCATGCTTTGCCGATGAACTCATGAATGATCGTCTGCATGACGATAACATGTGTACAGATAAGTTTAATTGCACGACCTCAACACCCATCAAATGGCTTGTATAGTTTATGCATGCTTTTGTCATTCGTTTGGTATAAATGCAAAAAAATGTACACAGAAAGTTAAGGGCATAGTAGACACAGTTACAACATGTCCATTTGAGCGTCTGTTACCTAGAACATGTTTAGGTAATCAGTACGTACGAAGGAACACTTGACACCGAATACTTAAAGATACAGCAACACAGAACTGAGCTTTACGTGAACGGATCATTGATTTTAAAAGTTGCACATTGTGAAAACTGTGTGCATAATTTGAAATACCAAGACTTAGTGGTGGGCAGCACATTATATGTGTGTATGAACACATCAAACGTACTCGTGTACATGTACATAAATTACTACCCATGATGCAAGTGTGATCAAGCCCCTTGTTCACAAAGAATTGGTTTTCAGGATCAGGCTCAAACTCATTTTTTCATATTGGAAGCGAGAGATCGAAGGTTCGAATCCTGCGGGTGGAAGCTGGGTTAGAACTGATGCGGTCGGTTGATGAGCCGCCAGCTAGTTAAATACTTGAATGGATACCGTAGGCACATATCTGTCAGGCGCCCGGCAATTAAAGAGGTAGGGGCCTACTGTGCGCACGAAAGAGTCACGGGTGTCTCAAAAGAAAAATCGCCTGGCCCTTTCAGTTCATAGGGGTGACACTATAATGAACAAAGCCTTTACCTTAGAAAGACAACTAAGACAAATACGTAAGTTTTAACTTTTAATACATTGTTACAGAAATATTGAGCTTTAGAATAGATTGAAGCTGGGTTTTCGAGTTTCAGTCTCCAGTACAATACACCCTGTCTTTATAAGAAAATAAATGTTTCTGTTATCTAGAATAATTTATATTTAGGTAGTCTGTAAATGATCAGTCAGGAAAAGAGATTACTTAACTTTTCAAAAAAACATGTACAATCACGGAAATTCATTCTGTGTACATGTATATCCGTGGTACAATGTACTTTCAAAAAGCAAAAAAAAAAAAAACGAAAGTTGTGAGCTTAAGCCTGATCCTGAAAACTGATTCTTTGTGAACACGGGGCCAGCTGTTCGATGTAAACCTTTAAAGGCATGTGCACACGCGCATTCGTGTTTCTTTACATAACATTACTGTAAATACGTACATGCATTTTGTGTACAACCCGAAATAATAGGAATCAATGATTCGTAACTGTCATATATCAGGCCTATCCTAAACATATAAATAAAATGTCGTTATTTAAAACCAATGGTTTGCTTTTTCACCTCTTTTCTTCATTTATTTTTTTATTTTAGAGCACTTTAAAATTCATAAAACGGCTCATCACAACAACCTTAAATTTTATTATCTGAATTAGTTTTTATATAGTATTAAATTCAAGTTTATCTAAAACTTTTTTACAAATTCGGTGGTCTGACCGTGTTATGACCCGAGAGTGTAGTATGACCAATGCGTGACCACGACAGTTCAAGTTCCGAGTCTCAACTTGTCTTATCAAATGTTTACCGATGTTGGTCAGAGGCCTATCCTTCCCAGGGTTTACTGAAAGGGGATATAAATAGACGGTTATATCAAATTGCCGTTTGTGGTTGCTGTTGATAGCTATAGATCTAACAATATTAAAATGGCGTGATGTTTTCTTCCATTTTCCTATGTTAATTATACACTGGCGTAGAGCGACTGAATATTCAGTGTTGGGGCGAGGGGTGACATAGTATTGAAAAATTGTAAGTTTTATAAATAAAATATGTTATCTTTATTCAGAAACTTTATCTATAGTCTCTGCTATAATATGATGGAGCCTAATATAATGAATGGGGTGAACCTTTCATATATGTTTTAATGTCAGCGTTGGATAAGTATCAGTTCAAAAACTCACATAAGCTTATATTTAATTGCTTGATTGTCTTGCTGACTCCAAATAAATCTAACCGTATTTTATCTTACAGTCATTCCATAGGCCAATCTGATAATCATGCATGTCTACCACTATGACATGTCACTTCAAAGATCATGCACCAAATCGCTCGTATCCTTTGGGCACTTTAGGCCTTTTCGACTGGGATGTTTCGTGGAGCAGCTTACAGTCTGGTTCCCCGTTCTAATTTTACATTTGTATTACTGTAGTAGTGCTGTAATTGTGATGACGGGAACCAGGCTAAAACTTGCTTCACGAAACAGCCCAGTCGAAAAGGCCTTTTGTGGATCCTGTGATATACGGTCCCTACACGGCTGAGTCCGTGCAAAAAGACCCGTATGTAATGTATAGGTCGTTGGTTTTGGTCCACGCATGATCTATACTCACACTCTAGACTCTACTTTGGTTCAACCAAAGAGCATACACAAACTTATTCTTTGGTTTAACTAGTAGTGAAGCCATCCGAGGTCTCATAATAAATACACGTGTGCATCTAAAAAATGTTCCTGATGAACTGTTCAGTCAATACACATCCTCTTACATCAGTGGTTAGTCAAGTATCCAGTGATATGATTATCACAGGTGAAGAACATTCTGGTGCACGAGAATGTCAATACATGGAATAATATCTCACTTCCGTGATCAATGTTAGAATGTAGGCCTACTCTAAATTTAAATGTAGATCGGTAAATGTTTAGTCATTTTCACCCTTCCTGACCATGCCCAGTTCATGAGATACCTAACTGGATAGATTTTCCATACACTATCATAAATTATTATCTTGCTTATATTAAGCATGAACATTATGCATTAATTTCCCGTGCGTCCACTATATATAGCCTGGGTAGTAAAATAAACTATTATAAAACCTATGCTTCTTGTTTTTACTTGAAACGTCACGCATTTACCCGCAGCCCATCGAACGATACGTATATTATCGATAATTTCAAAAGAAATAAGAAATTCACAATAAAATCATTTACCATGCGACTGATTCAGAGAATCGCGTGGTCTACGCACTTAATTTCGCATGTTCCCGCCTTTATGTCATTAATAAATAGTGTTCGATTCTGATTGGCTAATGCTTATCGTGCTACAGTCGCATGATCCAGTTTGCGCGAGATCGTCCGAAAACTGAACGTAAACAAAACCGATCGAACTTCAGAATGAGTTTTCATTTTAGAATTGATACGAGACGGAGTGCACGTATATTTTGGTGAGTTAATTTACTGGTTATTGTTTTTGTTTATTATTTACGTATAAATGTTTTCAATATGTGTATGCATACAATTTATGCGAGTCAAGCAAACCGAAAGTAGATTGTTTAACTTACGACACGTATGATATCTGCGGAACTAAATTCGTCTGCACTCAATCATAAACATTGCATCATTTACATGAGTCATTTTAATGTGTTATATTCTTCATATTTTGCTATTTTCGCAATATATGTATAACAAATATGGTAATGGTTCTAAATATCAACCCAAAGAAACGTTTAAAACATTTTGTTACAACATGGAATAGGTGCCTAATAGATTATCTTAATTGGATAATTTATGCACATTTTTAAGAATGCATCATATGAATTAGTTCTGGATACCATAACTAAATGGTCTTTTATTTACACTGACATGTTGACCTTCAATTAAATGGAATGATCATCGTCATTCGTCAAAGACCTTGGACACATATCAGTGATTTTTTCGGGCTATTTTTGGGGCCGAATACAGGCCCCTTCCCCTAGCAAAATAACCTCCATTTTTCCCAAAAAATCTTAATTTTTTCCCAAAAAGTATGCATATTTTCCCCCTTTTGTGCTCGCAGGTTTCAAAGCAACAACAGTATACATGTAGCTTTTTTAAAGTCAAAACAATATAGTTTCTAACTTGCAAAGGTTGTTGCCTCATATGACTAGTGTGTTATCAGTAGAAAATACTAAATATGGCCACTTTTAACCCAAACTAACTTTTTTAATAATTCCCAATTTCGCGAATTGTCGCGCTAAAATTTCCCAATTTTAAAGGCACAGGCCGCTTAATTTTCTTCAAGAAAAATCACTGCATATGTTTTCACTATTGTAGATTTCTGCTTTATCTCCAGGGTTTGTCCAATGTTGCATATCATATGTAATGTGATTCAACTAAATGATTTTGGGATTTGAGGAAGAGGTAGAGCCAAAATCCAACGACTACCTAAATAGACATTTCGAACGTGAACTTGACTACCCAATTTGATATTTGATCAAATTAAGTTATTTACTGACTCTACAATTGTCACTTTTTAAAACCATTACATTGTATTAACTTGGTGGTTCTAAACAAATATCTAAACACACTGATTGGACACTCAATAATCAATTGATAGCTGAGAGAAAATGCAAAATAGCATGCAGCTGATTCTGTTGTTTTGCATAAAACATTTTGTTTGTTATCTCTTTTTGATGTGAGATCAATGTCTCATTTTAAAGAGCTCAGTTTCTTCCATTATAAGAGGTAACATGTTTTGTCTACCTCTTATATAATTCTGAAAATTATGATTTGAATTTCCATTAAAATGAGAGTAGGCCTGGCTCTTTGAGGTTTATTGTTTTATTCATTAACTGATGTTAATAAATGAGGTATCATTGTGTAGCTGAATGATATATCTATTGCATAGAAGTATTAGTTCATTAAAACAGGAGATACAAGGTATTGAAAACAAACAAGATTTCGCGAGATTTCAGAAGATTGCTGCGAGGTATTGTGAGATTTGGTACATCATTCAAATATTTGTATTCTAAAATATGACACCGGTAATTTATGGGATTGCGGGAGATAAGGGAGATGAGTCATTATATTTGTCCCACAAAGCTGCCCATGAGATGTGTTCACATTCTAATCATCTCTGGAGTAATGGGTTCACAGACTTATGATATATAATTGCACTGTTTCCAGCTCCGAAGTTAGTGACAAGAAACGACTATATATAAAGGATAGTACATCTACACATACACAATGCCTGCCCAGAGTGTTGAGGCACCTCCTGTATTCCATGATGCCGATGTTACAGTGGCTGGGGTCCACAGTGCAGCTACAGGTTTTAGTCAGTTAGGGACCCATCAGGGAGTATTAGGGGCTCAAGAAGGGGTTCCAGTAGGGATTGCGTTACCACGAGAGAATGTTGATGTTGTTATTAGTGGAATATCGTGTCGTCTGCCACAGTCTGACAATATGGAGGAGTTTAAGGATAATTTGATGGAAGGCGTTGACATGGTTACTGAAGATGATACAAGATGGACGCCAGGTACTAAATCTATACTACTAGTATTGCATTTTACAGCTAAGCCCTATTTCTCTTTCTCTATGTAAGCAAAATTGACATACTAAGTAACTCATTTTGTTGAATCAACATTCTGATTCAAAAAGTCTGGTTATTGGCTGCTGAACTGTTTTGTTCATGAATCATTTTGTTAAGAAAAAAATATTTTGATACCAAATATGCCTAAGGCTGATGACTGCACTTTGAGTATGTTTTAAATGACCTCCCTTTGAATTAAATTAAGTACAAAATGTACATCATTAATTGTTCACTGTTTTCAATGAAATGTGCTAACTAAAGTTCACGTCATACAATATTACTAATTTTATCGATGTACAAGACTTTTCGGACAATACAATGAAAGTAAAAAGGATTGTGTCTTCAATGGAAATGTAATCTAATAAATGGACTGCATTTTAAAATTACCTCCCTTTTAACTGTTGCATTTGTTGTAAAATGTTAATTTTTCAATGGAATATGTTGACCAAAGTTCACTGCTTACAATATCAGTAATTATATCAATGCACAAGACCTTCCAGAGACTCTGAGCATACAAAGTAAAAAAGATGGCATGATAAAGGAATGTACTACCATTTGTTTAAAAAGTTCACCTTTAATCGTTGAAATTTGTAGTGGCGTAAAAGAGTCTAATCCATTGCGCTATAACAATATTTTCTTCTGTGATTAGGTACATATGGTTTGCCTAAAAGAAGTGGAAAGTTGAAGGATTTGTCGAAATTTGATGCTTCATTTTTTGGTGTCCATCCGAAACAAGCAAATAGTATGGACCCACAGTTACGTTTATTACTTGAAGTCACATATGAAGCCCTTATTGATGCTGGTGAGTTCATGATGTACTTGATATGCATTTGTTTATGTAGCCTAAATTTTCAAACTAAAGTTTCAAGTTTAAGCAATCTTTTCTAGCATGAAGATTTAATTTATATCATGCCAGTTAACAAACAAATATTTTGTTGATCAATGAAATGGTTATATTCTAGCAGTTAATTATACTATAGCACATGGCTTACATATTACACAATTTCTATCATACAAGTATTCCTACAGACATCAAAAAATATTTTTAAAAGCACTCATCCTGCAATATAGACAAAGAAGAAAACCCAAAAATCTTACTTGTCCTGCTGTATAAATAAAGAAGGAAGATATTGTGCAGGACGAGCGGACGAGTGGATTCATTGAGGCCTGACCTATGATATGCATGGGTAAAGGGTAAATTATCTATATGATTAAACAATAAATTTGTCTCTTTACAGGTGTGAATCCAGATACAGTTCGAGGTTCAAACACTGGTGTATATATTGGAGCCAGTGCCTCTGAGAGTCACGATGCCTGGTCTATAGAACCAGAATCTACCGTGGGTTATGCTATGACAGGCTGTACAAGATCCATGTTTGCTAACAGACTCTCATACTTCTTTGACTTTAAAGGTATGTCCTTGGACTTCAAATAATTAATTTGCCACTAATTTTAGAGAAATATTTATTGAGCACATTCATCATGTTGCATATAAATGTAATGTTTTGTGCAGGTATCCCACATTTACTTCATATAATGCTCGACTTACGAACTGTGAACTTTAACTGTTATTATTATTGGAATGAAAGAAATTGTGTCATTTACTGGTTTTGAGTAGTATTTGATCAGGGACTTAGCAAAAAATACCTGGACCTGTTTGATATTTGCTCTTGAGAAATTCCCTAAATTAGGTTTGCAAAGGGCCTGTTTGGTATTTTGCTTTTGAATTTCCCAAGGCTTGTATTAGTTTGAAAGCCCCCTGAGTTGATATTCATTTCTAAGAAGTGTACTTAAGAGATTAGTCATTTCTGTAATTATCTAGAACTTGTATCAAAATAAAATTATACTCAATAAGTTGGTAAATAAGAAGTCTTGTATTAATGAAGCTGATTATTTTTCAGGTCCAAGTTACACAATTGATACTGCCTGTTCCTCTAGCTTGCTAGCATTAGATCAGGCCTTACACAGTATACGTAGTGGTCAGTGTGAGGCTGCTATTGTAGGGGGAGCTAATCTATGCTTGAAACCAGCTGTTGCTGTACAATTTATGAAGTTAGGGATGCTCTCCCCTGATGGAATGTGTAAATCTTTTGATTTTGAAGGTATGTAATTTATATAGGCAACACAGTTGGGTATGCCCAGTTTTCCTGCCTTCAAGCAGGGAAAATAGTTCTTGCTTTCTACCTGTTTGAGGCATCTACTGTATACATGTGCATCATCCTTATGTCTGGACGAAAGAAATGTTCTAGGATTTTAGTGTTCAAGGCATAGACGCTCTACTGCAGTTCACTTAAATTTATTACTTTAATAATTGCTTTTGTTAGACAGCTTTGTTATTGAACCGTGTCCACAACATGATGCAACTTTATACACACTCTAATACATTGTACTTTGATTATGAACTGGTCATATTGAAAACAAGTACATGTATGTTGATTCAAATTTATACATTGTTACTAATTAATATAAATGAGTGCTAAAGAATATACCAAATGCATGTACCATGTTTAGATTAAAATTTATGCCTTATTAAAACTAATTTGTACATTTGAGTACTAAAAAATGTACCAAATACTATGTTTTTACTTCTTTAAGTGTTCACTATCTTTCTATGTTACCAGTCACCACTGTCTGATAATGTGTTTGATAGAGTTCATGATCATATCTTGATCAGGTTGAAATTGAACATACCTATTAAACTTGATAGACTAAGTCACTTATTCCCCGATTTGTGAATTAAGTTATCCACATGTTTTATGGTATTTTGTAGGTAATGGTTATTGTCGTAGTGAAGGTATAGTTGCTATCTATTTACAAAGAGAACCAAGTGCAAAGAGAGTCTACTGTAACCTGGTACATTCCAAGACAAATAGTGATGGCAACAAACAACAAGGTAATGCTCATCCAACAATCTTCAAGGGTTTATTTCACCGCTGAATTTGTCTTTGACCTCTAAGTTGATCCTTTGACCATTTAATTGATCCTTTGACCCTTGAATTGATCCTTGAATTTGTCATTTGACCTCCGAATTGACCCTTGAATTGATCCTTTGACCCGTGAATTTATCATTTGACCTATAAAAATTGATCCTTTGACCGTTGAATTAATCCTTTGGTCTCTGAATTGATCTTTTGACCCTTGAATTGACTCTTGAATCTATCCTTTGACCCTTGAATTGACCCTTTGACCCCTGAATTAACCCTTGAATTGATCTGTTGTCCCTTGAATTGATGTTAGACCCCCGAATCGACCCTTTTAGCTGAAAATTGCTTACATAGAGCGAAACTTTTTATGCCCCCCTATCGATAGATGGGGAGGCATATAGTGATTCACCTGTCCGTCCGTTCGTCTGTCCGTTCGTCCGTTCGTCCGTCCGTCCTGGTTAACCCAAATTGACCGTTTCTTCTAGCATTATTATGGCTTGCTACAAAGCTTTCATACTTGCATGGATGTTGTGTATGAACACTCTCCACACGCCTGTATCACCTAACCCCATTTTGACCTTCACCTTGACCTAATTTTGGACTTAGACTTATTTATGGACAAGGCTTCCACACGGGGCATAAGCGTTTATTGAACGCAGTCTTGTTCTAGGAGTGCAATACCTCTTTTAATAACGGATAAGAATTTTAACCAATTAACTCTAAATAATAAACCAATTTGCGAAATAATTGAATATTGATGTTCCTACTTCAAACATAAACACCACAAGTATGCTGTGATTGTTGTTGCAGGTATTACATTTCCATCTGGTGAGATACAGAAGAGATTGTTACATGAAGTGTACAGTGAAGCATGTATAGATCCAGTCAAGGTGGCGTATGTAGAGGCACATGGTACAGGTACCAAGGCTGGAGATCCACAGGAAGTTAACACAATCTCTGATGTGTTCTGTAAAGATAGAAATACTCCACTGCTTATAGGCTCAGTGAAATCCAACATGGGACATTCTGAACCAGCTTCAGGTAAGTTGATAGATTTATTCAGTTTCTGGGCTTGATGTTTTATTACAACTGTATTATCGTAGAGCCGTCTCCCAGGCTTATGTTTATTAAAATCATGGCTGTTTGTAAATTAATTATTAAAAATAAACTTTATTATGAATATTATAAGCATAAGAATGGTCTTCATTAATAAATTGACAGATTTGTTTCTCAATAGCATAGAAAATAGAAAACTGTTCAAATTCAATATAATTATCTCCCCTGTTTTCAGGTCTTGCTGCCGTTGCTAAGGTGATTGTTGCTATGGAAGAAGGAACTCTTCCTAGTAACCTACATTATAAATCACCTAACACAGACATACCAGGATTATCTAATGGACAATTACAAGTTGTCAACCAAAACACTGAATGGGATGGCGGAATTGTCGGCGTGAACTCTTTTGGGTTTGGAGGTTCAAATGTCCATTCAATACTCCGATCAAACAGTGATAGCAATAAAGAGTCAAAGTGTGATGGGTGTGAGAAGAAACGACTGTTTAATTACTGCTCTAGAACAGAGCAAGGCTTGAAAGATACTTTAAGGAAAGTTCGGCTGTATCCACATGATGTACATATGCATTCCTTGTTAAATGAGACATGCAATCTACCACCTACATCTTATCCATACAGAGGATACACTGTGTTAAACGGACCTGATGAAATCCATGTTCAGGTAATATATAATATAATTTAATCTACTGAATTTGCCAAATTTGTTAATTTCTGTTATTCACTTTCTAAGTGAATTTCCTGATTGAAGTAAAAATCTATGTGTGTGATGCCACCAGTATTCTTAGGTATGTGTGCCTCCATAGCTCAATGGTTAGCGCCCTTGCAGTCTAATCTGGCCACCCAGTTCAAATACGAGTGGAAGTTCTCATTTGCCTGTCATATTTCAGCAGAAAGCTCACTGGCAAATATAGGTTATGCTCAGCAAAATAAAGGCTATGTTTGGTAACTGAAGTCTGTATACATGAAAGCAATGGTATCCAGACAAAACTATTGGTGCCAAGCAATGAACATGTGGTAAATCAAGACTACATGAACTAGGGTAGTATCTTTTTGAGATGTTCTGTATTGGATATTATTTTACACTATTCTTAGGTGCTCTATACTTGACACAGGTATTTTATAGATTGTTTTGCTTGCAGAAAGCTGCTACAGAGAAGAGACCAGTATGGTATGTGTTTACTGGTATGGGTTCACAATGGTATGGTATGGGTAGAAAGATGATGGAGATTGAAATGTTCAGGATATCCATACTGAAGTCTGATACCTTGTTACAACAGTATGATATCAACCTGTATGATATGTTGATGAACGGCGGGGAATCTACGTTTGAAGATACAGTTAACTCATTCGTGGCTATTGCTGCTATACAGGTATGTATATACAGTCCAGAGAATTTCGTAAATGGTTTGAGAGAATCTCTGTAACAAGAAAATGATCCATTGCCATGATACATTTGATTAAAATGTTGCTATTTAAATTGCAATTGTTAACACTTGAACACATCAACTTCATAAAAATGTCACCTTTTCCAGCTTTTCCAGGTGGCTAAATGACATCAACAAACCATTCAGATGTAGCTTATCAATATGGTATTACTAAAGCACATTAAACTGAGACTCATAAGACTTCAACGAGCATAAGCTCAGAGTCTCAGTTTAATGTGGTCAGATGATACACATTTGTTATTTTCAACGCTCACTGTTTTCGATAAAATTGACTGTTTTAACCCATTTGGTATATCTATTTATCTATTATGGATTATTCCATGTCGTTGCCTATTATTTACAGGTTGCGTTGGTTGATGTATTGACATCACTGGGTATACGGCCTGATGGTATTGTTGGACATTCAGTAGGGGAGTTAGGTTGTGCATATGCTGATGGAGGTTTGACGGCAGAGGAGGCAGTGATGGCTGCATACTGGAGAGGAAAGTGTATACAGACTGCTGATCTACCTCCTGGAGGGATGGCTGCTGTTGGTGAGTCAAACACTGAACTTCTAAATGTTATAATATAACTGAGTCACTGCTTGTTTGGTTGTTAAAATTTCATGTATCATAGTACTGTATAAGTGGTTAAGTTCGCGTCGTGGAAATCTTCGCGTTTTTCGCGAATGGCACATTTTCGCGAAGTTTTCCGCCCGCGTAAATATCTGCCATCATTAAACGGTGTTTATGTACGATCAACTATGATTTCACCACTTACGATGCTTGTTCGTATTATACAAACCAATATAGGAAATGTTAATGGAGTGTGATATGAAAATAAAGAAAACATAGCTGTAAAATGACGAATACTTTAGAAAATTACAGTGAAATAAATATTGTATTGACATTTCAACCGTCACGACTAGTTTACATACGCACACGGGTGAGTCACCGGTGTAAACATACTTTATTATGATTGATTAATTCAGTCCTATTTATCTCCCTTTGTTAACACTGCACGAATGCATTTCAGATTATATCGAGTTTCTGGTGTGTTTTCATTAAAAGTTTCAAAGTTTTAGCGATCTGCCTTGAAAACATCAACTATGCCAAACGCTGGTTGATCACACATGCACAAACGACAGGTGAAAGACGTGTGTCTACATTGATCTATTGCAGTTTATCATAAACTGTGAAAGGGGGCCTATTGTTCTAGGTTTGAACAATTATTATATACAATGATACAAGAAAACACCAACACAAAACAAAGACGTGACAAGTTTTTTACGATTTATTCAGTTATATTCAGTTGAGTCAATATCAATGAGTAACAGTAATATTAATTTCATACATAAAGATTATTTCTTGTGAGCGTATCTGATCACATATCATGTTAAATACACACAATATGCATAAAATACGAGGTCAAACCAAAACTAATCCCCTCGTTAATGAAGGTAATTTATTATTAAAGGACAATCTGTCCGGTACGGTAATACCAGGAAATAGCATTTCTTAGCGATTTTCACGACGTGTAGTTATTACGCTATTTGAAAAATCGTATTTTCGCGAAGATTTATGTACGCGAAATGCCTGGAATGATGGATTCGCGAACTTTTCGACACGCGAAAATAACCACTTATACAGTATAGTCTATTTGCAATAGTTTAAATGAACAATAAATTGCACTAGATCTTTTATATATTTCAAAATGAACTGGCTTGCAAGTACATCTGTTGTGTAGCTGAACTCGACCATACCAGGATATCATTTAACTTCCTTGTATCATTTCCATTCTGAACAAGAATGTGTTATAAAAATACAGAATTGGTAGTTTGGACCATAATTGTGTTTGTTTTCCGTGATATGTAAATCCTTCATTGTGTTACTTTTACAGGTCTAACATGGCAGGAAGCATTAGACCAATGTCCCACTGGTGTGGTACCAGCCTGTCATAATGCTGCTGATACAGTCACCATCTCTGGACCTAAAGATGCTGTTGCCAAATTTGTGTCAGAGTTAAAGGAGAGGCAGATATTCGCTAAGGAAGTCAACAGTGCCGGTGTAGCTTTCCACTCATACTATATGAAGGAGATTGCCTCATCGTTGAAAACTGCTCTAGATAAAGTAAGTACAGTATAATGATTTTTCTCAACCTAACATTCTTTGAAATAAACCATTGTTTACAAGTCATCCACATGTTACATTTTTGTATTGTACATTTGTGTATGGACCAATGAACTTATTATACAATAAACTGTAAATGAATTGATGCATTATCAAGTAGTGACCAATTGATTGTGCATTGATTATAAAACTTTAAATAACTACAGAAGTTTTCAGTAGCAAAAAGAAGAACAAAATTTGGTATCAAGGAAATTGCAAATGATTTTGAATGCATTGACTTAACTTTCAATGCAGATCTCCAATTATTTTCAAATAAACATTGATTATGTAGATGGTGCATGTATTACAACTAGTTCAGTAAAACTGTTGGTATAATAGGTCAGCCGTTGATGAATTATGAATGAAGTGGTAATATCATATGTGAAAACTATGTATTTCTCATTTTCCAGGTGATAGACCATCCTCGAGTGAGAACAGAGAGATGGGTGAGCTCATCTATACCAGAGACAGACTGGTCTTCAGATCTAGCTAAATATTCATCAGCAGATTATCATGTCAATAATCTAGTGAGCCCAGTCTTGTTTCAAGAAGCTTTAAAGCATGTTCCATCTGGTGCCGTCGTCATAGAGATAGCCCCACATTGTCTTCTACAATCTGTGCTTAAACGATCGTTATCGAAGGAGTGTAGCATTGTGGGTCTGATGAATAGAGGACATGAGGACAACGTCACATTCTGTCTCTCCAGTCTTGGAAAGTATGAAAATACACATATTTTGAGTTTAAAATGTTCAAACAATGTTACATAATGAAATTTGTTCAATATTGAAAACATTTATTTTCCAACCTAAAAAAACCCACAATATTATGTCTTTTTACTGTTTGTTTTGTAATTATTTTGAAGCAGTTTCTCGGACTTTCTGTTATTTGCTCATATAGTGATGTTAAATTCTGTTCAGACATCTTGTTCGATGGTAATGTGATATTGTAGTGTATGCTGTCACTGAATTATTCGTTGCAATTTTAATTCATAACTTAGAACATTCTACTATCTATGTCAGATGTTACCAGCATGGTGTGAAGATGAATCCACTAAACTTGATACCTGCTGTAAGTTTCCCCGTACCTCAAGGAACACCAATGTTGTCTCCCTTGGTTCACTGGGACCACGCCCAGTCCTGGAATGTTGCTACAGCTGAAATGTTCCTAGGAGGCGGAGCTTCAGGCAATGGGCAGGGCTATGATATTGACATGTCACCTGACTCTGAAGACCGCTTTCTGATTGGACATAAAATAGATGGTCGTGTACTGTTCCCAGCAGCTGGATATCTGTTACTAGCTTGGAAGACCTTAGCTAGAATGGAAGGGAAGATGTATGACCAGTTACCTGTTTCGTTTCACAATGTAGATATTCACAGAGCAACTATACTACCTGATAATGGTAAGATAATGCAGTCTTGTAGTATTGTTTTATGACTCCCACATATAGAGGAGGAAAGTGCTTTTGTACTGGATGTCTGTCTGTCTTGATGTCTGTCACAAAGTTTTTCTGCGCTTACTGGTACGATTTCAATTAAACTTGATACGAGTGCTTGGTATCAACCCTAGTCGTGCGTATTGTCACAAATTTTAGGTCAGTTTTTTTACTTCAGTGAAGAACCCTTGTGGGAGACATATGTTCAAATCTAGGTAAATTTTACTTGGGTCAGCCCAGTGAGCGCTGTAGATATATATAGCACAGACAGGTGATATGGGTTGAATACTTGGTGGGATAGGTTATGTTTTCTATGACATTGGTTAGTCAAATGACATGCATGTCCTCCATATGTGGAAATTTGTCAGTTTCTTTTCCAAGTTGGTACTGGTAGTGAATTAATTCCAGGAATACTGGTTAGGTTAACAGATTGTCATATTTGACAAAAAATTAGCTAAATATTGTGTTCAATTAATATTTTATACTTTGTTCTAATTTTTCTTTTAAATGTGAAGATGTATTTGTTACAGGTAAAGTTCACTTTGATGTGCGGGTGATGCCATCTACTGGAAGTTTTGAAGTTGAAGAGGGAGGTAACTTGGTAGCAAGTGGAAGAGTTGTTGCCCTTGAAGATAATGTGTTAGTTGATGAGGTAGAATTTACAAACATTGAGGGTCATCAACTTCAAACATCAGATGTGTACAAGGAACTAAGACTGAGAGGATATGAGTATGGACCAACGTTCCAAGGCATTGTTACAGCTGATTTAACAGGTATGTACTTAGATAAAACTAAGCTTGTTAATAGCCTTTGAAACCAGATACATGATACATGTATTACTATTGATGTTTGTCACAGATTGTTACTAAATTGTAATATGGTTCATGTATGTAATAACAGGTGTGTGCACACAATAAGTATAAAGTAGTCTATGTCAACCATTGGAAACACCAGTGACAACCATAGAAAAGGGTGAAAAATGCTAGTTTTCATCCAAAGTTGGAAAATGAGGTTCATCTTCCATTAAATTTCAAATTCATGTAACGTGTACTGATAATGTAGTAAGAATCGATAGAATTACTTGTCTAATCTCATGATAATAGGTTCATAAGGTGCGCCTTCTATTGCAAATTTCGAATATGTATGGGTCTCAAAAAGTTGTTAGTATCACTTGCAACCTTATTCTTCTTAGCCAGCAATATTTAGAATGTTGTATTTTTTTAACTAAACAAATTGTTATGTGTATGACTATATCTACATATAGGTTTGACTGGAGAGTTACAGTGGACTGGAGAATGGATATCATACCTAGACACAATGTTACAGATGACAATACTCGCACAACCAGGCCAGGGACTACGATTACCTACACGAATTAAAGCTATAACCATAGATCCACTTGTGCATGCTGACAGAGTGGTAGATCTCTCAAATGGTGCTGAAGGTAGGCTTCTTTATTAATAACTTGTTGCTGTTCAAGTAATCATCACCCCTTGTGCTGTCAATTCAAAATCAGTTGAGAATACAATGAAGCTGATCTTTTATACAATGCCCATTGGTCAATATTTTGCATACCGGTAACTTATAAATTTTTATTGGCTGTAATGCTTAATTTGTTTACGAGGCATGAGACATGGGACTATACTAGCGTATATTACAATACATGGAAAAGAAACTCTTATTTGATCTTACTTAGATTCTGTTGATTTATAATTATTCTAAAAACTGTAACATGTAGCCGTCAACTATCCAACTTTTCTGACTGAAATCAGTACATTTATATTTTTTAGGGTTTTATGTTGAAGTGGATAGATATTGTGATACCTGTACATCTGGTGGTGTGAAGATATTGGGTCTACATGCAACATCTGCTCCTCATCGCCATGACTACCATCATCCTGTCACAGAATCATACACTTTTCTACCTTACATTGCCAACTCTTCAATTCCTTGTTCAGAAACATTACATCAGTATGCCAGTCAATGTCTTCAGACCGCATACAATGGTTTGTCGAGACTTCTCAATGAGCATGGGGATAATGGTTTAACAAACAAGGAACATATACGTGCAGTTGTGGGCGATAAATTGTCAAAGTCTTGTCAAAGTCATACAGAAGCTGTTGATCTTGATCACCAGAAGCATGGTTGTTTGTCAACTCTGAAATCCTTGTTTGAGATTGAGTACGATACACATTTTGCTGATACTGTGTCCCAGTTGCTGTTAAAAACCGCAGATACACTGAAACATGATCCCTTGTTAAATATGTTGACGGGAGCAGTTGTATTGAAACCATGCTTGGACTTAGTGGTTGAAAATTTGTTGTTACAAAAGTTGAAAATATTAGAAATGTCTGATTCTGGAATGTCCAATCATCTTGCCCCTTTTACATCAAGCCATCCATTACTGCAAGCATCCTTCACCATAGCAACAGCCGCAGGAGATGAACAAATAGATGGAATGGATGTCATCAAATGGTCGCCTAGCGACAAACTCGCATCATCAATGAAAAATTCTCATCTAGTTGTTGCCAATAATTATCTTCATAGTCAAAGTGATATAAAATCTGCATTGTGCAATATGTTAGAATGTGTTGAGGACGGAGGATTTATTCTTGCCATTGAAAGGACTCAAAATTTCCATCTTGCCTTGTTACTGGATGGCCTGTGTAAGGACGGACATTACACTGATCTAGATAGCAGAAGCTGCAGTGTTTATTGCACCGCTGAAAAATGGCGGGAAATGTTTGCAGCAGAAGGGCTGGAAATTGTATATGAACGATCTGATTCTTACTTGAATACTATGTTCTTGTTGAGAAAATGTTCCGAGGTTCCAAGTAAGCAACCCGTGGTACTAAATGTGTCGGATTGTAGCTGCGAGTGGGTCCCGGTTCTTAAAGATGAACTTGCCAGTATACACAATCAACCCAAGGGAGAGAACTTGTGGTTATATGCAGACGATAATGTAAACGGTATTATTGGGATGGTGAACTGTTTGAGACAAGAGCCAGGTGGAAACAGACTTAGGTAAGTTGCCAACTTATTGGTACTAAATAAATAGCAAAATTTAACATTAAGAACTATTTAAACCATACTGAAAAGCAACTTGAGGTGTTGACTGTTAAGAATTTCAATGAAGTTCCTACTAAGATCTAGTAGATGTACCATAGTACTGAAGTATATTACTGTTGTAAATCTTTAGTTGTTAAGGTGATACATGAAGCCCATGCTTGTGTTTGTAGATAAATACTTGTCATGAAATTTGAGATACTTATTTGTTTTTAAAAACAGAATCGGTTGTTAGTTGTTGAAGCAGTATTGAAATTTACATTGTTTTTCAGATGTTTATTTAACATTGGTAAAACACCTCTGCTTGACATTAATGATGCTGTACAAACTCTGTGTACTAGAAACCTGGTGATGAATGTACATATGGATGGTAAATGGGGATCATTCAGACATCTACCACTGTCTTCAGGTACTTAACTCACTTACCTCCCCTGGCTTACTGGTTACGCCAGAGTTCTTTAATTTTTTGTTACTCAGACCTTCCTGTCCAATTTTGTCAATTTCAAAAAACAATTGAACTAAAAGGGCAAATAATTTTTTGATTGTAATGTACCCACCTCGTTTTATTATTTGGTAAATGATTTGCTGGTATTTTAAGTGCTTCAGTCCATCATTAACTATCAAGTACAAGAAAGTCAAGTGTCCAGCACTCGTAGGTGGTGCTCTTGTTTCCCTCTAGCTATGGTAATGTTTTATGTGTTACTATTGTAGCTACACAGGTGGAGACTGATCAAGCGTTTGTGAATGTTCTCACTAAAGGTGATCTATCTAGTCTACATTGGATACAGTCACCTTTACGTTACTTCAAACCCGAACATCATCTAGATTCTGAACTGTGTCATGTTCATTACGCATCATTAAACTTCCGAGATATCATGCTGGCTACAGGCAAGCTTCCACCCGATGCAATCCCAGGAGGCATTGCAAACCAGGAATGCATGCTGGGAATGGAGTTTTCTGGTACGGACAGCAACGGCAGACGTGTCATGGGATTAGTTCCAGCAAAGGTAAACTTTGAAAGTTACTGTTAACTTCATGCACTAGTATATAGTGATCTTGTGCAAGTCCATATGAATGGTTTTGTTAACAATCTAGAAAAACACCTTTAAGCCTAAGTACCTGATCCTTTATCTTGGGGGAATATTTTGGTAACATGGGAAAGTGATTTATTAAGTTTGTCGTCTTCATCTCTTTTGGTTTATCTGTATGGATTTAAAGAAACTTCCCGTGTAGAGATGGCTTAGAACATCTCTGCTTTTGAAGGAAAAGTACCTTTTGATCTATCATAATTTGTGAAAGTGCTGATATGTTGATAATATGTTTGCAAGATTTTGACTAATTCATGGCATGTGTAATATCACTTTGTTCCCAGAAAGTGTACCGGTATGTATTAAGTTCTATGAAATTCTTCTTTTCAGGGACTTGCAACCTTGATTGATGTGAACAAACATTTTATATGGTCGGTACCTTCAAAGTGGACCCTAGAAGAGGCTGCCACTATTCCGGTTGTATATACCACAGCATACTATGCACTGGTTGTTAGGGGTAACATTCGCCGTGGAAACAGAGTTCTGATTCATTCAGGCAGTGGAGGTGTCGGTCAAGCTGCTATATCTATTGCACTCAGTTATGGTTGTGAAATCTTTACCACTGTGGGTTCAAAAGAAAAGCGAGAGTACTTGAAAGCTAGATTTCCACAGCTTACGGACAGAAACTTCTTCAATTCTAGAGATACTACATTTGAGCGTGGAGTTCTAAAAGCAACAAAGGGCAAAGGTAAGATTCTGTGAAGCAGAATTATTGTTTTAAACACATGAACCTCAGAATATAGAGCTACTCAGTATGACCATCTTGAAGACTTTCTAGTCTAATGTTATGGGTTTACTCTTCATTTTGTGCTCTTTATGGAAAAGTAACTCAACGACACCAGTTTCATGGGGGTGTGGTCTTATTATTGAAGTTAAACTGTATTCAAGATATATTTACCTGTTTAACTTAATGTTACTTGTTGATGTTTCTGTTATGTTTTTCTGGTTCCACACTTCATTATACTTCAGTAATTTTCTGCAGAAAGGTATGCAGGGAATCACTGTTGTTAATTTTACCAAATATGAAACTACTAGTATTCAATTAACAGAACGTACCTAACAATTCATTAAATTATCACATTGACTATGTTTTACAGGTGTGGATATTGTTCTGAATTCTCTGGCAGAAGATAAGTTACAGGCAAGTCTGCGAGTCCTTGCCCAACATGGTCGCTTTCTGGAAATTGGAAAATTTGATCTCTCAAACGATACATCTCTTGGTGAGTTATTTGTTTTGAGGTAATTGTTGGATAAATGGACATCACAATGTTTTAAGTGTATGAAAAACTAAAAATCGGCTTGACATGTTTTGTTCAATCTCATTAAAATCAAAATACTTTTCCCTGATATAGAATCTGATGGTGCTCTGTACAAAGTCATGTTAAGGTGAACTTTCAATCATCTGATTAAAACGTTTCTTCCATGAATATGAAGGTGTACAGGGTACTGTTTTATCAAAGCACTTACGGAAATCTTAAAGTTACGTTCAAATTTAAATTATTTATAATTCTCTTACAACTACAAAGTGGAATAAATGGAGCTGTGATAATAATGATTCAGCTAATGAACTCATACAGACAGTATCTGTCCCGAATTAACAGTTGTTAAAGAATTATAAAGAATTTAATTTTGAACGTAAGTTTACGATTTCCATCTGTGCTTTGATAAAACAGTACCCAGGTGGCTAGTCATAGTGATTTCACAGAAACTCCCAAAGTTTCAATTTCATGTAAAAAAATTGTTATATAAACATTTTGTTCTTATCTGCTTTACAGGTATGTCGATATTTCTGAAGAACATCAGTTTCCATGGTATTTTACTGGATGCATTATTTGAAGAGGGTAATACAGATTGGGAGATTGTATCTAAATGTCTGACCGATGGTATACAATCTGAAGCTGTACAACCACTCAATACATCCGTGTTTGATCAAACTGAGGTTGAGGCTGCATTCAGATTTATGGCTCAAGGAAAACATATTGGCAAAGTTCTAGTCAAGGTATTTACATTTAGTTTATACTAATTTATTCCAGGTCAATTGTGAAAGTTTTTCTAACTTATACTGATCACTTTTGTCACCTCCTTCCTAATATTACCCATAGTCAAGGTATATGATGTTTGTTCATATTTTTGCAGTACTTCTTAGTATCCTTAGAGTTTGGATGCTTTTTTGCATGTTGTTTCATCAGCAGAGTATATATCTGTCATCAGGTGTTTCACCCCTTAACGGTTACACATAACACACTCTGTTACTCAGTCACTGCTCTGTCTATGCATATTCAAGAGTGCATTCATTCTACAAATAATCTTAGTTTATAACATGCATGAATTGGCTTATATTCTATACATATTTGATGAAGACTTATTATTAAAGTCAAAACGTTGAAAACAGCTTGGAGTTTGTCTTGTTTCAACTTATTTATGTACATTTGTGTAGGTACGAGATAGTGAGGTATCGCAACCATTGAGTATACCAGCAATGTGTCGTACAGCGTGTGATCCCAGGAAGACATATATCATCACAGGAGGTCTGGGAGGATTTGGTCTAGAACTAACACAATGGTTGATAGATCGTGGAGCTAAAAGTCTCATACTTACATCTAGATCAGGAATTAGAACCGGCTACCAAGCTAGAAAAATACAGTATTTCAGGGTAAGACACATATTGAAAGCAAATTTATAACACACAGCATCTTTCCCTTGCAACAACTTTTGGCAGATTTTTGAGAAATTGTCCGCAGATATTTGAGAAATTGTTGACAGATTTTTGACAGGTACCGATTCACACCTTATTCATGCCCAGAGAAATTAAGCAGTGGTGCAGATGGGGATCGAACCCGGGACCTCTCGATTCAAATGTGTGCCCTATCTCTAGGCCACCAGAGCACCACCGCTTCCAAGTTGATAAGTTGGTGCTGAAGATTGTTGCTCTTACAAAAGTATGTGTAGGGATATTAGTTCCAATGTGAATCATTCTTTTGAAGTCTTTTCCTTGGACAGCTCAATGTAAAACAAAAAATAATAACAAACAGTGTCAAGATACTATATGTCTCCTCGTCTGTTGACTTCAGGGGTTATCATAGAGATTATTTTTCATTTTACATGAATTGTTTAACCACAGGATCTTGGAGTTGAAGTGATTGTATCAACAAAGAATGTAAACCAGTTTGATAGTGTGAAAGATTTACTGTCCGGTACCAGTCAGTATCCAGTCGGTGGTGTCTTCCATCTCGCCATGGTAACTATCATCACTGTTGTTTCTCTGTTTTTAATTCATAAAACAGTTTGTATAAAGGGACTCTGTAAATTGTTGATTTTAAATTGATGCATATTTTATTAAAATTGAAAGCACTGTCTCCATTGTGTTTTTCCTACAAACAAAATAGTAATAGGAAATAGAATGGCAGGTGCCATGGTGTCTTCCATCTTGGTAAATATCATATCTGTTTCTGTATTGTAAATTTTTCAAAATAGTTTGTAAAAATTTCTATAAAAGACAGTGTATAGGCAAAATTTACATTAATGTATTAAAATGAAAACGCTGCTTTGTTCACTGCCATTGAGTTTTTTGCCTGGTTAGTTAACGAAATTCAAATGTACATAATGACGAAATAATTCTTCATATTTAGCTCTGAAGATCTTTTTGTACCATTATAGCATTTGCGATATTTTCAGGTGCTAATTCTTCATATTTAGCTCTGAAGATCTTTTTGTATCATTATAGCATTTGCGATATTTTCAGGTGCTAAAAGATGGATATTTAGAAAATCTGTCCACTGAAGATTTCCAGAAAGTTTGTGGTCCAAAAGTTACAGGAACAATTAATTTGGATAAGGGCACCAGAGAGTTTTGTAAGGAGAGTTGTGATTGGTTTGTTGTATTCTCCTCTGTAAGTTGTGGGCGTGGCAATGCTGGCCAATCAAATTACGGCTTTGCTAACTCTGTGATGGAGAGGATTTGCGAGCAAAGAAAACAGGATGGTTTACAAGGTATGTGTTAATGATTGCCTTTCATTACTTTGTGTCAATAAGGTAATAAAAAAAGGCTTGAAAAAGGCTTGAAGAGGAAATGTTGGTATAAGGAGTATTTAAAATGTGTTATGATTGATTGTCCTGAAATATAATATTAAAATGAAAGGTATACAGTGTTCCGTTATACTGCTCTCAGACACTTAAAGAATCGCTCATCCTCCATAGTCGGGTTGTTAGAGTGTCCACATTTAGAACAGAAGCTTGCTGGTTTTATCCCAGACTGTGATATTTAAAGGTTGTTGTTGTACTGATATCGCTACCTTGCTTAACACTCAATATATGAGGGTAGTTCAATGATTACTTGTTGGACATCCCTGTGTTAGAATAATGTTACACGGTAATCTCCATAATGATTGGGACACTGTCAGTACTGAGTAATTTGTACTGTTTTTTTCCTATATTGAAGCTGGTTTTCTTGCCCTGCAGGTCTTGCTGTACAATGGGGAGCTATTGGTGATGTTGGCATTGTTCTAGAATCTATGGGAGATAATGACACCGTAATTGGTGGAACTCTTCCACAGCGTATCACTTCCTGTCTCATGACCCTTGACCTATTTCTCAACCAATCACAGCCAGTTGTATCAAGTTTTGTTCCGGCGGAGAAACAGTCCAACTCCAACAACTCTGGTGAAAGCAAGATGGATTTAGTGTTGGCAGTTTGTCATATTCTTGGTAAGTTCATTTCATGTGTTTAATTAACACTGTAAGATCATGCAATGAAGTATGTAATTGTGTGTGTAAGTGCCGCACCTCAACAAACTGAACATCTCTTATTTCCAAGATCTCTTACTTTTCTGTTGTACAGTGTGTAAAACTGGGGGAGCTGCAAATTTGGCATACTACAAAAGAGAACAAAAAGATATATTTATGCCCATGGTCTGTTAATATTGACACATATTTGGTTGATTTAACTCTTACTGTATTCTGTTGATGATACACTTGTATGTATTGTAGAAATATCTGGTTTTGATGTGTTTTGTTGTTGTTATTAGTCCCCTACCGGTTTTTGACCGGAGGGGAATATAGGTTTGCTGTCCGTCAGTCAGTCCGTCAAAAAATCTGGATCCTGACATAACTCAAACAGTTTCCAAGCTAAGTATATGAAACTTGGTATGTGGATAGGGGGCAATAGGGGGATTATGCACATCTAAAAATATTTTGATTCTGACAAAAATGTGGTTGCTATGGCGACAGAAAGAGTGAAAATATGCCCAAATCTGGATCCTGTCATAACTCAAACAGTTTTCAAGCTAGGTTTATGAAACTTGATATGTGGATAGGGGCCAATAAGGGGATTATGCACGTCTAAAAATATTTTGATTCTGACAAAAATTGTGGTTGCTATGGCAACAGAAACATTGAAAATGGCTTAAAACCGGTAGGGGACTTCTGTATTGCTTGCAATTCTTAATTACTTGTTTAATATTGGTTTGTATGTTAATTTTATAGGTATTAGTGAGCCTAGTTCTGCGAATCCAGACGCCAGTTTGGGTGACCTTGGTCTTGATTCTATGATGAGTGTAGAGGTCAAACAGACTTTAGAACGAGGATTTGATATTGTCATGGCAACCAGAGAAATCCGACAGCTTACTGTCAACAAACTGAAAGATATATCTAACAGTGATTCAGCCAATGTTAGTACAAAAAGTGTTTCCACGGCAACAAGTGAATCTTCTAACAGTGACGTCAATACTAGTATACCATCCTTACAAGTATTTGGTCAGTTGATGCCCGATGACCTGATCGTCCAATTGAACCAGACAGATAGCACAGCAGAGACATTGTATATAATCCATCCCATAGAAGGTATATATATATATATTTTGGGCTGTGTTGACATTTATTTTCCATCTGCTAAAAATCTTATTACTATGAATCACCATTGTGCATTACTAATGTAATTTGGGTCTGTACAGTTTTGATGGAGAATTGTTATACTGAAAGTTGGTCCATATATTCTTCATAATGCAATTTGTAAGAAGAATGTTGTGTCCATTGGAAACATATTTTTGTTCAGCCTATGATGTACATGAAACTTGATTCTTTGTTAAGAATGTTTGTATTGTATACATTGGTTTAAATGAATAATATAATAATGGTTTATAATTTCAGGTACTGTGACGAGTTTACAGTATGTATCCACACAGATATCTCAACCAGTATATGGTGTACAGTGTACTGTAGAAGTTCCTGTTACATCTATAGAAGACATGGCAGCATTCTATCTGAAGGTATGTCCATCTTGTCAGCTGAGCAATATATACAGTAGCAAGGACAGGTCATTTTTTTCATTCAATTAAACTACAACATGTTATACGTCAATGGAAAGATGTTTTCAAATGCATGCCATTGCAGTTTAAATGAGGTCTTTATCTTTAACGGTTAAAAAGTTATTCCATGTTGAAGTTTCTATGGTTACCGAAAAGGTGAAGTCAAATATGGGGTTTACTGCCATGGGTGTAAAATACTTTTATTACTAATAACACTGCCAAGTGTAGCATATCAATGGAAAGATGTTTTCATATGCTGACCGTTGCAGTTGAAATGGAGAATTTATCTCCAACGGTTAAAAAGTTATTCCATGTTGAAGTTTCTATGGTTACCGAAAAGGTGAAGTCTGAAATGGTGTTTACTGCCATGAATGTGATATAATTTTATTGCTTATAAACCTGACAAGTGTAGCATATCAATGGAAAGATGTTTTCAAACGCTGACCATTGCAGTTGAAATGGAGAATTTATCTCCAATGGTTAAAAAATTATTCGATGTTGAAGTTTCTATGGTTACCGAAAAGGCAATGTCTGAAATGGAGTTCACTGCCAAGAATGTGATATAATTTTATTACTACTAAAACTGTTAAGTGTTGCATATCAATGGAAAGATGTTTTCAAATGCTGACCATTGCAGTTGTAATGAGGTCTTTATCTCCAATGGTTAAAAAAAATATTCGATGTTGAAGTTTCTATGGTCACGGGACTCTCCTAGGATACTGTCATTTGTACACTAAATTCAATGGTGTCATACACAGTAACACCCAAATGCTCAATTCATTATGTACCAGTGACGTTTAACACCGGCCAGGTTATTTTCACATAATTGTGAAAAGGGGAATACAGTGACTTTATGATATACATACCTCAGGGTAGCATTGGCTTATTGGTGTCCATGCATGAAACACTGGTCCCCCATAGTTGCAATAACTTGAGCTTTTACTAGTAGTTGTTGATGCGTTGGTTTCACTGTAAATGTATATTACATAAATATATTATGTATAAAACTACAAAATGTTTTTATAAAATTAAATAGAATTCCTAATCATATTAAAAACACATTGTTCACAATATAACCATTGTCTTGACTTTGTCAAAACCATGTAGGCCTACTAGTACTAGTAGATCTAATACATGTATCTGGAAAGATCTACATTGTTGTTAACAAAAACATGTATGCTTCAAAGGCAACCTTGACTTCAAAATCAAATAGGGGTCAGCTACTAATGGTGACCAACATAGCTATAAAGTTTGAAGAACCCGGTCCCGACCGTTCTTGTTTTCGTCAGGTAGATCTATTGGGTCTACATATTCTTGTTAAAGGTTGGAGTGACCTTCGTCCTACTAAATCAATAAGGGTCATCTACTGTTGAATATGTTACCACAACCTCCATGCAAAATTGGAACAATAGGGCACAACAGTTAGTCAGGTATTTAACAGATACCATTTGGTTTATTTATATCACAATGAGTGAGTTATAACTTATGACTTTTGAACTACTGACCTCGAATTCAATAGAGGCCATCTATTGATGACCACTTCTATATAAAGTTTATCGACCATTGGCCAAATCTGTTCTTGAATTGAAATTATTCGGTCAAACCTCTACGGGACAGACCGACAGACATAAATAAATATAGCTGAGCAGTTTGAGACATTAACGGTGGCCCGATGGCCAACTCCATGGAAAAATGCATTGGGCCATGAAAACGTGAAATTAAAAAAAAAGAATTGAAATTATTCGGACAAAAACTCTATGGGACAGACCGACAGACATACAAAGAAACCCATATAGCAGTTTGCGAAATTAACGGTGGTCCGTAGGCCAATGCCATGGAAAAATGCATCGGGCCATGAAAATGTGAAATTAAAAGATAACCTGTCAGGCCATCATGGCTTTCATGCATTGTGGAAAATTATAGTAAATTCTTCTCATGGTAAATTAACTTGGCATCATAGTTCCTTCAAATCTATTTGATAGCCCAATAGTTTGCTAAAATCAGTTAAGCACAAGTATAGGTCCTCTGATGACCAGTATATGTAATGAAGCAGAAATTTATAGATCTATCCAATCATTCTCAGGTAAATTGTAATACAATTTTCTGAAAATGCTGCAATTGACAATAATCTGCAAATTACTTACATGCATGATTATAGAGTTGTAAATGTATGGAATAAACTACCCCTAGAGGTTATAAATGCACCTACAGTTAACAGTTTCAAATCAAGGTTAAATAAACTATGGAAAGTAGACAACAAATTTGATGCAGACTGCTATAAATAAATACAAAAAGGGTCAGTAGTTCGGGCAGGGTCTATATAAAGAAAAATGACCAAGGCATGTAAATAGTTTTAAAGTACAGTAGCCTTCATAGGACATTATATATGAAAGCTAAGGTTTTAAGTTTTTAAAGTGTGAATCATGTAAGAAACAATTATGACTTTATATGATCTTTAAATATATGAAGACAGTTGAGTGTGAAAAAGTGAAAAAAGTGAAAAAAATTAAAAGAAATATCAAGTGCGGAACCGGAAGGAAGAAATTAAATTGAAAATAATAATGAAAATTGAAAAAAGGACGAACAAAAACTACTAAGTTTATTTAGTCGTAAGACTAAAATACGGTCTCGGAAATTCATGAACTTCATGAACTAATGACAATGGAATTGTCAATTTATTTAAACTCCATAAATCATGATTGATAAAAATTACATCCGAACTCGAGCATATCCGAATTAGAGACAGTTATTTGTTTACTTTCCGGTGCAGATGCTCTACTCCACCCACTTTATTGAAACTGTTCGCGGCAACTCGCGGCATCTCACAATGCAACAAAAATGGCATGAATCTGTTCAGAAGGCCTTGTATTATCCACAGAATACGTTGCAATTTATTGCAAAGGCGTATTTTTCATAATATCGAGCGATGAAAATCGCTCAAAATTGAGTCGTCTAAGTGCAAAAATGAAAAAAATAAAATGTTACCAGATTTTGACAACTAACCTTTCAGACATCTTGTTTGCTCAATTTATGGTGACGTCATACCAAAAACCTCTTCCCTTCGGAGTATAAACCCAATATTTACACTACGGGTTTTTCGTCCTCTTTTTCATTTCGAGATTTTTTTACGCGAAAGTCAAGATCGTATCTTTTTCAATTAACCGAACATAGCGGTATAAATATAAATTCGAGAGATACCCGATTCATTTCAAAGGATCATTCTCTTTTCTGTTTATTGCATTAAAAATATATAAAAAAACATATAAAAAAGTTTAGTTATTTAATTTTAAAAATACGATGTTTACAACGTTGACACATAGGCGGAGCCTCGAATTGAATTACGTTGACGTCGTTATATACAGCTGAATATTTTAATGTCAAACTTGCAAGTTACATTTCCAATCAGTTTTGTGAAATTGGGATTTTAGTCCTTCTTTACGAATCCGTACATCCCTCTTTAGTAGATGCGCTAGTGGCATTGAAGAGTTACACAACGTTGAAAGTTAAAGTTCTCCTGTTTGTGTTGATTTTTCAAAAGTATTTTGTATGCAGTGTTTACTTCTCTATAAGGTATTAAAACACATGACCTTGATGTATAATTTGTCAAGATCTTTAAAACAAGCATTATTAATTTGTTTCAGGCAATATCTGACCATAACAATGGCAAACCATTCCATTTGGCTGGCTACTCATTCGGTGCATGTGTTGCATTAGAAATGGCAATTCAAATGGACCAATCAGAGCCATCGAGACAATCCACTTATTCTCAAACTGGCCAATCAGATGCAGCGTGTTCTGTACTGAAGTCCTTGACTTTACTAGATGGTTCACACAAGTTTGTGGCTGCACACACTGGTTCATACAGAGAACAGATGACCATTACAGAGGGTGCACATGCAGAAAGCATAGCATTGTGTTCCTTCATGGAGAACTTTGTTCCTGATAAAATTCAATCAGTAAGTACATGTGTGCAAGGTTCTGAAACATTGGTTCCAGGCTCCACAAAAACTGTCAGTCCTCCAGTTCTGACTGACAATTTTGATTATGACTGACAGAAAATCCTGTATTTTTCTCATAGACGAAGAGGAACATTTACTAATTTTATCAATTCGGACTGACAAGTTAAAAAACTTTTTGCGGAGCCTGTTGTTTGTTTTCCAAAGACGATTGTTTTTATCTCTTTATTTGCTTGTGCAGAAAGCACATCACAGGTGCAACAAACATACATTTCATCACCATCCATGTGTAGATTACAAGTATCCATGTAGATCGAGATAATTGCCATAAAATAAGATGAAAGAATCAGATATAAGGTCTTAACCTAACAAGAAATTTAAATTCTTATGCTAAAAATGATACTGCAGACCTTGTGGTAAGACCAAAGGATGAGGGTTTAAGATTACTTTACTAACTAATGTCAGAAGTAATAATGTGTTCCATTTTTCTTTTCAGATGACTTCGCAGCTGTTAGAAGCTGGATCACTTGATGAAAGAATCCGATTGGTTGCTACAAACATCATATCAGCCCATACTCAATTTTCATTGGACGATGTAAAAAATGCTGCTAGATCATTCTATCAGAAGTTACTGATTGGTGAATCTTATACAGCCAATGGGAAATACTCTAACAACATAAATCTCATTGTCAGTGACAAGAGTTTGAAGCAAAGTAAATTAGATAAAGACTATGGACTAAATGAGGTACTGCTTTTATTTTTGTCATCTGCTGCTTATATCTTGTTGGGTGTTTAGTGTGTTATTGGGGAATTGCTGAGTATACGTGTCTCAGGGTTTCCATGGTCAGGGAAAAACATATTTCTCAAGGTCAGGAAATTTTGGAATTAGTCAGGAAAATATAGAAATTGAGCAAAAGTCAGGCATTTCTTTTTACTTGTATATGAATTTCAAGAACAAAAACTTATGTCGCATTTACATTAGAATACTTCCAAAATGCATGCATTGTGCAGTGAACATGCTGAATACATGCATATCTGTTGGCACTGTATAATGGTAACTCAATGTTTACTTCAGGTATGCTCAGACGAGGTCAAAGTTCATGTTGTACCAGGTGACCATTCAACATTTCTACAAGAGGATTCTGGGAAAATGGTTGCTGGTATTATAAACAGATCTTTCTAATACCAGTGTGAATGTGGACATTTCATGACTCCCGAGTGAGAGCGGAAATGATATGTGACTGTAAATTCTTTGAAGAAAAATGATATTCAATAAAGTGACAGTATTAATGAATGTATTATTTAAATATAATATTACAACACTATGTTTGTTCAATAACAAGTTATTTATTGCATTTATTTGTACAGTGTGAATATTGTGGGTTTGTCTGTGACACATGCGAATTTTGCGCATTTGTCTGCGAAATTGTGAATTTGGTGCATTTGTCTGTGAAAAATGTGAATTTGGTGCAATTGTCTGTGAAAATGTGAATTTGGTGCATTTGTCTCTAAAAATGTGAATTTGGTTCATTTGTCTCTAAAAAGGTGAATTTGGTGCATTTGTCTGTGAAAATGTGAATTTGGTGCCTTTGTCTGCGACAATGTGAATTTCCATGGTGTATTTGTTATTTATTGAACTGTTGAATATTATGCAGGAAAGAAATTTATTGCATTGTGGAGTAGACTGTGAAATGATCAAATCTATTCTATACTGAGTAAAAAAAGAAACTTTACATTATTCATATATATTGATATTTCAATGCTCATTAAAGAAATAACCAGGTTCAGACATCGAGACATTTTAACTGCCCACCCTGTTGAAGAATTCCTGGGAAAACAACACAGAACTACTGAACAGAAAGGGGGAATAACTGATTTTGTTAAAACAGCATTATGCGTATTCAAACTATCCGTTCATGGGCTGTTGACCTGTTTTAATGTTGTAAACATCAATACATGTATTGTTGTTAAGAAAAACAAGTTTGATACTGAAAACGTCTTACGCTGATTAATGGAGTTTGGGTCAAACATTGATATTTTTCAAATTACCTCCCTTTGAATTAAAATAAGAGCTTATTTACTGTTGCTGTTTGCATAAACTGTTGATTTTTGGAATGAAATGTGTCGGCTGTAGTCCACTGCATAGTGCATACCACCCCTGTAATTTTATCAATGCTTGGGACCTTTAGGTGAGTGCAGAGACAACTAAAGTTGCGTCAATGTAAATCTTACTTAATAGAATTGTAAAGTTTCTAGTTTTGTTGAGTATAGATATTATGTAATATATGATTCACTGTTGTGATATATATAATGTTGGTTTATAGCAATATCATTGTTAGTAATATTAAGGTAAGGCCAAACCAAGTAAGAAAGCATGTTGTTATTTGGCGTTAGAAATTCTAGATATCATGCAGTTGTCTAAATATAGCCTCATCCCACACCAATTTAGAGAAACCATTTTTATGATGAGAACTGTAGTCCTAGTTACAACCTTGATTAAATGAGTAAAATCTAAAAGTTTTAAAGAGTGCTGATTCCTGTTAAATTTATTTATTTATAGTTTGTAATGATACAGACTTCTAATTTTGTATGAAACATATCGTTAATTGTTACAGTATTTTGTTATCAATGTTTACACCAGTTTTGAATAGAAGTTTGTGGTATATTTTGTTTTTCTTATTTCTTAAAACCGTGTTGTGTATAATGTTATATTACTTTAGCCAACAATTTAATGTATGGCAAATGTCCACAATTGCTAGGTCTCACTGCATGATAATTATGCACCATCTATAATAAGTATGCAAAGCTTGAAGTTATACCAGTACTCAAATTCAAAATATGCTGGATGGCAAATATAGAAGTGTGACAATACCCCAGATTGGATCGGTTACCAGTTTTCGAGGGCTGCTATCAACCGTTTAGACACCCTGTGATAAATAACTCCACCCTGGTCATAGAGCTTCCTAAGGAAACCTGTGTTTTAGACTCCCTAGAGAGACTATTTCTATCCTGGTGGGCGTGCTGCCAACATCAAGATACGGTGCCTAGGAATATCGGACATTAACAGACACCACCCTCACAGGTACCAATTCACATCTTGGTCGAGTGGAGCATTGTGGGTCAATGTTGCTCAGAGAAACTTAGTGGTTCAGATGGGGATAGAACGACCTCTTGATTCCAAAGCACGCACCCTACCTCCAGACCATTGCTCACCACACTTCTTTACTTGAAGAAAGTAATTGAAAAACATAATCTCGAAATTTCAAGTATGTAAGCTGAATCGTCATTGATACTACATGTCTGGTTCATTCATTATCTAACATGTTTGGACAGTTTTAGACTTGCATGTAGTATTTACAATTGGACAGTTATTATGGCAAGAATTGTTTAGCTGGAAACTACTACCTGATCCAACATGACTGGTAGGTGGACAGTGATGTTATAGTCTTAACCCTGGGGTAAATCTATGAACTTGAGACTAGCAGAGTGCTTACCAACAAAGCAAAGTCAGCCAGTATATATTTTGACAGCTTAAAACCGATTTAACTTTGGCAAGGACTACATTGATAACCATTATCTACAGTTATAATGTGTTAGAATGATTATTCTTTTGAAACTTTAATACCCATGCAAGTGTTCAATGAAGAAATGTCATGGAAAATGCTAATATGTCAAGCAAATTCCATCAAACTTAACATTGAAGATTTTACCTCTTGAAAATCAACCCCAGTCAACATTGGAAATTGAGCCAGACAAAATGTTGACATTGTTTATAGCCTACTTCAACAGATAATACACACTTCATATCAGAAATAATGAAATTCAGGCAATAAGAAGACATGATGAACAACAGATAATACTTCATATCAGAAATAATGAAATTCAGGCAATAAGAAGACATGATGAACATAACCACATTGCTATGTATCATAATCTTTTATATCAGTATTAAATATAAATCAAGTAACTTGTGGCTAAAATTACTGGTAATAAAATCTTGATGTACTGCAATTATGGTCTTGATATGATATTATGATTGACTGGAAATAATGTTAAAATTTTGATGTCGATCTTCAATGTTATAAAATGTCTAGCACAGCCAAATTTTAATGTTCAACTCCATTGACGATCATTATCAATTTATACTACAGTACAACCTCTCCAGATCGGCCTTCTGTCGACCTCTAAAACAGTACCATTAAAATTTCCGTAAGCTGAAAAGTTCTATAAATTTAACTTCTGAAGAGCAACAACCTCTGTACAACTGCCAATATCTGTATTGTGATTTATTTAAGGTCAATTGTGAAACAAGTTTTTCCAACTTATATTAATCACTCTAAACACATAATTCCGCCACAAGGGTATGAGAAAAGAGAAGCCAGTTTCCCTTTTATGCCGAGCATCTAGCAAGGGAATTTCTGGAACCATTTTTATTTCATCTTTGGTATGACGCAGCCTGGAATCGAACCCAGGACCTCTCGCACTTGAAGCGGACACTACCAATAGGCTATCGAGGAGTAGGCATGACGCAGCCTGGGATTGAATCCAGGACCTCCCGCGCTTGAAGTGGACACTCTACCAATAGGCTATCGAGGAGTAGGCATGACGCAGCCTAGGATCGAACCCAGGACCTCCCGCGCTTGAAGTGGACACTCTACCAATAGGCTATCAAGGAGTAGGCATGATGCAGCCTGGGATCGAACCCAGGACCTCCCGCGCTTGACGCAGACACTACCAATAGGCTATCGAGGATTAGGCATGACGCAGCCTAGGATCGAACCCAGGACCTCCCGCACCTGAAGCAGACACTCTACCAATAGGCTATCGAGGAGTAGGCATGATGCAGCCTAGGATCGAACCCAGGACCTCCCGCACTTGAAGCAGACACTCTACCAATAGGCTATCGAGGAGTAGGCATGAGGCAGTCTGAGATCGAACCCAGGACCTCCCGCGCTTGAAGCAGACACTCTACCAATAGGCTATCGAGGTGTAGGCATGAGGCAGTCTGGGAACAAACCCAGGACCTCCCGCGCTTGGAGCAGACACTCTACCAATAGGCTATCGAGGAGTAGGCATGACGCAGCCTGGGATCAAACCCAGGACCTCTCGCACTTGAAGCGGACACTACCAATAGGCTATCGAGGAGTAGGCATGACGCAGCCTGGGATTGAACCCAGGACCTCCCGCGCTTGAAGTGGACACTCTACCAATAGGCTATCGAGGAGTAGGCATGACGCAGCCTGGGATCGAACCCAGGACCTCCTGCGTTTGAAGTGGACACTCTACCAATAGACTATCGAGGAGTAGGCATGACGCAGCCTGGGATCGAACCCTGGACCTCCCGCGCTTGACGCAGACACTCTACCAATAGGCTATCGAGGAGTAGGCATGACGCAGCCTAGGATCGAACCCAGGACCTCCCGCACTTGAAGCAGACACTCTAACAATAGGCTATCGAGGAGTAGGCATGATGCAGCCTAGGATCGAACCCAGGACCTCCCGCACTTGAAGCAGACACTCTACCAATAGGCTATCGAGGAGTAGGCATGAGGCAGTCTGAGATCGAACCCAGGACCTCCCGCGCTTGAAGCAGACACTCTACCAATAGGCTATCGAGGAGTAGGCATGAGGCAGTCTGGGATCGAACCCAGGACCTCCCGTGCTTGAAGCAGACACTCTACCAATAGGCTATCGAGTAGTAGGCATGAGGCAGTCTGAGATTGAACCCAGGACCTCCCGCGCTTGAAGCAGACACTCTACCAATAGGCTATCAAGGAATAGGCATGAGGCAATGTGGGATCGAACCCAGGACCTCCCGCGCTTGAAGCAGACACTCTACCAATAGGCTATCGAGGAGTAGGCATGAGGCAGCCTGGGATCATAACCAGGACCTCCCGCACTTGAAGTGGACACTCTACCAATAGGCTATCGAGGAGTAGGCATGACTCAGCCTGGAATCGAACCCAGGACCTCCCGCGCTTGAAGCAGACACTCTACCAATAGGCTATCTAGGAGTAGGCATGACGCAGTCTGGAATCGAACCCAGGACCTCCTGCACTTGAAGTGGACACTCTACCAATAGGCTATCGAAGAGTAGGCATGACGCAGTCTGGAATCGAACCCAGGACCTCCTGCACTTGAAGTGGACACTCTACCAATAGGCTATCGAAGAGTAGGCATGACGTAGCCTGGAATCGAACCCAGGACCTCCTGCACTTGAAGCAGACACTCTACCAATAGGCTATCTAGGAGTAGGCATGACACAGCCTGGAATCGAACCCAGGACCTCCTGCACTTGAATTGGACACTCTACCAATAGGCTATCGAGGAGTAGACAGATCTATATTTTAACTATGTCAAACATTTTCTTTAAATATTGAAATGTTAAGTCCCACTGGTCAACAGTATTTCAGTCATATTAATGTAGACTATCCAGAAATATTATCCTGACACCGGATAAGCCAGCAGTAAACTGTTGCCTTTTAACTACTTTGGCATTGTATGTCACAGTCCGAGATCAAACCTGAAAACCTACACTTGAAGCGCAGGCTCTATTAATACAAGGCTATCAACGTGGACAAATTGTAATAAAACTGTATATCAAATAACAACACAATATGGAAAAAGTAACTTGATTTTATTACTGTTTTATTACAACCAACACCTGATCAATAGATCGTGAACTAGCAACATTAATATATATATATACTCAAGTCAATGAAAAATAGAAAAAAGAAATACAAGTCATAATCATATATGGTAAAATAAAAGGATTTCAACAAAATATAAAGAACAAAGCATAAAACAAAGTAAAACAAAAACAATATAATATCAATACAGAAAACATAATAGGCAACGGAATTCTTCATAAACTTGAAAATGATCAAACAATATAATTATATTACACATAAATTTTACAAATAGTGGTCCCAAGAAATCAGTCAAGTTTTATATCGGGCAACCATATTAAAGTGAGACTCATAGTAGAACAAGCAATTAAGCTTGGAGTCTCAATTTAATATGAAGCACCTTAATTTTGAACTGAACAAAATATACATAATGTAAGACAAAATGGTCATTTAAACACATGCGTAGCAAAGCTTACATCACTCCAAAATTGATACATGTTACAAAATTACAAAAAGTTGGAAGAATACAGAAGGCATATGCAGCACAAGTAAACAATGTAAATGTATATCATTTTCCAACCAAACTAGCATGGAATGTGTGTGACACAAATCGTCGTAATAACAATTGTCAACTATACACGTAATAAGTATCTTGAAAAATTTCAATGGTTCATATATAGTCGGTGCAAGATATTAAACTTTATTAGCACCTTACGTCCATGATCAGTAAACAGAACATACTATCACAGCGTGGTAACCTATAACCACTGTACCATTTATTGTGACCCTATACCAATCAAATTGTATGACTTATTGCGAGAAAAAGCACCTGTCAGTGTATGAATTACTGGGATACTATATAATTCAACCATAATAACCGTAAGTTGACTCGTTTATATACTGTGACTACAATTCAATGTACACCACAGTGTAACAGTATGACTTATTGTGAGCAAAAGCATCTGTGATTTACGGTCACTGTATGCCTTATTGGGAGACTATATAATTCAATGTATACAACTTATATTTTTCATTGGTTTTAACATACCACTAACACAAGAAACATAAACAGTATTGTAAGTCTTTGGTCCACGTAACTTGGAATGAATTTGGTTGTGTAAACAAATAAGCAAATTGAATGTAATGAACGATATAAAAATATAATAAGCTTGATTCCCAGGTAGCACATGTATGCAGAACCTTTCATTAAATGACGGTTATAATGACCACAATTTCAACAAATGTTGGTAGGTACATTTAATGCTTAAATTGACAACTACTTTGATAGAGGACATCTACTAAATATGTTGGTTACAGTAAATCTATCTTTGAAAGGACTCATAAATATACAATCCTTATACATTTGGATCTTAACAATAGAATCTTGAATATACTCCGTAACAATTTGCTCTGTAACAGTGATAATAAACTTTGGAATAAAATTAACATAAACATTTCACAATATGATTATTATGCCTTTCATAGAAGCTTGTATATATAGGCAAGTAAAACCTACATTGTACATAAACTATTGATTAGGAGGAATGCTAACTAATATCAATATTTGATGTACAAAGACCCTCAGGTCACATAGGGAGAAGCTAAATACTAAACCTTTCGTATTATGAAAAGAAGAATAGTAATGACATCAAATTACATAAAGAAACTGATCAAAAACGGGTAAATCCGAGATAACCCCAATGTATCCTTGATCAAACTTTGATAAAGGAGATATAAACAGTTTTATAGGTAATTTATAACATTACAAAATATCATGAACTTAAATGCACAGAATTGAACCAAAGAAAGAAAACTTTGTGTTAAATAAAGTTAATTTATGGAAAATCATTAAATTACATGGATTATTTTTTGGAAACAATATGTAGGTTTATCCCACAGCAAATATTGCACAGACAGTATACCATTAGTTAGATTACTTAAAACACAAACAATAACATGTTAGCCTGCTACAGTAGTTAAATTACAGACAAAATCACTCATTTAATAGGGTGTATTACAGTAAACATAATAATGCCAATTTATTTTTGCATTGGTCATATTTGTTAATGTTGCTGAACACGAGTTTAAGTACTTAGAATAGACAACAGACCCAGACCCGGGTACTGTTTTATCAAAGCACTTACAAAATTCTTCAACTTACATTATAGCATAAAAATGGTGATTATGTCCATACGTTAACGGGACGAAAACCATGCGTAAACATAAAGATTCACGCGAGAACGCGCTGTTAACGTCCAGTTTTACGTATGCTCATTTTAGGGCCTCACCGATGAAAATAAACGATTTTACAGCGTCTCATGAACTGCAATTCCCATTTTTTTTGTAACTACTAATTAATTTTATATGATCTAATTAACAAATTTAAACAAACCCGCATTATCCATGTTTTCTTGGTATTTGCAGATCCAGGAAGTCGACGCTCATAACAAAAACTGTTATCACGTCACGTTTATTTTCGCGACGTTACGTTTGTTCATGCGACGTCGCCACAAAATATCCCGCCAAAATGTAATTATTTCCAAATACAAACGCTTAAATTGATGTTTTGTATGCTATAATAGCGTTAACGGGCGAGGGCACCAACGCTCCCGAGGGACTCTGCAGATGTTATATCACGAAAAAGCATGAGTAAACCCTACACTCAAATTTAAATTCCTTATGATTTCTTTACAATTATTAAGTGTGGTAAATGGAGCTTCAATACTTTTATAATGATTCAGTTACTGAACTCCTACAAACCACATCTGTCACAAATATGCAGTTGTTAAAGAATTATAAGTAAGTGCTTTGATAAAACAGTATATTCTTTTAAAACATCTTTTTAACATAATTTAAGTAATATACTTTCTATTGATAGTATTATTACTATGATGGCTAAATGCAGAACTGTTCTAGTAAAATCTATATGATAGGACAGTATCACAGTCAGTCTAGGAATTCAATTTCTGTCCAGAGTCCAGACATGAGCAGATTTTCTCCATTTATACACTGTTTCTGGTTTAACGATATAATTTATGACAACAAAAATGCAAATGAGTACATTACGAGTGGAACGTATTATGCAAAGGCACATGCATCATCACCTAATAGAATTAATACACCTGTCATCGCTTAATAGAATTTAAACATGATATTGTCATAAGTTACCTCCTCTTGTATGTCTCTTCTATACATTACTATGTTTGAAATATACGTGTACATGTATACAATAAAATCTCACTTAATGACCACCCCAATAACAACACCACTAAAAAAAAAACAAGAACATGTTTCACTTCCACTTATACTGTTTATAATTATTCAACCTCAAAATAAAGACCACCTCATTAAGATAATCTATATTGCAAAAGTCCAAAAAGGTGGTCTTATCATTAAGGTTTTGCTGAATATACAGTGGAAGGGATTATAGAAAGGGAGATAGAGAGATAACATGTGATAAGCTTCCGTGGAAGCCAGGGAATGTAATACTATTAATAAGGAAGACACACATGTTTATCACAATATACAGATGACACGGATTTGATGCTATTATGCTTTATGACAACTAATGACCTGACTTTTGTTGTCTGACTCATGACATACAGACATGAACAGATGTTACATTTCATTACAGTCCCACATACACATCAGATATCAGGTCTCACCTTGAATTCAGATCTGATATCAACAGCTTATTGTTATATAATCTCTATTATCAGACAAAGATAAATTGGCCGGGCTATAAATAGTACCAGATCAAAAACACATTTATTTACATTTTGCACATGAATTGAACTAATAATATGTATTAACTTCATTATGATAGCCGATGAGAAAATAGCTCAGTCAGTACAGAGCAAGGTCCAGTCATAAAAGAGGCGCGTCATGGAGAAAGATGAATGAGACTCATAAATTTGTAAAAAAAGTTAATTCATTAGGCCAGTAGCTAAAGAGTTAAGAACTGCAAATTACAAAATAATAAATAAATGCACATTGAATAGTTCAATATATGTATCTAAACAAATATATTTGGATCTATATGAATGAAAATGTCAAAAAAAGCAGTAAACGGGTAAAAACACAAATGGGGGATTCCCATGGTGATCTTTAAGGCACGACATAAAAGACGGGGAAGGTACAACAAGCAGTACTGGAATGTTAGACATGTTTCACAACCACAGATGAGCTTTTTTCACCTTATTTGAACATAGGCATGAAAAAAGCTCAAGTTCTACAAAAAATGTTTTATAAAACGCGTATGCCCTCATGGCAGCCAAATACTCATTCATGTTTAAGGTGACCGTGACCCTTCACTACCCACCCCTAAAATCAATAGGGGTCATCCCTACCAACCTGCATACCAAATAAGCCATTCTGTAGTTATTGATTCGAAAACCATAAAATTTTAGTCTACTGGCCTACCGATATACATGTGCAAAACAATATATCCCCTACTTCTTTAAAAGAGGGGCATAAGAATAGCAACCACAAATGGACAGAAATATAAATTAAAATACATGGCATTCCCAATAAACAAAGTGTTAGTACTGGTAATGTTTGAGTAAAGCCGTACTGTAATACACATAACAAGTCATGTATAAAATAAATTGAAAGGCACACTTATAATATAGTATATATATAATTAATAAATGACTAAGGCACACAAGAAAAGAGTTTCATGAAAAATATGAGAATGAAATACACAAATTGTTGGCTTAGAATGAGAAGGTTGTAAGTACAAAATCGATATTTTGAGAAAACAAGAAAAACTGTCTGACAACTACTCTTTACTTTTGGAAAAACAAGCTTTTTCGACTTTGGTTTGTCCAACATGATCAATTCCGATTTTCATGAAAATAGGCTCAAGAGACGCACCTTGTGATGCAGATTTATTTCTAATATGCACAAGTCTTAAAAGGTAGTAAGTAGCACTTACAACCTTCTCATTCAAAGCTAGCGATATGTATTGGGTTGAATGAATTTGTTGACAGCACATTAAAAGGAGCTATGATAAAATAACTTTGGCAGATCATTATGAAATAGAGATTCAATAAATTGTTTTAACAATAAATTTGTATTAAAAATGTAACTATGCTCATGATTTTACATACAATGAAGTATAATGGAATTCACACTAACCTTGTATTGTTACAACATGCATGAATCAAAGAAATACTACCAGTAAATAATGTTACAATTAATTAATATTATAAAAAAATATGGATTTCAAAAACTGAAACATCAACATGTATACAATAGATTGAATGAAACTACAAACTGAGCTGCATGGTACAGGTAGGCAGCAGTCTGAATATTATTCATACAATTAATATAGCAACTTTTTTTTTAATTGAATATACTTAAAGAATGCAAATTAAAGTACACCTTGAAAGAATGCAATTGAAAGTACACCTTTAGACCCTTAAAACTTGACTAAAGAGACACAGCACCCAGTAAAGTATCATGTGTAAGTTCTGCTTATTATACAATTCAACCAAAAACTGATACATTGCCATATCCAGAAACCAGAATCACAGCACATGGAAGACATAAATAGAACAATAAATTATACTTTGTAAAGTTTGTTAAATCATAATCTCAGAACTAGTTTATATTAAACACAGATACTGTAAACATTAAATCACAACACAGACATAGCTAAGAAAATCTCAATGTAAATATAGAAGTTGTAAGTTTTAAGACAACCATGTGGTAAATACAGCAATTGTCATAAATAATGACCCATTCCGCTGAACACATGTTAGACAGGTCTATACGAAAAAAATATCATGAAATGCGGAAATTCAACAAAATATGGGTTTTCAAATAAGGGAATTAATTTTGCCGAAACATGATCTTAGCAAACCTATTCCTCGGGAGTACTACTTCACAAGTTGAAAACATTCTTTTAAAATTTTACAACTATGCCTAATACTATTGGAGTGATGTGCAAAAGAATTGCCAAGTTTGCTAAACTAACAACTAAGTTTTTGACATTGAAAAATGTGGTTTGATAACATGATAAAAACTACAGCGCTATGTTTGTAATTCATCGATCCTTAAGAGCCTGTTCTAACCAGTCATCTTCCATAGAATCGGAAGTATCACTAGCATCGTCAGAATTCAACAGACGTGAATATTTCACCTGGTTCCTATCTTTCTCTCTACAACATCTAACACTCAGACACAAGAAGGGGAACCAACCAATAGCAAACACAGCACCTGCTTGGAATAATATCGTAGCTCCGTATGTATCATACACTATGCCTGATATAATACTACCAACCCCGAAACCAAGTCCGAAATATACCGATGACAAGATTGACCGAATACTTCTACTGAGTGCAGGTGATGTGTTAAATGATGGACTGCTTAGAACCGCCCACCACATTGCAGTATGAGTGAATGCATGTGTTAGTTCAGCAGGGAGTACTGCCCATGGTGTGGGTAAGAATGAGTAATACAAGCATCTGGCAGACAGGAAGATCAGCGACAGACAGACAACTCCACCATTTCCAATACGACGGATCAGTTTCTCATTGAATAGCAGCATTGGAATCTCTGCCAGAGCAGCCAGGGTGACACACAATCCTAGGGTGATCTCCCTACTACCCATGTCTATCAGTAACCAAAACAGGAAATTGTAATAGGTGGAATACACCAAGCCCATTACTAACAATGTAAGCATGAATATCAAACTTCTAAAGTTACAACAAACAACCCTAAATCCCTTACCAACCTTACTAGCATATTTATACTTCTCAGAGGTGACCATTGGGTAACAGTAAGCCAACAGAAAGGTCAAGGCCAGAAAACCAGCAAATAAATAAAAGTGAAGCATAAAAGGATGGATAGATAGACCAAACAAACAGTTTGTGTTATCAACAATCAATGTAACTATGGTAGGGATTAGAATATACGCGAAGGAAGACCAGATTCTCTGCATGCCATACTTTTCCATATCGTCGATACTTTCCAAGAATTCAAACCATCCATCATCGGCTAATTTCTCTATCGGACTTGACAAAGATTCCCCAACAATCAGAATCACTAGCACGACGATAAACATTTGATTCTCTGAGTCACGAATATGATCACGGAAATCATTCAATTTGTTCAGTGTCATTTCAGACCAAATCTTTAATCTTGACTTTGAATTATCAGAATCTTTTTCATCCTTTTCATTGGTGTCTCTCTTTTTTCGTCCATATTTCATCAATGAATCCGCTGCATCAGGGGGTAGTTTAGTTAATGCATCATTTAACACTTGCTGACCAGCATTAGTGGACAATAGTTCATTTATCAATTCATCTAACTCTGCTCCATTAAGTGAATCTGCTTTCTTTAGAGGAATTCCTGAAGCCACTAGAATCTGTCTCAGCATATTTTCAACCTCTGCTGTCATGGCAGTAACATTACTAGGTTCAGTGACACTAGTTGTTCCAGTGGAGGATTGAGAAACTGTTATATTTTCCTTAAGTGTTGGAAGATTTATTTTTGGTGTTACTTCAGTCACCGATACTTTGTCTGTACTGACAGATTTTGTAGGAGCTTTTGTTGTAGGTTTAACAGTAACACTCACTGGCTTTGATGATGTAGTAACCACTGGTTTCGCTGTAGTTTTCGTTTCAATGTTTTCTATCAACTTTGAACTATTGATAGTGTTCTCTGACAAGGCACAACTTGTAGCAAATGCATCCTTACTGATACTAGGGACAGCTGTTAGTGACAGGTATGTTGTTGACATGACAAGCAATGAAAACATGAGCATACATCTCCGCTTGCCACAACGTACTGAACATTTTGACCACAATGGAGCAAACACAAGACCAACTAGAGTCTTTAATCCAATAACGAGTCCTGTTTGAGTGGCTGATAGTCCAAGAAGCTTCAAGTAAACAGTCAGGAATGGTATAAGGCACGCTTTACTGGCGGACAGAAAGAAATGGAATACGTTACACAAGAATATGGACCGCACTAAGTTAACTGGAGCTGGAGATTCTAATGTAGCCATTGTTTGTATTGTTGTAATCAATTATACTTCACTAAAAGATTCTTCAAGTCCTTGTCACAATCCTTGAGTCAACTCTTTATAAAGACTCCACCATTTCCTGCAATAGATAAAGTATTAGTAAATACACACTGAGTCACATGCATATATTATAATATATAGAAATAAATAATAATATAAGTTATTAAGTATACCTATTTTTCACAGAACTTAACAATCCACAAAACTCGGTGCTACATGTACAATGTATGTCACAAATGTCTGTGTTCAAGACATGTTTTCCTTACACCAGTACAAATGTTTATGCTAATTCCTGCAATTGTTTTAATATTCAGCAAACTCTATTTCAGGAAATTTGAAACATATATCGTTATGCACCAGTCAATTGAATCCACAACCCCTAACACCGGTAAAGGCATGGGATCTGTCCCGTGTTTTACCCTCCAGATGCCCCCGCACTGCAGGGTGAGTGAGGGGTTGTTGTTTCGCGCCAAAATAGCGGGGAAATATAGCCGTGACTATCCCCTGAATGTTACAGAGTTTTGGTAGTAGTATTGCCAGCAATCTCCGTAGTTTTATCAACAATGCTCATTCATTGCTTCTAAAAGGGCGGGTGAGGGAGTTTACCATTTTTATGAACATGTGCCCAGTGATTTTTTTTTACTATATTTGGGGCCGAATACCAAAAAGTATGCATATTTCCCCCCTTTTGTGCTCTCTGGTTCAAAGCAACTACAGAATAGCTGTTTTAAAGTCAAAACAATGGATTTCCAAACTTGCAAAAGTCATTGTCACATACGACTTGAGTATTATCAGTAGAAAATAGCAATTTATGAACAATTTTAACCAAAACAATCTTTTTTAATAATTCCCAAATTGCGCTTAATTTCCCAATTTTAAAGGCACAGGCTGTTTAAATTTGTCCAAGAAAAATCACTGGTGCCGATGAAACTGTTAAGAAACACGGATACATGTACGAGACAACAGGATATACATTCTTAAACATGCCCACAGGATAATATTCTCCCTACTTGCATGAGACGCTCTATTGCAAATGGAAAAACAGAGCAAGCCGTTAGACAGGCTTGTTGTCTCGAAGTGGGGGATCTACTAAAACCCGTGACGATACAAAATCCGTGACGTTTTAAAATATAAGAAAGGCCTAAAACCCGTGATGGATTAATGTCCCGTGACAAATATGAAAATCGTCACGGGTTTTGTATCGGTTGAAATTTCCGTGACGAAACTTTGTTTTACTTGTACTTCTGTATTTGTTGGGAAACAATATGAAAATCGTCACGGGTTTTGTATCGGTTGAAATTTCCGTGACGAAACTTTGTTTTACTTGTACTTCTGTATTTGTTGGGAAACAATATGAAAATCGTCACGGGTTTTGTATCGGTTGAAATTTCCGTGACGAAACTTTGTTTTACTTGTACTTCTGTATTTGTTGGGAAACAATATGAAAATCGTCACGGGTTTTATACTTTCCGTATAGGTACAGGATACTTCTTTCTTCGTCTTTAAGCTCAATGCCTCCTGCAACGACCCAATCTGGTCCGCTCATGGACGTGTCGCCCACTGGAACACCTGGTTCCGTGTCTTCAACAAAAATAGTAAACGATGTCTCGGGTTGTTCAAAATTATTTTCTGTCACGGATTTTTCAATTTCCGTGACAGAAATTGCTGCTGTCACGGGTTTTTGGAAGTAATTTTCCGTCACGGGTTTTTGGAAGTAATTTTCCGTCACGGGTTTTTCGTCGGCTATCACGGGTTTTACCAACCCATGGTTCGTCACGGGTTTTTCGTCGGCTATCACGGGTTTTTCGTCGGCTATCACGGGTTTCTCCATGTCATTCACCAAATAATCATAGTCGCCAGGTCTTGGGCGTTTTCGGCCAGCCTTTTTTTGTTTGCAGCTGTACTATTTTTCAAACTTGTTAAATTTGGATTAATTTTTTGCTTGATGTCCATTCCGAGAGATTTTTTGACTGCCAACAGGTGAAAGCAGTTTTTTAGTAAACAACTGCAACTTTCGGGAAATAGCGTTACTACCCTGGGTTTGTCGTCTGCCCCTTTGATAGTAAATGTTCCCAACTTGGGAGAAAACACTATTCGTTCGTTATGAATTAACTCGTCTGCTTGGGATAGGTGAATGTCAACCTTAGGAACTTCAGCTAAAGGTGAAACATCTTCTTGTACAGATTCGGTTGTAAACTGATTTTGCCTTATTGCATTTACTATGTCATCAGGCTGGCAGACTGCAAATTGAACTATGTCGGAGAGCTCTATCTTCGCTGATATATATTGGGGCTTAAGGTTGTAATTTCCCAACCCAGCACGTCCCCTTGAAATTTCTTTGATGTAATATTGATGCAGACGCAAAAAAGATAAAATTACAACATCAACGGGAGCCTCCTTCCATTTGTTTAAACTTTTTAGAAGTTTATTCATGCTTTCGCTTTGGTTTTGGGTGATTCCACTATATGGATCAAATAGCGTTAACTTTTCAATGGCCCACTTACATACCTTTGTCAAATTCGGATCTATCCTGTCATCAAAATATTTCTTGAAATCGAGCATCCAATCTTTTCCTAGTTCTTCAATTGCTTTCAGGCTTTTGTCTCTCGTGTCCTGTCCAAATATGCATCGCAAATGATCTTTGTAGCAGTTTACTTCAGCTCGCGAGCATCCCTTTTCTGTCAGCATTCTCCCACAATCTTGTAAAATGTGATTCCAACGATATGTATCTGCTTTTTAATTTCTGACGGTCCAGCCCGGGCTAGTGTGATACGCGTAGAGTTGGTTTGTTAATCCTTTTGACTAGCAACCCAAGCAATAGATAAGACAATAGAGCAGTAACAAGCCACACTAACACTGTGTGCTTGACAACTGAAACTCACGGGGAAACAACATCTATTTGGAACAATAAATCTAATTTATTTAGGTTTGTTTTCCTAGGGCAAAACGAAAGAGGAGTATTTTACCTCAACACCGTTAAAAAATTAGAAAATAGCTGCGACACTTTCATACGACACTTTGGACAATTATTAACTTTATGCAGCGAAATAAACTGCTGCATCAGAATGACTTTTACTTAATGATTAAATTATGGTGCTAAATAAAAGTAAAATTCATGACCAAACCTGCACGAACCTACGAATTTCCAACTTGGAAACTGCCACGTTTCGGCAACAGCTTTCAGTTGTCGTAAAATATTATCAACACGATATTTTACGCACGTATGTTCAAAACATGCGGATTTATGATTGAAATATACACCCATACAACCATCTTTCACTTTGTAAAGAATACCTAGATTTTTAATCTCTTTCTAGAAAATACGATTCGTTGACAGATATTTTACGACAAACAAACAATTTCCGGGGACTGCCAGCGTGGATTGTCAGTTGAGTAGATCACTCAAATCTAAATTTAGGCATCAAAATGGCAGAGAAAGCTCCAGAGCCAGACGCACAAGTTGGAGAGGAGGAATTACCTGAAAAACCAGGAATGGAAACCGTGGCTCCACCTCCGTATAGGCCTCGAGTTGCCGGGCCTGAAGATCAATTTCAGGTTTCTAGAATTTTGTTATGACAGTTCCTTTGGAAACTCAAATTATTTTTTGCACGGGTCTCCTCATGCTATCAAGCTATTTATAAAGAATCAATGCATTATTGAATAAAACATTTTATTTGTTTAAAATGTATTTTGTATTTCAAGTCTAACAGTAGTGACTGTGGGACAGGTGCCCAGCTACATGTAGCAGTAATCTGGTAATTCAGTTGGCAGAGCTATGCACTAGTAACACCATAGGTTGTGGGTTAGAGTCCGGGGTGTTTGGTGCCGTCCCTGAGACACTATTGACTTGCAGCACTGATAAAAACTTGATACATCAGGATGCTACACACTTGCCCAAAAGTGAAAGTAGGATAAATTGTCAACATTTTGACTAAAGGTCACCGGAAATGACGATGTGACGGTGACCCTTGCGCGAAAAACTTTTTTTTAGCTTGGTATGCCTACTTTTGGGCCCCTTTTTTCCACAACTTTTAAATCCCACAAGGTGTCCATGAGCACCCACGTTGCAACCACTTTGATATGTTGCCAACAAGAGATTAATAATCTCCTAATTAAATCTAAAAGTCTACAAAAACCTTAGTTCCATGGAAAGCCTGAAGGCCTTCAATAGGGGACTGTATTCAATTTAGTGGCAGAGTGGGGAATTAACTTGATTCCCTTAGTTTGCAAATTTAGTGAATAACTATTGGATCATGGATACACTCTAACTGGAACAGTACTCAGCCAAGTAATATGTTACTAATTAGGAGACACTAAACTGTCACAGTAAAATGGGAAGTCTGGGTTACTGATGTTCTAATAGTAATACTCACTTGCTGGACAGAATATGATCATGTTTTTAGCTCACCTGAGCACGAAGTGCTCAAGATGAGCTATTGTGATCACCCTTTTGTCCATCGTCCACCGTGCGCCGTCAACAATTGGACTGTTAACACTCTAGGGGCGCTTTCGGAACGCTGTTCCGCACATGTTCCGCACATCCCGGACAGTGGAACACACTTACGAACAAACCGGAACACTGTTCGGAACATGTTCTTTCTGTGCCCGCCACAGAGGTGGTGCAGCCAGAACAGTCACGTGATTACAGCAAGAATAATGGCCGCTTGTGTAATAAAATATAATATAATAAATATATTTTCCAATTATGGACCATTGCGGGCCAACAGTCGCACTTAAATTAATCCACATGTATATTTCTTCCTCCAATTATACGGCTGCAACTACAATTTTGGTCATCTTTAACATTTTACTTTCTGTTCCGTTTTGTTCGTAAGGTGTTTGGAGTAGAACATTCGGCACACTGTGCAGGACAGTTCCGTTTTGTTCGTAAGTTGTTCGGAGTAGAACATCCCGCACATGTTCGGAACAGACGCTACGAACATGCCCTAGAGGTCACAATTTTCACTTTATCTTTTTCAAGCTTGGTCACAATGTTTGTCTCAATGAAATCTAGGTCAAGGTCGTAATTGGGTCATCTGGGATCCAAAACTAGGTCACCAGGTCACTTCAAAGAAAAACCTTGTTAACATTCTAGAGGTCACAATTTTGACATAATCTTCATGAAATCTAGGTCAACTTCATAATTGGGTCATCTGGAGTCAAAAAGTAGGTCACTAGGACTAATCAAAGAAAAACCTCTTTAACACTCTAGAGGTCACAATTTTCACTTAATCTTTTTCAAACTTGGTCACAATGTTTGTCTCTATGAAATCTAGGTCAAGTTCGTAACTGGGTCATCTGGGGTCAAAAACTAGTTCACTATGTCAAATCAAAGAAAAATGTTGTAAACACTCTAGAGGTCACATTTTTTGACATAATCTTAATAAAACTTGGTCAGAATGTGAACCTCTATGAAATCTAGGTCAAATTCACAACTGGTAAAATCTAAATCACAAGGTCACATTGAAGAAAAACCTTGTTTACACTCTAGAGGTCACATTTTATACCTAATCTTTATGAAACTTGGTCACAATGTTTGTGTCAATGAAACTAGACAAAGGTCATTACAGGGTCATCTGGGGTCAAAAACAAGGTCACTAGGTCAAAGCAAAGAAAAACCTTGTTGACACTCTAACGGTCACATTTTTTATATAATCTTAATAAAACTTGGTCACAATGTGGACCTCTATGAAATCTAGGTCAAGTTCGCAACTGGGTCACCTGGGGTTAAAAACTAGGTCACAAGGTCAAATTGAAGAAAAACCTTGTTATCACTCTAGAGGTCACATTTTTTACCTTATCTTTATGACACTTGGTCACAATGTTTGTCTCTATGAAATCTAGGTCAAGTTTGTAACTGGGTTATCTTGTTCAATAACTAGGTCACCAGATCACATTAAAGAAAACCTTGTTTATACTCTAGAGGTCACATTTTTTACCTCATCTTTATAAAACCTGGCCATAAAGTGTGTATTTGTAAAATACATCAAATATTAATGTCATATCATAACAAATACTGATTCTGCCTTAACTGCTAGTCATCAGGTGAGCGCTTAAGGGCCACATGGCCCTCTTGTCATATATACGGTATAGTAGTACGGCAAGACATGTTATAAATTTAACAGCTATTGTTCCATGCTATGAGACGATGAATCCAAAAGTATGCTAATAAATCATGCATGTTAGCAATTGAATATTATGAAATGTTGAGAAATCATGCCAATGCGAGTATTGCTACAATATAATTATACATGCCTTTATTGTATCCAAATTTCATAGTGTATTTGAGTAGGAATGTTTCATCATATAGTCACGTTCACATATTGTACAAATTATTTACCAGGAACTAATTAATACCTATGTGTTTTTGTTGTTGTAATGTAACCATTTTTTTTGACTGGTTAAAATAATGAATCAGATAGGACGACAGATAAGCACAATTATTTATGGGTTCTAGGTAAATTGATTTCAACTATATAATACCTCAATGTTCTCATTATGTGTATATTAATGAACTTGACAAACTAGTTTTGTTGGATAAATACATACACTGTAGTGTACCCTACAAAAAAAATCAGAATATTTCAAATGTTGGAAGAAATTTAAAAGATAAAAGTTTAGTTGGAACATTTGCACTGTATGCCTATATGTGTGATAAGATGGATTTGTGTATTGAATTCACCATACTGCAGTAACAGCTGGTTCCAGTATATTGTATTTGTATGGCTATAGAAGTTGTATAGTACAAACTGATGCATATACGTACATCTGTATCACTTTCTAGGATTTATGTGCCTGTAAATGCTTACCGGGTACAATATACAGTCAACTCTCGTTATCTCGAATTTCACGGGACCGTGGAAATTACTTTGACATAACGAAAATTCGAGATAGTTTTCTAGTTTCTGTCATTTTACGCCGCCATATTGTTAGGGTCGTAAGAACGATTCGTGAGAATTGCTTGTTGTGATATTTATGTACATGTATTCCTGTATTTTATTTTAATTATTATTTTTACAAACAATAATTGTTCGAGATGACTTGTTTATTGATGTTAGTACGTAACTCGAAGCTTTATGACATGTTTGCGCAAATTGTTGCAAACAAATATTTGTTCAACAATGGCAGGCGCGAAAATTACAGGTAAATCGAAGATTTCAGACTGGCGAAGTGTGAAAAACATTCGACGCTAGTCAAATACGATAAGACTTCGACCCAACTTCGAGATGAACAATAGATTTAAAGTACAAATTGGTTAATCGGGACCAAAAAATAATTCGACATAACGAAAAATTTGAGCTGAATTCGAGCCGAAACTTCGAGATGAAGGAGAAAAATCGGGACTTGAAAAAAACTTCGACATAACGGAAAATTCGATATAAGCGAGTTCGTGATAACGAGAGTTGACTGTATTCAGTAATTATGGTGACGGTTTAGCACATTTGATTAGTGTAGATCACTGCACTGACACTAGACGGTATATGTTTATTCTTTGATTATTTTCAGAATTTCATGAATCCTATGTTTGCTGAATTAGAAGCCAGGGTGAAGGAGCATGAGAAGGTTTTGGATAAAATGAACGAGTAAGTGGTGAAAGTTTGGGATCTTTTTAAAATATTGGATCCTACAATCATAAAAGCCATGAATAGATCTGCTCCTGGCCCGTTTGATACATTGTCAATGGATATAACTCAAGGTTTGCACAAGCCTTGAAAAGTCCTTGAATTAGGTTTCAACCCTGAAAAGTACTTGAATGAGGTTTGCCTTGAAAAAATGCCAAAATGTTTCTTGAACTTAACTGAAAATCCTTGAATTTAGGCAAACTGCTTTGAATATCCATTAAAGTGTACAGAAGTTGTCAAAATAACACATAATCTGCGTAGTTGTTTTTAATAAATATAGAAACACTTGTTTTTTCGCAAATTATATACGGGTGCATGTAACTGATACAAGATAAATTACATTTCATGTTAATCTAACATACATGTAAAGAATCATAAGCATACAATATTGCTGGGGAAAATGTTTGAGAAAATGCGTTGCAAATTCTAATTCGACCTTGAAAAGTCCTTGAATTTTGGTGTGAAAGTTTGTATGAGGCATGTTACTGTTAAAATATTGAATCTCATCATTGTGCCATATTGCAGTGATATGCAGAGAGAATCTGCGGAACGAGCCAAAGAGAGGGACCAGGCACATCTTCCTGTTCCGCTGAAGGGGAGGTAAGTTGTTGAAGATTATTGCCTATAACCAAATCGCTACAAAATACAGTAAAACCTGGTTTATATGGAGCCTGTTTTTACCGGCAACCTGTCTTAACCGGCATGGGTTGTCGGTCCCGGCAGAACTCCACTGTATTTCTATTGAATGGACCCTTACTTTAACGGAACCTGCTTATTGGTTATCCGGCATTGTTTGTCAGTCCTGACAATTGATAAATAATGTGTCTTAACACTTAATTAACCGGCATTATAGAAAATACTTAGAAGATGTGTATCATCAGCAAAGGTTTTTGCACATAATTTTAGAGAAAACCAAACAAACAACAATTAACAACTATTCTATGACTAACTAACACCATTTAATTTAGTACAATGACATGTAAATACTAATGCAATTGAATACCTTTAATATTTGTTTTTTGTTATAATTTTTCTTTTTGTAAGCAATTATTCAGTTGTATGTATTTCTCCAAAACCTTGTTTTACCGGCACACTGCTTTGTCGGGCACACTTCTCTGGTCCGATGAGATGCCGGATAAACAAGGTTATACTGTAGCGCAATCGAGTGCTTTCTTACATGCTAAATACAACAACATGCTACTCAGCATTTTGTTAATACAGCGCTACCGAATGGTTTCTTGTACAACAGATCACTTCAGTAGCTCACTATAGCACTTCCCATGCAAAGGTCTGCTATCTGAGAGCGCTTGCCGGTAGCATATAAATTTTTATATCCACTATGTAGTGCTTTTTTCGTGCAAGCCATTTCCCAGCAAAGAGCTTTCGAGTGCTTGGTAGTGCCTAAGTTAGGTAATGGGCTCCAGGTTACATGTAGATTGTTACATGATATTTGGCTAGCATTATTTGTACTCCACCTTTGTTCTATATAAAAAGATTGTCAGCTGCCTATGGAAGGTTAAATTGTGACTGGTTGATATTCAACTTGATAATTTATTCCATGAAAAATTTATTGCTAAATAAACTGATTGCTATAAATACCAGGCATAGCCTTTCTTTGCCAGTCAGCTTTCTACTGAAATATGACAGGCATATGAGTGCCTCAACCCATAATTGAACCCGGGTCGCCAGATTAGATGGCAAGCGGGCTAACCATTGAGCTACAGATGCTCACATATATAACTGAACCATGTGTTTTAACTACAGTGGACAGGAACTTGGTGAAGTGATGAAAACTGTAGAAGAAATGATCATGTATGAAATCGATGAAGATGCTGATAAAGAGGAAGAAAAGGTAAGTGTTGTACAAGTGTTGCTTTGAGGGTTGGATGATACATGTAGCAAGTTTTGAGAAGTTCATGTCTGCCTTCTATGGCATGTTAAACCTTGCATTCAGTAAAATTTCATCATTAATTAATTAATTAACCCTGATTGAATATGTTTCATGGCTACAGTTCACTAATCTATTCAAATTATGTGTACCATACATTTGATAAAGTCAAATAGAGCCTTGAGTTTGTTTTGTATAAACCTATTTATCGTGTATTTATACATTAAATGTAGGATAAAGAAGAAGACACTGCAACCAGTTTTATGGAGATCTGGGCTGAAGCACGTAGGAAGAGAATGCAAGGTGACGAGGCAGAGGAGGCAGAAGAAGTGGTGGAGGAGAAACCAAAAAGACGAGCACCTGTCAATAAAGAGTAAGTGGATCAAATATTGGAGTCATATATAATTGGGCTTGATAAACTGATGTTTGTTTCCTGTATCATGCTGAGAGGGAGAGAGGAGGGGACAGGTAGGACTAAACTGGGTAGGAATGGATAAAGTAGACTTGTAGGGCAGGGCTAAAATGGGATAGAATGTGATAGAATGGATGAGGAAGGAAGTCAGAAAATAGGAAGAATATTGGCATTTATTTTAATTTTTCATGTACTGGAATCTAAGACTAACAGACAAATAGTCTGTCATATAGGTTATGAACAATATGAAAGCACCGATGTATATTTAATTGCCAACGTGAAAAAAATGTATCTTACTTCATCACCTTTTACTTACTGTCTTGTTGTTTAGAAGTAGTGACTACTCAAGATTTAAACATGTCCAGCTATATTTGTATATTGGGTACTTGCAGGCGTAAAATGAACATCAAGAAGTTAGATGACCATGGTAATGCTGCTGTTACAGCTCATAGTCTGGCTGCATATGTATCATGTTTGAAAGAGGATCATTTAAAGAAATTTACTACAAAAATCACAGCTGATTGTCAACTGTGGCTCACTAAAATGTTCAGGTAAGTGTTGTAATACTGAAAATCCATTGATTTTTTGCGGGTATAAAATTTCAATGAATATGGTATGTTTCGCAGCTTCATTGATTTGTAGATTTAAGATATTCTCTTTTAATTATATGTGGGAATTTGATTTAACGATCTAATGCATCTGCAAAATAACAAAAATTAATCCACCATGAATATTAATGATTTTACATTATGAGGGGTCTATTAGTCTGGTATGATTCAGAAATCTATATTAAATCTATAAATTATATGAATTATAAATAACACTATTTATTCATTGTAGGATGTTGTATTATAACATGTTTGTACTTGTCTATTTATGGAATGTATTATATTGATGGATACACATGTTTAATGTTTTCTGTATATCCAGATATGAGGAAGCATCAGTATATCACCATGAGGAAGCTAGAGACGGTCTTGTACGTGTTTGTCGCCTGGCATTGTATCAGAAATATCCAAAGTACGTCACAGAAGGTTTTGAAGCTCTGTATTCACGACCACCAGTCATATATCTGAGTGCTGCCGCTCCACCGTCGCTTAGCAACTATCTATGTTTACAGGTAAAGCTATTTGTAGTTTTCATGACTAAGAAACTCCTCTATAATGGCATATACATATATTTATGGAATCTGAGCAAACATTCAGTTGTGTTACATTACCATGTTGTTATATTTCGTTGTTAACTGTTTGATTGTTGCCATACGTGAGTGTTTACTGAAATCCAAGGATTTCTAGGAACTTCGTCATGAATAATTGATTTCATTTATTAAATGAATTTATTTCTCTCCTAACATACAATGAATAACTTAATTATACAATGTCATGTACTAGTTTATGAATACATTAATTGAAATTGCCTTTTAGGTATGTTGAAAATCTCTAAATTTCATCTGTTCTATGATGCAATGATTTATAACCGAATACATGTATATTTATATTTTTTGAAATATTTGATTTATAAAGATAATTTTCTTGATGTTATTACCACTATGTGTAGACATGTCATACTGTTGTAACTCATATAGTTATAATGTATTCTGTAATGAACTTTATTTTCAGTTGGGTTTGCCAATGTCGTCAATATGTTCGGTTCCCTGTAACTCCCTGTTTGGTTCCAATACAAAGATGGTAAGTCTATATCATGTGTATTTTAGTTAGAATAGATTTATTGTTAGAGGCTAGTTGTGTATGTTGTTTGTATATTGCTTGTGGTTCAAATATAACTCTTCATAATCATAGTATATATCATTCACATACATATTCTAATCAATTTATCTATGGTTGTATTTTGTTAAATCTTGTTGATACCATGTTTATGCCGAGCATAGCCGTTTATTTGCCAGTCAGCTTTATGCTGAAATATGGCAGGCATATATGTGTGCCCCCACCCGGATTTGAACCCGGGTCGCCAGATTAGACGACAAGCGCGCTAACCATTGAGCTACGGAGGGTATCTGTATTTAAAATGGTTTTCGTAGTAATCCATAAGCATGATAAAAGAAACTAAATTTACAATTTAGTGCATGTACTGGAACCTTTATCCATGTATACCGCATGCTATCTGTCCATCAACTGATTTTAGTATCAATATACATTTTATTTATATCAATCATATATTTATTGCCAGAGTCCAAATAAACATGAGAAAATGGTAAGTTGTAAACAGTATTATGACCTGTTACACTTGGTTGTTCTGTTCTATTCTGTTCCTATGTGCTTTTATTAGCTCACCTGACCACAAAGTGGTCATGGTGAGGTTTTGTCATACCGAGATGTCCGTCGTCCGTCAACAATTTCTTCAAACGACTTCTCCTCCTAAACTGCTTGGCCAAATTTGATAACACTTTACAGGAATGTTCCTTGGGTGGACCTCTACCAAAGTTGTTAAAAAAATTTTAGTCCGTCGCATAACTAGGTCACACAGCTAAAAATAGATTTCAAAAAGGAAACTTCAAGGCCTAGAGCTTTCATATTTGGTATGTAGCATCACCTTGAGGGCCTCTACAAAGATTGTTCAAATTATGTCCCTGGTGTCAAAATTGGCCCTGCCCCGGGGGCCTTTAGTTTTACATAGAGTTACATAGGGAAAACCTTAAAAAATCTTCTTCTCCGAAACAGCTTGGCCCAGGGCTTTCATATTTGGTACGTAGAATCAAAATTGGCCCCGCCCTGGGGGTCACCATTTTACATAGACTTATATAGGGAAAACATATAAAAATCTTCTTGTCTAAAACTACAATGCCTAGAGCTTTGATATTTGGTATGTAGCATCATCTAGTGGTCCCCTACCAAGATTGTTCAAACTATGCCACTGGGGTCAAAATTGACCTTGCCCCGGGGGTCACCAGTTTTACATTGACTTATATAGGGAAAACATATTAAAATCTTCTTGACAAAAACTACAATGCCTACGCTTTGATATTTGGTATGAATCATCATCTAGTGGTCCCCTACCACGATTGTGCAAATTATGCCCCTGGGGTCAAAATTGGCCCAGTCCCGGGGGTCACTGTTTTACATAGACTTATATAGGGAAAACATATAAAAATCTTCTTGTCAAAAACTACAATACCTAAAGCTTTTGATATTTGGTATGAAGCATAATCTAGTATTCCCCTACCAAGATTGTTCAAATTATGCCCCTGGGGTCAAAATTGGCCCCGCCCCTGGGTCACCGTTTTACAAAGACTTATATAGGGAAAACATATAAAAATCTTCTTGTCAAAAACTACAATGCCTAGAGCTTTGATATTTGGTATGAATCATCATCTAGTGGTCCCCTACCAAGATTGCTCAAATTATGCCCCTGGGGTCAAAATTGGCCCCGCCCGGGGTTCACCGTTTTACATAGACTTATATAGGGAACATATAAAAATCTTCTTGTCTAAAACTGCACTGCATAGAGCTTTGATAATTGGTATGTAGCATCATCTTGTGGTTTTCTACCAAGATGTTCAAATTATTCCCTTGGGTGAAAACTGTGCAGGTTTTCATGTATAATCAGGTGAGCGATATTGGGCCATCATGGCCCTCTTATTTGTATGATGTTGGGAATCTGTGAATGGAGGGCTGATATATGGATATTTTACTTAGCATGAGGGAATAAGCTATTGTATGGTTATATGACGTATACCAGCTTTGGTATCAATGTAAGTTAATTACCTAACCATCGTATGAAAAAAAAATATATAGAAAAGTTCGGTACAAGAGAACGAAAACAAAAAATATTGACAATAAAAATTCCAAAAAAATAATTTCTACCTACCTGCCAAAGCCCAATTAGCCAGGGTCAGGAAGGGCAAACAAACAATATTTTATTTTTGGCCTGATTTAAATATATTTAATGATGAAAGTTTATGCTTGACTTGTTCTTAAATTCTAATCTTGCAGCTGAATTACACTTTCTGTAATTTGGTTTCTAACTTTAAAAAAATTGCTTCCTTTTCACTGGATTTAAGTAAATGAATAAAACAACCATATATTGAATATTATATAATAATCATGATTGTATCTAAGCTTGACACTACTGCATTCTGCTTTAATTACTAAAATATCGAACAATATCAGTACTAATCAGTATGACAGTGTATCCTGGTACAATGTCTGTCAATATATCATTTACTAAACCCACACAAGTTTTTTTTAGTACATGTTCATGTATCTGTATACAAAAACAGTGTATAATGATACAAGCCTAAGAAATTATTTCACAAAATACAGAGTTTTGCCATCCCCAATTTTTCGGTCATTACTATGTATCTCTTTGTATCGTAATGACCGAAAAATTGGGGATGACATAATTCTGTATTTTGTGATTTAATTTCTTAGGCCTGTGATATTGGTTATGGTCACTTTGGTTTTTCATACACATGGGTAAATGTTTTCAGGATTATTCCTGAACTTCGGGATTTTGAGTGTTCAAAAATGGTCTCGTTTTCTAAGAGGCAATAGATCATGTTATCTATAGTCTCTGGTTTTCTTCATTTTTCATATGATATGGACAAATTTTCAGGATTTTGGGATTTGCAAACTTTCAATCTTTCAGCCATGCATACAGTATTTAATTTGCTGCAACATGAGGATATCTGGTAGTTGATTTATTTGGGCTTTCTTGATTCGTTAATTCCTAAATTAATTGGCTTGATTGTTTTCAAATTTTTACCAGAATGCCACTTTGAAGAGGTGCTGTTATATCTAAAACCTATGTCATTGAATGATTATTGGTTTGTGATTTTCTTCCTTACAATACCGCTGATTTTAGCCTTATGGACTAAAGGTGTTCAGATTCAGCTTGATTCACTCAAAACTTCGGTTTTTAAAAGTGATGTTTTTGTATGTATACTTTAAGCTGCTTAAATACTCCCCTCCCCTGGTGTATGAATTGTGTGTGTGTCATTGTGACTTGATGGCTGCTGCATGGAACCTGTAGCATGTGATATATATTCATAATTTATGAATTAAATGTAAACATTGGAAATAGTTTGATAATAATAGTTTTAAACTGGGGTTTCCAGGGGAGGGGGGGGGGGGGGGCTGAATCTCAAGAGTCCTTCAAAACATTTGTACTGGATTTAACAAATTTTAACCAAAATACCTACAATTTAAAGATCGCGTATAAATCATCTAAGGATTAAAATGTATTGAATTCAGGGACCAAAGGGTCATTTCTAGGGTCAAATGAAATTGTTTCTTTTCCTTAGAAGTGGACATACTGTATAGCGGGTATATTTCACGAGGGTCTAATTTTCGCTATATTCAACATCGATAGCGCGAATTCTAAACCCAGCGAAATATTCACCTCGTAAATATACAAATTTTACAAAGGGAGACAATTCATGATTAAAAACCAACGTTGACCCAATGATGTTGCAAGAAGTATGTCGATTAAGTAAAATACGGCTGTAAGACTTCGACTTATAATAAATTACAAAATATAATTCAAAATTAGATCTTTGTAAAACGTGTGTAAACTCTATGCATGTGTATCAAATATCATATGTGCATCATGTTTTCTCAACCTTAAAAGGTGTTAATTATAAGCAGGTGCATCAAAATTATTAGATTTAACGCTTTTGTTTGCAAAACGTGTAAATGTTTGCCGAAAAGGTATTTGTTTGTGTAATTTTTCTAATGATAGTCAACTCGGCCATCAAACAAACCGTTCAAAATAACCGTCGAAACGCAACGAGCGATTTATGAAAAAATAAACAATCTTACTGTGTAATTTGTCAATCCCGTAAATCGTTAATAAATTATCAAATTTGGAAGGACAGAACCACACGCCCTTATATGTTATACCGATGGACAGCATAAATAAATCATGGACAGGGGGTTGAAATAGTCTTATAAAATATAAAATAACCGTCGAAACGCAACGAGCGATTTATGAAAAAATAAACAATCTTACTGTGTAATTTGTCAATCCCGTAAATTGTTTATAAATTATCAAATTTTGAAGGACAGAACCACACGCCCTTATATGTTATACCGATGGACAGCATAAATAAATCATGGACAGGGGGTTGAAATAGTCTTATAAAATATAAAATAACCGTCGAAACGCAACGAGCGATTTATGAAAAAATAAACAATCTTACTGTGTAATTTGTCAATCCCGTAAATTGTTTATAAATTATCAAATTTTGAAGGACAGAACCACACGCCCTTATATGTTATACCGATGGACAGCATAAATAAATCATGGACAGGGGGTTGAAATAGTCTTATAAAGACTTCTTTTTAGACTCTTTATACCTGGCAAGTGTTTCCCTGTGTGCCCAAACGCTTAAAATATATCAGACGCAGCATGTGTACACACTGTGTTGAGAAAATGACTTAATATATTCCGGCATATCGGAAGCGTTGATTTGATTTTGCCTGTGTAATTACATAGCGTATCGTCAGTTCTAAATTGTCGGACTTGTTTAATGAATTATTAATTATGGACTATGATAGCAATATGGGACTTGTGAAAACGTACCGGTCTTCTTACGATATTGCATGTAAGTTTTAAGCTTAAAAAGTTTATACATTGCCGTGTTCAGCAATCAATTTCCATTTTTTTTATTTTCCAAGGTGTAACTTACGTAAGATTGACCTCCCATTTCATGTTTACCAACATGTTTGAAATTCGCGGTCGAGGTCGTTAGCGCAAAATCAAGACACCTTGAATTCAAAAGGATCCAGATAACGCGAATAATGGACCCCGTGAAATATACCCGCTATACAGTATTTAGTCATATCTTGTTGCAGTGCTGTATTGGTACCACAACTCCTACACAATGCTGCTGTTGCAATTTTCACAAATTCTGAGGATTCATGTTTGCTTATTCTCATCTATCAGTTTATTCATTATCTGGAGTCCATTGCCTAACCAAAACAGCTAGGAAACAGTTTGCTTCAAAAAAGGGCTACGTAGCTGATGAAGCGAAATGCTTCTGGAGTGCACTCGAGGATAGCAATCTGTTGCACAGCAAAGTGCTACTGAAGTGATGTGTTGCACTAGAAAGTGTTTGGTAGCGCTCACCTAACAAATACTGAGAAACAGTATGCTATTGGTGAGCACTGGTAGTGTGTCGTTCAGGGACGTAGTTAAGTGCCAACAAAAAGAGCTACGTAGAGCCTTAATTTGGCAACGGGCTCCTGGTCTCTGGGGGGTTTGGGAACCTATGGGCACACCACTGGTTTTATGAGAATAATAGTTTATCTGTGTATATATACATTGTTTCTACTTTTGTTATCAAATTTTCAGTATAATAATTATATTAATCTGTCAAGTTTTTTAACAAGAATATGTTAATTTGAAGATTAAATTGTAGCTGTCCAATATTTTATTTTTGCAGGATGTAGAAATATTAGAGAAGCTTATACTGGATGACAAATCTGCAGCCAAGACTCCGGTTGCCTTGGTTGCATATGCAGGTAATGTTTGTATATTTTGTACGACTAAGCTTAGTACTATAGGGAGTGTTTGCCTTAATTGCTGGACATTCTCTGATTGATCTTCAACTGACAAAGTCATTATTAATAGACTTTACAATATTGGGCACGTTTTCACTCAAAATGCAGGTCCAATATGAAGTTAACCTTGACATTATTGACACAAAACTCGGCCATAGGCTAATATGACAGTCTTCAGCCCAATAACAAGGCCATTATGAAAACTTAATTATTAAAATTATATTTAAACCTGTACCACCTACCTCCCATGCACATGTAAATTCTGTAATTGGAGAATGGTTGTTCCATTGTACGTTTATCATGATTATCCTGATATGGTATCATGTCACATATTGTTTGGAAAATGATACAATATCAAACATCCTGATACATCTGAGGTATTTCTTAAATTGACAAAGTTTCCGAATGGATGTAAGGTATAGTCTTACATAAGTTTATATATATTACAGGAACACCAAATGGTGGTACATAAGTTTATATATATTACAGGAACACCAAATGGTGGTACATAAGTTTATATATATTACAGGAACACCAAATGGTGGACATGTTGATAATCTGGAGAAAATCAATGATTTATGTAAAAACCACAATATCTGGGTACATGTAGAAGGGTAAGTGTACACATTGTTGTTGTCTTACGTCTAGTTTGCCGTCAACATCTGTTAGCTCTGAGCCTCACATGAGCCACAGGGTCATCTGGGGTTAAAAACAAAATCACTCGGCCTTATAAAAAAAAGTGTTAATTTACACTCTTAGAGGTCCCTATTTTTACCTTATCTTTATGAAACCTAGTAATAATGTTTTTTCTCTGTAAAAATCTAGGCGTCATGTACAACTATGTTTCATGACAAAAGAAATTAAATCACAGTAAGACAATCTTACTTATTGTGCCATAATTGCATTGTTAGTCAGATCAGGGTGTTTAGGCCATTGACCCTCTTGTTAGTAACTAAGAGTCAGTAATTTTTTAACGTCATTGATAGAATACTCATATTTGCCCCTTCGTGATAATTACTAGTATTGTACTAGTATTGACTTCATGATATATGAGCTGTGATTTTGCAGGTTTGTGTATCTGTATGACTTGTTTATTTCAGAGATAATTTGGCAACAATGGCGTTTATACGACCACCTTCCAATGTATCAGATGCTAGATTTGGTGACAGTTTCACATTGTGTATGGGGAAATGGCTCGGTATACCTGCTCTACCCTACACTGTATCCTTTATCATAGACACATTTCATTCTGCAAAGTTGATTGTGAATATTTACTCCTGATATGTTGGGGATCTAGCAATATTATGAATAATGGTTTACCAATATTGACTTCAGTAGCGAAAACTGATAAACATGCATCATAATTTCAATATGATTAAAACACTAAAAAATGGGTACATGCTACAGTATAGTAAAATATGCAGCATATTGTCTTTTGATATGTTGATATGTGGAAACAAAAAGGTCCAGTTTAAAATCTTCAGACATGCTTCTGTTAAGCCGACTTCACATTACCTTCCCTGATTGTTTAAGTTTGTAAGTCAGCTGTTAACACAGCACCTCTGGCATCCACAGCGTTTAACCCTCTCTGATGCAGTGTTACATTATAAAATTATTGAATGATTAATATCGGTTTCCTTGACGTTTGTGTAGACATTGTTCAAAGTGGCTGACCCTACATTAGTACATGCAGCATCATTGATGACATTTAACCCCAACTTAAAGCTGAATTGTCTCCCACTGTGGGTGGTACTACAAAGTTTGGGTATAGAACAGATTGAACAGAGGATGTCAGACTCATGTAAACTGGTAAGACTCACAAGCTCTGTTCATCATTATATCAGATATAAAGATCTACCCCCTAGATACTAGATAGCTTAGTGGTAAACTGTTCATTAAGAGTGCAGGTTAGATAGCTTAGTGGTAAACTGTTCATTAAGAGTGCAGGTTAGATAGCTTAGTGGTAAACTGTTCATTGACATTAAGAGTGCAGGAGTTCTGCGTTTGATCCGTCACTGTCATAGTTTTGCCTTGGCTTTGACACTCAGCATTAAAAAATGGATCCTGGGGTGGTATTCAATATTGATCTTACTTGACTTAAGGATAAGGACAACCAATCAGATCACACCATATCAAACTCTTGGTCAGTAACAGGCGATATGATTGGCTATCCTTATTCTCCAATTGAATAAGATCAATATTGAATACCACCCCTGGTTTCTTGTCTATTGATTTGTTTACACTTATAGCAACTTAATAAACTATTTACGAAGAATGTAAGAATAAAGAATTCTATTATGTTTTCTGATATTACTTTTAGATTTTAAATGATTAGGGAATTGTTATGATTGTTGTATACAACCTAGAATATAATCATGAATTTAATGTATAATATTAATATTTTCAGGCTGAATTTCTGTTCGAGGAATTGGAGAAATGCAAAAATATCAAACAGTTTGTAAGTATATTTGTACATTGTCAGTGCACATTCATTTATTTTAAAATCGACGGACTGAATACAACTGATAATTTTATTTTAGTAATGGTCATAGAAAATTATTCTAAACAGTTTTCTTTGATAAAAAAACCTTTAAGAACTAAGTTTTATGAATATGGTCCCAGAGCACAAAGAGCTCATGGTGCCATCTTGGCACTGCTGTCTCATTTTCTCTGTCATGCTTTGATAATGCATGAGCTTGTTCTGAATGTGATGTTAAAACCTTTTCATGCCTTCTTGTTGGTTTTGTTGTGAAGATTATCAGTTAAATCTGCTGTTGTGTACATTGATGTTTGAATGTTTATATTATAGAGTGTCGATACAGGCAAGAAAAACGAGAAAGCTATCCGATCTATTGGTGAACTCATATCTAAAGCTATATCATCCCTGGTAAGTTAAATCTTTCTTATCCTATATCAACAACTCCTTGTCTAACTACATGTATAACAGGTACAGCAGACCTAGTTAACTTGATAACCGTTGATCTAATGCCAGTCTTTGTTAGTCAGCTTTCTCTGAAATATGGCAGCGATATGAGTGCCTCCACCTGTATTTGAACCCAGGTCACCAGATTAGATGGCATTCATGCTAACCACTGAGCTACTGAATATTCAGAGACATCCAAACTAAAGAAACCAGGTCCCAATTTTATCTCATCAATATAAAGTATGGATCATATGAAATTTGCTCTTCGACCATTTGGTTTGATCTCGGACCTAATAAGAGATTAGATGGTTACCGATCAATATCTGTAACTAACAAAGGGTTTGGTCTAGGGTCCTGAAACTTTGTATGAAGGTTAGTCATGCCCTGTTAATGACTCTAATGATTTAAGGGTCTGTAGATCATTGGTCACTTAGACCTTTATTTTTAAAACACCTATTGGCTGCCAGTAAGGGTCATGCATACAAGAACTTTGCACGATAAATTAAAAGAATCAATTAATGCTTTTATTTCGAATGCAATGAAACATGTATGTATAATCTTTAAGAAAATTCTTACTATTGGGCTGCAATGAGGAAATATGTGTTTTAACAAACATCTCTTTTGTTATTGTAGTATTTATTGGTAGTATTACATGTATAATATTGTCTATATTTACAGTTAATATTTGATATAGTCACGCCCACACTGGTGTTTAGATATCAGGAAGATGTTTCCGATAAACAAAGTAAGTACTAGATAATATACTTATACTCTCTCCTGTACTGTAGGTATCATTCATTGTACATGTAGCATGACTAGATTTTAAAATTGGTATTGAAACAGGTTTGAAAATATATTTGTATATAATATTATGTAAGTGAGGAACAGTAATCAAAGGGTAGAATACCAGTCTACTGAGCAAATGGTCCTATAGCAGCGATATCTCAGGGGTAACGCACAGGGCTGTCAATCCAGAGGTCAGGTGTTCAATCCCTGGCATGGTAACTGGACATTTCTAAAATTCTTTTTGTAGTCTTTCCCGCTATATCTGACTGTGTTGACTGCAATTGTTCTGGTTAAAGGTGCCAGGAAGCTGTGTATCGATGCTATACTCCAGGCTCACAATCAAAATAACTTAGGTGATTGTATTATATGAAAGTTTTACTATGGTAACATTACTATGGTAACTGTAAAGCTTGTTGTATGTGGTTGTTATAGAGTATATAAACATGTTATTACAGAAGTAGCTGTGGCACCGTATGCTGTAGGTACACATATCACAGTGGACCCTGATGTAGAAGATGCTGAAGAAATCAAGAAACAGAAATATTATGATGCATTGAACATCTGGGTAAGCTTAGCTCGCTGCCTATCTTTACCTTTTAGATATATACTTGATGGCTGCTAGCTGAGTAGCTGTTAACCTCTTCCTTACAAGCCTTTTCAGGCTTTAATACACTGGTTTCATGCAGGCTCTGAGCATGTTTAATAGGTCTGATTTGAGACAAATGTCAAGATTTTGCAGTGATAAACTCGAGACAATGTCTTGATGTTGTATCTTGAGTGCAGCCTCGAATGAAAACAAATCTTAAAGATAAGCTCTCTTATTTGAGCTGTGGTTCCATAAGAGAGGGGGACAAGATCTGAATTCTGTGGATCACTAGTTATTTTTCTTCAATGTTTAGTTTTACTTCCTGGGAATAGTAAGTTCCAAACATTGTTTATCTTACAGGGCTTTGGTACTCGGGCGAGTGATTTGAGGCTACATCAGCCCTCTCTTGTTAATCCGTTTCATATGAATGTTTTACTTTCAACAGCTATTGTTTTCTGTGATTTTATACACACTTATCAAAGGTTCCATTTGACTCGGGGTAGAGGTTTTGACCCTTGAAGTATCAAAATCACCCTTAAGATTCAGAAGCTAGAGGAACCCTTTTATGGTACTTTGGGGAGTGATTTTAGGCTACATTACGCCTCTTGTCAATGTATTTCATTTATATTACTTTTGACAGGTATTGTTTTTCTTTGTATTTATCCACACTTATAATCAATATTTACTGTACATATTTACAGTTGTGTGAGACATTGGTAGAAGAGAATCCGAATGTTGAGATTACCATGGTAGATATGGAACGTCAAGGTGTATGTATGAAGTTTGCACCGCTAGAATCTGCTCAAGGTAAGACACGTTTGTCAATTGTTTATCAAGGTGTCAAAGTACTGTACACTTTCCACATGTCGAAAGGTTGGACAATTTTAAGTTACAGACGATTAGTGTGCAGGAAAATTTAGGCTAGAGGAAATGTTACCTGTAAATCTTCAGATCTTGTGTTATAAATGAATAAATGAAATTTATCACACATTTCTGAAATACTGCCAAAACTAGTTTAAAAATCCAAAACAAAAAAGCTGTATCACATAGATAATCATGCACGGAGGTCTTCAGTTGTTTGCTTAAGCTGTGGTAAGCATTGGCTCATAACACACGAGACAGTAGAAAGAGACTGTCATGAGAAAGTGCAAAACATTTACTAATGAACCTGTATTTCATACATTTTATTATTATATATTTACAGTCATTGGAACAACAAAAGAGGACTTACAGAAACTTATTGGTTCACTAAGTAGACAACTGGTGAGTATTTCATATGATAGAATATATTACAATGTATGAGCCGTGGTCCAGTGGTTAGTGTGCTTGCTTTGTAAGCTGATGATCCGGGTCCATTTCCCGGTCGCGGCAGGTCATACCCTTACATGAAAATTTGACATCAGTGTCGATTTTTTTCCACATGTGGAGAAGTTGGTGGTTCCTTATGGAAGGGTAAGTTAGTACTGGTTAGTATGCAGTGCAGGAACACTGGTCAGGTGAATCAGCCGACGTATATTACCGAATAAGTGTTAAGGATGTAAACCCCAATATACAAACAAATAATGTATGACACTTATTGTGAATTATTCCATCAGAAAGTTTGGTGTACTGTTCATCATGACAAACCAAACTAAGATTTACAAATACTCTTGTTAGGAAGAATAAATTTTTCAAAGGTCCAGATTTGTGTCTTCTTTGCCTATATGAGTAAAGACCAGTACTGCCTCCTAAAGTTTATGTTGATTTATTCTCAGAGTCTTATTTTCTACAGTCCCAGAGATTTTAAGAAACAACTGTAAAATTTCATGCATGATTATCAGGTACCCTATATTACATGGAAATAGGCAGACAAATGTCTTTAATCAATTGTTGTATACTTTATATTTCTAGGATGTGCTAGATGCTACAACATTGAACTACGAGAAGTTCAGACTGGTTGCAGCTGACCACGAGAATCTTCAAGTTGTTGACGTGACAATGTGGGCCGGGCTCGGTGCTGTGCAGTAAGTCTGATATTGAATATAGTAACTTTCTGTATCTGTACATTAACAGTCTGTATAGTTTGTACACTGTGGCAGTGTTGACGTGACATTGTGGGCGGGGCTCGGTGCTGTGCAGTAAGTCTGATATTGAATATAGTAACTTTCTGTATCTGTGCATTAACAGTCTGTATAGTTTGTACACTGTGGCAGTGTTGACGTGACAATGTGGAGGGGGCTCGGTGCTGTGCAGTAAGTCTGATATTGTATAGGTCCTTAATGTAACTGCGTATCAATTATATTTTATTGCACTGTGGCAGTATTGTTGATGATATGTGATTTGATAGACAGGTTGTCAATTTAATATTAAGGTTTACTTTCGACTGGTGTATGAAAGGGACTGTATATGATGTGATATTGCGATATATCATAAACACGTCATAGGAATTCTTACACTCATTTCATTCAAAGAATGGCACGGGAGGGAAGGCAGAGAGTTTTACTTTTGTTAATGACTTGTTAGTGGCTGTGTTTAAGGCAATTTATCCATTGTATATTATCCCTTTTAGTATTTAGGCACAAATATTTGGTTTGTGAGTACAGAAACATACAGGAACTTGTACATTACCAGATGGCTTTATGTGTAATGTTCTGTCCATATAAGATGCATGTATACAGACTAGTGAGTTTGATTTAAACGTATATTCTGTATAGTCTGATGTTGATTTATATTATGATAGCTTATTAATAACTTGTGACTTTAAATAAATGTTGTATATTATACAATGTACATGTATGTTCATTTACAGATACATGCCAAGTGCATACCTGACTGAAGGTGTTGACATAAATGATGAGATCGCTAAAACAGAAATCAACAAATTGAATATTGACCTGGTGCAGAAACTCAAATCTTCAGATAATGCTTTCTCATTAGGTAAATTATTTTGTAAAACTGCTTTTAGATTTATGAACTTCGTAAAAAGTGTTTACCCTCACAGGGCCTGCTCAGTGAGTGGATTGCTAGACTGTCCACCGGTCGATCTGTCATCCTTTGATGTGGTTATGTTCTCCACATGGGGAGAAGTTGTCATTTGATGTGGTTATGTTCTCCACATGGGGAGAAGTTGTCATTTGATGTGGTTATGTTCTCCACATGGGGAGAAGTTGTCATTTGATGTGGTTATGTTCTCCACATGGGGAGAAGTTGTCATTTGATGTGGTTATGTTCTCCACATGGGGAGAAGTTGTCATTTGATGTGGTTATGTTCTCCACATGGGGAGAAGTTGTCATTTGATGTGGTTATGTTCTCCACATGGGGAGAAGTTGTCATTTGATGTGGTTATGTTCTCCAAATGTAGAGAAGTTGTCATTTGAGCAGTACTGGTTGATACTAAGTCTTAAAATCCAGGACAACTGACAGTGGTCAACTGATCTAGCTGTATACTGACTTAAAATGTATGGACAAGTCTGGACTATTTGAACAATTTGTGATTAAAGATACACCACTGGTATGTTATGATGCAACATAGATACTTTTAGCTGCAATGGCGATAGTTCTTATTATGGATGTTTTAGCCAATGTTATCATAAAAAGGATTACGTAATTTTTTGTTGACTTGTAATTTGTTCAGATGGGCCTAGCATGCAGTCACTTGTAGGCCCAATGGGCCGGCCGGGTGCTATAATCTTTTACTATATATCATGTATGGTGATTTTGTAATATTGCACATGTCACTTAAATAAATACTTTACTTACTTATAAATAAATACCTTAAATTGTGGATATTGAAAGTCCAACTAAGAATACATTAATTTACCTAATTTGATAATATATTGTTTCAAAACTTTGTGTGTTTATGAATGTAGGTTATGCTGACAATGGTATAGCGTGTGTGAAGTTTGGTTTGATCACAGAAGATACTGATATACATGAACTTATTGGAACTGTACAAACAGTGGGTCGAGAAGTAGAGGAAACATCCAAGGTAGGTTCAATGATTTATACACTTATACATCTAAACAGAGTATAGCTAAGTTTCTATACATACATTCCTTGTCTACTGCTCTCACGCTTCTCACACAGGGACAAAGGCAGCCTTGTCTACCACTCTCTCATAGGTATACAGACAGCCTTGTCTACTGCTCTGTCACAGGGAAAGAGTTGGGTGTCCAGTCTCTATCTTGCTGCTCTAGTATTGTGAAAAATGAGACAATCGTTTGTTAATAACCTCGATTTTATAACCATACACTTTATAATTAGTAATTCATTGACTGTGTCAAATAAACTTGTATTTGGGTATCTCCCAGCTAGAATGGCTAATGTCTTCCGTTCTAGGTAGTGTCTTTATATTGATATACAGGTAGTAAATTTATAGTAAACTTTTTGCTAACAATGCATATGTGATTACTTTGTAGTATTTTGAGACAATGTCAGAATTGATACAGAAAGGTATCGAGGAAGCTAACAAAGATTTGTTAGTAGAAAATCAACATAAACTTCAACAAGAGGTAAGTCCTATCTTGTAAAACAGTCAGATCTTTGATGTTATGTTAAATAAAGACTAATTCAACATATAATTTCTACAAACCTTGTCTAACCTGTGGAATTATTTTCTGATGACTAAGGTTTGAAATATACATCTCTGGAGTAGTTTGTTTATACAAAATTAATGTATTTGATGTTTGTAAACAAACTGTGTTATATAAATGAGCAAATGTTGATTAATTTTCATTGAATTCTGAAGTGTAGTTCATTTACTAATTAGTTGATTGAGTGTTTCATGCTTTAAAATATGTTTTATCTCTAAGCGTTTTGTGGTATGACTATTAATATTATGAGTGACATAGGTTGTTATATCATGATTAATAGTTTTAGAGTCTCTGTGACGTATGTTATATTGTGACTGTATGATGATATATTTATAGGGCGTGTTACGACAGATACCTATGATTGGTTCCATGGTAAACTGGTGGTCACCTGCACCCAAGGATTTAGTGAGAGGAAGAGCATTTAACCTTGTTAATGGTAAGTCTTGTAACCTTTTGTCACTTGTACTTAAAATATTCTCTTTTTCTTTCGTGTACTCTTTGTGCTCTGATATTCTGCTGAGTGCTTCCTTCCCTGTCTGATTTGTTGTTATCTTTATGTATTCTGTAGATAGAATGCTACTGTTTGTCATCCATATTTAAGTACATCATTTACCGCCTCCTCGATAGCCTAGTGGTTGAGCGTTCGCTTCGAGTGCGGGAGGTCTCTGGTTCGATCCCTGGCTGCGTCATACCAAAGACGAAATAAAAATGGTACCAGAAATTCCCTTGCTAGACGCTCAGCATAAAAAAAGGGAACTGGCTTCTCTTCTCTCATACCCTCGTGGCGATGGATTGCATCAGGAATGAGGTGTCAAGAGTGATTAATATAAGTTCGAAAAACTTGTTTCACAATTGACCTTTAATAAATTAGTATAAACTAAGTACATCTGACTTTTCCTACTTATAAGAACAATGCATTTATGTAACTGTCAGTGTTCTGTGTTTATTTCTGATCATGAACTGTATCAAAAGATAAATCATCACAACTTTCCATCATATTTAAACTAAATATTTAGCTGAAATTGTATGAGAAAACAATTAGGTAGCAGCCTTGGAGAGTGAATAGCATATCCTGTAAAACTTGTTTATTAACCATTGTAAGTTTATAAAAAAGTACCAAGTTGAAGTCCATTATCAGTCAAATGTCTGTTTACTCCCTGATCATCGAGTCACAAATCCACTGTTACACTCATAACCCATTTATAAACTAGATATTCACTGTTTATCACTATTTGAAATATATTTAAAGGAACGATAGTAAGTACTGAGGAGACATACAAGTATAAGATGCAGATCCAATCAGGTAACAGTCCACAGACCACACCCAGATCACGAACAACGTCTAGTAGTTCTGGTGTATCAATGGGAAGTACACGCAGTGCGAAATCTCCTCCACAATTAGATCTATCTACTACGTCCTCATCTCCGGGCACTAAAACAGCGGGTGATATCAAGGCTGGACTCGTGCATTCTGTGAACGAGGGAGATTTATCTGAGGGACAGGAATCTCTACCTTCACCAAATGGAAATCTTAGGTAGGGTGAATGTTTTAATTGATGTTAATTATGTTCTAGCCTCTTACTCCAGAATCTTCTCAAACTGCCTCCTCGATAGCTTAATGGTTGAATGTTCTGATTTCAACCTAACTTTGCATACATGTTCAGTACCAAGTCTTAATGTGCATATCCTCCGCACATGTTGGTGGGATCAGTTTAATGGGAGTTAATTATGGCCCTTTGTTTTTGTACACTCATAAATTTTGCCGTGCTATTTCTGTGGCAACAATGGTCTGATTTCAACGAAAGTTTGCATGAATGATCAGTACCAAGTCTTGTTGTGCATATAGTCGGCACACGTTGGTCAGATAAATTTTAATGGGGTTTTAGCCTTTTGTTTATTTACACTTATACATTTTGTCTGTGCTATTTCTCGGTTTCCAATAGTCTTGATTTTAACGAGTTTGCATGAATGATCAGTACCAAGTCTAGTTGTGCATATCGTCAGCACACGTTGGTCTGCACTATTCTTCTGTAACAATTGTTTGGATTTAATGAAAGCTTGTATTATTTATTATTACGAAGTCTAGTTGTGCATATTATCAGAGCAAATTGGAGTGACTGTGTCAAGCAGTATCTGGGGGTATTCATCACATTCAGTGATATTTCCTGTTCTGTATGTTACACTTTTGGGTTTTTATAGGTTAAACTTAGATAGTCAAGATCAAGACGAATCATAGAAAGTCAGGTAGGGCGTATCCGGTGACTCTGAACAGAACGATGCTGCACGTCTTCGAAGATATTCTTCTGCTGAAATGATGACAGGACATCGTTGAGACATTCCATTGTTAATTTATCACTATATGATTAGTCTTGGCTGTCAGAGTAATAGGACACTCTTGACTGAGTGATCGGTCACTCGACACTGATCATATATTGAGGGATCTGAGATTGATTATGACATGTTTATGTCAATGTGGGATTACTCACTAAGTGATTGTATATGTGTAACCATGGCAACCATGACTTTATGTGGGACTACATGTTATTTGTGGGTAAATTAATGTTTATTGTTATTTGATTTTGTTACGGTCTTGTTTTACTTCATTCTCATACATCAGTGGTATGTCAAATTCCCATGTTTTATCAAAGCACTTACGAAGATCGTAAACTCACAATTCATTATAATTTGTTAACAACTACGAAGTGTGGTAAATATAGCTGCAATACTAATAATGATTCAGTTATTGAACTCCTACAAACCATATCTGTCACCAATTTGCAGGTGTTCAAGAATTATAAAGAATTTAAATTTGAGCGTTACTCTTAAGGTTTTCATAAGTGCTTTGATAAAACAGTATTGGAGTGAAGAATTCGCTGGTTTTACTTAAACATGAAAGTCATGTTATCCAAACCGGTTTTATTAAATGTCAAAATTATTTGGATTATATTTTATGTGTTGACTTGTTTTTAATGTGTTTAAGCATGAAACATGTGTTGTGTTTGTTACTTGTAATATTTCACTTAAACTATGAAATCCATACTTTTTACCAGAATGTGCTTAGCTTTTACATGACTTAATTTGAGTGAGAATACAGCATTTGTAATTAGACTGACAAACAGCCATCAGATACCAATATTTTACTTGAATAAAGCTCAAATTGACTAGCTTCATATTTGTTTTACCTGCATTCAAATGTTCTTTTAATTACATACCCAACAAAGATAAGACAATTATGAAAGTTAAGACATTTATACTTGACTTAACGTATATATACCTCACTGTTATAACGTCATCATAATAAACAAAGAACGTCAAATCACTTAATTTGCATATTCAATGCACACTGTGTATTATCACCATATCTCGATATCTTGATAAATCTACTTGTCTATATTGCAGAACAAGCGATTTTAAAAATATTTGTCAAGGCCTGATTACTGTGCATTACAAAAATGTATGTATTGTAGATAAATGTACGGGCTTGGATAAAACCATGTAAGCATTTATAATCTGTTTGAAATGTTAATGCTAACTGGAAATGTTAATGATAACTTGATATGTTAATGCTAACTTGAAATGTTAATGATAACTTATTTCTTATTTATTTTGATGCTATTTATCTGAAATTTATTTACAATTTAAATTATTTTACTAAAATATTTTGTTTTCGTATCATGAGAAATTTACTGAATAAGTCTTCTCAATTAACCAAATTATGCAACTTTTTTATTTTTATATGCCATAAACTATACTGCTTTCTTTGACCATTTATGCAACATATACTAGCTTCCTCTATTTTATGACTCTACAAATCACAACTTCCCCAATTTATGACTCGACAAATCACAACATCCTCTATTTTATGACTCGACAAATCACAACTTCCTCTATTTTATGACTCGACAAATCACAACTTCCTCTATTTTATGACTCGACAAATCACAAACTCCTCTATTTTACCACTTGACAAATCAAAATGATGATTGTGTTCTATTTATGTTGTTAATTCTTCCATCTGACATCGGTTGATCAAGTTACAATGTGATGAACTCTTGTGAGTATGAGCCCAAGAGGTAAAATTGTTTTCCTATACTGGAGTAGAAAATTTCTGCTGAAATTCTTCTGATTTCCTTCGTTATAAGGTCATGTATACACTGGCTTTTTCTGCCCAATCTAATAGGACTATGGTCATGTGGATTAGACATAGTTTACTAGATTTGAAAAGAAAACTTTTAAACTTTAAGTGTGTTGCTGAGATGTGGTGTGGGCGTCAATCAGAATTTCTCTAAACTTGGTGTTAAGATATTAGGATTATGGGGTGAAATGTTAATATAGTCTGTTTTAAAGGAAAATAACATATACTGAATTTTATGCATAACTACAAAATTATTTGGGCGATGATGTACTGAGCAGGATATAGCAGTCATATGTTCCGTAGTTGAATGTGATCTGCATTTGAAGAAGTGTACTTGCTGTAGGCAGGTAAATGTTTAAATACATTAAGTTTGTTTATTTTTCATAGAAAAACCTTCACACTTTCGTTGCTATGTGTAGTGAGTATTGTATTACTGCAAGTAGTGATTATTCAAGGAGTATGGTGACACTCTTTACATCTACCATAATACCATATTGCCAATATATTATGTGTTCCGACTGCATAATGAATTTACTCATTTAAACCAACCGAGTATTAGATGTTTCTTATATACACATTTATCTCTATATAATATACATACACCATTTCTGTTTATAAATGTACTCTTATATAAATCCATTCCTATTATTGTACTGTGATATTGGACAATGTTGTTATACATGTATAAATGTGCTTGTATGATCATTGATTGTAAATCTGATCTGGTATTCACAAAGCATCTTAGTTGAAAACTTAAATATTTTGTTAAAAATTAGTATTGCATAATATTATATCGTGCACAAATTGAAGATTAACCAATGTTTTCTTAGTGATTATAGTAGCTCTTTACATAATGATTTAACCCTATGCAAAATCAAAAATCAATAATCGTGATTGTCATGTTAGGCAGACATACTTTAGAAATTTTGGTGTTTTTAAGAAAAATCTAAGTTTCTACTTAGATGCTTTGTGAATACCAGCCCTGATCTGTATCTGGGAAACATTGCAACTCAAATATTGAAATGTGTCTTTATGTTAACTTTCATGGGGGATTTACTCAAAATTGGCATCACAAAACAGAAAAAAAATTCTGAGTTTATTACAGTAAAATGTCAAGATTACAAACTTCTAATGTATCTAAAATTCAGACTCTGATTTGAGCAAAATCTCCATTTGAGCTGAGATTTCTACTTCAGATGCTTCGGGAGATCAGGGCCTTGTTTTGATGTGATTTCAAAGTTTCTTGGTAAATTACATTCGACTTGCAAGTTGTTTACTGACCCGTAGATTCATTTATCTGTTTCACTTTGAATGTCTTGATCTGCTTCTTCATTTTATTGTTGTATTTATGTGTATTTATTTATACATTTAAATGATGCAATGACTCAAAACTCACTGTGCAACATCATATGTTTATTATTTATATGAATAATATATTTATTTGTGTTTTAAAAAAATTATTATGAATCATGTTTGAATTTCCAAACCTTACACATTGGTTGATGTATTTTTATTTCAAGAAATATTTGATTTGTAAATGAATCTATTGGCTGTCATATAAGTTAAGTTACTATGGTTTTAGTTTATACTCTGTTTCTCAACAATATGGGAGTGCTTCACTCACTCATGCAATGTTCTCTATTACAAATAGAGCTTTGAGCTTAATCTTTGGTAATTATGTTAAGAAAATTACAGGTATCAGTATCATTGAAAAAGAGTGAAAAGAAAATAATATTGTCCTTTAGTAAAAGTATAAATGGTACATTTTGTTTTCTTTTTACTATTTTAATTAATCAATGATACAATTACCCGTGTCGAAATTGGGTCATATTGTGACAAACTAAATTCAAGCAGTTTTCAGATTTACTAAAAATGTTGTAACTAGATCAGGAAAAAACTGCCGTATATCATGTACAGCATGTCTTAATATGAACTGTCTGACTTGAAGAGGTTTTGCTGGACAATAAATGTGGAGGTATATTAAAAATGAGACTGTCAAGTATAAAGAAAGATTAACTTATTCAAAGCACTCTTAAATGTAACTAGTTACACTTTGAAGGTTGACCATGATACTGTTAACAGATCTTACATGATAAAAGGTTGAGTCACATGCTTGAGTCAGGCATGTACCTTCAAGTCAGAGTCGTGCTTACGACTTACATTGTAGCATATCAGGGAAAGCCACTTACCTTGAGTGAGCATGTCCGATAGTTGCGTAAGACTGGCCATGTGAGGCATATATAGGGCTGACCCTTTTTTCTGAAGTCTATTGTTACTGTTGATTGCAATGAGTGAATAATGTTGTTAATGTCATTGTGGGTGAAATACTATGGGGGTATTTATATATGAAATAAAATGGTTTAACTTACTGTGTGTTAACCCTTTACTTCAAGTACAAATAACTTATTTAACCAACAATTTTCCGATGAGATTGTGTAAACCATCTCTATACTGGTTTTGTGATTGTCTCCCCTGATAGTGTGTGAAATCAGTATATGAAATGTTCACATTAATCCAATTAGAGATGCTTTAATCAGGCCTTGTATTTTTCAAGCTTGATTTCAGGTTTTGAATTCTGAATTTCCTTCATTGTTTATATTGAAAAACAGAGTTCTGGGCTTTGAAACAGGATTTTCAGGCTTGAGAATGATTGCCAAATACCAGGCCTGTTAATACATACGGAATATCACTGCAGTGTGTTGATCCGTTGGGCCATATTACCTCGAGTTGCTTGTGTAATGCCGTATCTCACGAGACCGCTAGGTCAAGTCAGATGCGGTATGGCGCAAGCAATGAGAGGTAATACAGCTTAATGGATCAACACCACTGCAGTAATATTCCTTTTATTATATACCTTCAAAAGTGTAAAAGCGCTTTTACGCGCGAAAATGCGTTTGATGTGTATACATTGACGTCATGAATGTCAGCATATTTTCGGCATATAACGCGACGTCCATTGATAAAAAGACAATTGTTTACGTCATGACTTCATTGAAGTTGGCATATAACACGTCAGACATGCATGATACGGATTCGGAAAACCAGACATGTATGATACGGAAAATGCAATCTGTCGCGTTGTATTCCACTGCGCGATTTGGCCTGTTTTCGTGATAATACATTGCTAGGTATATATTTAATGTGCATCTAATGCATTCATAGTGCTTATATCACACACGACGATAAACATTGTCAGTATCTCAGTTGACAAACTGACAGCCTACTCCACTACTCCCAGTGCCATGTTCGGATAGTATAACCAAGGCAACATATATTCTAAAAAAATGCTTGTTAGCTGCAGTGTTACTTGCTTCTGTGTAGTTTGGGGCTTCGAAGTTGTATGGGGCACATAATTTTGATAAAATGCTTGATAGAGTAACCTACTCCTGCATAGAGGTTGAGGTCATGATGGTGAACAAGCATATAGTATCAAAGTCGTATGTTCATTGAGTTTGAAAACATTTTGGGTGGTATCTAAACTCTAACATGGATTTCTAAGTTGAAAAGGGGCATAATTTCAACAAATTGCTTGACAGAGTTACCTTCTCATGTGTAGAGGTAAATGATATACAATGCATGCATTTTATTTCTGTTTATTCAAGTATTTGATATGTAAACAAACTTAACAAGTATCAGTATATACATTAGAATCTGGTTAATACACAAATGTACTAGTAACTGGTATATGACACATTACTGACTTAATTTGGCCCTCCCTGGGTATGGACTGCCAACAGAGGGCCTCAAAGTGCTATATCCAGAGCGTTTTTTTCTATTTATGTCCTAATATCAGTATATACACTAGAATCTGGTTAAGTACACAAAATTGAAATATATAATACTAGTAATCAATGACATGTCTGAAAAGTATTCCTTGATAGAACAAGGTCATCATTCAATGCAACAGTGTCTCCATACAAATGGTAGGAATGAAAACATGAAATCAACAAGAGATGTTTGTAGAACATGTATTTACCCATGGCAGCCCAACAATCAGAAATGGTGAAGGTCACAGTGATCTTTGACTTAAAACTCAATAGGGGTCATCTACTGTTGATGAACAACCTCCATGCAAAGTTTGAACATCCTAGGGCAAAGCATTCTTGAGTTATTGAACGGAAACCATTTGGCTGACTTACAGACCGACTGACCAACATGCTCAAAGCAATATACCCCCTCATCAAAGAGGGGGAGCATAATAAAGCACATTCTCAGCAGTAATTATTACATCAAACTGCTAGAATATATCCTTTCCAGAATATATTCATTTCATTCAGGATAGGAAGTATGTGAACTTGATCCTGATCAAGTATAGAAGGGAGATTTAAACCTGGTCCATGATCTTCAATTAGCCTAATTTAACAAATTGTATCTTGTCTGTACTTATAACTCTGGCTGTATGTTTCCATAAGCAAGAGTATCCCGAAAACATTCAAGATGTAATACAAACACAAATCTAAAGGATGGATATTACACTATTTGCTTGTGGAAATTTATATATGTCACACAAGAACCTTGTAATGTTTTTATGCATAAAGGTCATGATCAAGTCAATATCTGCACACTATACATACGTAAATAAACACAAGTGGCCCATAAAACATAATGTGTACAATTACCGGTACTTATCCAACTAATCCTTGAACATAGTGGCAAGAGTGGCATCAATGTACTATTATGAATGGGCGACAACCTAAATGTCCCTAAACAGTAGAGGAGGGCAATACAACAAATAAAATATTTAACCACATGTGCCAGTCCTTTTCAGTAACTGGTGGGTATCATATGTTTATACACAACAAGGTCTGGAATATTGCACTAAACAATTTAAGTTGCAGTTATAAAGAAAACACCTTCATCCAGTCTTTATAAAAATGCGTCATAAGCGAAACACTTCGATAAAAAATGATAACACTGCTTCAAATCTCTGTGCTTTCCATATCTTCATCGTATGCATAATTTGTTGCACCTGGTGTGATGTCTCCATCTAAATCATCATAATCATGTTCTATTTTATCCAAACTCTCCATGGATTTCTTTAACTGATGATAATTTAATGCTGATTCTAGCAAGTCTTCACTGGACATATTGTGAATTGTATCGTCAGTATACATATCTAGAGTTACTTCCCTTTCCTCCATACGATCGTACACTGTTTGTTGATCATCCACCTCATTATCGTCCAAGTTTAGACTATCTCCGCTGAAAGTTACATTTACAAAAGGTGTTTAAATTAGAAAAGTCTCACACAAAAGGTCATAAGGACAATATTCATTGGACCTAAAATCAGTGACAATACACACAACTTGGTACCAAGTACCGGTATTCATGTGAAATTTCATTGTAATCAAACCAGTGGATAAGGTGAACAAGCGCAGACAAACCTTCTAACATATGTATGCATGAACGTCGAGACTAGGCTAAAATATTCGGACAATACACCACATATTTAAGAAAACAATTAAAATTTAATCAAATGTCTCGTCTGACAACTGGAAAACATTATACATTTGAATATAACCATATTGTGACTATAATTTTAGAAAAACCGAATATCAAATTAAACTGGTATAATGAAAATGTTAAACAAAACACTCAAGTATAGCAACATTTTTTGCTAATTAATGTACATGTTTAATTAACCATTAATCGTCCATCAGTGTAAGATAGTTAGAACTGTTCAGTTAGTTACCTAGCAACACTTCCATTCTCTTCAAGTGCATCAAAATGTTTCTCTTCAAGTTGAGCATTTAGCAGTGGATTGTTACTGTAAATATCACAATACAAGGGTTACTACATGTATATGTCTGGTCAACATACTAACAGTACTGGTACACTTGTAAATTAAGCACCACCTCAATATACCTGACTCACTTCTAAGACCCTTGGAATTCTGTACTTACTGAAGCCCAGAAATCAACCATCTACTTAAAATCTTTTTACATACAGTATAAATAGTTCTGAAAATATTCTAGTAGCATTGTGGATCCAATCTTCATTGTAGTTATTTGGAAATAACATGTGATTAATGCCTATGATGTATGTGCACTGATACATGTATTAGGTAAATGTGTTGATATGCATCTGCATGAAAACATTGTAGAATCATCAAAATGTGTCACCAAAGAGTAAAGGGTTAACTATTAACCAGAGTTGTGTTATACTAATTAGACTACAATGTACTTACTGTTTGGCATAAATGTTACTTCCTGGTACAGTAACTACTTCTTGCTCAACTAAATGCATTTCCATATCTACAAAATATAACAGTGGTAAATATGAAGCAATCAGTTCTCAGTTTATTATACAGCCCCTATAGCCTAGTATGTTATCCACTGTGAAAGGTCAGGGATTGATACAATTACTTCCCAAGCGCCATGTTTGACATTTTATTCACAGATAGGGACATGATAGATGATGCAACACAGTTAAATATCAACCTGAATGAGGTATTTGGCAAATTTTACACAAGAAAATGCTGAGCAGGGCTGGTATTCAATATTAATCTTACTTAAATGGAGAATAAGGATAGCCAATCATATTGCCTGTTACTGACCAAGAGTTTAATATGGTGTAATCTGATTGGTAGTCCTTATCCTTAAGTCAAGTAAGTTCAATATTGAATATCACCCCAGGCTAGTAATTCAAAACCTATGACTCCTTCCAAAGTATTTTTCATATACAGTAAAAACCTCGGTAATACGAGCAGCGAAGCCTAATTCGAGCAAATTTCAAAGTCCCGACGAATTTGCTCTATATTGTACATTAATTTATCCCTCTAACTCAAGTAAAGTTATTACGAGCATCCGGTCTAATTCGAGCGCAGGTGTCGGTCCAATCAACAATTTTCAACGCTAATTAATTACCTTATCTCGAGGCAATCATCCGAGCGAAATTTCACACCTCCGAAAAATGTCATACTAAATTTTGTTACGGTCCGTATTTTTCACACATCGTGATAATCAAATTTTATGACAATAGCGTAATCCCTAACACTTAAATTGATTCATTACGACTTTCATTTGCAATGTATTGAATTCGGCAAATGTCCACACGATTCAAATTCCGTATAGACTTGATAAACAATGACAATATTCGTAGTTACAACCAAATATATGTAGCATACGTGTTTTCATTATAAACACAGTAACACTTAGTCATAACAACAATTCATCATAGACTTCGGATATTTCGAGCACCTGGCTTAACTCGAGCATTTGGCCTGTCACGATGGGTCCTCGAGATAACGAGGTTTTACTGTATTTATAAAATCTATGATGTTATTAATTTATTGTACCAAGGTAATACTAAGACATGTATTATATTTGATGGTGTGTACAATACTAGAAGAATTACCTGCTGGTTTGATGTTTGCAGCTTTCAGTTTCCTCTGATATCTGCAAGAATGAATTATAATATATAGTACAGAGACTTTTTTAACAGCTGATATCTTGTCTACATTAAGAATCCCGGTTGTATGTTTTCATAAACGGGAGTATTACGAAGAAGCTCCAGGTCTAATACAAACACGAATCGAAAGGACTGACATTGCACGATTTGCTCGTGGAAATTTATATATTCAATGCCAGAATCTTGTACAAAACCTAACAATTAATATACATAAGTGGCACAGAGTTTCTGATAAGGAATTGTTAGCAAATGAGAACCAAATACATCTTCAAAAATTAGCGCCAGCATTGACTTATTTTCTTCGAACTATATAATTATGTTAGACATGGATCTACGGTACTTATATAAATATAACAATATTACAACTTTCATTTTAGACATTAAGCAAACATTTTTTGTAACATAATGTTGAAAATGATGGACAGTCTAACATGTTTGTTATCATTGATTTTAAAAGTGTTATTGGAGAATTTTCCCAAATTTTGTTAATTCATTTATTATGTTAACTAAATTCCATCACACATTTATATATATTTAGTATATAAAAATCTCAATATAAAATGAAATAATTACTTGTTTTTGGTGACCAAGGATACATAGACAACAACACTGATGATCAATGCTTCTGACACGGAGACTGCTAACAGTATGAAGAATGTTTTCTTTGAACTGTCATCATTCTCTTCATTACTTGTTTGTTGCTGCAATAAACAACATCAAGGGGTAGCATTTTTGACACAAAAATATTTATCTCCCATAAAGGGTCATAACTCCGGTAAACATCCTCATACTTCTTGACAATATGCACAACTTGGCTTGGTACTTACATTGCATGCAAAGTTTCATTGAAACCCAACCAATTGTTAGACCTGCCGTCCTCTAAGCCCGGATGTTACGAGGATGGTTTGCAGATAACAAAAAAATGCTAACAGTCGGGAATGTGCTGCATGTATAATAATGTACCTATATAATACTAATTAAAAGTCGCTTTTGGTAATTTTCATACCAATCTGACTTCCAATAAACTTTTTAGAGCAAAAGTCAACATCATTTTGGATAACCCCTATTATGTGAATCTGTACTATACTTTATCCAGAATTAATATTCACCACTGATATTAAAGGAACATTTAAATTGGACTACTCACCTCAGATACTGTCATTATGTTATACTGATTCTTAAAGCTGAACATCTTATTGCTGTTGGATGATGCTGAATCTAACAACCTATGTAACACATGAACAAATAAATTGTATGATAATTGTATGACATAATTCAATTATAAAGACAAGGCAATACCACATCTTCTATCAAATGTCCACAACCTCTGTCATACATGTTTATCAAATACATAATGCTAAGTATTTGTCATGGTCAGACGCAAAAAGCCTATTTTTTACGTTTCTGTCAGCACAGGCCACGAGTATGTGATGGTTCTCCTTATTTGCATACACAAGAAATGATGTCATGTGATAAGTTACAGAATTACCTTAAAGCTGCCTTGCCAGATATGACTTCCTGTGTGTCCGATCTCACTATGTGGAAATGAAGATCAGATGATGTGCTGTAAGTAAATATCATACAATGCAAGTATACTCAACAAATATAGAAGTATCCATAGAGAAGCTTCGGTTTCCATTCACACCACATTTTTAATTTAAGATTATCTAAAAGAATTGCTACAAAGTCAGATTGGTGGAATTTATAAATGGCCTGTGCGCCAAGTGGGTTCAAGTGTTTGAGAAAATTAACTTAAAAATATTTATTAAGTTAACACATTCCGTTGAAGAAATCAACAATTTGTGCAAAGAGTTTATCTGAAACGCTATGGTAAATATACTCTTATCTTTATTCAAAGGGAGGTAATTTGAAACATACCAATGTTTCACTCAATCTGCATCAATATGCTTTAAACATTTTTGATATAGTAATTGATTTCCTAAACAATGGTACATGTATTGATGTACCCTTAATCACATTGCTTAAATAAGCATAATGCTGTTTGAACAAAGTCAGTTATTCCTCTTTGTGTTCAGTATTGAATTGTTGCTTTACCTTGAATTCTGTGTTGACAGATCCATAGCTACAATGTTTCTTCTTGAATATTTCTTCAATTAACATTGCCATATAAACACATTAAACGAAGATATGTTTTTATTTTGTTGAGTATATATCCTACTCAAAGTAATCCGACACTTCCCAGCTTTGATGTTTCAAAACAAATACTGCGATGCAATCAACCTTTTTAATTCATTTCGTCTGTGAATATTGATTACTAAAGCTGTGAACACATAACACTAGCCACATTTCTTATTGGTCACTCCACTACATATGTAGCTGTTTCATACTAACCTTTTATGTTGATATTTTTAACAATGACTCGTGAATTTTGGCTTTAGCCATTAACACTATACAACCTACTGTATTCGGATAAGAGATGAGCTAGATTATGTACATACAATGTATATCATGTGCCGCTTTTTAGACCAAAGGTCAAGAATGTTCTCCCTTGAAAACCAGGAATTCCCTTCATAGACATTCAGCAGAAAAACGTGAAACTGGCCTCTCTTCTCTCAAACCCTCATGGTGATGGATACTATCAGGCATGAGCTGTCGAGAGAGATTATTATATAAGTTGTAAGAACTTGTTTCATAATCAACCTAAAATTTAATTCTGATTATAACAGCTAGATTGTAAGAATATGTAGCTACAAGATACATAGTGACACTTACCTGGACACCTGGTCATTCTCCTTATGGTCCTGTAGATTGTCAAACACAGCTGTATAAGGTCCTAATATTTCACTTAGTTGTCTGAAAATGCAATCATCCTAGTGAACAGTAAAATTTCTGTAATAAGACCACTTTGATTATGTTGAAATATTGCAGATATTAGCACTTTTAAACAACTAAAGTATGAAATTGAAAACAGTTCCAGAATAAGGTTGATTTGCAATTAAGACCATATTTTTTACTTGTCTTATCAGTGGAATTGCATTATGATATATCAGTCAGAGAAATCCGTATTTGAGATGTCTGTCGGAATAAATTGTTTAAAACATAGAGCGACATAGGTTACAGCCATATAGCCAGAGTCTAACAGAGGTTGTCAGTTTCTGCAAAAGTTTGCACTGATACAGAACTAATAAGTTGCAAAAGTAGCTAGTTCAACTGACTGTCATATGTAACTGAAAATTGTTGAGAAATTGTGTACAACCCTACGAGAACAAGTGAATGAATAAACAAACAATAACAAAACGCAACAAACAATAACAAACAGATTGTCAACTCACGCTAGAAGTGTATCCTTGAATTGTGACACTTGTTCTTTATTATGTCTAATGTTCATTAATAGAACTTGGCTGTCACTGATGAGATAAATCTAGAAGTTATAAAATACATAATTCTCTATAACATGTTATAGAATGTTCCATGTACAGATATATAGTGTGAAAGCCTATCACAGCATTCTGAGTATATAATAACTTGAATTGTAGGTGATGGGTGTTAAGTACCTAAACTATATGTGACTGCCCACTGAAACAACATGGATATATAACTAAGCAGAAACATGTTTACAATCTTGATGCAGTCAGATCATGATACACTGTCAATGACACTTAATATATGGACATCATATACATTTTGCTTGGGAAGTAACAGCATCTTTATATTAGACCTGAACACCATAAGATAGGATAATGCTAAATTATGAGCGCTTTCCACAGGAGGTAATCCATGCCTTCTATATTTAATTGAATGGGAGGTAACTGAGTAAAGGTACATGCTAGCAATTTGCATAGGCAATTGACCCCTAACGAAAATTTGGTCAGTGATAATATCATTCAATATGATTCATATAAAAGAGTATGAGCATATGAAAATACTGTATATTTCTAGCATTTTACTTTTAATATATATATATAATGTACATACTACCAAGTCAGCTGTATCATTGCCACCATTATCCCAAACTTCAACAGTGACTCTAAAAAATCCTGTCAAATCTTCACTGAAATATTTGTTGTTAACTATCGTCCCATTACTGGTTATACAGAATATATGCTGAAATCATAAACAAAATTATAAGTAAATGAGGAAAATACAGATACACACAACGTTGTTAACATGAATGTTTATATTGTCATAATATACTTGTAGGGATCCAACTAATTTTTTCAGAGAGGTACGGCCAAACTCTTATGATATAATTTAAACTACATTGATGAAATACCATAATACAGGCTATGAACATGCCCTCAATATGTGGAGAAGTCGTCAGTGGCTTGGGGAAGCCAGCAAGTTAGAACTGGTTGATAATATGCCATAAAAACTTGTACGGTCAACTAACTGCTGTATGTAACTAAAATATGAAGATAAGGGCTTAAAACCAAGTTAAAAAGGTTCATATGAAGTAGCAGAGTCTGAGAGACTATAAATCCATATATATATAATTATATACCTTAATATTATCTTCACACAGCTCTGTTCCACTTTCCATTGGAATTTTGTCACGAAGATTATCACTGGCAGTGATGCTTCCATAATTTTTAAATTTCCAAGATAAAACTCCATTTATAGGCGTGTCATCATCATGGATATAAGAAGAGTTCTGAAACACAAACATACATGCATAACAAACTTGTATACCTATCAGAGGAAATCACAACCCAATGTTTTCCATATCATATTACATTTTTTCACTCAATGTCCAACTGCATTTTAAAACCATAATTGTTGTTAATTGGTTATAGAATTATGAAACATGATAATATATCAATATCACATAACATGGCTTTACATCACCCTCTGTAGAATGTAAGATTTATATTGTTTTACTGAAAAAATTTCCACCCTCTGACCATACATAAGTTATATACCGGTACTGTAACATGACAGATTTGCTTGCGTATTAGAATTCATGGAATATGATAACAATCCTTTTTCATAGGGTCGTAAATTCTTGGATCACAAAACATCGAAGGGTAAAACCATTATTTTGTATTTAATTTGTGAGTTTGATAAATTGAGGGCATTAGATTTCGCAGTCGAGTTTAACGACAAAATCAATGAAAATTTTACAGTAGGAAATAAAATGAATACTGTAGGGTACAACAACACAACTTACTCTAAGATTAAGTGTCAGCAGGGTGCCTGGTTCGGTGTTTCTTCTCATACCTGTGGATAATGTCCTCGACAAAAATACGGGAGGATTGTCGTCAACATCAATCACATCAACTACAACTTCCAGTGTACTATTCACATCTTTGTTCACCACAGCTATCTTATTCTCGGCAGTTTTATCACAGTAATCACTCACATTTTGTTCCATAGAACAATCATGAACTGTTACAGTGAATGTAACACTATGGTTTGTCTCATAGTCCACACTTTGGTTGTAGAATATTTTACCCGTTTTTTCTTCTACAATAAATTTGGTCTGCTTTGAGGGATCTGGAAATTAAAGTGGATCAAAATTTAAAGAGTTTTTGACACAAAAACTTATGTCTCCAACAAAGTTCCATAACTCAGGCAATAATCCTCTGACCTAAAATTCCTGACAATGTGCACAGCAAGGCTTGGTACAACAATGTGCACAGCAAGGCTTGGTACAAAGTATTCATGTGAAGTTTCACTGAAATCTGTAACCAATGGCGTGGACAAACTTTGCGACATCCATCCAGACCGACATACAACACAAAGTTCTTTGTCTGTCACCAATTTTTTTTCAATAAAGTATGGAGGGGAGACAATCCAATTTCAGAAATCGACTTATCCAGACACATTATCAAGGGAGATCGTTCTTGATAATTGTCCGAAAAAGTTGCGCAAGAGATGTGTAAAAGTTCTAGCTTATCATGGACCATATTGAAAATTGATATTACTGTCAAATATGTAATCCACAATAAAAAAGTTGTTATTATTATTAGAAGAAGTCTTCAATTGCCTCGCGCGCAAATTCCTTTTCTCTACATGTTTCTTGTAAATAGAATGATAAAGTAAAATCAAAGCGCTTTGGGGAGCATAATTACTGAGATGTATGGAGTAAGAAGTTCATTTGTTAAACTACCTAAGAAATAACAGGAATGCGAGTCTTTATCCTGATCAAAGGCTACCGCTTGATCTATAGCATCAATACATGTGGTGTTTTCTTTTACTGTCATCCTCATTTCTGTCTTCCTGAACGATGGTAAATGGTCGTTCACATCCACAATACTGACAGTTATAGTGACTTTGTCTGACTTCAGCTGCGGTTTACCTCTGTCAGTGGCTTGAACTTGAAACTGTGAATAGTTCATATTGCAATTAATTAAAGAGATCACCCTCCAGAGGAATTATTCAACTAAATCAATTATTTCTTACATGATTGCCCATTTACCTGACATGGATACATATCCTAGTGTTGTTAAAACATTATATAACTGGAGAATTTATGTTTGTACCCCTGTCACTGCTCACATAATAATTATGTGGTTGAGACGTTCAGGCATCTACATATTAAGCAGCAGGGCAATGGTTCGAAACCTGGTAGGAGTCTATTCACATGTGAATGGTTGGAGAGCCGACAGTTAGTTAAGTAAAGGGTACCATCTGCCTGGTGCTGTCATTTGAACAAAAAGAGTCTGATTAAGTAAATGTTCTCTGAAAATAGGTGTCTCGGTAAACAAACTTTGGCTGACACTAAACTAAGAGATGTTTGTAAAACATGTATGTCCCCCTTGCAGCCAAATAGTCATTAATGTTAAAGGTCACAGCAACCTTGACCTTTGACCTATTGATCTTAAAACCAAAAGGGGTCATCTACTGTGGATGACCAACCTTCATGTAAAGTTTGAAGATCCTAGGGCAAAGCTTTTCTGAGTTATTGAACGAAAACCATTTATTTGGTCTACTGACCAACCAACCTACCGACCAACCAACATACCGACAGACTGGCCGACATGGGCAAAGCAATATACCTCCTCATCCAAGATGGGGACATAATAAAAACTTTACATAATACAATGATATTAACCTTATATTGACTTATCCCTGCAGCATTCAATGATTCTGCCACAACCACTAAGGAACCGTTTGGATTCATATTGAATACACGAGTACTGTTATCACTTAACTTGCTCATATTAAAATCTGCTCTGGCATTATCTCCTCTGTCCTTGTCTGTGTAACTGAATGTACGTATTATAGTTCCCTTCCTTGCACACTGTCAAATATAACATTATCTAACATAATAATAAGGTACAAGGTAAATATACGGCTTTTGTTTCTCTGTATATATATATGGGACTACAGTTTGTACATTTATTAACACCTTTGTAGTAGGGATATACAACTGCCCTGCATCAAAGGAAAGTTACCTGTAAACATGTTAAAAAATCACGGGTTTTTGTCGCTATAATCCTTGGTTGTACACTTTGTTTGCGGCAAACAATTTGAAAAGTATAAATCCCTGTTTTTTCCGTTCTCAGTTCGAAATATGTACGGATGCACGGGTTGTACTATTCACATTTTTTGTTTGCCTCTGTCTGCCATTTTGTTAAGATTTACCAATTAAGGCACACCACCTCCGGATATGGTTAGCCAAACTTCGCTCACGTGATGAACATGTTTGTTTTAACATAACGTTCAACGAATAACAGGTACGACATAGGTATGTTACATACCTCACATAATGCTTCGTTGAACGCAGGGCTGAACTGTATACAGTTTTAAAATCACACATACCCTGGGTCATTCAACAAATTAATTGTTTTGTTATTAGTGTGTAATACACAAGTTGGGGACAAATTGGCCGTCGGTATTCAGATTTGGCAAGTTCCAGTTTTGTCAACAGCTTTACATTGAATTAAAGAAGAGAAATTTCGGGACCAAAATATTTGGTCGTTTTGGACAATAATTTGGTTTTCTCACATGTCAGTTTTCTCACAATAAACTGTATGTTGATAACAATTATTATAGCATCGTAGAACATTTGTTCCTATGAAAAAGATGTAAATATATGAATATGTTAGTATATCAAGTATGGTACAGTGCCAAATTCAAAATCAGGAAAATCGTATGCAGCTGACCATTTTTGCCAAATAGGAGTCCTTCAATGACATTGTTTCCATAAGTTACTCAGTATGTTTTAAAGAAAATCCTTCTGAGCAACTTAAATGTACCATAACTTTGCCATTTCTTGAGATATTTTCATCAAATAACTTTTATTTTGGTCAAAAGCCATTGCTCTTTCAGGAATGACACATCCGGATTAATCAGGAAAATTGACACCCCTGTGACAGACTTAAACAATGGAGAAACCACCTTAGGTAGCGTATGTGGGGGAGTCCGAGACCTCACTGTATAGTTTGTTACGTACCTCATACACCCTGATGTCATTATTCTGTGGTATGTTGTTGATTATAGGATTGTGCAAATTGACGTCTAACACAGATATATTCACACTGGTTGATCCATTCAACTCCGGCTGTCCATCATCAAATGCAAGCACAGTCACTGAGTAGTTTCCCACTTTTTCAACAAGAGATGAATTTACTTTAATATTCCCATTGTTATCTATGCTAAACAAATTATTGTCACTGACTATTTCATATCTTAACAACTTATTTTCATCTATATCAGCATCTGTTGCAGTAATACGCGTAATTGTTGATTGAAATTTAGCGTCTTCGACAATCTCTGCTTTGAATGACTCCTTACTAAACTTTGGAGCATTGTCATTAACATCTACCAACTTTACAAGAAGGGTTTTCTGTGCAGTTTTCTGTACTTTCTTGTCCTCTGGGTTGTCATTGGCAACAATCAAAAGACTGAATTGACTTATTGTCTCTCTATCCAGTGATTTGTTCACAGAAATTATTCCCTGAAAAACAGAAGAGTGATTAATGAACAATAAGCTTACAATATACCAATCAGAAGATACATGTACATTTTAACTATTTACTCCATACACCTAGCATTGTCCTGGTAAGAAATTAGCAAGAGAGTGTACACATCTTATGTGCAGCTTTTATGGACAATATCAAATATGATCTCCCTCGATAAAGCGATACATGTCCATAAGACTGGATTGTATCCACATATACTCATTATTGAAAAAAGATTAAAATACTGGACCTTTTGGCAAGTTTATTTTTATTATAAATGTATTATCAGATTTTAATTTCAACAGTGAATTATTAAATTGATAAGAAGAATATACTAACCGTTGTTGCACTGATAGCAAAATAGCCAATCTCTTTTTCATTTTCTTGTAATTTGAAAGTTATATTAGCATTTGGTCCAGTATCTTTATCAGAAGCATCAATATCTATAACTTCTGTATCAACTGGAACATCTTCCTGTATATACACTGTGGTATTCATTGTAGTAAACACTGGTGCATTGTCATTGAAATCTTCAACAGTAACATTTACAGTCGCACTGGAACTTTTCTCTGGTACACCATTATCTGTTGCTATGACAACAAGCTCAACAAATGGTTTTGTTTCTCTGTCTAAATCACCTGTCTTGGAAATCCAGCCTATAATATGTAGTAAAATATGAAATCTACAAAATAAAGTATCAAAACAACAGCAAATAAATGATTCAACAAAACAAATTCTGTCAAGTTATATGAGTTGCATTGTACTGTTAGCGTCAAATTGCGTTGACCATCTCTGACCAACAATGAAAATAAATGTCTCTAAAAGGGATATTCTTAAGTAAGCAATATAGCTTAAGAGCTGAGGGTGATTTATTAAAAACTTGAGCCCTTCTCTTAAACTTGCACCAAAGTTGGTCGTATGACCAAACATTTCTTACAAATTTCATCTTTCACAACGCTTTAGAATCCAAGATGACGTCCAATATGGCCGCCACTTTTTATACCAAATTGGTATTGAGCACTTATTTATGCATGAAATGTATTGTTTACTCACAAATATAGAATTCCCTGTAAGTAACTAACCTGTGGTTTTATTGATTGTAAATGAAGGACTGGATGTATCCAGCTTGTATGACATTGTTCTGTTCGTATCACGATCTGTTGCTGTTGTCTGTATCAACAATGTCCCAATGTTGGCATTCTCTATAACACTTGCTCTGTACATCTTCTGGTAGAAATACGGAACATTGTCATTGACATCGAGTAGTGTAACTGTCAAGGTGGCTGAAAATAGGGAGCATTGTCATTGACATCGAGTAGTGTAACTGTCAAGGTGGCTGAAAATAGGGAGCATTGTCATTGACATCCAGTAGTGTAACTGTCAAGGTGGCTGAAAATAGGGAGCATTGTCATTTACATCCAGTAGTGTAACTGTCAAGGTGGCTGAAAATAGGGAGTATTGTCATTGACATCCAGTAGTGTAACTGTCAAGGTGGCTGAAAATAGGGAGCATTGTCATTGACATCCAGTAGTGTAACTGTCAAGGTGGCTGAAAATAGGGAGCATTGTCATTTACATCCAGTAGTGTAACTGTCAAGGTGGCTGAAAATAGGGAGCATTGTCATTGACATCCAGTAGTGTAACTGTCAAGGTGGCTGAAAATAGGGAGCATTGTCATTGACATCCAGTAGTGTAACTGTCAAGGTGGCTGAAAATAGGGAGCATTGTCATTGACATCCAGTAGTGTAACTGTCAAGGTGGCTGAAAATAGGGAGCATTGTCATTTACATCCAGTAGTGTAACTGTCAAGGTGGCTGAAAATAGGGAGCATTGTCATTGACATCCAGTAGTGTAACTGTCAAGGTGGCTGAAAATAGGGAGCATTGTCATTGACATCCAGTAGTGTAACTGTCAAAGTGGCTGAAAATAGGGAGCATTGTCATTGACATCGAGTAGTGTAACTGTCAAAGTGGCTGAAAATAGGGAGCATTGTCATTGACATCGAGTAGTGTAACCGTCAAAGTGGCTGAAAATAGGGAGCCGAGTAGTGTAACAGTCAAAGTGGCTGAAATAAGGAGCATTGTCATTGACATCCAGCAGTGTAACTGTCAAAGTGACTGAAAGGGTGTTTCATAAAATATAAACATACAAGCTTTGACAAATCATATGCTAAATAAAGGACAAGGTTCATTTATGGCTTAATTTGGCCCCGAGTTTTATTAAAAATTCATGCCACAGCCTATTGCTATTGCTTCTTCATAACTAAACATCATTCGGAAATAATATTAAAACTTCAAACAAGAATGCGTTCAATAGTTCTGTTAAAATATTAAATAGGGTTAGATGGCTTTGTCAGTTTAAGGGGCTTATGATGGTAAACAAGTATGTCAAGTTTGAAGAAAACGCCTTAATGTAAGACGAAATTTGGGTTAACAAGAATTGGATGCTTAATAAGTCTAGGTCCAAAATTAGGTCAAGGTGAAGGTCAAAATGGGGTTAGGTGATACAGGCGTGTGGAGAGTGTTCATATACAACATCCATGCAAGTATGAAAGCTTTGTAGCAAGCCATAATGTTGCTAGAAGAAACGGTCAATTTGGGTTAACCAAGAATTTGGCCCTTTAATAAGTCTAAGTCCAAAATAAGGTCAAGGTGAAGGTCAAAATAGGGTCAGGGGATACATGCGTGTGGAGAGTGTTCATATACAACATTCATGTAAGTATGGAAGCTTTCTTGCAAGCAAAAATTATGCTAGAAGAAACGGTCAATTTGGGTTAACTGGACGGACGAATAGACATGTGAATCACTATATGCTATCTATCGATACGGGGGCATAAAAGCCGAAAATATTGCGGAAAAGAATAAAGTATATAGTTATATCAGATACTTTCCAAGGGGCAGAACTGTGTGAATAATCAGCGAACTGGAACATGCCGACGATATGCCATCTCCACTTGGTAGTGAAGCTATCCATGAAGTTTTGTTAAAATCTGAGCAGTGGTTCTTGAGAAATAGCCAGGGCAAGAATTTAGTATATAGTTATAGTGCGATCTTCCAAGGGGCATAACTGTGTGAATAATCAGCGAACCGGAACGTGCCGACGATATGCCCATCGCCACTTGGTAGTGAAGCTATCCATGAAGTTTTGTTAAAATCTGAGCAGTGGTTCTTGAGAAATAGCCCGGACAAGAATTTAGTATATAGTTATAGTGCGATCTTTCAAGGGGCATTACTGTGTGAATAATCAGCGAACCCGAACATGCCGATGATATGCCCATCGCCACTTGGTAGTGAAGCTATCCATGAAGTTTTGTTAAAATCTGAGCAGTGGTTCTTGAGAAATAGCCCGGACAAGAATTGGACGGACGAACGGACGGATGAACGGACGGACGAACGGACAGGTGAATCACTATATGCCTCCCGATCTATCGATACGGGGGCATAAAAATGCCTTATTACATGTTTTTTTAAAAATTTCATTGAAACAACTTTCTTTCGTCAAATTTTTAAATGATAGAGATTGTTGTAGTCAGAGCATACTTTTTTTTCTAAATACACATTTCTACAAAGTTTTGCAACATGGGCCAAAATCACAGATCTAGGCTACTTATTAGGAAATCCCCTACCTGTGTCATTCTGAGGTGTGGGATAATAAGCTGCTTCATCTTCAACCAATATAGTGAGCACTACTGTTTCAGCCGTCTCACGATCCAGTACACCTTTCACATAAACACTTCCATTGTCAGGTTGGATGCCAAAATAACCCTACAAACATAATGTGAAGTTAAATATATTTAGTTCATACTGACTAATTTTAATTTTGTGTCTACCTAAATACATGTATCAATCGAAACATCATTTGTGTTAGTTATCCATTTATTCGAGTGTATGAGAGAGAGGGGGAAGGCCTTTTTAAATTAAGCTTTCATTTTTATATTCTTTCAACCTAGCAACAACTAAGGACAAACCATGGGGCCAAAAACACCTTGCACATTAAAATAAGCTCACCTCTACTAATGACGAATTTACGAGTTTTCCATTTTCATCAGTTGCTTTGGCAACTGAAATGGTGTAACGTAAATACTTGTCTAGATCTGGATCTGTGGCGTTACATTGAATCATTGAGTGATCTACTATAGCATCCTCTTCGATCGATGTTACATATTGTCTCCTAGAAAACACGGGGTGTTCATCATTCACGTCTATTATATCAACATACATAGTTGATGAAGCATTGCGTGGTGGCGAGCCCTGGTCCATAGCTAGTATGGTGAGGTTGTAGCTCCCTTGTACCTCTCTATCAAACCTAGCATTCAGTCGTACTTTCACCATACCCGATGTATAATCAATGTAAAATCTATCTGCTCCGCCCTCTTGTATCAGATAGTTAATGTGACTATTGCGATAACTTCCATCCTGATCAGTTGCAGAAACATTACCCACTGTTGTTGCTGAAATATAATACAGAGAAATCATTATTATCACATGGATACTGTTAACTTCCATGTGAGAACACATCATGAACAATGTTCTCCAACATGTGTGATAACAAGTGTGTGATGTCACCAGCTTTTCCGCACAAAAAGGTAACATCGTCGACTTAAAGTTTTTTTCTGACGTTCTTTTGACTCGATATGTGGCCCCTGTAGCTCAATGGTTAGTGCGCTTGCCTTCTTATCTGGCGACCCGGGTTCAAATCCGGATGAGAGCACACATATATGCCTGCCATATTTAAGCATAAAGCTGATTTGCAAATAAAGGTTATGCTCGGCAAAATAAAGGCTACGCTCGCACCGGAAACTATGGTAATGTGATGATAAGGATCCACTACTTGTTGTCTTTGGGAACATCATTTCTTAAACTCATCACAAAAACAAATTATCGCCAAAGGCTTGCTAAATAACCTGTGTTTTCTAGACCTGTTTAAGAAATATTGATCTCCAAAAACAACTCATCAAGGATCCTATATGTCTGCAAAGGTGAGACACATTTACATATAATCATTTGTAGAATACCAAACCCTAAGTGAACAAACTCACATGTCAATAAATCATCCTAGACACTACCTATCCAAAGCTATAATATGCTTGTGACACACAAAATGTTGACAGCCACCCGCTGTCTAGGTCTCAAATCTAAATACGGGTTTTTTTTCCTTTGGAAAATCTTTTTTAAAATTTAATAATTTTACACTTTAATTATTTGACTGGCATTTCCTCCAAAATTACACTTTTAAACATGATGTTTGATATCATGTAACATAAAGATATATGTAAATACCTTTGTTGACATCAGTTGTGGTAGCATTTTCCAGCAAAGTATAGTAGTAGTGCTCACTCGTAAATATTGGATTGTTATCATTAACATCCTACAAGAAAAGTGAACACGCATATTTGACCTGTCATATACATATACAACCAATAACAATAGAATGTTTCTAATACATGGCTAGAACATATAGTCCAGTTAGGATATTGTGACAGTGACGTTGCAGTTTATGTGTACGCAAAAAATCACGAACATTGTCTAAACAGGTAGAGCAAAGTTCAGCATTGAAAGTATGGTTGTTTGTACAGTATAAGCCTTTATAATTGGTTTTACACCATTATAGTGGACTAGACCGCTGCGTCACTGGATTTTTATCCTGACTGGACTATACATACTATAACAAAATATCATTAAACAAACTCAAACTCCATATGGCTACACAATGTCGTTTTCAAGAGTAAAACATTGATCATATGTAAACATCATATGTACATATTTCCATTAAGTTTATTTTTAATAATATCGAAGTTTCATGCTAGTAAAATCTAAAGAAGCTGTAGGTAGTACATTCCTCTTGGAACTGTCACATTCAACATAAGCAGTTATTACAATATACAAGAAAAAGTTACCTGAATTGTTAATTGAACAATAGCTGTTGATGATAGAGTTGGACTTCCATCATCTTGAACCACGACAGTTACATTGACAATACCAGTAGTCTGACTGGTAGGTGATAGGGCTTCATAATCAATAGGTTGTGTAAGATGAATCCAACCATCATCAGTAATGGTAAGGTTTGAGGTGATATGACTGTCTGAGGTCGTGGTAACACTATAATGAAATTTGCTGTTGTTTGTTTTTGGTTGGTCTTTGTCTGAAGCCTGAAATCACATATATTGAGGTTAATACTAGAGTCTGTGAAGCATATTGAGCTAACTAGAGCTTAACCCAGTCTGTGAAGCATATTGAGCTAACTAGAGCTTACCCCAGTCTGTGAAGCATATTGAGCTTACTAGAGCTTACCCCAGTCTGTGAAACATATTGAGCTTACTAGAGCTTACCCCAGTCTGTGAAGCATATTGAGCTTACTAGAGCTGACCACAGTCTGTAGAGCATATTGAGCTTATTGGAGCTTACTTCACACAATAAAGACAAACATACATTTCTCTTATACATTGTATAGTTTTTTTTTTGCTTCGACTGAGACATCCGTAGTGTGTGGCCATTCAGTTTTATCCCTGAGTATCCAGCTTCGTGGGAAGTGGTATTATTGAAACATAGAAGTTTGTCACGGTTGATAGATAAATAACAGTTCAGATGCCAACATTTAGATGTGAACTTTAAATCAAATGTGCAACACACTTGTGATTTAATTACCAAGCATCCAAACTAGTGCCTAATTTTTTATTTTCTACAACAAAGCACAGCTACATAATCATTATTTTGATTCAAACATTGCCAATGCTTTGCATTATACAGTGACATGTGTTTGTTGTTATCAGTTGAAATGAGAAATGGGTTGAATGGTAGGTGATTAGCACTCTGACTACCAATCCAGAGGCCCCTGGTTTGAATCTCAGCAGGTACCGAGTACTGGAAATTTTAGAAATGCTTTTCAACCTAAATAGAGATAAACTGGTTGGAAACCCAGAGGAAGTCTCGTGTGTATTGGTGCTATACACCAGGAACATTAAAGAACCAAGGAGTTTATTAGGAAAGAGCTAGGGCAGCGTGTCAGGATTACTTGTATCTCACAAACTTTCTGTGCCCTTGAAGCCGGAAGTCATTGGCCAATTAGGCAGGGATAAAATTGAATGGCCACTCACTATGACTGTCCCTGTTGAATGCAATAAATTTAAAATGAGTATAATAACCAGCAAATACACCAGCAATAAGTTATATATGAGTTTTTACTGAAATAATCCTCGCCAAGGTCAAGGGAGCTTACTCATGAAACTTCAACAACATTAATACATGTACATCATGTTATCATGTAATGATATACCCCAATTAAAGAATAAATTATTGTCTCGGATTAATTTATGTTTAAAACAACACACAGTTAATATTCGTACTACCCACAGGGTATTGACGCATATTATTTTTATGTGTTTGCAAATGTCTTATATGTATATCAGATATAAGGCAATTGCACACACAAACATAATATGCGTAAATGCTCTGTGGTATTACCTCTACTTTAATGATTTCAAGGTCGCTGTCGTTCTCATCTTTGTAAACCAAATATGTCTCACGAGAGAAAATTGGTGCATTATCGTTTTTATCCGACAATTTCACTTCAATAGATACTGAGTCTCGTCTTTCTCCATCGTCTGTCGCCGTGTATGTAAAATAATATGTGTCTTGAATTTCTCTGTCAAATGTTTGATCACATGTCTGGCACTTTGTAGAAATTTCCCCTGTTGTAGGATTCACTGTAAATCTAAAAATATGTTTCGGACGCATAAACATTCCGTTTCGTTAGTACTAGTACATAAAAAGTCACAATATACATCAACATCTTGCATTGTGGCTGAGTGGAGGACACTCCTTACTACTAACCTAGAGGTCCCTGGTTTAAATACCAGTCGGGGCACTAGCAAATTCAAAAACACTCTTTTCAGTGAATACCACCCAACAAGAGATGAACTTGTGAGTAAGAGGTTGTCTCATGTGTATCAGTGTTTAACACAAGTCATGTTAAAGAACTAAGGAGTCTATTCAGAAAGAGCTTAGGCATTTCACTCTGATTCTATTTATCACACAACTGTGTCTTCCCTAAAAGTCGGAGGTCAATGGCTGATCTATCCAATGAAGACATATATTATGACAATCATCAAGCAATTTACTTAAAAGCAAATGTATGTGCTCATTGTCACTCAATGACAAGATAATCTAAATGCATTTAGCCACAGGTAACTGCATCATTGATTAAGGTTAAAAAAAAAATCTCTCTTAATCAATGAAACAGTTACCTGTGCATTTAGCTTAATGTAATCACAAGTAATTGGCGCTACAGGGTACTGCTTTATAATTTAACATTTAAGGAAACCTTAAATTTATATTCTACATAATTCTTTAACAACTACCATTGGTAAAGAGATCTGCCACTTTAATAATGTTTCAGTTAATATGAACTCTTACCATTTACTGTTTACCGTTTACCGTCTACTGTAACCTCTTTTGAGCAATTAAGCCGGTATTGGCTTAAAGCTCCTCCAAATGTTCTTCTTTTAGGGGTACGAATGATTATATAGTTAATATAAAATTATGTCCTCACAAACTATATATGTCGCCAATTTGTAGTTTTTAAATTATTTTAACAAACTTAAATTTGAGTGTAAGTTTAAGATTCCTGTTAGTGCTTTGATAAAATATTTCATCTTATAATTCAGAAACTAAGACATACTTTCCATTGCCTCCAACAATACTGTAGGTTAGGTTATTAAACCTTTGAGATTTGTCACTATCTGTAGCCTGCAATATATGATACAACAAGACTGCGTTCAATCAATGCTTTAGTCCTACAAATATAACTTTCGGTTTGGTATTTTCATGCTTTGCCTTGCCTATGCAAACTGATTCCCCAAAGTAACTACGGTAAGTATCCACTAGGTCTAGATTTCTGGACTAAAAACGCTTATGGCCTGGTGGAAGACTTGTCCATAAAAACTAGCTAAGTCAATCAGGGGCCATAATTCAGTAGAAATGTTGGATAGTGATACATGGCATTGACAATGTAAGGTATTTATAATGGTTAACAAGTATGTCAAGTCTGAAAGAATATATGAGTTTCAACAACTTGAAAGTTTTTGGTTAATGCTTTTCGAACGAACAAATGGACGGATGGACGAACGAACGAATGAATGGACAAATGAACGAACTAATAGACATGTCATATTTCCTGCATCTATGGTTGGAAGGAATGGTTTGACATCAGAAGGATAGCCATTCATCAGACCTCGGGGGGCCAGGTTGATGGGCCGGGTCATCAACATATTCACCAGTAATGCATACATGATTAAAACCCAATAAAGTAAAGAAATTAACCAGATGCCAGATAGGTTTGCATCAGTAAAGTATAGAGTTGATCAATGACAGCATTAAATTCTAGTTGTAAAACGTCAGAAATATTAATCATATTAGTCATATTTGCATAATCCAATGGTTTGTCTTGATATGTACACTTAAACAAAAACCTTAAGACAATTGGGTGAAGCCTTCCGTACACCGGCATCGTGTCAAGGATATAGACTAACAGTAATAGTTCCTACACTCGTAGCATTTGGTATAGACTTACAGTAATAGTTCCTACACTCGTAGCATTGGTATAGACTTACAGTAATAGTTCCTACACTCGTAGCATTTGGTATAGACTTACAGTAATAGTTCCTACACTCGTAGCATTGGTATAGACTTACAGTAATAGTTCCTACACTCGTAGCATTGGTATAGACTTACAGTAATAGTTCCTACACTCGTAGCATTGGTATAGACTTACAGTAATAGTTCCTACACTCGTAGCATTGGTATAGACTTACAGTAATAGTTCCTACACTCGTAGCATTGGTATAGACTTACAGTAATAGTTCCTACACTCGTAGCATTGGTATAGACTTACAGTAATAGTTCCTACACTCGTAGCATTTGGTATAGACTTACAGTAATAGTTCCTACACTCGTAGCATTGGTATAGACTTACAGTAATAGTTCCTACACTCGTAGCATTGGTATAGACTTACAGTAATAGTTCCTACACTCGTAGCATTGGCATAGACTTACAGTAATAGTTCCTACACTCGTAGCATTGGTATAGACTTACAGTAATAGTTCCTACACTCGTAGCATTTGGTATAGACTTACAGTAATAGTTCCTACACTCGTAGCATTGCCAGAATTCTCTTTCATTGACAGAGTATAACTGGTGTTTGCAAATATCGGGTCTTCATCATTCACATCAATTATTTCAACAGTGACGTTGTATTCTGCTCGATGTGGCGTGTTCTGTCGTTCTGTTGCGATTACCTGTTAGGAGAGAGATAATTCCATTATCAGAATATTACAGACCAAGTTTTTATATTGGCTTAGGCCAAAAATGAAATATTGTTTGTTTCCCCATCCTGACTCTAGCCAAACATTCTACAATCCACTTTTATTGATTTTTTAGCTTTCAAGCTCTTTCTTAACATCCTATATAGTAACTCAACTTGTAGATTGTAGAATGTATAATAACAAAAGTCACATTTCAACAATCACACTTTAAGCCAGTAGACAATTTATCACCTTCAGCCGACTGCCTTACAAATCATTGAGAGTCTTATTGCTGAAGTATATGTATGAGTCGTATAGCCTTTACACATCTCATTTGATTACAGCATCCAAGTTACTAATAGATACAAAGCATCATGGACCAGGCCCCAGTCTCCTGAAAAATCTCATTCTGAGCTAAATCTCATCTCAAATATTGCCATGTGCCTTTTAGAAAATATTTATGGGAGGCTGGACTCCAAATTTGCATTACAAAACATTATTCTTAGTTTATTACAGCAAAATGAGAAGAGCTTGAAAATCAAATTTATCTCAAATTTTGACTCTGATTTGAGCAAAATTTCAATTTGAGATGAGATTTTTACTTGAGACGCTTCGGGAGATCGGGGCCAGGAGTCAGGTCACTCCATCATGCAAATACACCAAATACAGGTATACAAACGTATGTAATGACAAGCATGCCAATATTAATAATTTTTAAAATAAAGTAAACTTTTCTTACCGTGATACTGATGGTCTCACGTGTTTCATAATCTAGCAGCGTATTATTTGATACAAGAACAGTGATATCACCCGATCCCTGTATGTCCTGTGGAGACACGCTAAATGTTGAACATACATTACTATCCATACATTTTATTGATATGTCCATATGTGCATTGCGTCCCTGAAAGAAATGTTCTAATATTTTATATTAGTATATAATAATCTTAACTTGATGAAGGGGGTTCACCAATGGTTAACTCAGCTTTTATATCAATGAATAATGCCCTAATGTTTGACAAAACATGCACAACAGCATAACTGATCATTAAAATGATATTCAATTTGTTTCAAGCTTTACACTATTTCAAAATTTTTTTTCGCTAAAATATATGGAGGTATTAGGCCCCTTTCCCCTCTCTGCAGAGTCTTGCTTCACTTTTCAAGTAAATTGCGTTGATAGATGAATGTGGAATGCAGCAAAATCGTTTCTTTTTACCTCCTATGCTTAAAATACTGATAATAAACAATAGAACGAGGCATTTAAGCAGAATGTAACCTGAAGTGAAAATTCCATTGTTAGCCTGTCTGTCCCCTAATTCCCCTCCCCTCCTTTGGACCTGGACCCCTTTCCCCAGAAGTCAAAAGAAACACTGGGCTATATGTACAAAGTATTATCCTGCTCCTTTGACTACTTGTCCAATCTCCACATAAGAGTGCCAAGTACATATCACCACATGCTATATCTCCATTTTTAACAAGATTTCAAACCCACAATCTCAAGAGCAGCTTTGTTGAATACTCTTATCAAATTAAAAAGAGGGCTGAAACACTTTTAACATTCAAAAGAATTCGGAAGATAACATAAAAAGATAATAACAAATAAGGCCGGGAATGCAAAACTGACCAGAAAGGCAGAGCATGAAATGCACAAACAAGAAAGCACACAAAATTAGCTAACAAGCTAAGTCAATCAGGGGCCATAATTCTGTTGAAATGTTGGATAGAGTTACATGGCTTTGACAATGTAAGGTGTTTATGATGGTAAATATATATGCCAAGTTTGAAAGCAATACATTGTTGGACTACAAAAATGTTTGAATTTCGACAACTTGAATGTTTTTGCTAACATTTTTGAACAGACGGACAAACGAAACAAACAGACTGACAAGACAATATGCCTCTACATCAGTAGATGCAGGGGGCATAAAAATGAGTTTACTAGTGATGCACAAGCCGTGATTATCCAGTACTTTCAGCCGTGATTATCCAGTACTAAAAAATATTTCACCTACCTGGTCTATATCAGCTACATGTAGATGGGTAGTAAATGCCACAGGTACCCCAGAAGGTGTGTTCTCTTTAACTTTAGCTGTTGTTGAACCATTTGTAAATGTTGGAATATTATCATCCACATCCGATATTGTTATGGTAACATTAATGCTGGTTTTCGTTGTATTGTACTGTGTGTTGCCTGGTTGCTGGATTTCACTTGCCTTTAAATTAATTATGAAACCAAATTAATTACGAATTCCTGTAATAGGTATTGAGTCATGCTTCCAATAGCAGTGGCACACCAAGAATGTGTCTGGTACGAGGGTTGTTCAAATTGGAATGCAACTAAGCCCATAAAAAATTATCCTTTATAGATTCTAATGAAACAAGCCTTTGATCCCATTGCAGTATTCATCTCCGATATATATTCGAAGTTTCATTCAGTTGTTCCTTTTTTAAACTGCGATTTTGTTATCATTACTAATTTACTAGGTACACTATGCATATACTGGACATGAGCCAAACTGAGATCTTAACGTACCTGATATTGTTTCCGACAATGCGATATAAGAGTCGTTTGAAACAAAAAAAGATCACAAGGGACAATGCTTGACAAATAAGTATGGTCGGAAAGCTCAAAAACATTCACGCTTCTCAAATAGTCGCGTTAATGGTCGCTGCAGGTGGAGGCTCATTGCTCTGCAATAGCATGCCATCCTTCAAATATTTGGCTTGATTGCGATTGTCGGAGTATTTGTTAAATTTCTGAAGGAATTTACCTTTGTTAAGCTTGGCATTTACCCATTTCCGTTTTATACATCAAATTTAATGGTAGAAACTTGGTTTAAATGGAAAAAAGTGTACATTTCTACAGGCTTCCATGGTGCGTTTTGCAATGCATACTTTTGTTCTGTCTTTGCTGGCCCATATTTGTTTATGGATCTGTCGCATAAATAAACATAAATAAAGACAAAATAAAGCCATGCCTTGTTTGTGGTCATTACATTTGCAAACGGTCGACTTTTGTTATCTAGAAACTGGTTTTTGCTTTTTTTGGGCAGTTTGCAAGGGCATATGTGCTGGCGTCTCAAAGCAGATAGGGGTACCCAAACTATACTAATCGTCCTAATTTTTGTAATATACTTGATAATTGTATGAATCGCTCCTAATGATGTCCCGACACATTGAGCTATATGCCTAACTGTAAATACCAGTTTCCAAAAAAAATTTCTCAACCCTTTACTAGTATGTGGCGGTATTTTGATTGCTTGCATGGGGTTCATTTCCAAATAAAATTACACCACTTTTGAAGTTCTTAAACTATCAAATAGTTGATGAATATGATATTACATGACACCATTTCACCATACAAGTAATTTTAAATATTGTATTTGCTCCCGCATTAAGAAAACAACGATGATGGGACCAAACTTGGTCAGAAAAAAATGACATTTTCCCAATCATTTTAGCATTAGTATACACGAGTAGACAGTGTTAATTGATGAATCGTTACAGCTACACTGAACGGATTTTAAAATGTGAGGTATCAATTTAAAGCTTATACAATGATCTTTGATATACAGCTCACTATATTTAAAAATCCATTGATACAAGAAAGATATAACATCACTTGCATTTGAACAACCTTCGTAAGAGGACAATTAATATACATTGTAGTAAGGAGAGTTTGGCTTAGTCCTGATCTTTATGCATGAATATATTACGAGTGAGCAAGTTGTGCAATATCAGTCCTTTAGATTTGTGTTTGTACACTTACCCGATTTAGAAACGCAACTATTTTGGGGGTCTGTATTTCTTGTATTTATTATTATTTAAATTTTATTCGAGTATGAACCAATAAATAGGACGCTAGTCTTATGCCTGGTACGATTTTCTACGAAAAAATATTTCAATTCAGCCCATTACGTCACAGTGGCGTCTTTTTCATTATTTACACGTGACGCGTGAGCAAAACGACTGGGCGTGACGATTTGACCGACAATTTATAGAGAAACGATACCCCAACAAAAAAACATAAAATTAAATTTTGAAATGCGTTGTATACGGTGCCACGCTTTTTGGATACATAACATCCTGGCACCATCGACTTGCTCTAAGCAGTTATGTGATGTTTTATCATTACAAAGTAGATTAACTGTCCTCTGTCGACGATATTTAGACTTGCATAGTGTTTTCAAGAGGCAGTTTACACCTACGATTGTCTGCGTCAGGTATGCCGACGATACAAGCGCGGTAAACATGATGGCACCAAACGAATGTTTTTTAAAGACGCCACTTCCGGTCAAACATATTTTCTGTCATACCTACAATTTGAAGGCAATGATGCGTACGATTAAGTAATTTTGCTAAAATATACATTCCGTAACATTTTGATTAATGTTTATTATGACCCATGTTGAAAATCGCTTTATTTTGCCTGTCTTCTTATTTATCTTGACATATTCCATTATCCACTTCCGGTTACGGGTTTGAGATGCCATAGACATAAGAAATGTACATTTTTAACCATTGGACACAATGCAGCCTATGCTAGATGGGCAAAAACTTGCTGACTGCTCATGTTGAGGCTGTGGAGGTCATTGCATATTTACTCGTGAAACGAAATTTGAAGGCAGACACAAATGGCCGTCAAGAAGTGCATCATCAAGCAGAAACTTCTGAACGTTTGGATTGATACGAGTTTTCCTCATAGATGTGTAGAACAACATCCTACAACACTTTATTTTCCCGCCAATGAGGCAAAGACGCCTGATTTTAATAGCAGGTTGCAGCTTATAAATACATTATTAATTTTGCGAACTTGACATTGTCGATCAATACATTTCCTGGTTTGGTTTTGTGACCATCTAAACCTTGATTACAATGAAATTTGCACATCTATGACTTCATGTATTGAATTCATTACATGTAAAATTTCAATAGAATTGAAGCACCTTAACTGACTTAAATTTATCAAACACCCACTGTTGCGTTTTTAAATCGGTTAAGTGTATTACACATCAAGTGTCTTCGTGATACTAACTGCTAATGGAAACAAACAACCAGGTTATAGATATAAACAACATATCAGCTGTAAAACTTTGAATACGTTTTGAGAAATACTTTTAGTCCTTTTCAAGTTAGGTCATAATAACCAGTATGACGCACAGTATAGGCTTCAACTACAACTGATATCGACAGAGAAGCTTAAACACTAAACATATAGCTTGCTGGAGATAGCTCTAGCATTATCAATAAACAAACATGCATAATATAAACACTGCACCATTGACTATCTGTTCGTTATCAGTGTGGATTTAAAGAGAATAATGTATTAAAAGAGAATATGCACAAGATTGAACAAAAATGGACATTGAAAATGCATTTAATTGTCCTTTGTATTTGTCAACGAAGGATAGTAGTGTTATAATCAGCGGATGATACTTACTGTAACATTGATGACACATTCACCAAACTTGGTAAAAACAATTCCCTGATCTCTGTCAAGTGGTTGTGCGGTAGATATAACACCAGTTGTTTGATCAATCTTAAACAAGTTTACACAGTCACTAACTGAAATAAGAAGGGTATAGGTTGAAACTGATTCTGAAAAAAGCAACATGCCTATTGTGGCAACAGAATAATTACTATTTATTGTGTGCAATGTATGCTTTATATATAGATTGATGACAAGGGGTTTCATCAAATTGACATAATAACAATAAAATTTTACACAGAATGGCAATCTTTACAAGTTGCCAATTATAATGCAGATGTGTATAGGAGTCAGGCACCTGTTGCCTAACCAGACCACTACTGAGCACTTGATAGCACAGTGCTAGGAAACGGCTTGCTTTACAAAAAGGTCTATGTAGCAGACAACATGGAAATTTGTATGCTTAGTACCGGCAAGTCCTCGCAGATAGCAGACCGTTGCACAGTGCAAAGCCCTACTGAAGAGGTCCATTACGTAAGAAAGCGTTCGGTGGCGCTCGCCTAGCAAAGTGCTGAGAAACAGTAGTTCAGCGAACACTGGTCGCTGGTAGCATGTCCTTGCATAGACATAGTAAAGCACTACCAAAAATCGTTGGGTCTAAGCACCTTAGTTAGGCAATGGTATCCAGGTTATTGTGGCATGATGTTATAAATAACATGATATTGATATCAAACGTACCAGCTGTATATTTAACCTTCTGAGAGACTCCTCTATCCCCATCTATAGCGTTCACTGTTGTTATAGATGTTCCCTATAATCATAAACACAAATAAATGACAATCCATGTGTATTCTTTCTCACATAACAGTGTTCCTTAAATTCTAAAGTAAACTTTATGATCAGTTTGGTGGATCTATATACATTTTTTAGTTGTGTCTTTTAAAGTATTTTAAAACTTTTGTTATATAAAAGCGAATGTTCAAGTATAAAAAATAGCTACTGCTACATACTTTTTTCAAAAACTTTGTTTTTGTTTAAGATGAAGCTATTATCTTATTCATACATACAGTAGCTAGACAGGGAAATTAAGAACAAGTGAGTTACAAGTAATATCTGCAATGACGTCTGATTAAAACACAGTATGTATCTCAACTTCAATCGAGATTTTAAAAATGTGATTTTGTGCCATAAGATACAAAATTAATGGCTTATGTATGCATTTTATGTTTTGGTGTGCCACAAAAATAGCATACACTCATAGGCTGTCCACTGCACTAGATTCAGGGTGTTAAAAAAAGTTTGTTCACAAAATCAAACATCATACTAAATTTTATCGGAGCTATGTAAGCAGTGTATACTTTTACTTTCTTACTCTAATAGCTTTATTTATTGCCAGGAAGATTGGAACAATCGTACAACCTCTTGAATTTAGCCTGAAAATTTCACAAGTTCCTCTGGTGTCAGGAAAATAAACTATTGAAACTTAAACATTGAGAACAAACTTTTTTAACACCCTATATATACAGATCTATACTATTTTAACAGATTCCCCTAACCAGTTTTCCTGACCTGTATCGTATGCAGTACTAACTTATTCTTCCAAATGTGACCCACAACTTCTCCTTATGTGGAGGAAAATCAACATTGTTAAATTGTCATTGAAAGATATGACCTGATCGCTGGGTAATGACAACAAACTTCATCAAATATAACAAAAAACAAATACTTTTGGAATATCTTCTTGTACAGTTTCTCGGAATGAATTTCTTGTGAAGAATGGGGGTGTGTCCTGATCATCTTTCACACGTATGATAAAATCAACCGTTGTATTCAAGCCTCCATTAGGACCACCATCCTGATAAAACAAGATACAAGAATTACATTTATTTATGTCAGATACAACATTTAAGGTTAAAATTACTAGGACCGGGACGATTTCAAAATTCTGAAATCGGTAAATCGTGTGTATGAAATCGAATCGAACCGGTTAATCGGCGCCATATTGAAAACCGTGATTTCATTCCTGAGGACCACATTAGCAGCTTAATTTGTTGGTGTTTATTTTATTCTACAATGTATACACTACCGATGTAAGATCTATATGTTAATTACGATTTATTTTGGGTTCGTATATACAAGCTACCCCAACACAGTCATGTGGCTTAATGTACTAGTTTATTTGTCGATAAACACATTCATGTATATTACTGTCAAAGGTATCATGAATAGACGCAGTAACATGCATTTTATTGGCATTTGAGGATGTGTATTGTTTTAGAACGATTAGCGGTTTTGCGAAATTGAAACCGGTTTCACCTAGTAATCGAATCGCATCCGATTAACCGAGTAATCGTCCCGGTCCAAAAATTACTATAAACTATTTTTCCGACAAATTATGATTTAAAATGAAATGTTAATTACAAAGACAGCGAAGACATTTCAATTATATAAATACAGTTATAAAGGTATAATATATTGTATAATAATGATTATGGTTTTCATCCATTTGTTACTTTTTTGTTACTCTATATAAACTCTTCACTACATCACATGCTTTGTTGATCTGTTGACAAAATCTGTTTAAATGAAATTCATACATTATATCATATATTATGAATTTTCTAATGCATATTAATAAGCAATTACACCTATTACATGATATGTTTATTTTGAAATAATCAACAAAAATGTAAACTGGAAAATGTGGAAAAAAATATTAAAAAGATAATAGTCAGACAGCAAAGGCATTCAACTTAACCAACCAAGCACAGCAAAAACATAAAAACATCACATAGCACAATTACACGGCACAATGCCCAACATGTAACTGAACGAGAAAATAAGCTGCCCAAGTCCAAGCTGTCCAAAAGCTGAATGATCTACCGGTAGTTTCAGCAGTCAAAAAGCTGAATGATCTACCGGTAGTTTCAGCAATCAAAAAGCTGAATGATCTACCGGTAGTTTCAGCAGTCAAAAAGCTGAATGATCTACCTGTAGTTTCAGCAGTCAAAAAGCTGAACTTTTGATACAAACATTGAAATAAAAGACACTTTTGGAAATGATTCACTACTGTGGGGCATACCTTTGCAGTGACGATGAATTGATAGTAGCTATTTGTTTCATAATCAACACATTGTTTCTGCCGTACCACTCCAGTCGAAGAATTTATTTGAAATGTGTTACTGTAAAGCTCTCTTGTTTCTTGGTACTGAAATATTATATATTTAACAATTGTACCGATATATTCACAAATATAAGTCGATGTCAGTCATAGGTAGAGTATGATTTTTGAGGTCCTAAATCCAGTATTTTGATTTTGGTTTTGCTTGATTTTTGAGAATGCACCATAATTATAAATACATGAACCACAGCTTCAAGCACCCATTATCGGTGGTTATCTGTATCTGTATCTGTATAGTATCCTCGAAAGTATCTCACTAATGAGCAAAAGTCTTCGAGTGTGTGTGCAACTTGATGTTAATGATGTTATATGCACGAATTTAGTCTATAGTCCGATAGGGCACTTTTGAATGTTTTATTTTCTTTAATAGTCACTAATGAGTCTGGTAAAGAGTTCCAGTCACGGATAGTTTGAGGCACATATGAATATTTATAAGTGTCAGTGTTACTTGATGTTTATACCATTTGTACATATTATCCTTTACAGGACCACAATGTATCTGATGTAACTTCTATAAATTATCACAAAAACAACTACATGTACATGTATGTTTCACGGATGAAGGCCATAACATTTCTAAGTAGATCCACATATGACAATGCTTGTACATCTACATGTACATATCAATGTTAGTTAAACTGAACAATATTCCATTCCCTCGTTTAAAGATCTTTTCGGAAATTAGCATAGAAACTCGGTACATGTCAACCAAACAAGGTTTTGTATCAAAACTGATTTCCGATCAATATGAAAAACGAAAAAAATCATAAATAATTTCTGGACATACCTCTGACTTGGGCTGAAATAGAAAAAGAAAGAATAAACTTATTTAAAGATGTACTGCCGAATAACATAGTATTGATGGTAATATTTATTTTCCGGACCATAACATCGCATCGAGGGCCTGTGAGTTAAATGACATGTTATAAAATGAAGCCAAATGTACAATTTGAATTATCAATCAAAACCAAGCAGTGTCATGGTTTACTTACATATTAATACATATCATATTCATATTTTCTAACAAAGCCAACAACTATTAGCCGCCTAAAACTTGTTTCTAGCCAATAAAACAAACCCCAAGTGCATAATATAATCTCACATGCTGACTTAGGCCAAGGTCACAAGCAAAAACAGGCTTGGGCTACTTTTCAATAGAATTATCCTTTACTTGACATGCTTGAATGTTTATAAACCGATTACATGATGCAGTGTCTTCAATTTAATGGAGATATTTCACATTTTGACTTACATCACACTCGTTATTCATGTTCTGATAATGTAGACAAATATGCTCACAAAACGATTAAAACACCCAAACTTACCTCTATAAAATAAGTGACCTTTCCATTTGCACCGTTATCAATGTCGGTTGCACTTACATCATTGAAGCTGTGCCAAGGACCAGTTGTATTACACGGTTGCTGCGAATAGGAATCACATATTAGATCACATCACTACTATATCAATTTCAAGCATATGTAGGCATACACATTATGCTCATACTTGCATTTGTAGTTCACCATGCACTTTGCACATGTTAGACAGTAAAAAATATATTTTTGAAAAATGCATGTTATCTAAGGTTACATAAATTTTAGATTTTTTTTTATTTTTTACTCTTTTCAATGATACAGTTACGGTATACATGTATTACCTGTGACACACTGTACACAGCCACTTATTTCTAAATGGCCATCGCTTGAAAGTGTTTATAGACAAATAATAAGAACTAAATGCCTATGATCATGTATGATACTAAGATAGCTTCATAAGAATACATGTTTCACTCAATGTTTGGCATGTAATCTTGAAACTCTATAATTGACCACACTAGCTAGCTCATGGCCATAACTAGGGGGATGCGTTGCCAAAGTAGCCTTTTTGTGGTTGACATACGTAAACTTTGCATTTTTCAAGCTTGCTTGCTCGCTAAATTAGTTTTTTAGTCAATATCTTCAAGTTTAGAACGGGTCTGTGGCATGCTGTTCAGATAAACAGAGCATTTATTCTAGCTTGCTGCGCTCGCCCAATAACTATCAAAGAATATTTAGAGAACATGTTTCTATGGTGTGCTACAAGGCTGAATACTGCGATTTCTTTTAGCTGGTATGCAACTAGATTTAGAATTCTAAAATTAGAATTCTGAGCAAGTGTGATTAACATGTCACAAACACTGAAATGACATAATCTCCTCTCTTTTCCGAAATATTTTGTCAGACGGAAGGGTGATTAGGTCATTGCTTAAGTCATGTATCTAGCTGGTATGCAACTAGATAAATGACTTAAGCAATGACCTAATCACCCTTCCGTCTGACGAATTATTTCGGAAAAGAGAGGAGATTATGTCATTTCAGTGTTTGTGACATGTTAATCACACTTGCTCAGAATTCTAATTTTTGTTTAATATACCATGCCAGTGTGTTGTGGTTAGATTTATACAGAAATGCAGCATGCTTGTACATGGCACATTTTAAAACAATTAATTATTACTAGTAATGCATTTTCACTTTTAGCACTGTAAATCTAATATATACCTCATGTAAATCCCAGGTGTAAGGGTGCTGGCTGAACACTGGAGCATTATCATTTACATCGCTGATATATACCTCCACTTTTATATTGATCTGGAAAAGGATATCATGGCCTGCTTATTTAATACTCGTAGTCTGGTAAGTAATATAAATCTTGGAACTTAATTAAAGACTAACATTATATTCCACTTCCAGTGGTCATTACATTACATTACATTAGTAATACAAAGCGCTGGCGTAGAATGAGAAGGTCGTTATACAAAATCGATATTTTGAGAAAACAAGAAAAAAAACTGTCAGAAAACTAGTAAAATTTAGTATTCTTTACATATGGAAAAACAAGCTTTTTCAACTTCAGTTTGATCGACTTGACCAGTTCCGAGCTTCATGAACATAGGTTCATAAGAAGCGCCTTGTGATGCAGATTTCAAATATGCATCACAGAGTCTTATAAGGTATTACGACCTTCTCATTCTAAGCCACGAAGACAGCAGTTTGTAGATATTTCTGTTAACTACTAAGGAGTATTTCTTCGATTCGTGAAGGAATGGACCTTTGCATTTTTGAGGCTATGAGGATGGCGCGCATACTTGACGCATATCAGCAAATGGACGGATTAATACAAGCTGATTCCAGTAAACCTCCCTTACAACTAGTTGTGGGGTATATATAAGTAATATTGTTCCCAACCATTTTAGCCGCTATGATAAAGCCAGATGGAACGCGTTTCGATATGATAAGTATCTATTTGAAGCAAAGACAAGCATCTTGGAATACAGTCATCATTGTGTAAAAATCAGTAAGTACATATTTTATCAACACTCGCCGTATACAATAATGAAAACTCTTACCCGATTGTGTTGTTTATCTGTCAGCACAAAATTCAAAGTGATCTTTGACATCTAAAATGAAGAATGCAATTCATGTATTATCATTTTCTAGCCCAAATAATGAACGCATTTTGATATCAGAAAGCAATTATTTAAAGGCTCCTTTTCGGACAATGGGTCATTTAATAGTACATGTACTCCGTAATGTGTCAAGATTCTTTTAAATCATAATGGTGAATTGTCTAGTTCCATTCAACAAGCACAAAAACAGGTTCAATGTATTGTTATTTATTATTCGTCAAAGATATTTGTAATTGTAGATCTAGATGTTTGATAATACAGACATCTAGTGTTTGAACATGAACGAACCGTACCGTTTCATAGTCGAATTCCTTAACTAAAGTAACATCGAATGTTACATTATTTCCTTTAGATTGATTTATCTTCACATACTGTCCAGTTATAGAATCGTCTGCACTTAGTCCTATCTGGTCATCTGGATCACCGTCCTGTGCATGAATCCTAAATAAAACTGTATCTGAAAAGGAATCACGCCACACTGTCACTGTTTTACAACATTGTTTTAATATCAGTGTAACAATACCACGTCACTTTTGTCTACAGGTCCAAGACGAAATGTGCTTAACTTCGAAAACAAAAATAGCCATAAGTATGTTATTTCTTTATTGATTTATATGAAGTATACGTCACGCTAAGGAGGAAATTATTTACTTTCCAGGAAATGTAAGATCTTTTTCAGCAGATTGGCCGTATTTTCCAGCATCCTGTGAAACCTTGGAAAATACAGGTCTCTAGTACATTCTAATTGTTGGCGCTGACGTGAATGCTGGCATCCTATTCATGTATCCTAAAACGATGTTTTTATTTGCAATGTTTTATCAATTTTAACCCGTAACATTGTTGTACATATATTTTATTTTCTTAATAAGACACTAATATAATACCTGATTGTACTATAATGGCAAAACAGCTTAAATCAAGATAGCAAATTAGAAGCCCGCTACAATAATACGGTGCATTTAATTTTCGACACGTTATGAAAAGAATCATACGAGTATTGGTACCATTTTTCAAAGTTCTTTTCGAATTGCATGACACCAGTTTGTTGACTCGATGGAAGTAGTTACAAGCCAGCATTAGCAACAACAAACCTCAATTTGGGGTGAAGGACCATGTACTACTCCATGGCTCGAAATTACACTGTGACCAATACTTTCACTCAGCACTCAATATTCAAATATTGATATTCACTCTTTTGAGGTTCATAGTGGCATGGCATTATTTTAGAGCAAGAAGTTGTAATAAAGTTAACTTGGTACTAGATACATGTATTGTTTTTGGCTTAGCTTCCTATTGTAAGTTGGTGTATTTGTAAGCTACAATTACAATTCATCAGTCTGAGTGCTCAGTGTGGCACTCAGATTCGATAATTACATTTACACTTCATAAATAGTACACAAGGGCAAAAAATGTACCAACTGTTATTTTCAACACTCAATAACTATCTTATACATTTTCCTCTTCTAATTTTTCAATCTATGACAGATAATAGCTCATTATATTCCATTTCCAATATTTGAGTGTTAGGTAATTCCCGGCCCAGAGGTGGGGGCCGAACTCCAACCTAGAAGTTTGGTAAAATTTGGTGAAATGTTGCAGTGTATATTTATACAAATTTAAAACTTAAAGTTTGATTAAGACATCCTTTTATGAAAAATAGCTTGTTGGACCCATGACAGAAATTGCTGGTTGTCCAGCTTAATCCTGAGAAAACTTTTGAATACACGTATTTGGTCGTAACCATTTGAGACAAACATGCTGACAGGTAAATAGTAACAATACGCCTAAGGTACATACCAAGTTTGTACGAATATATTTGCTATGTGCTATGCCATGGTCTGTTTGTATTACATGTGAATTAACAGATATATGTACACATATAAATATACTTACTGACTGGGTAATCCTCTGGTACTTGGATATACCCATCTGATGCTAAACCTAGTAACTCGTATTTGGGGATTTTAGCCAGAGCACAACCTAGACAAAGAACGTAACTTGACAAACAATCAGAACAAAGCTAGTCATTCCCATAATGTATACGTATAATATTACATTAGTGTTTGTTCAAACATGTAGGATCTATCGTGTGCTTTGGGTAATGTTATCTTTTTGCCGATGCGAACTTTTATTACAACCGTTATATGGAGTTTGATATTTAATGTAAAAGGATTCATTACGACTTTCATATGCAATTTGTTGAATTCGGCAAATGTCCACACGATTCAAATTGCGTATAGACTTGATTAACAATGGCAGTATTGGTAGTTACAACCAAATACATGTATCATACGTGTTTTCATTATAAACACAGTTACACTTAGTCATAACAACAATTCATCATAGACTTCGGATATTACGAGCACCTGGCTTAACTCGAGCATTTGGCTTGTCCTGATGGGTCCTCGAGATAACGAGGTTTTACTGTATAACAATGTATAGCAAAGAGAATTTGACATGATCCTGACCTTTATGCATTAATATATTACAAGGTTCTTGCGTTGAATATATAAATTTCCGCGAACAAACCGTGCAATATCGGTCCTTTAGATTTGTGTTGGTATTACACCTCGAGCGTCTTCGTGATACTTTCCGCTTATAAAAACATACAACCGGGATTGTAAATATAGACAAGAAATCAGCTGTTAAATTATGCTAAGTAAAGTTCGAGAGTCGTGTCAAATTCTCTGGACTATACATGGATATGTTTCCAAAATAGAACGAGAGAAAATAGATGAGATCAGAACTATTAAGTCAAGAGATCATTTGAAATTAATGTGCGAAACCCAATATCACTTCAAATGCTACGAATAGCAGAAAATTGGTGAATGATAGGAAACAATTAATTCCGCAAATTATTAATTAGGGTACAACATTCATTTTTTCATAAAATAAATGTTCAGTACTGTATTACCCATAGTAAGAAGCAAGCCAGCTAACACACGTTCCATCCTTTAATCTGAAATTAATAAAAAACAGTGTATGGTGTACTCGAATGTTTATATATACAGTATTCAACTTCATGATATACGTGTAATACATAAAATACAATGATATATGTAATGGCGCCCGCTTAGAAGAAAATGTCTATCTTATAAGACCCATACCTTCTTGGAATCTGCATCAAATCTGCGTCACAATGCGCATCTTATGAAGAAAGTTTCATGAAAATCGGAAAAAAACAGAAGTAGAAAACCCTGCTTTCGCATAGAAACTTTAAGTTTTCTGACAGTGTTTTCTAAAACTTGAAAAAAACATGTTTGCACTTACGATCTTAGTCTTCTAAACCTGCGTTGTATTTATGAATAATAAGCAAAAATGGGTTAACCACAACAGTTATTGTATCAATCCTTAAACATAGTTGTTATAAAATATCCCAAATAGGGGATCACAATAATATTATACATTCATGATATAAGTACAGAAAAGTAGTGTAAAGGAAATCTTAAGTGTTTCATATCTTGAAAAAGACGAAATACGGAAATAGGGTGGAAATATTCAGACAAGGGCTGATTTAAGTAACACATATTATAAGTAGTGTTTTCTTTTCCTTACCAAAACTGATAACTATTATTGGGAGAATGTACAGATGGGGGTAGAACCATATCACTGTACAGGGTGTTAACAAAGTTTGTTCTCAAAATTTAGTCATACTAATAGACCGATACACAATTATCGACAGATAATATTACAGTGGATGGACAGTGATTGTTTTGGTATAACTAACTTCAAGCATTATCATATTTCAGTACCTTTCTATTACAAATGTACTGAAAATTAGTGTGCAATTCCATAACGTCAACTCGTACTCTATAACGTCAACTCGTATGTAGTATTTGTAACAGTCACACACCTCCCCAATGTCGATGCCCTCAATGCTGCTCTTCATGTCTCTGCAGCAGCATCGCCTCTGTCAGCTCACGCGTGTATCAATTATAGTTTTAATTGTATTTAAAGGAACTCAGTTAAACATTAGGCCTTTTCGACTGGGCTGTTTCGTGGAGCAGGTTACAGTCTGGTTTCCGTTCTAATTTTACAGTTGTATTACTGTAGTAGTGTTGTAATTGTGATGACGGGAACCAGGCTAAAACTTGCTTCACGAAACAGCCCAATCGAAAAGGCATTGTATGTAGCCTTGGGTGTAACATGTATAATTTTCTTGGCCCAACTCTAGTCTCGGACAAAGTACAATCCAGTAAACAAGGGGTATATAAGGAGTCCATATACTGTGGAAGAATAGTCAACACTGAAGGCTGTATCATGAGTTTTTTAAGCAACCCAGCGGTTATAAGTATATGTATATCATTGAATTCAAGCGACACAAACTCATGGTCGTTGTTCAATCAGAAGTTGCAACTAGTGTCTATGCCGAGGTACATGTTGAACCACTCGTTGTTTCAATAAATTGACCGTGATGGGCATACAGCGCGGTCAATGGAGTTCTAAAGAATGCTCTCATATTGAGCTCGATGTCACACACACCCCTCAGTCCCGAAACCTTAAGATTCTAAGTATCCCCCCACAGCCGCTACTACTAGGTACAAAGGCCGAGTCGTGGTCCCGACTCGTGGGTAAATAACATTACTTGAAAATATACCTAGTCTGCAAAGGAAGTCATTATATGTAGTATAGTTCTCAATCTTGAGTATCTGTCCAAGGTTCAGACCCTAGGGAGTATGCCTCATTCAATCATAGCAAAATGACAATGGAGTGAGTTTACTATAAAAACAATTTTTTGAAGTAATAACTATTACGAATACATGTACAGTTTTGTGGATTTGGGATTGAGTGAGTTGTTATTCACGTTGTCGGTTGTTCAAATATATTTAGAGATAAAATTTGACATTGGATTCAAAGTTTGTAAACTCATTCTGATAAATAATATTTATGGTGATAATATCAATTTAATGAAACTTCCTGATAGATAAAATAGTTCTCTGGCCAATAAGATCGCTGATCGAGCCGTCGGATAGATACTCGCCTACTCGACATTTTCATAACCTATGGTGATCTTTTTCCTGGATCTGTGCGGGTTTCCTGGATGTGTGCGGGTCTCCTTCGTTTGGTGCAGGGAGACATAACGTTCAAACCAATTGTTAAAAATCAGAATGTTAATATTATATTCATCATGTTTATGTAAAATTTTCATAAGAATCAATTTAACAGAGATTTTGATTATTTAAATATTAAAACAATTATTAAAAGAAAATTGGATGAAACTGAGCAAAGAAAGTTAGTTCCAATGCAACTTCGTTATTTATCCCATTGTAAAATCATAGCGATGGTCTTGTGCAACGTATGGTAATTAGAGCCAATCACATTTCCACAAATTAAAGTTCTAAGTCTTTGAAAACACCATAGTACACTTTCCACAGTGCCACATTTTAAGCACCAATTATATTGCATGATTCACGTCACATGCATGAATCTCGGAATATCATTGGTGCTTAAATAAGGCAATTATCTAAAGTGATTTCAACGAGATACATGCCGTATATATCGCTTTGTGGAATTGTGAATACTCTAGTTATATATATTCCAGAGGGAAACAATTTGGATATTATTATGAAAGAGCCTGACGAGACGAAAAGAATGACACAAAATAACTCCAAAATGACCAAAATTGACTTAGAGCCATTTGGACAGCCTACGACGCCATGCCTCTCCCACAAGTGAATTCAATATAATACTTTTAAAATATGTCATTATCATACCTTGAGCAGTAATAGTCTTAATTACTTCCGAAATAATCATGTAAAGCCATATAATGTGAAAGTATTTCTAATCCTAAACACACTGTTGTTGAACTGGTTAAAATGTTTCAAATTTTCATATATCACAAAGGGAGTTTCTTATTATCAGTTATCGAGCGATGTCCTCAATGTACGCATCGACTGACTAGATGATAAGCCCTTATCAATGACTCAAATAGTTGTGATACTACACACTCCCAGTTGTGCGATCGTTAATGTGCAAATGCTTCAAATGATAAATGTGTTATCAATTTAGAAACATAAATCAAGCTACCGAATGATTTTAATATAATCCTTGTGGTTAATGTTATATCTTCCTGTAAGGTATTATAACATTTCTTGAGATGTACTGATAGGGTTCGCCATTTTGAAGATCTTTGGTATTGTGTACTGTTCCCTCATGGTCCTTAAAAGTACAGAATTCAATTAACCAATGTACATGCATTTATATGTAACTTGATTTTTTTAAACAATTTAATAATCATTCTGATTATGTTCAGTAATATACTGTAATAAAAAAATAACACATCCTCTTAATTAAGGAGACATACATTTTCTTATCGACCACCAACCCTCGGAATGCAAAAATCGACAACCCTGGTGCAAAAAAAAATCAACAACCCTCGGAATGCAAACATCGACACCCATCGTAATGCAAAAATCGACAACCCTCGGAATGCAAACATCGACAACCACCTAATACAAAAATCGACAACCCTCGGATTGCGAACATCGACAACCATCGTAATGCAAAAATCATTAACCCTCGGAATGCAAACATCGACAACCATCGAATTGCAGAAATCGACAACCATCGGATTGCAGAAATCGACAACCATCGGATTGCAGAAATCGGATTGCAGAAATCGACAACCATCGGATTGCAGAAATCGACAACCATCGGATTGCAAAACTCGACAACCCTCGTCGGAATGCAGAACTCGACTTCCCTTAGAATGCAACTTGAGATCTACAACACTTGGAATGCAAAACTCGACATACAATTGGAATGCAAAACTCGACTACCCTCGGATTGCATAAATCGGCAACACTCGGAATGCAAAAATCGTCAACCCTCGGAATGCATGAATCGTCAACACTCGGAATGCAAAACTCGACAACCCTCTGAATGCAAACTGAATAGACAACCCTCGGAATGCAAAAATGGACAACCCTCGGCTTGCAAAATTCGACAACCCTCGGATTGCCAATATCGACAACCCTCGAATTGCAAATATCGACAACCCTCGGATTGCCAATATCGACAACCCTCGGATTGCCAATATCGACAACCCTCGAATTGCAAATATCGACAACCCTCGGATTGCAAATATCGACAACCCTCGGAATGCAAATATCGACAACCATCGAAATGCAAATATTGACAACCCTCGAAATGCAAAAATCACTTCCAATGGAATGAGAATACAATGTCTATCTTAACTAGAGTCTCGGTTGACAATAGATTCCTCGTGTTTATATAATGTCTGACACAAACTCCTATAAACATGGTTAAATTTAGTCCGCTGTTGATAACACTAGCCTTTGTTTGCAAATAAAAACTAAATGCATTTTCGATGTGCATTTGAAATAGGTAATCCTATTGTATTTGGTATGTTCGGTGATCAATTTCTCTCAGCAGTTACTTCCCTTTGACAATAAACCACTGACACCCTCGACAGTGAGTGTATGTTGATTTTACCAAGAAAACAAAATAATTGTTTGTATCTATATGTAGAATAAAAGGTTAACTTGTTGTCGTCCTTTTGGTACCACGATAATACAAACCAGATAACTATTAGGCATAATAAAGACATTGCTCGAGAAAATGAAAGTCACACTTCTGGTCATTTGGTGATTGATAGTGTCGATGTTTTCGAGAGCCGCTTTCAGTAATTCAGTTGTTCAGCCACCCTTTGACATTAACTTCCCTTGATCATTGGGCTACCGTACCTAAGGAAACCTGCGTTCCAGTCTCCCAGTGGAGAATCAACAACTACTAGTGTGCAGCCAACATCGAGATACAGCGCCAAGGAATATCGAACATTTACAGACACCGCCCTAACACATACCGATTCACACCTTGGTCGAGTGTAGCATTGGGCGTCATTCTTGCTCAGATAATTAAAGCAGTGGCAAGGACATGGAGCGAACCCGGGACCTCTCGATCTCGAATGACGACCTGTTATACAGAAGCAATAACGTGTGTAAGTATGTTATATGACATCTAGCTCTCTGCTATTTCCCGATAAGTAAATCTGCAGGGATGGTATTCATATCTGATCTTATTTAATTGGAGATTAAGGATAGTCAATAATAGCACCTGTTACTGACAGATAGTTTAATATGGCGTAATCTGATTGGTTGTCCTTATCCTTATGTCAAGTAGGCCTAAGATCAATATTGAATACCAAGCATATAATTACTGATTTGTTACACCCGGACATTTGCACGACACCACAAATAAGGGACAATATATCAGAAATAATAGATCACCCCTGCCTAACATTACGGCTTTTTTATAATGGAAGGCGGTAATCCGTTGTGCAGTAGCCGTCGGGATACTAAAAGACGAAGTCTAAAAATCTTAGAGTAGCTTCATTTTTAGTGAATATTTCTTTCTTCCTCAACTAAACAGAAGAGGTGCACACTTTTTAGATGACATGTAATATAAAGAACGGACAAACTCCAAGGGAAGCATGCCACAAAATGAGTAACATTGCCTTTGGCTGATGTCAATTGTTTGTTTTGATTGTTAAGTTTGTGATCAGATTGAAATAAAAAGTATGTGGAGTTTCACTCAACATCGCGAAGTAAAAAAGAATGCGTGTTCAACACAAAGGCACATATCTAAGCTAAATTTATTGAAAACTTCAGATAGACCAAGCACATACACGTAATTATATTGACCGCGTCATCGGTATATAAATATAAAGCTAGATCTCAATTCATGACATAAAACTAATAGTGTATGGGTAATAAATCTACACTAGACTCCGGGGAGGTCCACCAGGATTGGCGTGAAGCAACAGTTTTACTGTCGTACCAATCCTCAAGAAAGAAGACCGCCATCAACCTGTCGACTACTAGTGTTAATTAGTTTTCTTTAAAACATCAAAGATCATACATGTATATATTATAGTATTCTAGAGCATTCGTTGAAAACATCCATTTCTTGCAAACTACTTGAAGATATTGTACACAGTAACATCATGGCACCTTTCGACAAACACAATATTTTGAAAGACAATCGTCACGGATTTCGTAAAAGAAGATCATGCCACAGGGTATTGACGCATATTATTTTTTATGCGTCAAAACCCTGTGGATCATGCGAAATTCAATTACATCAATCCATGAAATCGCTTACAATCTGGTGAAGAAACAACAGGTTGTTGTTATACTACTAGACTATGCGAAGGCATGTGACAAAGTACCATGAAGTAGAAAAACTAATTAATGTGCTTGATACTACATACCCCTTCAAATTTCCAACAGCTGCTTGTGCTAAAATTACCGTTTTGGAATTGGATATTACAAAAAAAGTACATCATTTGCCTATGTTTTGTCAAAAACTACGCACGCCACGCATATTTATTTTCTACTTCGTGGCACAAACGTTGAATTTTACAAATAACTTTGTGATGAAGAATAAAAATCGTAGGTTTTTTGTATACAATATCTTGTGCAATGTGCTGGTTACACACTACGTATATTTACAGGTTAAAATGTACACATATTTTAAATACAAATATACTGGTTAAAATGGATTTCCTATGAGCGGGTTAAGGGCAAACCAATGGAATATAATTTGATCTGCCATTAAAATATGGGCTTCCTTATTCTTAGAGACAGAGAATGTAACATTTTGCAACAAAGTTACTTTGGCTTGGTCAGTGTTTATTCAGCCTGGACTTGAAACAGTTGAGAGACGGTGCTTCAATTACACTCGATAGCAGTACATTCTAAATGCGTGTTTTCCATTTGATCTGGGTTTGAACAGTTTGTTCTGCCCCCCCCCCCCCCCCCTCCTTGTCCTAGTATTATATGTCTAGTTCTTACAGAAAGTAAATTTGTTGATGTTTATCAATTTTATTTATTAATTTGTATACTTCAATATTATCTGCTCTTACCCTACATGTACATTATCTAGATACACAAATCCTCCATTGTATCTTGGCATTTATAGTAATGCTCATTCTAGTCTGCATGTCTGGTTGAAATCTGAGTTTCCAGTCTACACACCATTCAAAAATGCCTAATGCAGAGTTTCTGACTACATGAGTGACCTTATTATATTTTACTCGCTTAATATATTCAATATAAAAGATACAAACTAGACTTAAATATATAAAAAAATAAACGCAAGCATTTTACTACATCATAACCATTTCGAATTTGTGTTCCGTTTCGATTTGTTTTCCCGTTTCGCACGATAATACCGTTTCGTTAATAAATTACATAGATGGCGCTACGTTGAACGTCCTTGACCCTGTTAGGTTGACGGATCAACAAAAACATGAATCGCTGTTGTTTCTTTCAAGATTTATAATACTGCCTTCAGTGTTGATTCTGTCAATGCTATTATCAATAAACTGTAATTTGTAAAGGTAAGTTTGACCTGTCCGACAGTAATCTGTCTGCACGTGCGTGTTGTCAATGATCTGTTCAATGTTGTTGTTGACACAGTAACCTGACATTCCGAAATCGTTAGTGTTACGGTTGTCAAAAGTTCAAGAAATGAGCCTGTACTAGGAGGTTTTGTATTAATGTAAGGTTGGATATATGTAGAACTAGCTCAGTTGGTCAGTGGATCGAAGAGTAGATTTTTCCTGATGTCAGGGTTTGAAACTGAGGAACTTCACAGGAATCTGCACCAGTTATTATGGAAGGCCTTCCAATATTTAGGCAATGATCCACAATAGCACCTGTCTTAAAAAAGCGATTTAGGTCAACCCGAGCAATTACCAACCAATTTACTTTGCATTGATTTAGTTCAAGACTGTATTAAATCCTTCTTTAATATTAATAAGCAGTAACAACAGTTTTGCGGGAAACCCTCGAGTTGTGTCAGTAGCGAGGCACGGAAATACATTATCCGTGAGCGAGGGTACTGTGGAATCACCGGTTTTTGTCAGGGTAAGGATATAACGGGCGATAAATGATCAATTCCAAATCAATTTGAGATTATAAAGTTATCAAAATGAAGGCAAACTATTAAGAAAACAGTTACAAGTAGTTTCAACAACAATTTTTCAACCATTATCGGGAATGCCGCCCATTTGATGACGTCAATAGAATTTGCATAAAATAACAGCTCGTATACCTGAAATTGTGACCTTTGAACTTAGTGTTGTAAAATCACGTATGATCGAGTTTTCACCTTGAACGCACAGGTAACTGTATCATTAATAAACAGTACCTAAAAAAAAAAATTTTTTTAGGTACTGTTTATTAATGATACAGTTACCTGTGCTTGAACGTAGCATAATTCTAAACTTAAAAGATTCAGTATGCCATTAAAAGTGCAATCTGTTACAAATTTTCAATCTAAACAAATAATTAAGAAACTAAATAAGACCGCACTAGAAATGTGTATCACTACGCGCTTTCACAACCTAGATCCGTAGTAGGCTAGGTAAATCAGGAATCTACAAACAATTTAGCAAAAAATATTAATTTTGAGTGCCGAATGACATTCGAAAATATCTGATCTACAACTGAAATCAGCAACAATATTGTGAATTACCAAATATTTCTATAAGATTACGTCATCATTTGCCTCCCTTGATTTAATTTGCATATTGAGGAACCAGTCCATTTCGACCATGACCTTTAGTGGAAAAGCGTAAACAAACAGGCGATGGCTAAAAAATTGATGCAAAATTCATTTTTCGCAACTCCAAGGAGTAAGAAAAACACAAAACAATCTCTGTAAAATCAGAACTTGCTATGCCAAGATTATCGGAACATCAGCGAATTAGGCGTTAGAGGTACCCTTATTGATAATGTTGCCCGGGCCTTCTCGGTAAAAAGGTACGATCATGACATGATGTTAGCGATTTGTAGGACCTGCAGAATGCTCTTCATGTCGAATGGAATGAAATTCCTCCGCGTGTCGACTGTCGTACAACGCAACGTCAATTCCATGAGACGTCGTATCGTACAGGTTATACGCCAAAATGGAGATCATACCCGATATTAATGAAATTATAACAATTAAACCATTTAGAGAATCTTACACGTTAATTTTATTCTCAAAAAACCACCGTTATCCCATTTTATGCAATTTTGATTTTGACCCCTACCACGCTTAAACGAAAAACACGATTCTTTTCACTGCGCTATTTAAAGGAAATGTGTTCTGTTTTATAGGCAATTGAATAAGTTAAAATTGGACACCAAACACTGTATACTTTCTTCATGGGTGTCTGAAAATATAAGTGAACACCCCATGCACAGTTTCTTTTGCGTTTGAGTATATTTGGCATTACAAAATTTGTCACATTTTTCGATGGATCAGTAATTATCTTATTTCTTAGTTAATGAAGTGCTATTTGTTTCATTTATAGATTAGAAGGTCAACTTTGACATTCCTTCATTCGGTTTTCCCGCTAATGACGTCATAACTAAACTATCAATAAAGATATTGAAAGTAGTTCCACTATAACGATTACTAGGGTATCACGATTTGAGGTTACTAGACGGTAAATAAAACTTATTACTAAAATGTAGTCATAGATCATGATTTTGTTTTATGACATACTGGCAAAGGAGATAATACCGGACAGCAGATATTACCGAACAAACAGTCCGGACGCTTTATTTAGTTGAATCATTCATTGATCTTTCAGAGGCGTCGCGACTGGGGCGGCAGGGGCGGCGATCGCCGCCCCAATAATTCAGCAAGCAACGGCAATTTTTTTTCATACAAATATACATAATCTCAATTTTAGCTGAACATTGGAGAGGCAAAACGGCGAAAAAGGGGCTAGGGGTTTCCTTCCTTCCTTCTATTATAACATATGTCGATGATGACATCTTGTTAATTATGTATCATTAAGGTGTGAAAATGTACGGTATATATATACATGTATCTAACTGTCACAGTCCGTTATTTGTCGTGGTGATAATTGGATTACCGACCAACGCAAGTCGTAATTAAAACAAATTTAAATTTACTTGTATTTACTAAAAATCGCAAAAAATAGAGAAAATTATGAACATTTAATTAATTCCTCGAAATATCTTGTAAATGTCAACATGACTAAAGCTAATCAGCCTCATAAATTCAATTTTCCTAGGCATTCTTTTGGCAAAATAAGTGGATTTAGCTCAGTTGTAACGCACTGGGCTGTCAATTCAGAGGTCGTGGGTTCAATCCCAAGCATCGGAACTTGACATTTCTGGAATATTTATAATATTTCCAGCTATTTCTGGCCGTGTGGTCTGCAAAGTATCTGAAAGTAGCAGAAAGCTGTGTATCGGTGCTATAAAGTTACTTTCATGATATATTTTGATAAATGTAATATGTCAATAGTTTGGTGCATTTAACTGACAACCACTCATTTGTTTATTTGGTTATCGTATTCATAAAGCATTAATTTATGTTAGATATACATGCATGTTGCATCATTAAAACTATAGATATATACATGCTTACACACATGTACGTTATGCTTATTAAATTAGATTAGGTGACACTTTACATTAAATGTTTTATTTTTATATTACATTATGTATACCGTTTGCTTGTATTTTTCGCGGAACTTCCGTGAGATTTTAGTATCATCAAAGTTTTGGCGACAGAAATTTCTTTAAGAAAACAGAAGTTATGGTTTATAACCGACTCGGAGGTATATTCACTTATATTCACCCAATGTTCGTGACCACGCGACGTGCCTGATCTTTGTATCAAATCACTCAGAATCGTGAGTAAAAGGAATCTGGTAGAAAAAAATATTCCAGATAAAGTATTACTTAATCAAAAATATCGTCCGCCGCTGCATTGTTGACATAAGCAAAGCGGGGAAAACAATGGTGCACGCATGCGCAAAAGAGAGCACGTGCTTGATTGATTTTATAAGGTAAAATTAATCACATTAAATTTCTATGTTGAGTCGGTGGCCTAGCAGTTAATGAGTATGGTTATTTTAGCTGTAGTGAAGGTTGCGCGATCGATTCACCACGCCTCCTGAAACTTTTTATTTTTAAAAAAATGTTTTTTCGTCCAGCTGTTATTTAATCGTAATTTGTCCTTGGATATCAGTTGAGTAACATTTTTTCATATCTTGTCCATCAATTGGAAAGACTTTGAGTTGTGTTTTATTCATTTAATTCGATTTTTGGTCGGTAAATGCAGTACGGTGTAAAACGGATTTTAACCTCTCACAGAACACCCCCTGGTAGGATACTTCATGTGTCGTGAGTTGTTATTACGGAAATCATAAATATTTTTGCATAAGTGTGAAGTACGAACCCTATTCTATACATTTTTAGCTCACCTGTCACAAAGTGACAGAGTGAGCTTTTGTGATCACTCTTCGTCCGTCGTCCGTCGTCAGTCCGTCCGTCCGTCGTCCGTCCGTCAACAATTTTAGCCTAATCCTTATGAAACTTGGTCACAATGATCATCTCAACAAAATCTAGGCCAAGTTCGATATTGGGTCATCTGGGGTCAAAAACTAGGTCACTAGGTCAAATTATAGAAAAACCTTGTGTAGTCACTAGAGGTCACAATTTTGACGTAATATTTATGAAACTTGGTCACAATGATCATTTCAACAAAATCTAGGTCAAGTTCGATATTGGGTCATCCGGGGTCAAAAACTAGGTCACAAGGTCAAATCATAGAAAATCCTTGTGTAGTCACTAGAGGTCACAATTTTGGCCTAATCTTTATGAAACTTGGTCACAATGATCATCTCAACAAAATCTAGGTCAAGTTTGATATTGGGTCATCCGGGGTCAAAAACTAGGTCACAAGGTCAAATCATAGAAAAACCTTGTGTAGTCACTAGAGGTCACAGTTTTAGCATAATCTTTACGAAACTTGGTCACAATGATCAACACAACAAAATGTAGGTCAAGTTCGATATTGGGTCATCTGGGGTCAAAAACTAGGTCACTAGGTCAAATCATAGAAAAACCTTGCGTAGTCACTAGAGGTCACAGTTTTTACCTGATTGTTACAAAACTTGTTTACAATGTTCATAACAACAAAATCTAGGTCAAGTTTAATATTGGGTCATCTTGGGTCAAAAACTAGGTCACATTGTCAAATCATAGAAAAACCTTGCATAGTCACTAGAGGTCACAATTTTGGTCTAATCTTTATGAAACTCGGTCACAATGATCATCTCAAAAAAATCTAGATCAAGTTTGATATTGGGTGATCCGGGTAAAAAACTAGGTCACAAGGTCAAATAATAAAAAAACCTTGTGTAGTCACTAGAGGTCACAGTTTTGGCTTGATCTTTAAGAAACTTGGTCACAATGATTATCTCAACAAAATCTAGATCAAGTTTGATATTGGGTGATCCGGGTAAAAAACTAGGTCACAAGGTCAAATAATAAAAAAACCTTGTGTAGTCACTAGAGGTCACAGTTTTGGCTTGATCTTTAAGAAACTTGGTCACAATGATTATCTCAACAAAATCTAGGTCAAAATCATATAAAAACCTTGTGTAGTCACTAGAGGTCACAATATTGGCCTAATCTGTATAAAACTTGGTCACAATGACCATCTCAACAAAATCTAGGTCAAGTTCGACAGGTGAGCGACCTAGGGCCCTTTGGGCCCTCTTGTTGGTAATATTTTTCTAAATTACCATCGAAAAATATTCGAAAAAGACTGCCCGGTAATATCTACTGTACGTCATTGAATTAGCACCAAAAGTGCCCCTGTTTGGGCCCCAATATTAGGTTGTTCACGTGACGTCATATTTTGGGAAATCTAATTTTTGCAAAGAGCTTGACCACAGGTAGGTGTTAACACAAACAATTCTTACTAAAAATCGATTTTTAACTTCAGGGGAAGCTTTTTATATGATTTCTGTCCGGTAATATCTCCTTTGCCAGTAAATGATAAGTTTGTGTAAGTAGCCAAAGTATACTGTAGCTATTTGATATTTTTTTGCCGTCAGACGCGACTGAAATCATGTCACTTTTGGATCATATTATTTCAACATTGATGTTCTGATGTTAATTGAAAGTAGAACTAGTATCATTAAATCCACCAAGAAGTGTTAAGATATGTGCAGATAAATACACACAGATATGTGTTTTTAGGAGGCCTATAGTGATTTTCCTGTCCATTGTCCAAAAATGTTAACCAAGTTGTTGAAACTCAAATATTTTTGAAATCCATCAAGGCATTGTTTTGAAAATTTGGCATCTTAAACACAGTTCATGCATTGTCAAAGCCATGTAACACTATCCAACATTTCAACTATTTTTTATGGCCCTTGATTGACTTACCTGGTAGCTAGTTTGTATGGAAAAGGCTTCACCAGGGCATAAGCGTTTATTGAACGCAGTCTTGTTATATATTGTTTTTGGTCTCTTGAACCCATATAGGCCTCACAATCTTGCTTAAGATTACCCATTTTGGTTTTACCTAAACCTTATTCGAAAATTTTACAGTTGTAAATAAGGCTACAGTTTGTATATATTTTTGTGCAAATTAACATTAAATAAAACAAAACAATAAAGATATTCTTGGTTAATATTACTGTGCAAGAATATCATATAAAAATATATGGCATGTCACATCTAATTCTTTAACATATTTATGAATGCACGTATACCGCACATAAAGCTGACAAAGGTTACTGTTTTATCAAAGCACTAAAGTCTTGCGGGAATCTTAAACTAACATTCAATTTTAATTTCTTGATAATTCTTGAACAAATACAAATTGGGGACATATTATGGTGTGTAGGATTTCATTAACTAGAACACTATTCATATTGCAAATTACTTTATCACAATTAACTGTTCTTAAAGAATTATATAGAATTTAAATTTGGGCATAACTATAGTTTTCGTAAGTGCTTTGATAATACAGTACCGGCAGGTGGCTACCATATGCCACTCCACTACATTTGTACATAGCCCCATATTAGGCACACTTATTCCCCTTGATTTACTTCATTACTTTAACACAACAGCTTTCATTTCATAAAATAAATCTGCAAACATAATTAGCAATAACTAGAGTAGATAATTTTTACATAAATTTCTCTACCCTGGGACTGCCCATTGGATTGACTTATTATTGTCTGATCAATAATGTCTATGTTAAATATTTCATGGCCTGTTTTCATTATATAAATTATAATAGGAGCCATTTTAAGGCCCCTTCCCCTGGAAAAAAAACTACATGCAGTTTTCCCCAAAATAGAAGTTTACCTCAACCAAACCTTTTCCCGTGTCACCAAAATACCATTTTTTCCCCTTAATTAAAGGTAAGACTCCATCCCCAAGGTTCGAAAAAAGCCCTGCCTCATGATTACTGGTAATTTATAAACCATATATATGCAGGTTTGATAATCATACAACGTTTGTTAACACCTTTTTTATTGACACAATTTGACAGTGGTAGTCGCCAGGAGGCTGAGTTAATTGGCAGTTATGCAGCAATAATTACTTTAACCACGCATTTGTCAATGTTAATACACAGAGTATGTATGCAAATCATGAACCTGTATTTACATTTTTCCGAGCTTATTAAGGCAATGTAGTTTGTGCTCTGATGCACTTGTGAAGCAAAGCCACATCTAAATCAAATGAGTCACTTTCACCCTAGGTGCCCGGTTTTGACAACACAATACAATTACTGTTGTTGACAAACACAATATAACTGACACTCTTGAATATATTTCGTACTTGTCCATCGAACCATTGGATGTGTTATTTTAATACTTTACTAAATGCATGCTGAATCTTTACAAGAAAACGATGTATGAACTGTGTTTTGGTGTGGGGGTTTGTGCTTATGGCACCCAAAACACTTGCAACTTGTTTTCAGGATTGGTCATTATGCCTAAGTAAAGATTCATGTGTTTAGATCTTTGGTAGAACCCCTGACCCCTGTGCATATTATACTAGGCCAGTAGGGTACGGTACATGTACATCCTGGTCCTAGGAATTGATATCTTGGACTTTCTGGCATATATATTATATAGTAACTGAAAGAAAGATTTCAGACAAAGTTTAGAACACACACTATATTCATTTAGTCAATAAGGTGACAGAATTCTGTTTGAACATGATTCAGTAGTTTTTAGTCAATATTCAAACAATTAAGCCTACCATGGCATATCAATTTATGGGACACCTTTTACTCTAGAGAGTGACAGATGGCAGGCACATATACATGCAATACAGGCCTATTTTGGCACTCATGTATAGCTCACTGCACAGGCCTAAGAAATTATATCACAAAATACCGAGTTTTGAAATTCCCCATCATCCGGTCATTTACTATACAATTAATTTCTTAGGCCTGTGCTCAATTGTATGCGTTTAAAATCTTTGATTAAATTTAGTATGTTAACAATGACTTTCGTATGAAAATGTTCAATGATTTACTGTAAGTCAGACTATCATTTTGCAAATAGATTTATGTAACTTTGTGTTAAATTGAGTTGTATCACTAACATGGAGCGCGATTTACTAGCATCAGTGACTATAACTCTAACGCGATAAATTGTTATACAAAAACAAACACAAATTCCTATATATTTGTTATGGATTGAAATCAAGGACCGTAACATTTGCCTATGAAAGCATTCAAACATTTGGCACAACCTATAAAGTTTGCATGCTCCAAAATATTCAGAAACGATAAATATAGCGGATTTTGTGTTTGTTTTTGTATTGCAATTTATAGCGTTGAAGTTATACTTTTGAATACACCCTCGTATAATATCAATATTTATGTATGAAACGATTCAATGTTGTACTGTAACAGTCTGTAAACATCAAATGAAGATTGTGTGGTATTCGTGCAGACATCTTTAAATCTAGCCATGTTTGGTAGATACTTTGATATGTCTAAGTGCATCATGACGGGATCAAAGTTGTAGATATTTCAGTAAGTCGACTGGATACTTATATTGTGTTAACATCAGCTAATGGCTTAGTCACTGGAATGTCATTTCATGTGGTATTCCTGGTGAAAGTACTTTCATCCGATATTTTGTGAACTTTGTCAAACAAAACATATTTATATTCAGTTACGGGATAGATCTATACTGGTGTGTATGTCTAGACTTTATATACTTAAAATGCTACTGAGATAATGACTTGTCTCAGCTCAGAGGCATATGCTGCCATAATTGGCTCCTTTAAAAGACAAGTGGAATCTATTTGTACAGATTATAAGGGTGTATGTTGTTGGAAGTTACTGTAATGTTCAAAAGACACTGAAATATCTTTAAATGGAGGCCTATCTCAGGATTATAAAATCTAAAATGACTATTAAACTAAAAAAGTTTCTTACAAAAATTTACCGGTAACTTTCCAATAATAAAGAAGTAGGATGTACTTTTGGTACCCAGTATTTTATGTGTTTTCCATGTCTTACCCTTATATGAAAATCTCAGATTCTGATTTAATAATAGATACATATTGTCTCGACATACCATTGTTTCATTGTCTACAGTAAAACATGGTTTAAAGATAATGTTTAATTGATTCAGGTTATATTTAGAATGTCTTTAGTGTTTCAGCCTCTCAGACAGAATTAATAATAAATGTAGCACTTTTACATAGTGCTAAATATAGTCACATGGAATCTATAGACTAGAGCTTTATCTGTATAGTAATAGGTCAAAGTATAAAATCTGTGCCATTGTCTTAAGCCTGTTACATATGCAGTGTGGTGTAAGATATGGAACAACATGTTATAATACATTATTAAATGTTGATATTTAAGTAATTTGATAAAGCCCTGTTATTTCGCTGGCTTAGAATGAAAAGATCGTAAGAACAAAATTGATATTTTGAGAAACAAGAAAAACTGTCTGAAAACTACTCTTTATGAATGGAAAAACAACGGTTTGGTCAATATGACCAGTTCCGATTTTCATGAAAACAGGCCCATGAGAAGCGCCTCAGATTTCAAATATGCATGAGTCTCATTCTAAACCAGTGATTTGTCCGAGGGCAGTAGTATTGGCCCAAGGCTTTATTAAATAACTATTTATTGCCTGAATCCGAATAATTTTAAATCTGCAGAAATTTCAGCTAAAATCTATATAACTCCCTGGCCCTGCTCTCTGGCAGCCAATCAAATTGCTTAAAATGTGGGCTTTATAGATATATTTATTGGCCCGCTTAATGGAAACGCCACTGCATTATTATGCGAGGCAAAGTTACAAAACTGATAATAAATAATTATTTAATAAGACTTTTTATACGTAATAAATTTGTGCTGTTTTTATGCCCCAGCATCTACTAATGGGAGAGGCATATAATGATTTAATGACTGTTCGTTTTTGAAACCCAAATATTTTCAAAGTACAGGGGTCCTACAATTCCAGATTAATCCGGAAATCCGGATTTGCTGCACTAGAAAAAATGAATTTCTGAAGAAAAAAAAAATTATTTGATAAAAAAATGCCTAGTATTTACTGAGTTATGGTCATTTGAAGTTTCATATGCTGAATTTCAATAATAGAACAATGTTTTAAACAGAGTATTGGTGTAGGCATGTGTGCTAATGGCATGCAAAACAGACTTGTGTCTTATTATCAGGATTGGGCATTATGCCTCAGTAGAACCCCTGAAGTCTATCAAGGCAGTGATTTTTTTAGCTCACCTGTCACAAAGTGACAGTGTGAGCGTTTGTGATCACTCATCGTACGTCGTCCGTCCTTCAACAATTTGCTTGTGTAGACACTAGAGGTCACAATTTTTACCTAATCTTTTTGAAACTTGGTCACAATGATCATCTGAACAAAATCTAGGTCAAGCGATCTAGGGCTCTTTGGGCCCTCTTGTTTGCTTCTTTGGAAAGGGTCCGGGTCAATTCAGAATTGGAATTTTAGCGTCGTGTCAACTTAAAATTGGAATTTTCATGAAGTAGAAAGGCCAAATAAAACAGAAAAAGAGATTACATTTGACTGTTAACTGGTTTCTGTAAACTTTTATGCTTGACCTCTTGTCAAAAATGTTCGTAACTTTGTCATTTTATGTCCAATTTTGGATTATTTTTTTTAAATGTTCATTGTGAATTTCTCCCTTCAAATTTGAGAAAATTATAGCCTTTTTCAAATTGGGAAGGTACCCTTTACCGGTAGCAAACAAAGAAGGAAAAAATCATTGCAAGGCATTGCTTTCAAACTTGGCATACCTATTAACCATCATACATACCTTACATTGTCAAAGCCATGTAACACTATCCAACATTTCAACAAAATTACGGCCCCTGACTGACTTAACTGATTATTATGCACAAGGATTCCAGCTGGGTATTTACAAGCATTTATTGAACACAGTCTTGTTCATATCAAAAAGGAGATACACAATAATTATTTATGTAACTCACTTAGTCTATTTAAAGAAAGTGTTGTGCAAACTTTGTAGTTTTTCATGTGATAAATAAACTCCCATTGAAAGAGTTGACAAGTTGAGAAGTTGACCTTTCGTTGTGTTGTTTACGTGTGTGCGACGTGTTGTATAGTGTTTTGATGTATCTATATTAAGACATCTTCGTCATTCATCTACCTTGGTTTATACATACAGTGTGTATGTATGTCTCGCTGTCCTCTTGATATCGTATAAAGTATGGCTGCAACATTGTGTTTAATTTGCTCGCAGTTCAAGTTTTCATGTTCATAGAAAGCTAGTGAGAATTTTAAAGACTTAGATAGTTTCATAGTTTCAAAGTTTCATACAGTTATACAGGATAGCTTTAAGAGGTAGCAGGTATGTTAAACTTCTTAAATCCTAAATTTAAGCGGGTAAATTAACAGTTTATGACTTAAATACTTGAACTAAATTTTTTTATCTTATTTTAAAAGTTGTCTCATTACTTGAATGATTATAATCATAGATTTAATGAAATCAGCTATAACTTTCGAAATTTATAAATTACAGATTTAATGACTTTAATTAATGACTTGTAGTTTAAGATCATGCTCCTATAGGGGTGATAACCTATTCATATGCAAATGCCCACCAGCAATCTATTGGATGCCTGAACGATGAAAACTTGCCATTATCCAATAGCTAGCTGGTGGGCACATTTGCATATAGATAGATCAGTATACAAACATGATTTCTCCTATTGTATTTGATTAATACAGTACATGTCATTATGTGGGATGCATTTGAACTGGAATGATGTAAGTCTATACAATTAGATGATAGAAAATAAGAATAGTCTAGTATATTTAATGTGAATCATGATATGGTTTGCCTTATAAGGAATTAACAATTTCGGTGTTTATGTTTGAATTTTATCTGTTTTGGAGAATGTCCTTACCCTGTAATTCTTCACATAGCAGAGTTAAGTGTGAACCTGAGTTGACTTGCATGGTGACTGAACTATTTTCTGTAGTTACCATTATTGCCCTATAAAATATACCCAGACTAAAATAATTTTTATTTTGTTACGTAAACATTGTTGCAATATTTGTAGTTGATCTAAAACTGAATTAATTATAAGAAAAAAAGAAAGAGCTGAAAATGCTGTAGTATACATTGTACATGCAATATAACATGTTATATGATAATAACATTAAAACGTCCTCTGACATAGCTGTTTGCATAATCACACTTATAATTATATAATAATGTATATCAATACCAAAATATTTGCTGCAGTCAGTTATGTTCGAAGTAACAAATTGTTGTGTCAAATTGGTCCCTATCTCACAGAGCAGCTCAAGTTGAAATCTTAGATAAAATGGAAATTTTGCTCAAATTAAGAGTCTGAAATTGGGATAAATCAATTTCAAGCTATTGAAATGTAAACCTTTTACTGTAAAACACTCAGAATAATGTATTTTCAAGTTCAGCCTCCCATGGAACTAAACATATCAGTAATGAGACATTTTGAAATGTGATTTAGCTCAGATTGAGATGCTTTGGCTCAGATTGGGACCTAATAATTGTTGCATGTTTTAAGTTACATATAAGTGTAATTTTATAACTTCTTCTATAAGGCTGTCAATCTGATTCAGTATGAACTCCTAGCTCCCCAGTGATTGACTGATTTTTAATGCATTGTATAATTATACAATTAAAATGTCACTATGAAATTACTTAATGCATTGTTTTAACTGTTATGATCATGATTCAGTCACATCTGAATTGTAAAATATTAACGGTAGACCGCAGCTTAAATATGCTTAGTAAGCGGACCCCATTTTCAGTTGATAATTTGGTTCTTTGGCCTTCATTTCGAATGGATTTGTTTTAAGACTTTTTGTTGTATTTTTTTTGCCAAGAATGTTGGCATACAATGTTTGTTGTATGTTTGCGTTCGACTGAGGCAGTGATGTCAGTGTATATTATGGTCATATTCTTTAAAATTCTCTGCCATATTGGCCAGTGCCCTTAAACACGGAGGAAAGTCTCAGACAGTTGCATGATACAAGGAATCTGGGTGCATTCCCTAGCTTAATAGACTCCTAGGTTCTTTAACATGCCCTGTGTTAACTATACAGATACTGTGCATGCACAGCATGTTCCTTTTGCTCAACTAGGTTGTATGTCAATACCCCGATAATTATACTGTATACATGTATCAAGTTAAAACCTTGTTGCCCCAGAGACCTATACGTTATTGTGATGTATAGGTCTTTAATTGCGCCTAGGGACATAATTACTTTCCATATAGATTAATTCCCCTTAATGATTTTACACAATAAGGTTCATAACTTCAAAAGCTTTGTACAACATAATTACTAGTATTATTATATAGGGACTGAAATGCAGATATTGTCTGATATTACAGATATTATTGATGATTAAGGTGCATTTCTATGGCAACCAAACATTAATTGCTTGATTTTCGTTCAATCTACTCAGATAATAATCATGTCATAATTACTACTGTTTCTTTTACCAGTTGAATTTGTTGTTGCTATTCACTTAGCTAATGATCCACGTTCAATATAAAAAGTCATTTCATGCACAATAACTGTCATGTATATTATTATAATAATATGTCTAATTTTAACTCCTACTGATATTTATTCCTATCACTGTGTAGCAATACCACATGACTTTGACATCACTAAAGGCTACAAATCCAAGACGAAATTTGTTTCGCTTCAAAAACAAAAATAGCCTTAAGTGATGTTAAAGTCACATTGTATTGCAACACTATCATATACTCATGTAGAGCTTATAATCCTGTGACATTAAACTGACACCAGACTATAACCTGCAGTCCTGAAAACTTCCCTTGTATGCTGAGCATTTAAATAGCAAGGGTCCCAGCTTAAGTTATACTAACACCGCTTCTCAGTTTCGTCAGAGAATTTTTCTGTTTTCATATGGCTCTGACGAAACTGAAAGCCAATGTATAGCTCAGACGGAACTCAGATGTCATGTATCCTGTGTTCCGTCAGAGCGTTACAGCAGTTTTCAGTTCCATCGGAGCCATATGAAAACAGTGCAATTCTCTGACGGAACTGAGAAGCGGTATATCAGGATTCATACCTTAATTATGTGTCCTCAGGGATTGAACCAGTTACCTACAACCTTCTATTGTTAAGACTGATGTTCTTTATTCACCGGGGTACTGTTTTATCAAAGCACTTACAGAAACTTTAAAATTACGCCCAAATTTAAATTGAGACTATATAATTCTTTAACAACTATAAATTGTGATAAAGGGATCATCAATATTAATACAGTAAAGTTCCGCAAATAAGACCAGTCGAAAAGGTGGTCTTAATAGCGAATCGGTCTTATTAGCGGACCTTTTTTGTTCTAAATTTAATACTTTGGGACCTTAAACTGGCAAAAAGCTGCATGATTTCAAAATAATCGTAGTGGTCTTTAATTAGCGGAACCTTACTGTAGTATTCCAGTAAGTGAACTCCTACGAACCATATTATAACCCCAATTTGTATAAATTTGTACAAGAATTATCATGAAATTATATTTAAACGTAAGTTCAAGATCTTCGTTAATGCTTTGATAAAACAGTACCCTGAGGCCTGGCCATCTGAGGACAGTACTGTGACATGATGCCAGATTATAACGTTTATTACTAGAAACTAATATATTACAAAGTTAATAAAGTAAATTATGTATCGTAATGTGATAAGTATAATAAAAACTCTACCATACAGCTTTTTATGAGAATCATCGTATGTCAGACAAGACACTTTATTGTATCAAATATCAAATTTAGAACATTATTCAGTTCATAAAAAAAATTAGATACAAAAAGTTAAGATTTATGAAATGTAGTTAACATCATCTTAAAATGAAGTTCCTGGTTATACAAAATGGTTAACTATACACTAATTATCATTCTATATGCGATACATTGGATGAGAACAAAGATTATTATATTGATCATAAATTTCTTATTACGTAAGTTAGATAATCAGATACTGTATAATATGCAAGTACTTCCTTGTTCGATAAGGTTTTATACATGTTATGATATTTATGATTAGGATAAAAACTTGAATATGTTACTTGAAGGTTGGGTTTAACATGCAATTTATTGGATGTTACTGCATAGGAGAGTTTTTGTTGTAATTAATGATAATACCATACTTGGGTTTCTAATTATGCATTTGAATAAAAGTGAGTGAAGACATTGTAATTGGATCATATTTGTGTGCTGTTGGCTGTTTAATGAGGTAACTAAATCCTTGTTGTTGTTTATTGGCATATTGTTGATTTTCGTCTAGCCCACGTAACAGTAACTTGATGTTACGGATAAAGTTGCCACAATGATGATTCTGTGTATGATTGTGTGTGCGTTAGTCTGTCCGATCTATTCTGTGTATCATTGTGCGTGCGTTAGTCTGTCCGATCTATTCTGTGTATCATTGTGCGTGCGTTAGTCTGTCCGATCTATTCTGTGTATGATTGTGCGTGCGTTAGTCTGTCCGATCTTGTCCACTCTATAACTTCGTAATTTTATTGTTGGATTTTAGAATAACTTGCCACATTTGTTAACCACTATAAGGCAGTGTTATGCGCATGAAAATCAGAGTTCCGAATGTAAAACAGTGATGGGCATCTATAGAGTACTAGTAGGGTCACACTTTCAGTTTGAAGGTAAAACAGTGATGGGCATCTATAGAGTACTAGTAGGGCCACACTTTGAGTTGGAAGGTAAAACAGTGATGGGCATCTATAGAGTACTAGTAGGGTCACACTTTGAGTTGGAAGGTAAAACAGTGATGGGCATCTATAGAGTACTTAAGTAGGGTCACACTTTGAGTTTGAAGGTAAAACAGTGATGGTCATCTATAGAGTACTAGTAGGGCCACACTTTGAGTTGGAAGGTAAAACAGTGATGGGCATCTATAGAGTACTAGTAGGGTCACACTTTGAGTTTGAAGGTAAAACAGTGATGGGCATCTATAGAGTACTAGTAGTAAAATAAATTATGTTGTAGTTATGTCATAAAAATTCATAATAGTTTTCTTTATAAAATGTATTATTTGTGTTTGAAATCTTTGATAACAGTTTGAACTTCATAAATTGGGCCTGAATGTATACTATACAACTATTGAATGGCAGTCTTTTTATGTTTTAACATGTGTATAATGTTTATGGTAACTTAGTATATATGTGGACGGATGTTTACAGTAATGTAGTTATTTTATTTAATTGACTGCAGTTTCCAGAATAGATGATAACAGTGCTTCGGGGAACACTTTGCCAAGAAAAAACATCAAACATTTTTGTATAATATAATCACAGTATTAGCTTGTTAGAGTTTTAAGTGAGTTCGAGAATCAACAAGTCTGATCACTGGTAGATACATCTGTTCAATGCTCATCATTCTGTCAAATATTGAATATTATTGGAGCTTAAAATGTGCAATGTTACAAAGTTTCAGGTGAGCAGGTTTCTCAAAAGTTTCATGAAGCATATGTCATTGTGTCAGAATTTAGAATTCAGAATTTGACTGAAAGAATAGCTGTCAGACTGAAGCACTGATTTGAGACAAATAAATAAAAAAATATAAAAAAGTTGCCAAGACATTTAATGGAACAACAGGAAATTATAAATATGTACTTTGATTGTCATGTCAAATCTGGCATTGCAATTTCTTAATTAGTTAATTAAAACTAATTTAGCTTCCGATTTTAATGTACATATCGTCAGACAGAAATTTATGACTGACAGGGTTTAATTAGACTGAGGACTTTAGTCATGTGCCTGTCCCTAAACTTTGTGGATATTCAATAATTAGTATTATCTAATTCTATGTTATAATATCGATCCATTGACATCATAATAAGCTCGTTTTCTCTTGCTACAGCCTATTCATGTTTTATACTGTCTTTGTTATTATTTAATTATTGTATGACAGTAATATTTTTTTAGAATGTTTTGTTGAATCTTACTGAGAATTGAATTCAAGGTGTGTTTGTTTTTACCATTATAAGATAGGGTTTTGAATTAAGTCATAAGTTACTAGTAAGCAGACTAAAGCTTTTGAAGTTAATTCTGTTCTGTTTGGAGGCTTTTAAGTTGTCCTTGAAAGAGATCAAAGTGATTTTGAAGGATGGTGATGTTGTTGTTTTGTCAGATAGTGTGGTATAAAATATGTTATGTAGAATATTATTCATTCTTACACTTAACTCTGCTATAGTCACTTGTATGATAATTACAATAAAACATGGTTATAAGTTTACAATTGTTCGCAATTTCAAAATAGCTTGATTCTCTGAGCTTTATCGTGCAACACTTGCGTGTAAGCCTTGATGTCAGGTTTATTCTCTGAACTTTATCGTGCAACACTTGCATGTAAACTTTGATGTCAGGTTTATTCTCTGAGCTTTATCGTGCAACACTTGCATGTAAGCCTTGATGTGAGGTTTATTCTCTGAGCTTTATTGTGCAACACTTGCGTGTAAACTTTGATGTCAGGTTTATTCTCTGAACTTTATCGTGCAACACTTGCATGTAAACTTTGATGTCAGGTTTATTCTCTGAGCTTTATCGTGCAACACTTGCATGTAAGCCTTGATGTCAGGTTTATTCTCTGAACTTTATCGTGCAACACTTGCATGTAAACTTTGATGTCAGGTTTATTCTCTGAGCTTTATCGTGCAACACTTGCATGTAAGCCTTGATGTCAGGTTTATTCTCTGAACTTTATCGTGCAACACTTGCATGTAAACTTTGATGTCAGGTTTATTCTCTGAGCTTTATCGTGCAACACTTGCATGTAAGCCTTGATGTCAGGTTTATTCTCTGAGCTTTATTGTGCAACACTTGCGTGTAAGCCTTGATGTCAGGTTTATTCTCTGAGCTTTATCGTGCAACAGTTGCATGTAAGCCTTGATGTCAGGTTTATTCTCTGAGCTTTATCGTGCAACACTTGCTGTAAGTCTTGATGTCAGGTTTATTCTCTGAGCTTTATCGTGCAACACTTGCTGTAAGCCTTGATGTCAGGTTTATTCTCTGAGCTTTATCGTGCAACACTTGCGTGTAAGCTTTGATGTCAGGTTTATTCTCTGAACTTTATCGTGCAACACTTGCATGTAAGCTTTGATGTCAGGTTTATTCTCTAAACTTTATCGTGCAACACTTGCATGTAAGCTTTGATGTCAGGTTTATTCTCTGAGCTTTATCGTGCAACACTTGCATGTAAGCTTTGATGTCAGGTTTATTCTCTGAGCTTTATCGTGCAACACTTGCATGTAAGCCTTGATGTCAGGTTTATTCTCTGAGCTTTATCGTGCAACACTTGCATGTAAGCCTTGATGTCAGGTTTATTCTCTGAGCTTTATCGTGCAACACTTGCGTGTAAGCCTTGATGTCAGGTTTATTCTCTGAGCTTTATCATGCAACTCTTGCATGTAAGCTTTGATGTCTGTATGTCATAAAATGTGTAATATATTTTAACTACAAACTTTACTGTGATGAATTAAATGTTAATTTAACACTGAATTGCACTTTGACAATAGTAAGTTTGTTATAATGGAATATTTCACAATTACACTGTGTTCTGGTATTTGTACAACATGCGTATATAATATTCCAGGGCTTTTTTCTAACCTTATGGGGATTGGGCCTTTAGACCTTCATTTAGGGGGGATATAATTGTATTTGGATTACATTGGGAGTGATTTTGTAGAAGTTTAACTTCATTTTTGGAAAAAACAGCATAATTTAAAAGCATTTTTTCCTGGGTAAGGGGTCTTATAATGGCCCTATTATACAAGGGAAAAAAGCCAAGTATTCATCTATTTGTGTTGAACAAAAATTAACTAAGGCACTATCCAGTACTTTTTGAAAGCGCTTTACCACGTCTATGCAATGACACGCTACCAGCATGCAGTGCTCGCCGTGCTCTCCAATAGCATACTGTTTCTCAGCACTTTGCTTGGCAAGTACTAACGAGCAATTTCTTATGCAATGGACCGGTTTGATAGCGCTCGGTAGTGCTTTGCTGCGCAATGGGCTCCATAATTATATACATGTACCATCATTACATGCCTTGTATTAGTATGTACCTATGATGTTGTGTCATTTTTTATGCCCCCGTATCGATAGATCGGGAGGCATATAGTGATTCACCCGTTCGTTCGTCCGTTCGTCCGTCCGGTTAACCCAAATTGACCGTTTCTTCTAGCATTAATATGGCTTGCTACAAAGCTTCCATACTTGCATGGATGTTGTATATGAACACTCTCCACATGCCTGTATCACCTCACCCCATTTTGACCTTCACCTTGACCTAATTTTGGACTTAGACTTGTTTGTGGACAAGGCTTCCACAGGGGGCATAAGCGTTTATTGAACGCAGTCTTGTTTGCTGATATAATGTATATTACTATAATTTCCTCTTGGATAATAGAGTCTGTAAACGATCCATCCACACATGTTTAATCAAAATCCAATAATAATCCAATAAAAATGTGTACTTGTAAAACATCTATGACCAATTTCCATAGTGAAAGGTTAGAATATCAGGTTAAATATGAAAGTGTTGAACAAATGCTTGATATAGTTGTGTGTGTACCTGCTAGAACTGTTACATAATTTACATGTATGTATACATTTATGATATTAAATGTAATTTATTTTTGATTTCCTAGATTTATTTCAAATTGTAAACTGATTTATTTGACTAAACGCTTATTTTTTCACAAAACATACCATTTAATGAACGTTTAACAGGAAAATAATGTTAGTGTGTTTTGTACATTGCATAAATTTTTCTTAGACCACAAGAATTGTATCGGTAGTCGTAATATGATACAAGTATTATGAGGAAAGTTTCAAACACAATGAGATGCTTATAATACCAAACTGCCTCTACTGCAGCAATATAACAGTATAAGCCTTCTCGCTGACACAGCTATGTGACGACTTTGCCTAAGCCTATTCTACCTCTGCATCCCAGGATTCCCTACTATTTGACTATTTGAGTGCTGCACTTAATTAACATAATAACTATGCTAAATTAATGGGGATGTAATATGTTACATTGCTCATTATGCTTTCAGTAAGCGTAATTGTGAAATATACTACAACCTCTCCTGAGCGGCCGTCTGTGCAGCAACTATCTCTCTATAACAACATCTTCAGCATTGTCTAAACCAATACATACTAATAATTCCAAAGTCAGCTAATCTCTGCATTCCGATTGGCTAAGACGTGACGTTTACACATCAGTAAACCCCCGTTTTTGCCAATCTGGACCCTCGGACATTACTGACGTAAACGTTCTAGACGAATGTGTGTGGAATAAGCCAAACTACAAAGGCCCATCACAGCTGTACAAGCCTCTATAGCTTAGTTTTGACATAAAACATTACCTACCTGTATGTTTATCCCCTGATTTTGTGTTTACGTAAGGAACAGAGCATCTAAACACATTTTGTTTAGCTTAGGGTATTCACCAAACGTCACATTATGGTGACGTCACGTATACGACGTCAATAACTTTATTATAAGTCAAGCTCATTTTTTAAAAAAGCGTGGGAGTAAATTCAATGTTTTCATTGATATTTATCTGATTAAGCGTCAGTTTGGAATTATAAGGATTAAACAACCATTTATTGACGTTCACTGATGTGTAAACACCCGATATGAAGGCACACATTTAACATAAAGCCCCTTTGGGGCTTTACTCAATGTGTTGCTTCAGATCGGGTGTTTACACATCAGTGAACGTCAACAAATGGTCGTTTAATCCTATATTTAACCTCTCACACAGTAGAGCTACAACCTCTAAACAATGGCCACTTTTTGCAGCTCAAAAAAGTTGTTGCTTTACAGAGGTTGTAATGTATGTTCAACTCTTTATATACTAGCATAGAGCTAAGAGGAAATAAAACATGTGTGACATATATATCAACATTCCTATCATGATCGACCTTGTTAAGACTTGACTTGACCTGTATAAGATGAGATTTAAATCAATTATCTCTGGACTCATCTGTCTGGTCTGGGAAGGTCACCAGGCTATGTACATAAATCTTTCTACTTTCTGGAGAAATTATATGAAGATATATATGTTTTGTGTTTACCCAAGGCCACGTCCTCGCCACCGAAGGCGGCATTCCCTGCCTCATGCTGATATATCTTGTGGACACAGGAATTTTTATTTCTCTCAATAAAATATCAAATCAGAAGATTTATTAAAATTCGCTCAATTTGTATATTTATAATAGACATGAATGGAATGCATCTCTTTATCCAAAACAGAAATCCTGTAGCCAAAATCTCGGCTATTAAAGTTTGATTCTGGTTTATCTAGGATCAAAACTACAGTAGAACTTCGATGCCTCGAACAGTACTTGCCTCGAACACCCTAGATGCCTCGAACTAGTTCTTCGGTCCCATCAAAATTCCTTCTTTATTCATATGGTAAACAGTAGATGACTCGAACAGTATCTAGGTCGAACACTCAAACTGATTGGACGGTCCCTTGCTATGATTTACCCGTAGATGAGTCGAACAATACAAGTTTTCGCACCTTTCATTGACTGTTGAAATCCATTGTTCGAACGCGGGTAGTCGACGACAAGTTGTGATAATTACTGTACCAAACAATTGCTTGTGTTCGACTTCATTGTATTACATGTTTTTAAACATTTATACATCCATTAAATGGTTAATGAAGGCCGTCCAGGAAATTGTAACTTATTTATTTTTAAATAAATCGGAATAAAATAATCATTTTTCAACGTTTGTCAAAAGAATCTGTTACTTGAACTTGACCCAGGACATGGTGATATTATGTGGCTCGCAGCTTAATTTTTATACTCGTATATAAATATGCTGTTTAACGAGAAACATTTCACGCGTGAACACTCGAAGAGTTTGTATGTGATAAGCTATATTGTTTTATTATTGTTATAAATAAAAGAACACAAACTTATAGACCTATATTAGTTATACACATAAATTATGCAATAAACACACACAATTTGTAAATTTACACTTACCGACATCAGTTCGAACTTATACCCATGCATATTCTTGGATACCATAGATGCCTCGAACACCCTAGATGCCTCGAACTATTTTCCCGGTCCGAAGGTAGTTCGAGGCATCGGAAGTTCTACTGTATATAGATAACTAGGTCAAATCGAAAAAACCTTGCTAACAATCTCGCTGAAACTTGTTGGTCCTGTATTAAAATTCCCCCATACAAACCATGAATAAATTATAGGGAATATGGGGGTTCCATTTGACTCAGGAGTAGGCGTTTTGACCCTCAAAATTTCCAAAAAGCCACTTTTTGACCCTTAAGATTTTGGTTTGAAGGACATTTTCTCTTAAAGTCATGGGTACCCCTGTGAAATGAACTGTTACAGTTCATGAATTTTTCTTGAAAATATACATGAATAGTTCATTTCCATATGTCATGAAAAATTCATAAAAATCCTTGAACTTTAAATGAGACTTTTCTTGAAGTGACCATGAAATATTGATTCATGAACTGGGCATGGTTCATGAACAGGGCATGAGTCATACCATCAAGGATTTTTTAAGTACTAATCATGCACAGATGTTCTTCGATAAATCATGAACTGTTGAAGGACAAACTGATTTTATGTACAGTTCATGAAAATAAATGTTCATGAACAATTCATGAACTTTTTGCTATATATCTCTATTGTCTCATTTAGACTTCATATTTTGGACATGAACTGTTCATGATTACAAATTTCATGAAAATTTCAAGGACAAACATATTTTATGTACAGTTCAAGAAGATAAATGTATTCATGAACAAACCATGAAATAAACTAAGTGTATCAAAATGCATAAAATGAAGCTCTATTGTGTGTATGAAGACTAAGTCCAACATGTGTTTTAAGTATAAATAGTAAATATATTATTGGTACAATGATTGCCTAATGATATTAAAAATAAGAAAAGAATCATTGTGTATGTATATTCATGTTCATAAAAGTTGCAAATCGGGAACATAGCTGAAGGATGATGTATGTGCCTGAATATCAGATGAAACCTACTGGAACATTGTTATTTTATCATTACAATTGTTTGCCTCAATCAGATTAATAGTTTAGCTACCTTTTGTACCTTTTGCAACATGATTTTCTGTTCACATTGTTGTTTTGAACAGTTTGAGTATATTTTATTTGGTATATCTCATTTTCATATTTATATGCATGCTCAATAGCTTTTCAAAGACTACACTAACAGAGTTTAAAACTACCAACTATTCAATTTACAAAAATCAGCAATTAATAAATAATACATTTATCTATGACAATATACAGTAACCTTATATGATATAAATAAATAAACATACAAAAAAAGACGCATTGTTTCTTGAACACTTCATGAACACTTCATGAATACTAATTCTTAAAACCTCATGCTAGGCGTTCGCCACCCACTTGCTAATTTGTTTTCCTATATTTTTCACACAATTATTCTTAAAATTAGATATTTAAAGTCACACAAGATACTTTTAAACTTGACATGCTTAACTCTGCAACTTACCTTTTATAAGATCACATATTAAGATAAAACCACCCATTAAAATTTGTCAAACATCAGCACATGTCATTGCTGTCAGCCATTTTGAAAATCTGTGATGTCGTCAACATGTGACAGGAAGTCAATTTTCATGAATACTTTAAGAACTTTTCATGAATTAATTGATGGACAGTTCAGGAATGGTTTAAGAACAGTCTAGAAATAATTGTTCATGAAATGTTCATCAGGTACTTTTTATGGCTGGATCAAGGACAGTTAATGAACTCTTAAGTATCCATCAAAAATTCATGAACTGTTCATGAACACATTTTAAGAACAGTTCATGTCCAAAAGTTCATGAACCAGGTTCAAGAACTTATCAGTACCTGTTCATGAACAGTTCTTGATTGGAGTCAAGTGTCCATGAAATCATGAACTACATTTCGCAGGGGTATTGTGACTTTAAAGTGGTAAAATTTAGTTAAAAGTATCAAAATGACCCTTCATATACAGAAGCTAAACTGGAACCCCTGGAATAGCTTCCCTGAAACTTACTGGTCCATCTTATGATGCTATCTAGGACCATCTTGGCCCACTTTTTGCCCTTCTAAGTATGCATACTATATACACTGCCCACCAAAAATAAGTATGCAGATGTGTTATTTTCCCACTTACTTTCTTGTAATAATACAATTTGCAGAACAGTGAAGCAACAATATATTTGAAGAAAAAGAATATTTTTGTTTATTAAATGGAAAGGCCATACCTTAATTGGTACCCTAGGTGCAAAATCTAAAGTTTCTTTGTCCTTCTTGAATGGTAACTTTGTCACAAAAAGATGGAAAATTCAGTCTTTTTGATTACATGGTTATTTTTAAGTTCCGAACATCTCCATCTTTATTTCTATCTCTATTTTGACTCATTTAGTAAATGTAGTTTCAGAAACTAGTATAATTGTGACCGACTGATAAACAGATACTGTATAATTTAACCAAGACTTAGTTTAATTTTGCAACAATTATTTACTGTATACTTATTTTTGGTGGGCACTGTATTTGGACCATCACTTAACTTATACATCTGCAACATTGTTAAGCCCGAGTGTAGACAATGCAATTTCTATTGTAGTATAAACCGTGAAGCAAACAATATAGATAATATTGTCTCTTGGCTAATACAGTATTTGTTTTTCCTCATTCCCGTTAGTGTTATACTGTAGCCAAATATATGTCATTTGTTGTTGGTTTTTTGGTGATATTTATATTGTTTGTCTTTGTTAACAGTGGTGCATTGGGATATAAACATAGAGAACAATCTTACATAATTTTGATCTGTAGTACTATAGTATATTTGTATATCTGATTTTGTTACTGTATTTTTCAACCTTATAAATTTGATATTGTTAAGAGTAAAATGTACTATAGTACAATATATTGCTACCTACAATAATGTCAATATTGATCTGTTTGTATTATTGCGGATTTATTGACACATAACAACACAAAGTAACCATCAAAGAAGTACCATATTATACAGCCAAAAATCTAGTTTTGTCGAAAAAAGTTATATAAATGATAAATGTTAATATCTAGTACATAGGATTACGAATGAACCCGGATAAATTGTGTTTGAAAGTGTGGATAATCAAGTGCAGGTTAACTGTGTATACAATGTATGAGTATTTTATAGAAATGAAGCTTCGCAGTGGTATCCATGGTGTTGGTGAACTTGTTATTAGGATTTGTTATTAGGATTTGTTATTAGGATTTGTTATTACATTAATTGTATACCGGTAGATATAGTATAAGTCATTAGGATTGGTACCTCACAGTAGCCGATGTATACATGTGTGAATATAGCTGAGTATTGTGTGATATAACTATTGTCTGTTAGCTTGTATCGTGATCAACTATTAACAGGTAGCTTGTTTACAAGTTGTATAAAATGTGTGATTTGGTGTCACATTTTGCTTGCTTACTCTGTGATATTAATTGTGCTTTATTGGGTATTTTCCAGGTGCAGTATGTGACCTATTGAAAAATGGAACATTTCTTGCATACGATGTGTAGTTGGAGAACATAAAGGTTAAATGTAACAATCCAGAGGGAGGTGTTGTATGTTTGGATAGTGAGAACTGGTCTCAGATTCCTACTGTATGAACCGGGATCAAGCCTGAAATGCCCATTCAGCAAATAGCTGTTGTATCAAATTTGAAACGTAGAATGGATAACTCAGGGATGGATGTATCACATAGTGAAGGTGAAGAGTTTGTTGATGGAGTGAAGGTCGGAGTGAAGGTCGAAGGTGAAGGTGTAGATGATAGAACAAAGGTCACTGATGGTGTCAGTACACAGAATCCTGTACTGGATAATCACGGTTGTGTTGTAAAGACTGGAACAGAGACTGGAATATCAGGTTGTGATACTGACAGTGTAACTGATACCACATTGAATGGTATAAGTGAAAGTACTGATGTTGATATAGTTAACACACATATAGAGGCAGATACTGTGATACTTGGAGACACAAACTCTGATTGTATGTCGGATAGTGCTGGCAGACAGTCAGGTGATGGTACGGATTGTCATGTACAAATACAAGCAGACTCCACCAACGTTACTTGTGTGACACAAAATGAAAAAAGGACAAATACACGCAGTGGAAAAACTTCAAAGAAAGAAAAGCTGGCACCAATAAAGAAAAAAGACAGCAGCACGCAGGTATGTAGAATTAACTTTGTTTTCTGGTGTCTCTTTTAAGTACAGGGGTTCCACTAGCTTACCAATATGAAGGGTGTTTTTGATACGTTAGACTATATTTAACCATTTTAATTTTTATAGGCTTCAAACCAAAATATTAAGGGTCAAAATGTGGCTTTTTGAAAACCTCAAGAGTCAAAACCCTACTCCCGAATCATATGAACCCCGAAATACAGGAAATATAATTATATTGTTCTGTTAAAAAAAGTAAGCGTGGTCTCTAATGTCTCAAAGTTCTTTTATCAAATGACCCCACTGTATAGTAGCACTTCTTGTTGGGCATCTTCAGTTTATTTTATTGAGTTATCAGCATCTGTGTTGACAGGTTAAGTTTTATGTTTATATGAACTTTTCTCATAAACTATGAAAGCTATTGCTTTGAAACTTGCTGCAACACTTGTCCAACCTCAAAACCTGGCTAACTCTGTTAACAAGACTCATAGGCTCCATTTTGTTATTTGTAAGAATTATGGGGCATTTTTGAACTTTCTATTGACTTACAGAATGAGATTACATTAATTTATATGATTAAAGTTTGATGGTATGTTTTGTGTTTTGGTTAAATAATGTTATGAAAATTTTTCTATTTTTCCTGGGACAAATAATCAGATGAGCATCTGCGCCACTTATTATATTGACTTAATATACATGTTAACATGAATGGTATCCAATCTGTTGCTAGGTAACTTATTTAATTGATCTGACGTAATGAGGTCAACACTTCTCTATATCCTCTGATGACATTCATTTATTGATGTGAATTTAACTAATGGAGTTAATATTACTGTAGGCTGAATTGTAGGTCTGCTATCAAATTGAAAGAGTGGTACACATATACATGCAGAATATGTAGGTCAATTTAATAGAGCTGCATTATTGTGTGCAGATCCATGCATTATTAAATCACATTGCTAGGCAATGGTGCCATTCAGTATAGGTTTGAGTCCCACTTACTTAAGTTTAAACTCTTTTTTTAGCTATTTTAAGTTTCGGATTGCTCTTCGTCCGTCATCTGTCCGTGTATCTATCAACATCATTCAAACAACATCTCCTCTGAAATCACTAGGCCGACTTGAATGACCCTCTACCTGAATTCTTCAAATAATTTTTATTTGGCAATACACATGGCTGCCAGGAGGGCAGACTGGAGGTGCTGGCAAATTTTGCCTATAAAGCTATAGCCAGAGAAAACTTGGAAAATCTTCTTCTCAGATACCATTTGTCTGATTTCAAAATAATTTTGAACACATGACCCTTTATATGAAATTCCTTCAGATAATTTTGATTAATAAAAAAACGTGGCTGCCATGCGGCGGGGGGGGGGGGGTCGTGCTACATAAATCTTTAGAATGAGTGTGTTCCATACAGTGTTTTATATGCTGTTTGTTACTTTCATGTCATTGAATCAATGATACCACTGGTGAACGATTTATAGCCATCATCAGGGGTGGGGGCCTCAAGCCTCTTGTAATTAAATACTGGTGTCATAAAGCTATATTTAAATTATACATAGGTTCTGTTAATTTGAATACTGATTTCTTTGCACAGAATCCATACTTATGATCCCATATTGACTTATTATTGTACATATTGTAAAATGTCTTTGTGGAACAAATTACTGGTGCATGAATATTGTATGGAATTAATTATTCAAACTTACATCAATAATCTGTATTGCTAGCTATATTACCTGGTTGCGTATACATCATAACCAGACCCTGTATACACATACATGTGGAATTTACACATATTGAAGCATTTGTTTCACAATCAACAATAAAATAAATAAATATACATGGATGAATGTTTTAAGGATCAGTCCTGAAGCTCTTAATTTTGAATGCCCTAAAAGAAAAACAAATTGACAAATTTTCAGGATTTCAGGATTTTTGAAATTTCTTACTTTCACCTGAATGTAATAAAAAGAAGTTGGCTGTTAAACTCTTCATAAGGCAGGATTCAAACCCTGGATATAGGATCATGCATTGTCAGATGTACTGATGTACCTATCAAACATCACTATGCCACACTTATAGTCTAGTACTCTAGATACATCTCTATCTATTTATACTGCATCACCCCCTTGCGGGTATTATGTGCAGGTGCGCGTCAGCACAGTGTGAGTGGATAAAAGAGTAAAAAGTATATAAAAGCAAGTGAGTGAAGTAAAAATATTGTTAAAATGTTAAAAAAGTCAAAGACTTAGTGAAAGGATAAAAACATGACGCAAACATTTATGGCATTGTATGGGACAGGGAACTGACTGCCAGTTTGAAACGGTTCAAATCTGGCAGGAGCGCAACTCTAGCTGGCAACTTGTTCAATTGTACAATAGCAAGGGGGAAAAATGAGTACTTGTAGTAGTCACTCCGGGTATTTAATTGTCTAAAGTATGAGAATATCTTGGAAATCTCGCCGGATGTTGTATATATGTGGGTATGGGTACTGCTACATATACATGCAAGTAACCAAACTCTGTTTTATTATACAGATGTAACTGTCAAACAACACTATGCTAAACTTATAGTCTACATATGTGTAATCAAACGCTGTTTTATTGGCAAGAGACTTCCTTAATAAATATGTGAATATAGTTTTATATCATATTCATATATAAATAAATTACATAAAATGTATAGTATCGTTGTGATTGTTAAAGTTAATACTCGTTCTCCAAAATGTCAGGTTTATAATATAAGTTTATTTGTAGAATTTATTGTCATTTGGAACCACCTGCTCAAGTTATGGATTTATGAAGTGATACACGCAAACTGTTGCTGTGGTAACTGTAATATTCTGTGTAGGATTCTAGGATTTTAATAATTAAGTCAGAATCTTGCTCAGTTTGGGATTCAAGCCTGGTAATTATTTGTACAGGATGTGTGCAATGAGGAATTGTGTTTACGCCGGGCACTGTCTGATGATTGGCATTTAATCCTGGACAAAAGGTGCTGGATGCTCATCCACAAATTTCTTTGTTTCTATGAGCTAAGCATTGATTTTGGTCAACAATGCTCCAATGCACAGCCTGTGTCCGCCCAGCCTCTGGCCCAGTTTGCCAACAACTGCACCGACCGTTCACTGGGAGGTGATCAGATTGGGATTTCTGACCCAGATATTAATTTGACTCCATTATACTACAAGGCTTGTGTAGTTGCTCATATAAAACATTTGTCTATATTGCTTTATACACAGAAATCTATGAAATATTGATCTAAGTAAAGTCAACATTGGTATATTGTTAATACCATTTCAATCATACTTAACAATGTCTGTGCTGGCATACAAACATAATGTTTACACGAGTGGTGGTACTAACGGTAAATACTAAAATAGTCTTTTATCATCAACTTACCGTCAATGTATTATATCTATTGCCCATGTATGAATATTTTTCTGTGAAACACCGGCGATTGTTTGACAATATGTTACATGTGATATTTGGCACCTATACAGAACAATGTGTGAGTGAGACTGTATGACTTACCATAAGTCGCTAATTAATGTACTTAATTGCCTTGAGGTTATACTGAGTTGTTGATGTACTTTTATCAACTATATACGTATATGTATGTATAAGTCAGGACTGTGATATGTGACTGTATGATGTACTCGGGGTCATTATCCTATGTGTTCACTCAGCAAATCCAGTTTATTTATGTCTTAATTAACTTAATTATGGCTTTAAATCTTGGTAGGACAAAAATAACTTTATATAATATAGCACCCACAGTCATCATGCCAAAGTGATTTGGGGGCATAGATTTGCTCCTGTATTTTATAGAACAATTGGGTGTTTAAGTACTTGGTATTTGAAGCTGATGTTAGTATTGAATCATTTTGACAGCAATGTTTTACCATCTATCAGGGACATTGTTTAATCAGGGTGGGTAAGCATACATATATAGAATATAAACTTTTTGCTTTGTCCGATATGTAACACTTTTTGGTTACAAAGTGTTTCCTAAGCAAAGCGCTATCGAGCGCTCGATAGCGCTTTAGTTATGCCACGGGCTCCAGGGTTCTGATCAGGTTCATACCTTAATTAATTATAAACTCGTGCTATGACAAACATGAATGATTAATTTATATTTGAGGAAATTATGTTATGCCAATTTTGCTATTAAACAAATATTTTTGAATAGATTTCAAAACTGCTATAATAAATTGAAACTAAACCCCCTTGACATTAAACACTTATAATGCAGCTGTGATACCCTGCATGACCATGTAAGGAATGATGGAATGATTTATCTGTTTGTTTTGCTGAAGTGGCTGGTGTATATTGAGGAAATTTAAGTTAAAGTTTTCTGATTTATTGTTCCAGTTAATGAAATTTTTTTAAAAGCTTTCCTTTTGTAGTTCAGCTTGTCTTGTTTGGTAAAGAACATTGCAATGACTGATTAGTCTAATTTGCTGTTATATATTGAAATGATATACATAAAATATGGTTGATATATAAATAATGATGTAATGAATATGGTTTAATTAAAACTGATTTACCCTACCAGTTTCCTTTATAGACTAATTTACTACAACTTATATTAGTATCACCTCATTCCTGATGGTATCCAGTGCCACAAGGGTATGAGAGAAAAATGTAATTTCGTCTTCATGGGTGAAAGTTTTCAGGCTCATGCCTGAACTTCAGGTTCTTAAGAGTACCTAAAAGCCAGTGTTTCTTTATTTTCCCTATATATATATATATTTTTTATTCTTGAGGATTTAGGATTTTCAGAATTTCAAACTTTTACCCATTATGCCTTTGTGTAAGCGTTATCGTTCATGAATATGTCTTATTTTATTTCAGGAGACCTTACATCCAAATTCACCAACTCCAATATCAGCAGAAAGATGTGACTCATCAATGTCTAATGTGGATGTTTGTCGTATATGTCAATGTGATACTTGTGAAATCCAGAAAGAGTCGCCGCTTGTATCGCCGTGTTTGTGTGCAGGCAGTCTCAAGTTTGTACATCAGGCTTGCTTACAGAAATGGATCAAGAGTTCCAACAAAATGTCCTGTGAATTATGTCACTTTGACTACCATATGACGAGAAAAACGAAACCATTCCGTGAGGTGGGTAACACTCTGCTAATTGACAGTCAATTATTTCTTCTTGCAGCTGATGTCAGTCAACCTTTCAAACTTCAAATCTTTGAGAGAAAAATTAAGGATAGTTAGATCAGATTCAGTCTTAACCTGCTAAACAATGATGTTTTAACATGGGGTGAGCAGTACTTTCAGCTTCTGACATCATCAGTTTATTTACATCTCTGTAATAAAATGTAACAGGGATACGGTAGCTGGTATTTCTGGTTTTTTTGAAATACAAAGAAGTAAGAAATACAGGAGAACTTGATGTATAATCTACTGTAATATTGTGAAATAAAACCTTCTCAATGTCAGGTTTTTATACACATATGTGACATGTCTCTGTTTTTCACTAATTTAATTTAGGTAGATCTTTAAACAAGTTCTTCAACTTACATTAATCACTCTCAACATCTCATTCATTGTCGCAAGGGTATGAAAGAAGCCAGACTCCTAAGCAAGGGAATACTGGTACCATTTTTATGTTGTCTTTGGTATGATGTGGCTCAGGAGTGAGCCTAGTTTGGCTACCCGACTAGATAATATAATTTTTTCAATCAATTATCATAAATTCAAATTCAATTTTAGCTAGATTTTATTTTGGGCTTGATTATCTCCTATGTTTGAGGGTGCAAAGGGAATTAATTTCAGGAAAAAAGAGTAGACTGAAGAGTTGTCTCCTTTTATTGAACATAGGGTCTGTATAGACAGCCTAGAGTGAGCCAAGACTTTCCAGGCTCCAAGCAGACACAAAACACTCAAAACTAAGCTCACAATCGAAGCAGTCAAAACATAGGCTATTAAGTCAGCTGTATCAACTATTGACCTCCAGGCAGCCAATACTGGTGTGATGTTATATTTAATTAGGAGCTGAGCAATGCATGATTTATGATTTACATATTGTACAAATATTTCGATTCATCAAATGTACTCTTCCTATAATATACCAAATATGGACATTTCCTTTATTGTTAATGATGTGATACGCACTGGGAATCATGATTGACCGTAACGAGACAATAACCTCCGGTCAGTCATGATTTAACCTGACACATTATAAATATTCGTCTTCTCTGACAGGTTCTTTTGTTTTAAACCACCCGCAGTGCATTTGTTTGCATTCAAGAGTATTTAAATAAATGATTATGTAGTCTACATATGACATTGATACCGTATAGCTGGTTATTTCTGCGGGGTGGAAATTTCTGCCATTCTGCGGTCCAAGATCAATTCGCAGAAATAAATCCATGCAGAATAATAACATCCGCAAAAATTAATCAAGCAGAATATAATCACCGATGTCAACAAACTCTTCGTCCGTCGTAAATTGCCGAAAAGTCCGAAGCATTTCGAATATCGATTCTCGGTTAGGTATAATTATGGGCAATTATCGCTGTAATCATCTCAGTGTCGTGGTAAACACAATTAGTTTAAAAGTCTGTTAATCTGAGTGTCTTTCAATAGAATATCGTTTACGAATTAATCGTTAAAACATCACAGTTTCGTATATATGAGTGAAACTACGGAGACATTCAAACAGCATTCCTTGATGAATTGTGAATCAGTATCGATCGAAAATGAGCACGTTGAGATTTTTAAAGAAACAGGGTGTTTTGTACAGATGGAGTTCTGTAATCCGCAGAAATTTATTCTTACCATGAAGAAAACAGCAGAAATTTATCCTTGCCATTTTGACAATTAGCAGAAATTAAAAACAGCAGAAATAAAAATAAAACACTCATTTTTTGGACAAAAACGCAAAATATTACACCCGCAGAAATAACCAGCTATACGTTATTCCATGGTTATGCCTCTTCATGCCCAACCAGTATATAGGGGCAATGTACCTGTTTCATGAATATTTCTCAATTAGGACCATAAGAAAAAAAGGAATTCGGTTGGATCCAGGGTGTTTAAATGTCAAGGTTTTTGAGGTAAAAGTTTGTAAAATTATAGTTGTGATACCCCTAACAAAAAATTTTGGTCCCCCATACACATACTCATTTTCCTGAAAAAGCTGATAGCTAAAGATCCGACTTTTTGGTCAATTATTGTCAGAGTATTTCCATTTTTTTGTCCCATATTGTGACTGAGTGATGAATTCAGTATGTTGGTCCATAGAGACGGTATCAGGGTGTTATAGTGTGACAATAAATATGTCAAGGTCTTGTTATAGGCTACATCAGCATCTAGAAGTCTTAACAGCATTAGTGTCTACTCTCATCACTACAAAAACACCACTCCAAACGTGAACAATATAGCTAATGATATTAGCCAATTGGGAAAAAACAAATTTGTGTTGGAAGCCATGAAATACTGAACGGTGTTAAATTCTGTCTGCACTTGACAGATTAGTCAAAATGTAATTCTCTGTACTGTTATTTCACACTTGGAATATTGTTAAGCATTTGTCTGGCTATAGTTTTCATCCTATTTTTCTGTCATTTCAATGTGTTACAAAGATTGTTCGGATCAATACTACACAATATCATTGCGGGCTTGATAATTCACTGATTTCTTAATGCTCTCAGTTAACTTACTGAGTACATATATTGTACATATAGTTTGGTGCCAGGACATTACCAGACATTGTTTGAAAATGACAAAAAGAAATCATTTTATGTACATGCTAGATGCTTAATTAACAATGTCAAACCTAATAATCAGTTTCCCAGTTTTCATTGGGATATTGCTCAACACATTATGTGACATAACTACAATCAGAAGAAGATGATCTCCATTGGGAGAGTTCATGTGGTTGAGTGATGTCCCTTGGAGGGTTGGGGGGGGGTTAAAGGTTTGAATCCCAGTGGTAGGGTTACTGTTACAATAGGACTGGTTGGTGAACCCCTTAAGCTACTGTAAAAATGGTTACTGATTCCCTTAATTCTTGTCTGGTACATGGCTTTAAAAGAGTACTGTTAGTATTCTCAGGACGAAGGTATCTTATATACACATCAAAAGGGGTTGGCCCTTTTATGCAAAGTCACAGTTGACTCGGTATGATTTTACCTGTAAAACCTCGGTAGTTTTCTACTGTATGACTATTTTGGTGAATATATGATGATAAACTCCAGTCCTATCCTGTGTTCTATGTCCAATGTAAATGGATGAGCAGTGACAGTTGTTAAGCAGGTTATACTTATAAACGTGTCTTAATTAACAATTTTTGGCAGATTAACGAGCCATAAATGACTTGTATTTATACTGTAATTATTTATCAGTGATTAATAAAGCAACTGTCAACTATTTATCCACCTTGACTTATATAATGGTCACAGTTCTCTGTATTCAAGTTGAGATGATAATTAGTTTATGACTTTTTAAATCAAATTAAGATATTTGTTGACTTTAATATTTAATTTATTTTTACCCAGCAATCACATGGTATGAATCCTGATACACTGCTTTTCAGTTCTGTGAGAGAATTGTTCTGTTTTCATATGACTCTGACGGAACTGAAAACCAATGTAACACTCAGAATACATGACATCTGAGTTCCGTCCAAGCATTATATTAGCTTTCAGTTCCGTCAGAGCTGTATGAAAATAGAACAATTTATACCATGAATGACAGCAAGCAACAAATGTGACCCTCCACTTAAGTTACCAACACATCAATTATGTTTATTTTGTGCTTCAGTTTCTACTTAAATGGTGCTGACATTTCCATTTGTCTTAAATTGGAAATTTTGTGTATCAAATACAATGGCATGGTGCTACAATCATGACAAACTATCATGTCATACGAAAATATCTAGCCCCGCCTAATTGATATTACATTTCATTTGGTCTGCTGCTGCTGTATTGACAAAGGTCACCTGAGTGTCTGAAAAACAGAAATTATTAAAATAATCATTTTATTTTCTATTAAATCTTAACATCATCTCCCTGTTATAATATAGTATAATTTGTATTATGTTATTTTTTCGTACTATGAGGTTGAAACATTTTTGTCTATGACTCAGCAGATATCTGAATAAATCTCATATCAGGAAATTAAAATCTGAGATAAAATATATCTGTCAGAATTGAAGATCCTAGCCAAATATCTTAAGTGGTATTGGTAATCTTGTTCATATATGGTAGGGTATGAACCATTGTACCAGAGATCTAATATTGAAACACAAGGAAATATATTTCATAATATCATAGAAACTGTCTCAAACCATTCACTGTACAATCAATGATATTTGTGGGTATAAAAGTTTGTGAACATATTGGTAATAGACAATGTCATGGTTTATGTGGTAAACTTGTGAATTTCAATAATCATACCAGTAAAGCCATACCATATCGCGTTTATGTTTAGTGTCAGGTCTGGCTTTCTGAAACCTAGCTCCTATATGCACGAATAACAGGTGCGTGACATTGTCCTCTCCAAATAAGGCACAAGGATTTTATGAAAATCGAGAAAAGTTATTGTTTTCCAAATATTTTTTTTTCAAAAATGAACTTATGAACAACAATATTTTCCAGGCAATGCAAATAAGTGATCGAGCATATTTTAGGTGGTTGAGTGTAATGTTCATGACTTCAGTTCAAGAAGTCCTTGGTTCAGATCTCGGTCAGGGCATGCGGTCATTTCTGAAACGCTTTTAGTTAAGGGTGTTTCCTACTCAACTAGAGATGAACTGGTTGGTAACCCAGAGGTAGTCTCAAGTGTATCCGTGCTAATCACCATACATGTTAAAGATTCAAGGCTTTTTTTTAGGAAGAGCTAGGGTATGGCACCCTTATTCCTTGTATCACACTACAGTTACAGTCTCTTCCCTCCAAGCTGAAGGGCTTTGGCCAATTCTGCTTGGAAAAAAGATCACACACAACTGTCTCAGTCCTATCAGCATGTATGTTAGTATACACTGATTTCACAGACAGTGTAAGACATATTTTATCATAGGGTGTCCTGTAAAATATGAGCATTTTGCTATAAAATAATAAATGATAAATTGAAATAATTAAGAAAATATAAAAATTATTTATGTTCAAACTGATGATATTAAACAGGCAACCCACAGGAAATTAGTGTATCATAAATTCATAATACAGTGTATATAAAATACCATACATACATCATAAATTATTATTTATTGACATGAACACATTTGACCGACAACCTTCCGCCAATAAATAGGAGAAATCTGTGCGCTGGCCTTAAGTTAATTGAAGTCAACTCATATTCTGTGCCAGAGGTACCTTATTTTGTAATGTATGTTTGTTAGCATATTAAGTAACTGGTCCAAGCATCATTAAGTCACTCCTACTTACAAGCATGGCATTGTTTATGGAGGCGAAGGCTGACTTTGATACATAAGAAGTTTTAGAATAACAATAATTTGATGACATAACCTATTCGTATATAATTTGGCTTCATCATTATATTAAAACCTTAGAACATTTTTCACATGAACTATTCATAAATAATTAGGCTTTGTCATTGTATTAAAACCTTGGTAAAGTTGCATGATGAAACTGTAGATTATACAAACTCGTAGAATCGTGACAATCTTCTCCTTCTTTCATTATTGATTCTATTTCTATGTTCTATAAGTGTCTCCATTAAGTAGTCTGACCTAACTACTTGTGATCTATAAAACCTCACAGCCATGAGCTATTGAAAACAGAGTTTGTCTTAAAAGGATTTGGTGACTATATATATATACACGTACAAAAAGCAGAGTCTGATGTTTCCGTACCATATATAACACTCCCCCATACCATATACACTCCCCCGTTAGAGACGATAATCAGATTAAGTGCCTGCTGAGATGTTCTAAATGTAACGTCATGTGTTACTTCCATTTTAAACAAGTTACTTCTGAAGCTGAAAGTTTGAAAGACTTTGCTAATTCAATAAAAAATCATAAATTCTGAATGACCAAAATATTATGTATACATTTTTCTTACAATTATATTCTAAGGTCATTGAGTAGTGTTATTAAAAGAAATTGTACACAGAATCATATCAACAGTATCATGGATCATTTTAGTGGTTTAAGATGAAATTAACTGTGTTTCAATGTCTCAGCTGGTTCCTTGTGGAAGCCAACACGGTAAGGTAGACTGGTTAGGATTGAGTCAAAGAAACCTTGTAGTAGGTAATTTATCAGTTGCTCTATATAACCAGGAGTGTCGATTTTCCGGATTTATCCAGAATTCCGGATTTGTCTATCCTTGAAGAGCTATGCTGTCTGACCAAAATAAAAGTTATTTGATGAAAATATCTCAAGAAATGGCAAAGTTATGGTCAATTACATCTGCTCTGAAGGATTTTCTTCAATAAAAAGTTTGAAAACTGAGTTATATAAATTATGGTTGAGGGCCTCTAGTTTGTCAAAAATGGTCAGCCGCATATGATTTTCAGGATTTTAATTTGGCTCTGTTGACACCCCTGATATAACTGAACCTTGATAGGTAATTTATCAGTTGCTCTATATAACTGAAATTGTTGAGAAATGGTGTTAAACCAACATAAACTGTGAAACAAACAGAATGTATAATGTCATTTTCATGGTATTATGTAAAAGTTAGAACAAAAAAAGTTATTAAGTAAATGTTTAATGATTAAAAAGGGCGGAGCGAGCAAAGCGAAGCCCAGATCCCCGTTTTCATTGGCTCAAAATGTAGGTTATTTTCTAAGTTAATTTTGAAGGTGTTTAATTTAATCTTAAGTAAGTTTGATAAATCTTCCGAAGCTTTCATTGTATGTACCGTGTGCATGAATCAATGTATAGGTACTTAGTATCAGTAGATGAGGACATAATGCTGTTGTTATACACTGGTACATATACATGTATGATGTATCTAGTATTAGATTATATCAAAGACAACATGATTAATATTTCATGCCAGTTAATTGAATACTGACATATGTACATGGTTATGAGCCAATCATGTTTGGTCAGATATCCTGGATTATATAAGTCAATCATGTTATGTCCGATCTCATTATGTATGTAAGACAGATCTCTTACTTATAACTTCAGTTCTAGTACCGAGTATTACTAGTACCGGTATCTCATGGGGCCTTCATGATGTTAGACTTAAATTACCCGGTATGTAAAAATTGATTTTCTCTTCTAATCCTTGCTAGATTAAGTGTAACAGTCAAACCTGTCTGTGGTGAGAGAAACTGGCTTCTCTACTCTGACATAAATTATACAGAAATGTCAGAGGTTTTGACAGAGATAAAAATATATATTTATGAGTTGTAGAACTTGTTTGAAAATTGACCTTTAGTGAATTTGTGCTAATAACTGTAATCCATATTACCTACTTGGCTTATTCACTGAAAATTGAATTATCTCATTACTTGGTACCCTGTGTCCCAGAAGGATACTTGAACTCACAAACTTCGGGCAAATGACTGATTGTACACCTTATTGATGGGTTAAACTGAAACTGATCTAAGCACAATTGTAAATAAAGAAAGCATTAATCAAACAGGTTCATTTCAGCCATTAATATCTTCTACTATACCCCCTCTACAGTCTCTATAGTAGCCCTGTCTACTTTGTGCCCTATACATACATTACCCCCTTTATATGCCCACTTTACACAGCCCCCTCTACAGTCTGCCACCCCTCTACATTAACCCTGCTACTCTCTACACATCACTCTCTACAGTCTGCCACCCATCTACATTAACCCTGCTACTCTCTACACAGCCCCCCTCTACAGTCTGCCACACCTCTACATTAACCCTGCTACTCTCTACACATCACCCTCTACAGTCTGCCACCCCTCTACATTAACCCTGCTACTCTCTACACAGCCCCCTCTACAGTCTGCCACCCCTCTACATTAACCCTGCTACTCTCTACACAGCCCCCTCTACAGTCTGCCACACTCTACATTAACCCTGCTACTCTCTACACAGCACCCTCTACAGTCTGCCACCCCTCTACATTAACCCTGCTACTCTCTACACAGCACCCTCTACAGTCTGCCACCCTCTACATTAACCCTGCTACTCTCTACACATCACCCTCTACAGTCTGCCACACTCTACATTAACCCTGCTACTCTCTACACAGCACCCTCTACAGTCTGCCACCCCTCTACATTAACCCTGCTACTCTCTACACAGCACCCTCTACAGTCTGCCACCCCTCTACATTAACCCTGCTACTCTCTACACAGCCCCCTCTACAGTCTGCCACCCCTCTACATTAACCCTGCTAGTCTCTACACAGCACCCTATACAGACTGCCACCCCTCTACACGGCCCCCTCTACTGTGAGCCCCATCTACAGTCTGCCTCCACTCTACATTACCCCCTCTACTATATGCTCCACTCTACACAGCACCCTCTACAGTCTGCCACCCCTCTACATTAACCCTGCTACTCTCTACACAGCCCCCTCTACAGTCTGCCACCCCTCTACATTAACCCTGCTAGTCTCTACACAGCACCCTATACAGACTGCCACCCCTCTACACGGCCCCCTCTACTGTGAGCCCCATCTACAGTCTGCCTCCACTCTACATTACCCCCTCTACTATATGCTCCACTCTACACAGCTCCTCTACAGTCTGCCTCCCCTCTTCATTACCCCCTCTACTATATGATCCACTCTACATTACCCCCTCTACTATATGCCTCCCCTCTACATTACCCCCTCTACTATATGATCCACTCTACATTACCCCCTCTACTATATGCCTCCACTCTACATTACCCCCTCTACTATATGCTCCACTCTACACAGCTCCTCTACAGTCTGCCTCCCCTCTTCATTACCCCCTCTACTATATGATCCACTCTACATTACCCCCTCTACTATATGCCTCCCCTCTACATTACCCCCTCTACTATATGATCCACTCTACATTACCCCCTCTACTATATGCCTCCACTCTACATTACCCCCTCTACTATATGCTCCACTCTACACAGCTCCTTTACAGTCTGCCTCCCCTCTACATTACCCTATCTACTATATGATCCACTCTACATTACCCCATCTACTATATGATCCACTCTACATTACCCCCTCTACTATATGATCCACTCTACATTACCCCCTCTACTATATGATCCACTCTACATTACCCCCTCTACTATATGATCCACTCTACATTACCCCCTCTACTATATGATCCACTCTACATTACCCCCTCTACTATATGCCTCCACTCTACATTACCCCCTCTACTATATGCTCCACTCTACACAGCTCCTTTACAGTCTGCCTCCCCTCTACATTACCCCCTCTACTATATGCTCCACTCTACATTACCCCCTCTACTATATGCCTCCCCTCTACATTACCCCCTCTACTATATGATCCACTCTACATTACCCCCTCTACTATATGCCTCCCCTCTACATTACCCCCTCTACTATATGCTCCACTCTACACAGCTCCTTTACAGTCTGCCTCCCCTCTTCATTACCCCCTCTACTATATGATCCACTCTACATTACCCCCTCTACTATATGCCTCCCCTCTACATTACCCCCTCTACTATATGCCCCACTCTACACAGCTCCTCTACAGTCTGCCTCCCCTCTACATTACCCTATCTACTATATGCCCCAATCTACACAGCCCCCTCTACTATATGCCCCCACTCTACACAGCCCCCTCTACAGTCTGCCTCCCCTCTTATAACAATACCCCTTTGCAGTCTCCCCCCCCCCTTCTTAACTATAAGATACCAACTGTAATAAGATGAAAGTTTCAAGCATTGTATACTTGCAGTGATTTATACATTTAGTCCTATTTCCGACTAACTCATCTATAATAGATCTGTTATAATCATCTGTTGTCTGTAGAAATCATTTAATTGCATCGATTTCATATTCAGATCACAGTCTCTCAGTTATAATGTTCGCTATGATGTTATGTGATGTATAACATTTACTTGACATAATAACTCACTAATAATGATAGAAGATCATTAGTCGGCATTTTTTGTCATGATAATAATACAAATGATTTCTAATTTTATATAACAAATTATAATGTTCTTGAAACTAATTTGAACTACATCTATATATAGCCTAGTCAGATAGAGAGAGTCTACTTTTGAGTTAGGGAGTGTTGGGTTGGCTCTGTAGCAGTGTCATACCAAAGATAAATAAAAATGGTACTATTGTTTTACTTGCTTGAATGGGGATCTGGCTTCTGTTGACCGATGCCATCAGGAATGAGGTGTTGCCACTCGCTAGTAAGAAATAGAAGTTGTAGAACTTGAAATTTTTATTTCTTTTTCTAAATAGCTTTAGTTTGGATACAAGTATTTATGTCAAAATAGATCATATACACAATGAGAATTTACCCTTTGGATTTCAAAAGTACTCAATTTTACAATAAATACTACAACTGAGTACTATCAATTTAGTCACTATCATATTATGTACTGACTTTCAATATCCTGACTTCTCAATGTTGTTTTTGACCAAGAAAGTTAGATGTCATAGAATATTTCAGAATATAGTATATTATATACTTTCTATTTAAACAAAAACATTGTTGCTGATAGATAAATGTTTTTGTGTAGACCTATCTCAGCATCAGTGATTTTATGATGTTGTGAAAATTTGTCGGAAACATTTAACCTTGGCTTTGCTCTGTTTCACTTCATGGTTTCAGGCATACCATTATATCAATTAGCACTAATGTATTTTACATGAACCTTGAAAATAGCCACTCCACCCACGATTATCTTATTATTTAGTTAACATACTGGTATAGAGAGAACATGGGATCTGTTGCCTATAAAAAGTGCTTCATAATGCTTTCCAAGGGAAGTTATCCATTTAATTGAATGTAAGTAACCCAAACAAAGCGCTTTGTAGCACTTTAAATCAATCAACAGGCTCCTGTTTTCACAAGTGACATAAAACACATTACTGGCTGATTACAGGTATCATCCTCTCCACCCCGCCTTTCTAATTTCAAACTGGTCTAGTAAAAGACATGGATAAGGATTATTTAAACTAACAAAAGGAAGAACATTAGTAAAATCAAATGCAAATAATAAAATCCTCCCTTCTCTATCAGGTAAAATTTGATACTAATCTAGAAAATACTAACCAGCTAGTGGTAGAGTGTCCCCTTTGAGTGTGAGAGTTGTGGGTCAGGGATTGGCTATTTGACCTTGAAAAGTGAAATATAAGTTAGCTGAGTGACAAACCATTGTAAAGCTCTGCTTGTGACTAAGCATTAAAAAGGAAAACTGGATCCTATTCATAACTTTACGTCACACATAAAGAATGAGGTTGTTGATCTTGTTTCACCATTGACCTACAATGTAGAATAAATTAGTACAAAACATACATCTTTATAATGACCTAACCTAGATTCATTCATTGATATTGATACGATGTTTGCATTGTAGGTCACCAGACACATTTGATGATCTGTTGATTTGTTACTTCCCCTTAATGTGGTCTGTCCTGATTTGTTACGTGGCTGATCAATAATTGATGTAAGGTTAATGTTGACTGAAGAGACCTCAGTGACAAATGATACTATCACTTGTTCCATTATTTATAAATCATATATCAAAGTTTTCCTCTTATCTCCATTTACCACTTTGTATTTACATTAAGTTCTGATATATAATACTGGGATCACTTATGGTAGTGTTACTGGCTACAATTTCAAAACAAATAAAGAATATATTAATTATGCACACCTGTGGTATGCATACCTGCAGTGATACAGCCTCTGGGTGCTGTTGTTTGCTTTGTCACAATGTTACATAATCACCATCTCATATTATAATCCATAGAAAGGCCAAACTTAAACTATTATTTGTTTCCTCTTACCAACCCAAGCAGATTTAGAATGGGTAGGTAGGGTAAATTATTTTGGGGGAATTGTTTCAGAATGACTGTTATTGGTCAAGGCAGACAAATAATGAAATGTAGTAATAACTCACTGAGGTGAAAATCAACAGTCTTAAATTAAAAATAGGTACAAAGTTCACTAGTAAGAAACAAAAAACACCATTTTCATTCCAAATTTTTTCATAAAAAAAATATTATTTCAATTTGGCCCATGAAATATTTTGGGTAAGGCCATGATATCGGGATGGGAAACAAACAATATTTTATTTTAGGCCCAATGTTTACTTCAAATTTGTGTCGGTAAATGTTGAAAAGCGGTGAAACTTGAAGGTCATGCTAGGTGAGATACCTTGGTGCACCCTTGGAATTATGATATATATATAGTTAATGTTTTATATACAGGTTTCATGATGAATGCAGTGGTTGTATTATATATTTTTGTCATAAAATTTGACAGTCCGACAAATCTTGACATTCAGTGTTTCCACTGCAAGAATTAAAATAAAACTGAACTAAATTTGGCATAAATGAATTGTTTTAACATATTAATCTGTAATTTGAATATGTTATGAATATTACTTATGTACATGTTATAATACATGAGTGATGCATGCATAGAGAACAGTTTGAACAAAAAAGAAAATAAAAAATGGGGATAAGTGTAAATTGACTGAAAAATGATGAATTTAATGTAATATCAAATTTCACTGAAGTTCATGGTTGTATATAAAATCCCTCCCAGCTGTAACACCTAAAAATGGAAAACATCTGAATACTGATTTTGACTAGATTTGCTTAAAAAATCTTTGAATCTTCTCTTATTTTTTATCTGTGTGTAATACATGACAATGTGGAGAACTATATATGGTGGGTCATAAGTAAAGGTCACTTTGACCTTTAACATAAATGAGTAGACCAAAGTTTCCAATCAATTACTCAAGAACAGTGTTTACTGTTTATTTCTTGTACATTAAACATTATAATAATGTGATGTATATTGTATATTTCAGTGGGAGAGACTTGATATGACGCCAGCTGAACGACGTAAGGTAGTGTGCAGTGTTACATTCCATGTGATAGCGATAACCTGTGTTGTCTGGTCCTTATACGTTCTCATAGATCGCACAACCGAGGAGGTCGAGGCCGGATCCCTACAGTGGCCCTTCTGGACCAAGTTAATCGTCGTTGCTATCGGGTTCACTGGTGGTGTCGTTTTCATGTACGTTCAGTGCAAACTCTACTTGACACTGTGTAAGAAATGGCGAACATACAATAAGGTAATACTGGTCAGCTCAATATCAGAAACAACAAGGGACAAAGCAAATCATGAAGGGATTCTGAAAATAACTGAGAAACAAGCTCAACTAGAGGAGGAACGTAGAACAAACTTTGACGTGTTTACTATCGTTCATGAATCGGAGAGTTTCTAACGACAGAATAATTTTTGCTATCATATTGTTTATTCATGTACACATTTTAAACATAAATCCATTTATGTCTGATATTTGAATTTGTTACAGTACTTTGATTATACTACCGCTCTGTCATCAATCAGATGTACATGTACTTTTGTTATCAGAGACGTTTTTTATGACTTTGTTTTAACAATGAAAATTTACAAAGGATTTTGTGCATGTAATTATGTTGCATACAGTAATTTAGACATTTACCATCCAACTTATAACAAGATACTAGCTGTCATATATATTTGTATGAAATAGCAAAAAATGTGCTACATCTTAATTTTATCATTTTCATTTAATTTTGTTCTGTTGTATTTATTTCATTTGTTTTATGTTTTTAGCATAGAAATGTAATGACAGTACTTTTTGTGGTTGAAAAGTTGTGCTTATATTTGTTGGAAGTTTGCCTATGTTCGGTGACCATATGGTATACCATTATCTGGGGTGTCAATTTAGCTACTGCAAGAAGCAAAAGTCTGTTAGTTCAGACTGAAAAAAGTACCAATCTCTCATCCTATTTTATGCTTAGTGAAACATGTACTCATGGGTTTATCAAGAGGAATTTTCTGTTCAACCATGAAAAAAACCTTATACAATTAGTACTAAGAGAGAGATATGTTGGTTATGTCTTGACAAACATTTGCTTCTAACTTTAGCTAAAACTTGTTGTTTTACACTACTGACTGTGTAGTATGACCAGCACACTGTATGATTGTTGATAGGATTTGAACAGGGTGATTTTGATAGTTTAAGTTACAACATAGTTTTAAGTTACAACATGTTATTAATTTATCTTCACATCTCTGTTAACTTTTGATGAACAAATGACAGAGGTGTTCTTTGAAGTAACAACTTTGACAGAGGTGTTCTTTGAAGTACCGACTTAACAGAGGTGTTCTTAAAAGTAACAACTTTAACAGAGGTGTTCTTTGAAGTAACAACTTTAACAGAGGTGTCCTTTAAAGTAACAACTTTAACAGAGGTGTTCTTTGAAGTACCGACTTAACAGAGGTGTTCTTTGAAGTACCGACTTAACAGAGGTGTTCTTTGAAGTACCGACTTAACAGAGGTGTTCTTTGAAGTACCGACTTAACAGAGGTGTTCTTAAAAGTAACAACTTTAACAGAGGTGTTCTTTGAAGTAACAACTTTAACAGAGGTGTCCTTTAAAGTAACAACTTTGACAGAGGTGTTCTTTGAAGTAAAAACTTTGACAGAGGTGTTCTTTGAAGTAACAACTTAGGCAGAGGTGTTCTTTGAAGTAACAACTTTGGCAGAGGTGTTCTTTGAAGTAACAACTTTGGCAGAGGTGTTCTTTGAAGTAAAAACTTTGACAGAGGTGTTCTTTGAAGTAAAAACTTTGACATAGGTGTTCTTTGAAGTAACAACTTTGACAGAGGTTTTGTTTGTGGTAGCAACTTTTACAGTGCAAGCTTGTTGATCCAAATCTTGTTTGTACCATATTGAAAAGTTCAAGTTGCAAAGGTTTCCGCACTTAACAGGTTTCAATACTTTTGTTGTTTTGTTGCTATACCCAATCACAGGTCGGCGACAAGTTTCCCAGATCACCTAGACTATATCATATATTAAATATTTATATATAAAAGGTCTAGAATAACTTTCTTGGAATTGTATAACTAATGTTCTAGTGAACTGAAAGATGTATGATACAAAAACAAACATGTTGTACATAATGATCGGTTACAAGAAATCCATTTTCTAACAAACTGTAGACACACATTGACGAGGATCATCCAAGTTTAGGGTACTGTAAAATTATTATTGTTCGAGGAAGTTCAATTTTTGTTGAGTTCGTTGTTAAATTCGATTTATTGAACCCCCAAATACATAACAGGGTTTTACCCTTCCATATTTTGTAATCCATGAATTTACAACCCCATGAAAATGGATTTTATCAAAATCCACAAAATTTAACACCTACGAAAATTTTATAGTATGACCAAGGTTTATATATTCTAGCATATTTTATTTGTTCTTATATATAGCAGCATTTAATACCGGTATGTTAATAGTTCAGCAATCTATTTAAATACTTCATGGCTTCATGATAAAAGGTTGTTATATATTGAGGGCCTTTCTCCCAACAAAATGTTTGTAAATAATGTTTGATGAGGAGATTGTATGAAATGATCTGATAGACTAAAACTTGAAACAGATGTCTACTAGAAGACAGTATATTGTTGTTTATGCTTCTGTTTTATACCTAAGGATCAGATTTGTGATTCATTTTATATCAGCATTGATAACTTAGACATTTTTAATTTTTTAAACTAGAAAAATTAAATATTTTAAAGCTCAGCTAGTATTTATCAATATTTCTATGAGTATAAAAATCTCTTAAGTCTAGCTGAATATTTCTATTTTCATGATATCTTATAATTGTGACTCTAGTAGTCTAATATTTTTATGTCACTGACAGATTTATAAGCTAGATCTTGTTACAGTTAGTCTGTTGTATGTCGTGTCGGATACATATGTACTTTTATAAGTTAAGATATGTGATCTTTATAGACATCTTTTTATGTCTTCATGTTAATTTATTATTTCTAGAACATCTGTATTGTTATCTTCACTAATAACCTTCAAAGGACATTGTATGCTAATATTCACTAGTTTAGAATACAATAAAATATTAATATTTATAAGACCACACAAGGTCGTTTGAGAACTGGTTCCTACTTCACAAACAACTTACGACGGAAGCTAAGTTTTTTAACTCTAAATGTTCATTTCACTCGCAGGATATCACAAGCCTGTAATTAATCCTCTATCTGGAAGATTTCTTCCTTTTTGCCTTAAACGATTTGAAACAAGACGGTTAAGATTCAGTCTGACCTACTCAAAAATGGTGATTTTGAAAGAGTGAAGGATTGTGGGTAGGATATTTCAGTCTTTCTGCTCATGGAGCTATCACGGCCTATGTTATAAATGTATTGATTTTGATACAAATGGGCGGTTGTGTACAGTTTGTCTGTTAAAACTTTATTTGAAACTCCATAAGAACCCTAGCCTTATTCAGTTGGTCTTTATAGTAATGTCGATTTCTGTAAAATCCTTATTTTTCGAAGGAGTGGAATTTTCTCCATGATTAATCATCCTCTCATATTCAGACATAGGTTTACCCTTTCATGTTTTGTAATCAACAAATTTACGACCCATGAAAATGCATTTTTATCAAAGTCCACGAAATTTAATACCCGCGAAAATATGTGATTTTACAGTAACAAGAGTATGAGATTGGAGCATGATATTAGACTTGAAAATTGAATTCATGATTTTGAGGTGGTCTTATTAAAGAGGTTGTTTGAAAATTGAGGTTGTACTGTACGTAGATGATAGAAACAATCAAAATGGTAAGAGAAAGTCGTAAACTGTCACAAGTTTGGTCGTATTCATGATACTTTTGTTGTGCTTCTGTTGTGAATTTGATCATGACCTTACACATAGCATTATGTCACCGTGTATTCATATAAAATTGTTAAGTTTGATAACTATATTTAAGGCGATAATGTTCATAAACAGTTTCACTAGAAGTTAATTACATATTCATCGTCATGTATAGGAATAATATTAAACATTGTAATTCATGTCAACTCATAATACATATCCTTTGAACATAAAACACTGAAAGTAGTTGTGATAAAATATATATAGCTATATTTATGTGTCTTTGCTTTTAGTTCAACATTAAAACTAGGCAGATGTTTGACAATGTTTTTGTTTGAATTATTTAATCTAATTAATTTAACTTTACTGCATGGTAGCTTTTAAGATTTGTTTATGATGAGATAATTAGTTGTGTTTATTTATATACACTTACTGTGTAGGGAGATATGACAAATTGTTGGCTATAATTTATTGTTTGTATCTCATACATCATTTTAGAAATTGTACAAATTATATGTATATACGAGAAGTTGATTATTTATGATTTTGTTTCATTATTACGACCTGCACATGAGTGGCAGGATTTGTAAGTTGCTCTTGTTCACCTTTTAACAATATTGGTACTATCTTGTTATATAGATTTCATCATTTTAGATTGATCAATTTTATCAAGTAAACCATGTTACACTCATTTTAATAGGTCAATAGATTGTTAACCTAGCAATTAGTAGATCTTTAGGTGCATAGGTTTTATATGAAATCACTTTATAAATTTGAAAATGAATATTTATATAACAGCACCCTTTTAACAGTTCTGCCAGTAACTGCACCTGCTTATAAATTATTTATACTAGCAGACAATGAAGATATGGTAACAAGAGAAGACCAGCTGCTTCATGATTTACATGCTTATAGACTAGTTTCGATTTGACCTCAAGAAATGTATTAACCCCTTACTCCATAGTTATTGAAATTGATCACCTATTGTATATTGGCAGTGTGTACTCCATCACCATATTGGTAATTGGAAAATAATTGGTCATTGGTACATGTTTGTGTAATTTGCATGGAAATCCAATACATGGATGAAAATTGGTTTGATAGTAAGTTATCAGCTGAGAATAAAGACATTATTATTATTATGTATCAAAATACATTGGCGTATAGTAAAGCGGCGGTTACGTTAAAATGTATCACAGTGGAGTAAAGGGTTACTAAAGGGTTCAATATTCTGATTACTGTTCTGTTAGGTGGTATATTTCACCAACAATATTGTAGCATTTGTTTCCATATATTTAACTTGTGTATTCTGGTTATGGATTCAAATTGGCGTCCATAAAGTAATTGCCTTGGTACAATAAAGCATAATGCACAACATATAACGCACAACACTTCCTAGATATAGGACATTATAAATATACGGGGAAAATAAAAATTTGGAAAACTGTTTTTTGTTGCCGATTCGTACAAAGTACAGACCTTATTCACATATTGTCTGAATGTTTTTACTTCCATTAGCGTGTACTAGACAGTGTTTCTAATCTGGATTGTGTTTTAAATTTCCATAAAAACATTTCCTTGTCTGTAACACCAAACATGAGACTGTACTGTAAAAACTGGGCGTTTAAATTATGAAACAAGCACATTTGTATACAGAATGTTGACACAGATTTTAACAGTAAGATACATTTTGCTGTAACACAAACTTGTTTTGTTAAATAGAACATCTACCTGTCATACTATACAAACTGTATAGACTACCAGTAATGTCTGATTGTGATACTTCCTTACCTGGAACAGATAAATTGACCTTCTCTGGTTACAACATCTGTCAGTCAATGTTGAAAATTTCGTATTTTACTGCAGATATTTCAGATAAATTCACTTGTCTCAGTGAAACCTAATATCCCTGCAAAATGTTAACCGCCTTCAAGTGGGTGATGTAATTGAGTTTTTTGTTGAAATTTATTTTGAAGTCCTTACATTACAGTTTTAATTTGCCTTTATATGTCGACATTTGTATGCAGCATGTGTTTTAATACTTCATAAACTTCTAGGGTAATTTCACTTAAAATACTTTGTACCAAAGTATGTGTTATTGCTGCTTTACGGTGTCTAACATTTATTTAAACTTCAAGGTCAGCAGTTTGAAGAAGTATTACATTCATTCAAGTCATTAGATAGAATGGTTTTATTGTTTGAACTTTCTATATATGGACATATACATCGTTTGTCTTCGAAACAGAAAAAGTTTTTTAATTGATGAATCTGCTACAATAATGATGTCCGATCAAATTTATCTAGTAGATCAAACTGCTAATGATCCATGACAAAGTTTTGGCCTTGATTTCTTGTACAAAAATTCAAATGTAGGTAAATTAACTAATACATCTTACATGATATATTAAACTTTAAAAATAACCATTACTGCATTTACATTTCTCTACTAAATTCAGATATTGTAAATTTGTCATGTCAGAGAGACTTTCCATCTTGTTTAGGTGATGGATGTTTAAGGTTTGAATGATTGTACACTGAACGATGACACACACATTATTTACAGTTTCCATCGTTCATTTTTGTCTAATTATTCTTGTACGATGACGTATCCGCGTGATCTATAACAAAATGTTAATATACATGTATTTGTACTGTGCAAGCATGAGGTTAGACTTTCATGCAGTTTGGAGGAGGGGTTTCTGTTATGTCTGTTAGGAACATGATCTCCTTGATTCAATTGATACATTATTAGTCTTACTAAAGTGTATAAGCGAGTCCCCTTCAGGCTATCGTAATAAGGCATACACATTGAATTGTATAGTATCCCAATAAGTCATGCAGTGACCAGAAATCACAGATGATTTTGCTAACAATGATTGATACAAGTTGAATTGTATACTAGTAGTCTCCCAATAAGTCATACAGTGATTAGGTTTATATTCTGTGCTTATAGGTAATAAAATAAGACTAGTCTATGTGCATGTAAAGAAATGAACAATTAGACCTGTATAGCTTTCACCCCTTGATATATTTATACTGGTGATACTGAAACTGTGTCACTGATATTTATGATGATAATTCTTCCTGGTCATCATATAACAGATCTCTAACCTATAAACCATGAGAAATGTGATTTATATTTACGTAGGAATGTGGTTTCTTATATTGTAAGAATTGATTAATTCTAGGCTCTAACAAAATGTATAAGGATCTTTGCCTGTGCTCGAATATTGTATTACATGCTACGCATATTTTTTTTATTTATTTGTAGTCACTGCATGTGCATCAGATTTTTAAACAGACTTTAACCTTTATGTTACTAGAACTTTGAATTCAAGGGAAGGAACTCTTGTCTGTCTTATTATTTTAAGTATGTAAAAGTTACTTCCCTTTGAATCAATGTATATTTTGTACACCACACCAGCTATTTAGTTTTCATTCATAATTTCATATTTATAAATATCAGCTTGGTTTATTCAGGTGAATTGCTTAATGTACAGCACTGTGTAACACTTTCCTTTGTATGTAACAGGAGTTGTAAATATTCTAATACTGTAATTCCAGCGTAATAAATTGTAATACAAACTCAAAACCTTAACCATTTCTAAATATTTTAGAGCATGCAAAACTTTATTTGTTGCATAGTATGTTAGAATGCTTTCATAGATGGATGTCATACGTCATTGCATGACTCAAAAATATAATAACAAATCATGCAGGGCATTCAACAAAAACGGCAGAGAATGAAAGACACAATAAAGAACAATCTACAAATGGCCAGCTCTGCATGGAAGTGGCCCTGGTCGAAATGACAGTTTAGGCAAATTGTGTTTTTGTATTACAAATTGTTGTGCTGGATTTATTAGTGGGTAGAACTTATTTAAAATCTTAAGATTTGAATAAAAATTAGCTAATTCCTATTTTATTGATCTTAATTATTCTGTGATTATTATTTTTATTTTCTGTTGTGATTTTTTGTTGTATTTTTCATGTGCTTATCTTTCTGGCTTTATTTCTATTGCACAAACTTTATACATCGTCACTTTATATAGTTGATATTTACACTTTATGCCTTAATTCATCGTTACAATTGTATGAACTCATTAAATTTATCATTGAAAACATTCCTTGTTTGTTCTCTATTTTCCTGTGATTTTTTGTCACAGAATACCAGTACACAACTTCAAAGGACAACAACTACCAGATTTTCTTCAGATAAATGTTCATCAAAGATTGTCGACTGTATTGTTTTATTAATGTTGGTCGTTCTGCCTTTCCTTTGGTTCGTTTGCCCATAGACCAAAAGGTTTCTATGCTCTGGAATGCCAGCCTTGGATCTTCAAACTTGTTATGAAGATGTTCATGTCCAGCTGATGACACTATTGTTTTTGGGTCAGTAGGTCGAAGGTCAAGGGGATGTTGGTCATCAAAGTGGACATTTCATGTTTATGGTTGTTTCCAACTAGCAGGGTGGATATAGTGAGCACACAATATATAGATCTAGACTGAGAATAGTAAATAAAAATAGTTATGGGTTTTTTTGAGTTAAGGGCTAAAATACCCCACTGATTATATTTTAATATACTGGTCCAACAATGGTAATGTTGAGGCTTCCATGTGTATCCAAATCTTCTGCTGGTTCTTAATGTTGTATAAACTGAGAAATAACAGGGATGGCATGTTGCTTTCCCAGAACATAAATGATTTCAGAGTCCACTGTAAAAATAAAAATAGATTATAATTATAAATCAGTAGTGGAGGGGTGAGAGAGTTGTCATGTTGCCTTATACTCTTATTGAATGCAAACAGAATGTTGCCTGGTAGATCTACAAATATGGGGTTCAAATCTTGGGTGGAGCAACTTCATTCCACCACACAGCTAAACTGTTGTTGAAAATTGGCCGATAACCTTTCCGCTACCACAATTTTTTTGGGCCTAGGAGAAATTCATATAGACCCTATACTCCGTCCCTGGGACATTATTGACTTGCAGCACTGATAAAAACTTGATACATCCGGATGCTCCACACCTGACCGAAAGTGCAAGTAGGCAAAATTGTCAACATTTCGACTGAATAAACAAACACACGAAGAATGCAAACTTATGATTTGTCGAGACTTCCTTTCCCTCTTAAAAATAAATGCATGTATTTAGATATATCAAGTTATGAACTGCTCATATCAGGCCCGCCAGGTTCATAATAATTTATGACATGGGTTGGGCTGGTTTTGTTCTTCCATGACATCAGCTACTTTCATGATCTCACAGGGATCCTACTGAGGTAAATTGCCCGATCCCGAAAATATGATGCAAATCTGTTTCGGGTGCCAGTAGCACACATCCCTACACCAGACCTATGTTTCAAACAAAGAACTATTGTTGAAATTCAGCTTATGAAATTTCAAATGGACATAACATAGTCAATACTTCGAATTTTTTCATCAAATAAATTTATTTTGAGCAGAAAAGTTCATTCTTCCCATTGCAGCAAACTCTGGATTTCCGGAATTGTCCAGAAATGTGGAGAATCACAAGGCGAGAGGGTGTAAGAAATTGTCTCCCTTGATATATCTGGTAAAAACTACTGAAGATCTCCGGGCCCCTAATACACATAGTGGTGACTGGAAGAAGTTCTCTCCCTTTATCTGGCAGTGTCAGGTCTCTCCATTAATCGATCGGGTAGAGATTTGAAGGATTTCTCTCCCTTAATAGATCTGGAAGAGATTGGAAAATCTCTGTTGCTCAATGGTAGTAAGCACGCTTGCTGTTTATCTGGTGACCCTGGTTCAAATACGGGTGGAGGCACTCATATGCCTGCCATATATCAGTAGAATGCTGACTTACAAATACAGGCTGTGCTCAGCATTTTTTTACAATAGATCAGGTAGAGATAGGAAGGAGTTCTCTCCCTTTATAGATCTGGTAAAGATAGGAAGGATTTCTCTCCCTTTATAGATCAGGTAGAGATAGGAAGGATTTCTCTCCCTTTATAGATCAGGTGGAGATGGGAAGGATTTCTCTCCCTTTGTAGATCAGGTAGAGATAGTAAGGAGTTCTCTCCCTTTAAAGATCTGGTAGAGATAGGAAGGAGTTCTCTCCCTTTATAAATCAGGTAGAGATAGGAAGGATCTCTCTCCCTTTATAAATCAGGTAGAGATAGGAAGAAGTTCTCTCCCTTTATAGATCTAGTAGAGATAGGAAGGATTTCTCCCCCTTTATAGATCAGGTAAAGATAGGAAGGATTTCTCTCCCTTTATAGATCTGGTAGAGATAGGAAGGATTTCTCTCCCTTTATAGATCAGGTAGAGATGAGAAGGAGTTCTCTCTCTTTATAGATCAGGTAGAGATAGGAAGGATTTCTCTCCCTTTATAGATCTGGTAGAGATAGGAAGGATTTCTCTCCCTTTATAGATCAGGTAGAGATAGGAAGGATTTCTCTCCCTTTATAGATCTGGTAGAGATAGGAAGGATTTCTCTCCCTTCATAGATCAGGTAGAGATGGGAAGGGGTTATCTCTCTTTATAGATCAGGTAGAGATAGGAAGGAGTTCTCTCCCTTCATAGATCAGGTAGAGATAGGAAGGAGTTCTCTCCCTTTATAGATCAGGTAGAGATAGGAAGGAGTTCTCTCCCTTCATAGATCAGGTAGAGATGGGAAGGGGTTATCTCTCTTTATAGATCAGATAGAGATGAGAAGGAGTTCTCTCCCTTCATAGATCAGGTAGAGATAGGAAGGAGTTCTCTCCCTTGATGTATACTATTTTCATTTGTGTAATTTGTTTTTTATTTGACTACTAGTTGTAAAATAGCACTGAACTCTTCATTCAGCAGTGTGCCAACAATATAATCTTATTTTGAGAAATGAAATAGAATATGACATATTATGAATTACATAGATCTACCCAACCACTAAAACCTACATACAGCGATACTGACAAGAACACTTTGGCTGTTTGTTTATACTTCACCGATATTGATCCACCTGTCCTATGATGCTAGTACATGTATATAGAGGTTCTGGCTAAAATAGGACTATCTTTCATAAAATACAAAAAATGCACTATTCACCCTATCATGTCAACTTTACAGTGCATAAAGGAGTCAACTTTCAATTACCGCAATAAGTCTTACAGGTTGAATAGTAAAGTCTCCCAATATACAGTGACCGGAAGTTACATGTGTTATGCTCACAATAAGTCTTACAGGTTGAATAGTAAAGCCTCCCAATAAGGCATACAGTGACTGGAAGTTACTGGTGTTTTGCTCGCAATAATTCATACAAGCTGTATAGTCTCCAGTGATTTGGTTTAAACTTTATACATTGTCAACTTTGCAGTGCTATTTGTTAGAACGTAATCAAGGGAGGTAATAAGGTATGAACTAATTTCTGGGATAGTCCATAGAAAATTAAGTTTCTGTACTTCACATGGTTTCACAATCTATGGAACTCTCTGGAGAATCTTGGTCAAATAATTAGCTGGAGTGATCAGTATGCTGGTAGCACATTAATTGACAATTTATACACTTGACTTCTTCCATGAATACTTAAAAATACCAAATAGAATCATGCTATTTATTGACAGCAATTATCATGTATTGCTGCTTAATAAATATGGTAATTTCTAAAAATAATTGCTATTATATTCTCAAATTTTGCTGTTTTTTTTTAGCGTTTCACTGCATTGCCCCGTATTACCTACTTCAGGCATTCCCTTTCCTAAAGTCAGGGGTGTCAACAGAGCCAAATTAAAAAGCCTGAAAATCATAAGGGGCAGACCATTTTTGCCATATAAGAGGCTTTCAACCACATTGTTTCCATGTTAAACAGAAATTTTATTGAATGAAATCCAGAGAAGTGCCAGTTTGCTCCAAAATCCCCTAGAAAACATAACTGTTCATCAGTTTAAACACCTCAGTGTTTATTATCATTACCCTGGTCTGACCCTATCATCCTCCATGGTGTGTAAAGGTTCTGATCCTTATCGAAACCAGATGTTGGTCACCTTTCGTCAGAGAACAAGCAAAATTTTATGTTGAAAGGGAAACTTCATTTTAATATTACAGAATCTGATAAAAAATGTGTGATTTTTGTATTTAGTCTTTATTAAAATTTTTAGAAAGGACACAATATTAAAAATGATATAGAATCATTTTTTTACCCACTTTTCAAAGAATAAGGGGAGCTTTGTAGTCACCCACGCGTTGGTGTTGGCGTAATGAAAGTACAAGTTTTTAACCACTCGTATTTCAAAAGTCCATTGACATAATTATTGCTTGATAATATGCATACTTGTTGACAATCATGACCACAACCTCTACACAGGAGTAGGTAACTCTATCAAGGACTTTGTTGAACTAATGCCCCCTTTTCAACTTAAAAAAACTAATGTTAAAGTTTAGGTACAAGTTTTTTAACCTCTAATATCTCTAAAGTTCATAAACATATTGCTTTGAAATTTTGTATACTTGTTCACCATCATGACTCTAACAACTGACACAGGATAAGGTAAGCATTTTGTACAGAGAAATCTGGAATTCCTGATAAATCATGAATAATGGCAACCCTATGTTAAGTACATACAAAGTGTGAATTCAATGAATAAGGCAACATCTTGGGCGAGCTAATTCATGATATTTACACCTAGCACTGCCATCAATATTTTTATACCATTGAACCATCTTTCTGCCACATAAAACAGGCCTACCACTTCATGATCATTGCATATTTATGTAACGATGTTACCATCCATTCACAGATGCCCTTGTTACACATTAATTAGATCCTGTGATTTTTGCCAATTAGCAAAAAAATCTCATAATTGTAGCACATGCGTTCAGTATGGTGGATGTAGTTACAGATGTTTATAGCTAAGGTGCATTTTCTAGCATCAATGTTTTCCTTATCTTTATACATTGATCAGCCAGACAGTTTGTGTTTAGACATTTGAGCTGATATTTAGCATACCTTCATGAAACTTGATGTATAGTGCCAGTGTTAACACTAGCCTTTGTTTACAAATAATAAAATGTATTTTTGATGTACATTTATTTCAATCTTGTGCAAAATCACTTTTAATGCATAAACTCTTTCAATCTACGCTGATAACAAGCAGTCAGTTAACCATATAGTATTCATACTATCCATGTTTATTTATTGATAAGGCTAGAGTTAATACTGTTATCTTAAGCGAGCTATATAACCAATACACTTGACCAGAACATTTTATAAAACATACTAGTTACTTACTGTATTTCAATTTTATACACTAACATAAATTGGTAACTTATTACCCCGGTCGGGCAAAATATTGACTGGTGCATATAGTAAGCTTCACTGTATGACTGATTATGAGACTATACAATTCTACTAGTACGACTTATTGAGAGCAAAACCACCTGTAACTTCCGGTCACTGTTTGACTAATTGGGAGACCGTACAATTCAATGTGTATGACTTGTATACACTGGGGACTAGTGTGGACTTATTAACAATGTTTTACTATATGATATGTATGTATGTATTGAGAAGTGGAAAAAAACTTATTATTGTTCTGAATCACCGTGTCAATAAGATGTTAAGTGTATTTTTGGCAGACTTCATTAATTTCATCTGTATCATGTTATCAGATAAACAGGAAGCCAAAAACATAGCTAATGATGATGTAGACTATCCTACCAGATCAATGTTATAATTAGTTTGGTATGAATATGACTACGTTTGTACAACACAGATATTATATCCCGGCTGGCAGTCACTTCCTGGATGTATGGTTTGTAGATGTATGGTTGGTATTGTGTATTGGTATGTCATAACTGACACTATTGCACATCTGTAGTTCACTAATAATATACCAGAACATGCTTTTATCAATAAATTGGCAATTGTTACATTCTACTCGGTGTATAAGTAATAAAGTATGGTATTTAATCTGAAGGGAATTATTGGGAGATTTAAAGGGACTGCCTCACATATTGGTGTATTGCAAAAATAAAATAAAATTGTCAAATATTCGCTTAATTTTTGTATAGTTGCCTGTATATCCCATAAACAACCACACTGACATCTAAAATAACTTGAGAAACTTCGGCATTTTGTAGTTTTTTAGTATTTTTACATCATAACATCTATAGCGTATTAATACCCTATAGAATTAACACTACTATTACTTAAATTGCCTGAAATTTGTATTAGATGAAAACGAAGCGAAAAACGAACCAAATACCACACTGTTTACGCTGTAGTTTGTTGATGTTATAGTTCAACCACACCACATGTGAATAACATAATTCACAAAGCGTGTTGGAAGGAAACTTAGCACTTTTTTTTCAAGAAAAAAATACTAAGTGGGCGATATCGAGAGTGGTTAAAATTGCTTTTATGCACCAAATGTTTCATAAAGCAACCGTCATTGGCTTTCTATTACATCAATACTTGGTTAGGTTGGAAAATCACGATATACAAAAATTTTAGCCAAATATGTGAGGCAGCACCTTTAAACCCTGAAGTGTCATCGAGATGTGATTGGACCACTGACCGTTGCTCGAAGATGAAGGTTTGGGTGGTTCAGGCTGAATTTGAAGTAAAAAAAACTTAATGTAAATCTTTTTCGGATCTCAAAATGTTCTGAATTACAAAGTAAAGAGTCTGTGTTAGATCATTTTTGAGCCTTATGTGTCAAAGTACACGAAGAGGACTAAAGCTAAGCTAGATCATTTACATTGAATATTTAATGCAAATTAATTAAAGAAGTGTGTGTGTATATGTATGAAAGTTCTTGGTTCAGCTTCAGTTTGTAGTCACAGGAGTCCAACATCTGCAAGCTAAGTTGGTTCCTGACTTAACAATGATCAGTAATGAGATCAATATATCCTATAGTGTGTGATCTGTCAATAACAGATGTCTCATATATTATTCAATAATGATATTATGTAGATATATACTGTATGATCACAAGCGATACTTCAGCCACCATATAACATGTTTCTGTTGTTGTGTATGGAATTATGCAAATAATATGATAATTGTGCTTAAATACAATTATGTGAAGTCCAAACGTAAAATATTGCCAAACCATTCCATTAGTAATATTCTTACAGCTGGATTCAGCGCGATTCCAAGTGTAGGCTACCAAATCCCTCTTCTGTCTGGATTGTGTGTGCACTGTATTTGTCTAGTTGACAGGAACTCATTATATGTCTTAAAGCTACAGTCCAGTGTACGAGGGTTGCTTGGAAAGTTCTAAGAGACAAATGTTGTAAGCAGTCCATAGTACGAGGGTAGTTTTGGAAAGTTCTAAGAGACAAATGTTGTAAGCAGTCCAGTGTACAAGGGTAGTTTTGGAAAGTTCTATGAGACAATTGTTGTAAAATGTTATCTACGTATCTTAATATGTTGAAAATGTTAATGTATTATCATGAAACTAGCTCATGTGAGTTGCATGTACTGGTGGATTCATTAACCTTTGTAACGCATAACAGGCAAACACCACCGTACACACAACAAAAATTGGAACGGTAAATTTCTATGCTTTGAAAGTCTATTTGAAGCGAAAACATCTTATATCTTTTAACAATTGATGACGTCAAATCAGCTAAAATATTAACAAGATCAGTCCAATTCAGTGCAGGTGATGATTCAGATTAAAGCAGTAAGTAAGAAATGGGGTCAGAAATCGTAAACAGCATAATGTATAGGATATTCACCTAACAGACTAAGCAACTGTTTGAGAAATGATTTGGTGGTATAAACATTACCTAGATGGCCGTTCTTCGACTTTTGATGATCAAAGGATGTGATCAACAGGCATACAACAACAATGTTATTAGCGTTGGAAAAGGATAGGTCGGTAATTGCAGACTTGTGTGAAACTGGTGACACAGAAGCCAAGAAAATAATCACAGAAGAAATGGGAATGTCAACATTATAAACTTTGTTGATTATTGATCCCGCAACTAAACACCAGCAACTTTGTAAATATCAAGCACTAATAGTTTGTTTTCATTATATGACTTTAGCTTGTCTTTGAACTTTCGAAACAGTCCTCGTACAATATTCCATGTAGACATTGAGAGTACAACATTCATCTAACTAACTCAGTGAGTAAGTAATCCTGTAACAGCTGGTATTCCAGTGTAGTGTTCTTGTTAACAGCTGGTATTCCAGTATAGTGTTTCTGTTACAGCAGGACTCTGAGAGCAATTGTTCTTGTTACAGCTGCACTATGAAAGTAAGTATTCATGTTACCGTTGGAATTTGAGTGTAATGTTCCTGTTACAGCTGGTCGTGGTGTGTACAGAATTCCTGTTACAGCTGGTCATGGTGTGTACAGAATTCCTGTTACAGCTGGTCATGGTGTGTACAGAATTCCTGTTACAGCTGGTCGTGGTGTGTACAGAATTCCTTTTACAGCTGGTCGTGGTGTGTACAATACTGATGTTTATATTTAACACTTACCTTACAACACATTTACAGTGGACGATATTATAAACATGTGCTCACTGATATTAGCAGTGATAGTTAGGTACTGTATGTACATACCAGTCATCCATGCAACCTGTAGTCTAACATCTATACACACAAACTAACAAACATGCATCCTCTATCAACCATTATTACATTTGTTTTGTTTTTAATCAAAGTTTAATTAACAAAAAGATACTGAAATTAGATTTTGTTTAAAGCAGTAATCATTGTAAAATTTGTACTAGTGTAATTTACCAGTACCGCACATTTTACAGTCTAATTAAAGGTAATTGTTTTGTAAATAAATACTATTACCGTACATTAAACAAACTCATGAAGGTGAAATTCTAGGAAGCTTTCCGATCATACTGGTTGATTTAAACCAGATGTACTTTCTATAATTGTATTCAGATGCATGTTAGTTTACATGTGATATATTGAGCAGGTTAAAAGAGTACATTGTTTGCATTCCATATTAACAAGGATTTCCCCAGCACACATGCAATCACTCCGGTATTTCTTCTAAGCAAGATAATTCCTGTGATACTGCCTCAAGACTTTGCTGCGCACATTGATAAATAAATTTAGATTTGGCAGTGAGACACACAAGTTATTTAAAGAGACTCTTGTGCGTCATTTCATTAAATGAATCCGTCATTTTAGAGTGAATGATACAATTACATTTGTTCCTAATTATGTGGTATTGGAATATCTGTCTGAACCGAATTATCTCATACAACCAAACATCAGTCTGGATGTAGATAGAAAATTAACTGTCTAGTTTTACAGCAATAACCCATCAAAGACTGTTTCAACATTCCAGTATAAGTTGTAAACATCACCTGTATAAGAGTATATAGATAATTGAAAAGTTGGCAATGTTGTAGCAGATGTATGATAAGTGCTAGCCAAGTCGGTCTCTACGTAAGATAACAATAAACATATAGTGTATCTGGAATTATATCATCGTTCAATTCTACACGATTTTGAGACAGTATCACAGAATGCTATTTTCAGGTGTAGTATCATCAATTCTAATGACATGCAAAAACATAAACACACACATCTGTGAAATTGACAAATGGTTAACGTTTTCGCGGGTCGTTACAACATTTGTCAAGGACACAGATTGAAGTATTTTAGCACAACAGGGAAAGAGTGACAGGTGGCAGAATACTATGCAATTTACAACATTTTATTGAATGTAACAGCCAGTTTGAATCAACCCAACAAAAACACAAATAGAAGTCGACAGTCTTTACTAACAAGTGCAGTGATTTAACACAACCCCATAAAACAAAATTCCTGTGTTTCATATTTTAAAGAAAATTTTCCATGAAAAAGGTTTTCTACCACAAGTGATCAGAAATGTCACAAAGACAATTTAAACAAGAAAGTGTTTGGCTGCAAAAAAGAGACGACTACGTAGGTAATATATGAATATCAGTTACATGGCAAATACTAAAGAGCAGTCTGAGTTTTAGTACAATCACAATCACTAGAAAAAATCTGCAGATTAAATAAAGGTATAACTACAATGCTAAATATACACATAGCACAACAACACAGATCTAAGCTGAATAATAAGTGATAAATATATAATAATGTAGAGAAATACAAGTCTACATAAGATATATACAAGTCAGATCAAGCCATGTAATAAATGGCCGACTGTGCAGTACACAAGTTACTTCCCTTGTGTTAACACTGGATGCTGCATGCTGTAAGGCTGACTGCGGAAAGAAAAGGAAGTATAGATCCAATCCCAGGGAAAGTCAGTTAATATTATATCAAACATGCTCAGTAAAATACATGCCATAAAATGTACAAACAGCTGAGTGCATAAACAGTCATATTCTACACAAGAACATATTTATGCACTCAAAATGACGAATTTAACAAAATAGCCAAACATGTTACACATATCATACATAAAGTAAGTATCAGTTCACAGGAATATGTTCCTGTTATAAGGAACTCCCCTCACATTAAGAGGTTAAGATTTTTGTATTGTAAGCAGACACTATAACTAGTATTTGGCTATTTTATTTATATTGGTCATTGACACACTATACATAGTTTTATACATTCCCAATTCCTGTATGCAATCCAGGTCATGCCAAACAATACAATTTATATCAGTATGTACAACCTTGCTTATCTCCCCTTACATTAAAATGAACTTATTTCCCCTTACATTAAAATGAACTTATCTCCCCGTCTGTGAAAATGAACTTATCTCACCGTCTGTGAAAATAAACTTATCTCCCCGTCTGTGAAAATGAACTTATCTCCCCGTATGTGAAAATGAACTGATCTCCCCGTATGTGAAAATGAACTTATCTCCCCTTTCATTTAAATGAACTTTTCTCCCCATCTGTGAAAATGAACTTATCTCCCCTTTCATTTAAATGAACCATCTTTTTGAAAACACACACCACTACTCTCTCTAACAAGAAGACAGCAAGGTTTCACATCATGTATGTAAATGTGCTCTATTACAAGATGAATGCATGTGGGTTAACGAAAGCAAAAAAAAAACATGGAAAATATTAACAATGTAAATGTGCAACTACCACATATAACATACTGTACACATAAATACACCATAACAAGTCAACGTTTCAACCAATCCACATCTGGTATTGTGTATATTCTATATACCAGCTTTTAGTGAAACACGTCTCGTCATGTTTCGTAACTGTGTTTCCTAATTTGGTACACCAGTTTGGAGACACTGTGGTGCCGGTTACCAAAGTAACATAAACAATATAAAATTTCAAAACAAAGGCAGAAGAATTTTAAATAAAACTTTGCATGTATTAAAGTAGATACATTAAATTTCATTATTTTGATTATCAAGACATGTGTATGGAAACACAAACAGATGAATTATTTGCACATGAAAATATTGCAAGGTTAATGCTGAAGAAAATTATATTTTTGTACTGGCACAATACCTAATCAAACAAAATATGAAAACTTATTTATCCAGTTTAGTTTTTTCCTTAAAATTAAAACACATCAGAATCCAAATATCAAATTTTGTTCTTAATTTTCCATGCAGATATAACTTATACATGTACAAGAAATAACTGGTCAACGTGACATAAATGTACTTACAGAATATCAATCAAGTTTTAAATCTTAAATATAATACTAAGAACCTATGAAACAATGTTAGCCCGGGTGACAATTACCATCAACAGATATCAAAACACGGGAGACATTTACTGGTACTTATATAGAACTATTAACACTATACTTCGACAACACAAAAATATATCAAACAGTAGCTTCATTAAATGAATTTCTATTGAAAGTTTACAATTAACACTTAGTGGATATTTTGACAAGTTCAGTAACACTGTGGTACAGTCCAGTGAGATCTGAGTTATTGCACTACTAGGAGGGGGTGGCTTACACTCTGACAAGTTTTACCTTGGACTAACATTGTTTCATATGTTATTGCGTAGATTAGCACTTAAATAGAGATTCAATTATCAGGGTATATACATGTAAAAACAGGAAAACCCTAAATGTAATAACAAATAAAATGAATATGATTATACAATACAATCACATATAATTTACATATTCTGGCAGACACGTATTTCAGAGGCAAGACATTTTGGCAAGAAAATTTCAATCTAAAACCTCTAACACGTTAGTGAACAGTCAGTTGAACCCATACACCCATAAACACCGTCTTATCTCTCTTATCAAGACACAAGACTGATACACAGAAACATTATCTTATAAAAAATTTACTTATAATTCATAACCTCAACAAAAACGAGTCTTAAATGGGGAAATAATTATTTCGTAGCAATTACAGAGACAACTTAAACCAAGGAAATGAAAATCATAGTACTTCTGAGGTACAAGCATTTTGGCATTTTACTACATGTTTGGGGGTGAATAACATACCAGAATTCTAAGGTACAGGGTCAACAGCTGTCAGCTAACAATAAATCATTGACTAAACTAAACATGATCAGACTAGAGGAAAAATAACAATCACAATCTTGCTGAAATACACACAAAAAAATATGCATGGAAGATTCAATTTTGTTGGTTTATAAATAAAAGATGCAAAAAATGGAACAAAGTAAACAGATTATGAGATGTGGACAAGATGAGGGCTACAAGTATGTACCGTTAACCTCATGAAGAAATATGTGATCATCATCGTTTCCTATACTTATACATGAAAGCTGATATTTCACCAGCAGCTGCACTATGTCAGCATACATCAATGATTACATGAAATGACCCACACAGAAAGACCATCAATGAAACCACACTGAAATAATCACTGAGAACATTATATACCCAAATCTAGCATGAAACCTATACAGGTACATAACATTTGCACACATAGTTCATTTTTTTTACGTTAAGTAATTGTCTAGAAAATCTTAATCATTAATTTATATAACTTATTTACTATACCCTGACATAAGTTAAATGTAAGCCAAAACAAACATTAGTATATCTGTACACAATACAGAAAAATGATAGCAATTAAACTTTTTAAAGCAATTTACATTTTCTAGAAAATTGTTTTTTTCTTTCTTCATAATGACGCTTCACAATGATAAGCAATGATTTGATACTAAAATAGGACTATAAAATGACTCATGTTTTCTTCATGAAATTAAGGGCATAAAATACTGACAGAAACTTTGATTTCAATGATTTAAAAGAGGATTTCACAACAATATGGAGATTCCTACCCATTTTATACAGAAAGATTGCCTCACTGAAAACATTCATATATAACCTATTAAGAGAACACCACAGCCTGACAAACAGACTGCCTTCTATTACACATCTTAGATTACATTATTATTGCCAACTGAGAAAATTATGACTGCTGAATATTAGCAAGTCTAGATTATTCTAGAATGGTAGAATAGTTTGGTACTCTGAACCAGTCCAGAATGGTCTAAAAACTCTGAACCAGTCTAGAATGTTCGGAAAACTGGTAATGTGAACCAGTCCAGAATGTTCTGAAAACTGGTACTCTGAACCAGTCCAGAATGGTCTAAAAACTCTGAACCAGTCTAGAATGTTCTGAAAACTGGAACTGTAAACAAGCCCAGAATGTTCTGAAAACTGGAACCAGCCCAGAATGGTCTAAAACTGGAACTGTACAGCAACATGAGATGAGCAAATACTCTAGACCAATATGGACTATAATTCAGACATTGTCAGTCAGTATATCAGGAATCTCCCAGACAAGCTTATATATCTTACAGAATGTTAAAATTCTCACCAACCCTGAATTTTAACTAAGAGAAAAAACAATCTTACAGTCGCAAACAAACTTCAAATAAAAATAGAAATACTCAAGTATGGCAAAACTGTTCACTAAGTCACTGGAAACTTCAGACACAAAAATTGTAGAATCATAAAATGTTAATAAAATCTGTAGACAATAAAACTTGCAGACAAAACTCAGAACATGCCTTTTATGAAGAAAGATAAAACTTTTAAGAGCAGATCAAGAAGGAAATTTAACACCGGCCATTCTTAAGACAGCGTAACTAAGTGTAGCTACAAGATACAGTAATCAATGAAATAGTACACAAGTTTCCTGTCACCTTGCGTAACAGGAAAAATAGAAGAAAAAAATGTAAACTAGAATGCTAAAACCTCCAGGACGAGAATAAACATGAAATATGAAACTTGTAAAAAGTCTCATGAGGTACAATGAAAATATAAATACAAGATTGACTAGATGTTTTTGTTCTAAATAAAGCCGTACCATCTGAGTATTGAGAAATATGCATGAATCCCTTTCCAATTAATAAAACCTTTCTTACTTAACATGCTCACTTTCTTGTTTCGTAATCTATGTCGTCCAGTCAAATTACGGGTAATACGTGACGAACCATTATACCATTTGTATCAAGATGATTGCGTAACTATTTTACATTGCACACAAAAATGCAGAAATTTTGATTATTGCTTCTTTCCCATATTTTATATTTACACTACAACTTGTGATTCTCCTCAGATGCACATCAGTTCCAAAAACATGGCAGCATGGTAATATAACCCCATCAAGGTTAAATCTCTGTAAACAGTGCCTTATAACAAACAATAGTTCATAAATTATAATAGAATGTCAGAGCACCGATTCAGCACTGTTTAAAAGAAAACATAATTGCACTGTGAACATCGCATTTCAATCTCTGTAATAATACTTGAGTGGAGAGCGAAAGATTTATATCATTGAAGTCCATGAGCTTCACTTTCGCAACACTTTGTCTATGTCCTTTATTCATCACAGATCTAACAGATCACATGACCTACAAATGACATCATTCAGATCATCACATGACCTTCGTCCACCAATCAGTAAGGAGTATATCTCTGGTATGCATTTCTGAACACTGTTGCCTAAAATAAAATTGTCGAGATAGTTAAGTGCATATTTCATGGATCAATTCACAATATTGGACTACAGAGAACAAAACAATGTATCAGGATCATATTCATTTCTCTCACCATAGTGTATATAACCTATTAACACTGTGAAAATCACTTGACAAGATCATACTTAATAGAATATTTTTCCCATACAGACAGGCAGTTCTCTATCACATATGTTTCACAATAATTAGAACACTATACTAGAGCTAAATTTGTTACTAACCATCAAGCCTTTAGAACTTGAAATTGGAACACTATAAATTTAACTGCTTCACTGGAAATTATCAACGTTATTGTGTATGGCGAACAAGATGGATATTTGCCATCAGATGGTATTATGTCACTAGTTTCATAACTCAATAATATCAACTTAATCAGCTTCACTGGAAGTTAACAACATACTGTGCGTTTGACAAAGAAGAGAATTGAGTACGAGAATCATGATAGTATTATTGTACTTCTAACAAGGAAGCAGGCAGAGATACTAAGTTTGACATCTGACTTGTACATATAAATGAACAAGCATAGGAGAATGGGTTGTATGTGGATGAAGGCAGGACTGGTTTGTAACTGACTGACTTACCCCATATCCTGGAACTGGTCCAATACTGTGCCCTAGAAGGGGGTCAGTAGTAGCAGCAGCTAACTCACGACCTGTGTACCTATAATATCATATACACAACAATATAGTCAACAATAGCAATGCATTATAGTTGTTAAGTTCATACCAACAAATAAAGCATAAATTTGACAGTACTAAAACTTGAACAGCTGAAAGTACCTTACCCCTATGCTCAGGGTTACTACGGAGACGTAGTGCCCAATCCTGAAAGTAAGTTGCAAGTCTGTTTCAGGTGCCATTAGCACACATCCCTACAGCAAAACTCTGTTTCAAACATTGTTCTATTGTTAAAATTCTGCTTATGAAACTTCAAATGACCATAACTTTGACTTTTTTTATCTAACTTTCATTTTCTGCTGAAAAGTTCATTCTTTCTAGTGCAGCAAATCCTGATTTCCAGGTTATTGTAAAATCCCTGTAACACGTGAACAGCTGAAAGTACCTTACCCCAGTGTTGAGCAGATCAGACAAACATAAATGTTTTGTTTAAAACATTCTGACTTGATTGTCATTAGAGCCATTGAATGTTTTATTTGGTTTAATGCATACTGTTTTAGGTTTTGAGAGGAGATTTACATATTTGTACAATGAGGTAATATATAACATACCCTGCTGCAGCATATGTGACTCCAGCACCAGCGACTCCTGCAGGTACTGCATATCTTGCAGCGGATAGAGGAACGCCAGCACCAGCTAAAGGTTGTGATGTAACAAGCTGATATCTGTCAGCAGCCGCGTACGTTGCTAATAATGCTGGATCAACAGGGGCATACTGCATGCTGAAAATAGATGAAACAAATGTCACATGTACGACTAAAATATACATTCAATTAAAAACCAATTAGAAAGAGAAACATTTAAGTTGTGTAGGTAGCAAGTGTAGCGATAATTAGACAGAAAAGTAAACAACATCACTGCCTATATATATGCAATAGAAAAACAGAAAAGTACGCTTCTTAGAATAAGTGAATGAAAGCTGTGTAGGATTAGTAAATAAAATCTAAGCAAACTCAAGTTAAGTTAAGATTAGTTATAAAGGAGACAAGAAGTCAGAATAAAGCAGGCAGTAATAAATAACCAATAAATTCAAAATGCACAACAACATACAATATATAGCACAGAGAATTTGACCTGATCCTGACTTTTATACATGAATAAATTACAAGGGTCTTGCCTTGAATTTTAAGAATTTCCACGGTCCTTCAGATTTGTGCTTGTAATACACCTCAAGCATTTTCGTGATACTCACTGCTTATGAAAATATGCCACCGGGGTTATAAATATAGACTAAATATCAGCTGTTAAATAATGGTAATAGAAGGTTGAGGATTGAGTCAAATTCTCTGTACTCTACATGTATAACGACAGACAAGATTCAATATATTTCACAATCTCTAGTACAGCATTTCATACACTATATACATGTATTTCATGCATTGCATGACAATGTGTCTCAATATGTCTCAAACTTAAATGCCTCTGTTATATTTTCATTAGTTCAAAATATATATTAATGCTATAGTGTTTATTTTCTGAACATTCATCCTGTACAGAGTCTGAAAATGTAAATTAAATAAAAAGTATTTTTTTTAAGGAACAGAATATTCTAGCACATGACATACGTAAAGCAGCATAACAGTACATCCGTATGCTGTTATCAGATAGTCATAAAGAAAAGAATAAATATGTATAAGACAATGCTCAAAAGCATGATTCTGTCAGCTAATAATGTGATATTAATAAGCAAGAGGATAGGCATTGTAGCAATTTTACTCCTAATATAGTTTTTATTCATATCAGAGATCTCAAATATTCAGTTCCGAGGATATTACACCAAATGTATTGAATATCTTTTTTTCATTGTCTCAGTTATTAATTTCAAGTACAGTTCACTTGCAGGATTGCCTTAATTTAAATCTGATTCTGAAACTTGAATCACCTTGGGTGCAGTTTCACTGATTGTCTCGGTGCAAACTAAGAGACAACTTTAACCTTCCGGCTGAACACTCAGAACATGAAAACTAACATTTTATCAAATTATGGAGTCTTGAAAGCTAGAACTTAGAACAATTGTTCAGATATTTACAGACAAAGGCAGTAAAACGTCTCATCCCATGGATGTTATGAACAACATAATTTCCTTTCCGGCAATTGAAGTTAGATTGTATCCAAGGCGTACAATAAGTAAGATCAGCATGGGATAATGTTATTGGAGAAAGCTAATGTTTACTTGCCATTGTGATCTTATCAATCATTTCCTCATATTCAACCTAATATATTTCTTGATGTATTCAACTTTGAACACACATTCCTACTTTGCAAAAATTGGAACTGTCACTGGAGAGTGTTTCTATTTTGACTAATGTTCCACTTAACAGTAACAACAAACGAATATTACATGTAGTTATAATGCATTCCTTTGTTCCTTTCTATAACACTGAAGCATTGGAACTATAATATGGCAGGATGTAATTGGCTTAAGCCAAAATTCATCATTTTTGTCAATTTTTTTTTAAATTATCAAATAACTGAACGCAGATACTTATGTTACATATGAGTTAAGACAGACATATATATGGGAACAGCATACTAGATCTATACAAATACTGTATTTATATATACACAAACCATGCAACAAAAACATACAGACGTACATTATTTGTGTATTTTCTGGACAATGTCAGACTATTCTAAGTTAAAGGATAAACAGGAAGGCTATGTTATAATGTATAACAACAAGGCACTTCCAGTTTATAAATAGATTAACCACAAGCAATGAGTTTCCCCCAGGAAATTCCCAAGATACAAATGAAGAATGAACAATCATTCCAGGAAATGGCCACATCTGTATTTCCCGACTACTCCCCCCCCCCCACCACATCAGTATTTTCCATATAAATGAAGAGATGTATGGTTTAATATAATCCACTCATGGCTGGAATTCCCCCATGCCACAGGAGAATGCAAGTGGAATTCATCAACAATGCCCCCCATCCTATGATCAGACATCCAAAGACATGTTTGAAAGTCTAGTCTTTATTTGTTTACACAAACAAGAAATGTATATCCCAATATACTCCCATCGGACATAAGGAATACAAGTCAGAGTGACTTCCCCTAGAGTTAGTAAATTATATCAAATGTTTAGTGCAAGAATAAATTTATTTCCATTTATTCTGATTAAACAACCTCCCTCAACATTGTTTCAGTCATATACAGCAACAGATTCACCTAACCAAAAATAAATTGAATCTTTTAAGAAGTAAACATTCAGTTGATATAATCTTGCACTAACAAGTCGATATTATCATTAAGACAAAACAGGGCAAGCAAAAAATACACATCAAAATTGCAGCGGAGTATGACACATATATATAAACGGTTCACAACAAAGTCCAGACTTACTGTAGCCTTTGACTGCAGAATGAACAAAAGAAAGATAAAAAGTGAACATAAAATATAGAATATTACAAACAGAAATGAGTACATTTAGACATCCATATTTCTACCACTAAACAAACAGTCTGTGCTTTGTTTCAAACAAGCTAATCTCATCAGCTATATTACCCCCATAATTCAATGTGGAATGTCTTCAACTAACTAAATTGGGAAATAATTGAGTAACAAAAGCGTAAATCCCGGATCACATCTCACTCTAAATTCGCCTATCAATAACTTCCTTAATTCTGTACAGGAGGCTTTGTCAATTGTCATACAGAGTCGTAAATCTCCTTTCATTGGTCATTAGGTGTATTTTCAAAATTATACTGGTGTTTCAATTGGAAACTTTAAATTTCCAAGTTTAACTCGCTCATGGATAAAATTTGAAATGTTTAAGATTTGTGCAGCTACTACAGGTTCCTCAAGGAATGTCTGAATTTGGTATTCTTGAACTGTGCCAATTACTTATAATATATCATATACCAACTAAAAGTAAGAATTTACTGTCAGTGTGATGATATGACAGAAGGGTATTTTTTAATTAGAATAACTTTCCTAGCACTAAATTACACCAGAACACCTCCTGATTTACACCTAGGTGAAAACATACGGCATCTCAGTATTGATAATAAACAACTTCTAGTGATAGCTTGTGGCACATAAATGAAGTTAATAAAATATTTATAACACAGATTGTACAGTCCTTGCAGTGTCTAGGTTAATCTTATACATGTATACTAGTTGTGCACGGTTAACAATAATGTACTAAGTGTGTTAATAAAACAACATTGAGGAAAAACAATACAAAATGATAAGCATTGTGTACATTTTTGTCATCATGACATACAAACTAATTATAACAAAGTGTTTCGTACATAGCTCCACAGACAGTCCTGTAATCCCCTTTTATACCATCTATAAAGTGTGTGACTAGGAATACACTCATTTGTAACCAGGGATTTAATGATGACAGTTTACATCTTGTTGCTATGGCAACGATACTAACTCATACACGTTTTTATTCTAAGATTTATTGCAACTTTAATCACAATTTACCCTAAATAAATAAAATCACCAACAGAAAGTATGGTAATAAATGAGGATTAATGAAGGTACAAATCAGAATATACAGACAGAGTACCAAATCAGAATATACAGACCGAGTACCGGTATTACCCAAGTACCAGAATCCCAGAATCTTCTAAACAAAACATTTATACTGTGAAAACAATTACCATTAAATTCGATACAAATCAGGGAAAAGTCCAAAATACAAAGAGTAGGCATTTGTGGCCTAGGTCATATACTATAGACCATTTGGCAGTAGACTATATGGTTATATGAATTATCAAATTAATTACTATAGTTAGTAAGCCACTAAAGAGAACAATTATACATCACTTTGACGCTAATTACACCAGCGGGTAATGACTAGTTTTATGTGGGTAGTTAAATAATACATCCTCACCACACTGACTACATCAATAGTTATAATCTACGAGCATCATATATTATGTGTTCGGTACTTACGTGGCATATGGCAAAGCAGTGGCTGAAGGAAGTGGTGTCTGTTGTCGTAATGCGGCCGCCTGTAATTGTGCCGCTGCTGCTGCATTGTACATTCCACGTGCAGCTAATGCTGTCGCTCGACCTCGTGTCAAAGCCACGCCTCTTAAAGCTGCTGCCGAGACAGGGGAGATTACTAAAAGCAAAACATTGTTGTATACAGAATCAAATGTTCCCAGGTAAAAGCATGCACAACAAGAAAATAAAATACGTAAAACTAAGAAGTGAAATAGCATAACATACAAAATATCATCAAGGATATATAAGAAAAAATCAGGCAAGTTATTGCGAAGGGCATAGCAGTATTTTGCACATGGATGCAAAATGCAGATCTGATCAAATGCATGGTTTGTCTACATTCCCAAGTGGTTTTATTTAGAACATATTATTGGAGGGTGGGGGAAATTAGCAATTCTATAAATCATTATAAATCTACTCACACAAATAATTGCAAATTGATTTGATTATGGACACCCAATCAGGGATGCGAGCATATTTCAATATTATGTCAATATTCAGAGCATTAAGAATAGCATTCTGGTTAATGAACGGCCAATCAACATCAAGTTACTACATTAATGCACAAATAATTCCCAATTTGTAATTCATAGACCAGCTTAGTTCTACAAAATGCTTTGTAAGAAGTATTAACTCCCGAAACCAATTTCCATGCACAAGATTCAAAAGTATGTTATTATTGGTCATGGTTTTGATATTTGCAAACCCGACAACAATGTTCTGTGGCATTCACATGCTTTGGGCCGAGGGAAAAAATCAATATAGTGTAATCCCATAGGAACTACTCAAGTCTTAATACATCACTTTTTCCTGCATCATTCAGTCAATATCGAAGCCAGAAAGTTATCCTTCAAGTAGCTTAGTGGGTTACACATGCAATGTAAGGCCTTATGATATATACCCTACTTCTAATATGTGTTTATTGTATGTGACAGAAGACAGAAGATTCGTGGCAATGTCAAACTGTTGTTTTCGATTATACAGAATTTATTGGTCATACTATTGACTGGTATTTCCAGCTTAATGGAGAAATAACAGAATTTATGACGCAAGATTGAGTAATGTCCCCACATAATGAGCCAAACTGTACACATAAACAAACAAAGAATTAAATTACTGGCAGGATGTTTGGAACATAAAAGACAATTTTAGGAAGCTATTAAAACCCCAGGACTATTCCACAGAGGAATAAGTAAGTCAATCATAGACAGCACTTTCATATAAATGTACTATTCTTTTAATATCTGTAAGGAATGCAAGGAATTTTGGCTATCACTGTTTACTGTTTTCCTGAGAATCTCCCCCCAGGAAAGTTAGATGTTACAGGTAACGTTATTTGGCAGGTTGTGATCAGTGACCTGATGTCCCCTCAGCATGGTTTGCCTTATCAATCATCACCATCACATGTATGTCTTATATTGGAGAGATATCATTCCGTGCTTACATTTTAACCTTCAACATATCTCCAAAAACATTTCAGAATTTCTAGAAAACAGAAGGCTGATGTCTAATCAGCATTGGCTTAATGCCATTCACAACCAATGGTAAGCTTGTGATAATATCCATCTTTCCACATAAATATTGTCTTTGGATTGCCCTACAGGTCTATGCCAATTTCTCCCAACAAATGACATACCATCCACCGGTACTTTTTTCTCCTATGATAATTTGTTATGCGAGTAGACCGATTGGCATGTCAGGCAAGAAACTCCTGAATTACTGATCAGACAATGAAAACTTGAAATGAGTAAAAGGCATCCACTTATTTCAAGAAGGAAAATTAGATGTGAATGAAATATTTGAACAACATACTTTTCCTTTGAAAATAACCTGTAAGGCTCCAACTAGACAAACATGTGATGCTAGGTTGTGAAAGCTAAACATGAAAAACATGTTCTGATAGGAAGGTTGATTTACATTCTTGCTAATCCATGTTCTTTTAGAGCCTGCCAAATGGCTCTAAGCATTGCTTCATGGTTAATTGATAAATTACTCTTACTTAATATACAGGCACACCCCCCCTTGCTGTAAAATGTAAGGTTTGAAGCTGAGGAAAAGTTTTGATTCCTCTTATAAAAAATTTTCCAGAAAAATGAATGATCTCCAAAAAATTCCCTGATGGACTGAGCTTTCTTTGTTGCTCCCAAAAACAGATGCATTTTGTCTGGGTACATTATCTGTGAGGAATCAGTTTTCAGGCAAACAGGATGGGTTCTGATTCATTAAGATAAGCACATCAGATAATTTATTACACCTTACTATTAAATGGCACCAAGTTGAAGCCGTTTGGAAAGCATTAATGCTGAAGTTATGCCTAACAGGCATAAATGTCAATCATGTATATAGAATATTTCATGATAGAAATGTGTCAGAAACATGATTTAGCAATCAGAAACTCAAGCCAATTTCAGATAAAATGTTCGCCAATCAAACCCTGCCAATTACAGATGAAATGACCTTTCCCTAGGAGGTTGATGTGGGAAGAATATTTGCACTTAAATACAAACTTTATGGCTACAGCTAACAGCTACTGCTTTGTGTATTGTTTAGGAATGTTGAGCAGAAAATATCAGACACAATTTTTATCCTCCTTTCAACCCACCCTAATTTGTGGTAACATGGTTTTGTGGTTTGTATGTTTTCAAACAAAAGAAATTTCCTCCCACCATTTTGTTGCTGTCTGAAGTTACCCACAGAAACAGGTTATATATTTTTTATGTAATAGGATTTTCAAGCATATAGACAATAAATATGCTCAAAGAGGGTAAAATACTACACAAACCAAATCATATATTATATAAATGATAAATAAATAAAACAGTCATGATATTATTGATGCCTTACCATTTGGTATCGTAGGAGGAACAGCAGTTTTTTTGGTCATAACCCGTGCCGTAGCATTGTTCACCTGACGATGGACACGGTAAGACATTAGCATAAGGAATCAAGAGTACATACAAACATAGCATACATATCAACAGATGATGCAACATATACAGGAGGTTTATAACAATAATACTGGAGACAATCTTGGGGAAATTTTCAAAGATTTTAGAAAATATAAACTTATTCTCATTGCTAGGCAATGGCGCCGTACAGTATGGGTTTGAATAGGTGCAAACTAATAATATTACATTCTAGGGTTTTAATGAATGGAATCCAAAAGACAAGACAGCAAATCTTGAAGTATTCTTACTCCTTATTTCTACGGTAACCATACTAAACCATCTTCACACATCTTAAGACAACTTTACTGCTTGTTGTACGTGCAATAATTTCAGGCACATACAATTTTGATCATATAAAAACTTCAGTCTCCAGTGTTACTGCTATAAATTACGACAGTCTCTCAGTTTTAATTAAAATTTGAGGTGTTGTTTACAGTACCAAAACACAATATATTTTAATAAAAGTCAGACGAGCATGATGAAAATTCATTAATATTTCAATATAACTCAAATGTGGATTGGTACAGAACTATGGCTAAATCTGATTTATGGTTGAGACTCACTAACAATTTTCATAAATAACATTGCCAAATATCCCATCAGTAAAAGCCAATACGTATCAGCCAAAATGCCTAATAAACCATATTTTGGAAGAGATTTATTCTAACCAAGAAATTCCAAAGACACTGGGAGACTGTCAATAATCATTGCTACCAGCTGTACAATTCCATACAAATATACTTCAAAACGGTTACCATGGAATCTAATCGAGAAAGTATTATCAGTTCTGACAAATATTTGGATTTACATTAAATCTCATCTTCATCCATCATAAATGGCTGAACACAGCAGTCATGCTGCCTAATATATCATCAGAATTTGTAGAATAACAAACATTTATCTGGGACGTTTTGGAGGCCGAATTATTATTTTAAATCAATGTAATTTACCATTTAAGCAAGAAATTAGAACAATTTTGAGGCAATTTAGAATAAATATGTTCAATATACAGTTGGTAGCTATGATTAATACCCTCTTTATTAATTCAATATGCAAAAAGAAATGAAAAAAAATCGGCAAATCAGTAATTGCACGTTAGCAATTTTGTACCAGAAAAGTCACCTTGCATTGACTTCTAATCGGGTAATGCAAGAAACATATTTTTAGGAAATGCTGTTTGATGTATGGACCAGAGTTCTAGATTAAGGGAACCTCATATCATAAACATGTAGTAACCATGGCAACACTTAATTCGTAAAAAATATAACCTAAGAAACATGTAAGTGAAATTTGGGGAAATAAACCCATAGACAGGTGCTACTTAATCATGATTTTAAAAATCGTATTGTCTGAAAAATGATTGAATTTTTATTTTTTAAATGATATTCGTTTTCATCTTAGAGGCAGACAGGAAATTACTTGTAATACAATTTTTTATATATTAATATCACTGAAGTGCGGACTTCGGTAGATCAATAGTACAGTATGTATTTGATTACTTGCACGAAACTACAGGAAACTTGGCAAGATTAACAATATTTCTTTTTCATGAAACATTGATCATCGCACAAGTTAAAAGGATAATGCAATTTCTCCAAGAAACTGCAGACTATGAACAAATTTTCAGCAAAAACAGTAAAGGCTTTGTTTTTGTTAGAAGAAAGCAAGATGAATTTGCACTGAGAATATAAACCGGCATTCCGATAAAAAAAGTTCAAATTGCATTACCAGTTTTCTGTTCTATTATTAAGAGAAAATCTAATTATTTAAATATCTCGTGGAAACTCGAAGAGACATTAAACGTAAACAGCTTCACATATGACCTACACTGTAGTACTGCAGCAGAAAATTGTCAATGCTTGGAAATAGATTCCGACAAGAAGATTTTATTGAGCAACATAAAGTCTATGTCTACGCCTGTAAATAGATTTTAACCGAAATTTTTCGAAATCCTAATTAAATTTTCTTTACTTAATGTCGTAAAGAACTAAAATTGAAAATGTCTTAAATGGACTGCCTTATTTTATCAATGTTTGCGTCTTATCCAATGTTTTTATCTAATAAATTTCAGACTATATTTCAGGAGGTTTTGATACCATAGGACCCCATACAGAAGACTTCATCATGAATTAATCACAAATCAACTTTTTTATTGCCAAATTCCTGGAGAAATGGAATCCCACAAACTGCCCCATAATTCAATGTCACTTCTTAATCTCTTCAACTCGTTCACATTGATTTTCTACAAACAAGCCGACCATATTCTTCAGTCAGTTTCTATTGTTACTATGATTAGAATTTTAATACTCATGAGGACTGGTGGCAACATTCACCTTAAAATGTTCTACCTATATATCAGACAGGCTTAAATTGATGCTATCTCCCTAACAACAAAAATGTCAAAATCAGTAGAACTAATTGAGAGGAAGTTGTCACGTTTGCGTCCCATAAGTCTTTTCCAATGACGACTCATGTGACAGACATAGTATAGCAAAATCTATTCACGGACAGCTGATTTACACTACGGAAATCCTCTACAAAACTTCTCCAATTTGCCAAAATGTAAAGGTTTTTTCATCGGACAGCAAATATGTAGATTCCGAACAATGTATTTGAAGACAAAGCAGGAAATTCGCAATTCAAACTCTTCTTTCCTGTCAGTGCAAGATGCCTAAAACCATAGCTATCCTAGCAAGACCAAATCAATAGGGATTTTTTTTTCTATTTTCTTTCAAACATTAAGCTAGGATAATGATGATATTTATTGTGTTGTCCCCCTGCAGGGATCCTTGGTAACAAATAGAACTCTGGCTAATACATCAAGACACAATTCCAATTGTTTCTGAAGAAATTTTAGCATTCTTTAAGGAGTTATAATTCCGGAAGCATCACACATACTAATCAGACCTTAGTAGTCATCAGGCAGAACAGAGTTCTACAAAATGATGCCTAGTGTTACACTGGAAACATTCTACTCTCATTGGCAGAAAAACATTCATAGCATAAAAAAAACACATTTTAAACTTGGGAAATATTTTCAAACATTTTTCTGCCCATTTTATCTGAGCAGTATTTTTAACAGTTTATATGTAGACTCTGACATCCTGTCTTATCTCATCTCACAACTTATCCTTCAGGCCCAGGTAATAAACCTGTATATCCAACATTTACCCCCAAAACTCTGCTAAGATAACATTTTGTATATAGAACATACCAAAAATAAAACCTGATTGATAGGTATACGAAAGTAGATTTTCATAAAGATAGCAATGTTGAATTCCAGCCTTATTTTTGGCACTTAAAGTTCTGTGGTATTCACAAAGATGATTTGGTTATCAGATCTGACTTAAGGACAGACAGACATGATGCTTAATGACTACCATTACATTCAATGCCAAAATATTCATTATCTGTATTTATTGCATTGAACAAAGTAAAGATGTTCTAAATGTTTCTTTATAGAAGAATATTACCATGGAAATTATAACTAAGTATTTCTGCTGCATTCAAACAAACAGGGAGGCTTAATGTTTATCTTCATCCTACATCAAACAGATGCTGTATTCCAGATGCCTGTTGCTAGGGACCCCAGTAACAAGATAATATCACCACTGGGAAATATACAACAACGTCAAATGGCTGACTATTAGCTAAAATGAACGTATCAGGATCATATCACCGAGGGGAATTATTATACATGACCTGTTGTGCACTTTAATCAATATAACATCTCTATATGACTTCATACATTGACGGTGCTAAGAAATTTCGAGGAAAGAACACATGTGCACATGTCTGGCAAAAGAATGAATACTGATGTTCCTACAATATCCAGTAGGGAGACTTTTTGCTCACAACATTCGGAGTCATCATTTACCAGTCAGGTAACCAAGGCAACATAATGGACTTATGTAATTTAAAATTCAAATGTAATATCAAACTTCATGTCACAAGATCAGCAGCATGTCAACGGAGTTTCCAATTTTCTCAAGAAAAAAATAAAATCCTACAAGATGGCCCGATACAAATTACCCCCCCCCCTCGCCCCCACCCTGGATTTTGTGCCACAGATGCTTTATTTCAACGGCCAAAATTGGTCAATTCAATACAATCAATTAACCATGATCAGAGTCTACAGTATAAACAATTAAAAACTCAGACGAATCATAAACATGTAAATAAAAGCTTCTCTTCACCTACCTACTAGCTGACTCCTATACTACGGGACCAGAGAACTTAGGTATGTATTGCCTTATAAATAAAATCGTATTGTAAGTAAAATGTAGAGGAACTCTTTTACTTAATTTAAAAAGTTACATTAAAGATTAGAAATACTGCCACACAGCACAGAATGAAGAAATGCCATACACAAAGATATGTAAACAGTGGGTGGAAGTCTAGAGGTGACCTTGACCTACAAACACATGTTATATATCTGTAGTGGGTCACCTGTATACTTTCACCGGCAGGTAAATATTGGACTTTGACTAGCAAGGTAACACATTGTGATAACAGATATACTCATCAGGAGATACACATGGAAATATTTGTGCCAAATACAGCCATAAATATAGGAAAACAAAACATCTACTCCAAAAACCAAAATGCACACATAGCTCAATCTTTGACTCACTAAATAAAAAACATTACTGGTTCAACACAACTCAGTAGTACACTGAAGGCAATTTTGGCAAGAAAAATACTTGTGATTTCAACTCAAAATGCACCTATACATTGCCTAGGTGATCATAATAATGAAAAAAGAAGGCAGAAAACTTTTCACTGACATCTGGGTTGAAAACCAACGAGCTGTGTATAGTTTTCATACATACAAGGCAATACAACAGAAACTTACAACGATGTACAGGCATTTCTTTATACTGCACAGGTATCAGGAATATAAATGACATTAAGTGTTGTCTTGTGCTACGACAAAATAATGAATAAACATGCACCTCCACTTTTCTTCCCTCAACCACTGTACCGTTCAGTTTCTCTCGTGCTCTGTCAGCATCTGCGCTATTTTGGAAAGTTACGAAACCAAATCCCTACATGCATCAGGAAAAAATAAGGAAACATGCATTAAAATTCGTGCAAACGAATCAATGTCAATACGTATACATGTATCTTTGTAATAATCATAGTCAGTCTTTAAAAATCAAAACATATTAGACATGCCTCTGCTTGTACAGTATATAGGTCACATGACAGTACAGAGTCATTTGAAGTCAAACAAGGAATCACGTAGATAAGAAACATGAAATCTGCTTGATTTGACATGATAATTCGAGCATGCCAGTGCCTAACGAAGCGACACAATCTACATGCTTAGAGACAGCTGCATGACAATCACAGACAGACACACACACATACACACATTCACCCCGAAATGACAGTAACATTAAACAAACAAATAATACACATAAACACCACATTGTACCATACATACACAGATTATTATTGAGGGAATTAATGGAGCCAGTCATCTATCTTAAGTCAAACCCAGTCCAATTTAGTACTTAGTAATTTCAATGGAAAGAAAGCTAATGTCAATTTGTGGGCAATTTCTCAACCAAATAGCATTCACGATTACATCCATAGCCAGAATCTGAATCTATTGGGGATGATAAATGTAAATTGCCTACGAAAAAAAACAACAAGTTATTTTAGTGGTAGCATCTACAGACAAGTCTGGGCTGTATGTTACTTAAAGCCTAAACATAAAACAAAAACCTAAAGGCCGGGGTGAAGCCATACACGCTATCATACACAAGTTCACACAATGACATGAAAAGACATATAAATGTGCAGCATCTTGGGTACACAATCATGACATATCTATCTGGTAACAGCAGGCTCAACAACAATCAGAGATTACACACTTGCTGTGATTTGGCATGTATTGTCACACATAGCTAACATATATATGTATATAAAGTTTACACAAACAGCTCACTTTTATTACAACTTTGCACACAAAACATTCGGCACCATTACAGCAACAAGGCACCCGTACTGTAAATGTCAAAAGGAACTGCACAAATAAACACCAAAACTTGATAAAATAACAGAAATGCTATCAGTAATCGTTACATAAGCTATTTCATTCATACAATAATGGATTGTAAGGGGAGGTAATTTTGGCACATAATGAATAGTGTATCAGTCAGGTAGCAGACATGCTTATCATTGTCCAGTACAATACATTCATTCTACAATACATGTTACACAGCTGAACAGATGCCTTACACAGCAGTAATGGTGCTCAAATGTCATATATGCTATTGCACAATATCAGTCTTTTATACAAGGATTGGTTGAATGGTGTATATTTCACAATAAGGCAACCTGTACGACGACGTAATGATGTCTATTGGAGACAGAAGTTTCAAAAGTTTCAAATCTTAATTTAAGGGAAGTCAAACTTCGAGGCATGAAGCAACTATATAAAAGGTAGCATCTAAGTTACAAATTTCCTGCATAGATCAATACAGTAATGTCACAAACTTAGTGAAACTAATTATTCCGATGATATGGGTCTGGAAATGATTCTACTGCAGACTGAAGTCAATGAAGTACAGATTGCCTTTAACGTTGTAGAAACACCATTTGGTTTACAGAAATCAGCAATGCACGTTATCATTCCATGTGTCTTAATATTACCATTTGCTAAATGACAAAACATCAAAAAGCCAAGGAAAGCTTTTAGTTTTTGCTTGTAGATTGGAAATTATAGAAGATAACAAACATACTGAAATCTGTGAACATGTTATCAACACTTTTAATGCATGGTTTAAATGATCAAATATGGAATTATATAAAACATTATGAAATATTGCTTCTTTAATTGAATCTGTTACAGCAGTTTCAGAGGAATTCAGTCAAATGCTCTGAATTTTGGGTTAATTCAAAACAGTTAAGTATAATAGAATGATGCATTAATGAAATAATTAAGACAAAGAGCCAAATATATCTGTATATTTTAGATAATTAATAACACTGTGTTTATAATTTATTTAGATAGAAGCTGACTGTATTCCAAACTGTGTTCAGAAAATATTGTTTAATTATGTTTGAAAATAATAGCCGTAAAACAAGACCATATACTAGAGCAATCCCTAGAGACAGAATATTACACACAGTATAGCGCACAGATCACCACGGGCATGTACTATTTGTGACATAAACAACTGGAGACAATATGTTGTCTCAGATGAAAATGTCAGGAAAAAAACTTCAATAATGTATTCCCTAGATTATAACTGCCACATGACATGAAATATGACAAACTATTTACATATACCGAGTCCGATCACAATTTAAATTTCCGGATTTGGTTGCCATAGTAATTGGTCTTGTTTTAATTTTAAACATTTAAGATCGTATTTCTTGGAAGTTTTAATCAATGTATGAATTAATATCAATATAATTTCAATACATGAAGTAGTGATCAAGAGATATGCATTCTTGAACCATTCAAATAAAGACTTGAGACAACAGTCAGGACTGTCAGGGCTTGAACTTACTCAAATTAAGCACAGACTATTGAATCCAAAAAGTAAAAATTAATATATGCATTTAATGAGTATTGATGTCATAATATCCAAGTCCATTATGCATATTTCTTAATCAAAACGAAAATGTGTATAATGTACAAAAGTAAACCAGGAGTACCGAGCCTAGGTAAATGTACTGGTGTATGATTCCACTTGTGTATACTGAACAGGTTCCAACAGTTGCAGTATCACTGGTACTCAGTCAGCCCGGTCAGACTAGGAAATGCAGATCAATTTGATCTCTCAGAGAATCCATTGAAAACTGGTACATTCACTACATTGGCTATCTGACGTCCTTTATATACTGAGGAATGTGAATATATGTGCTTGTACATGGCGGTTTGTGATCAGTATGTGACCATATATTTGTGGTTGAATATTTTGTGGTTCTATGTGTATGGTTGAATGCATATGGCCGTATGTATTTGGCTAGCTTGTCGAATCATTGTTGTTTGTTTGCTTGTGATCAACTGAAACAGATGTAAGTCATTCAGTTTTTCCCTACCAAATTGGCAAATGACCTCTAATTTAGACGCAGGATCTGTGGAGTCTGGACAGATCACATATTGTGTATGTGTTGTTTTTGTGTTGTTGATATGGTATCATAATGTACTGTATGTTGCAGAATGTTAAGCGGTACAATATTAAGCTTACCTTTGAACCTCTCTCATTGAAAATGATTTCTACATCTAAAATAGCTCCAAATTGCTGTAATGTAACAATCAGATTACGTTAATATAAACATCAGCAAGTGAAAGTATCTTGTCATCTCTACATGATCTTAGTGAATTTTATTTATAGGGAATAACATAATTATGGTGAAATACTTACCTAAGTATTAATCTCTCTGCAGGTAATATTATAATGACAAGTCAATGTTTAGACAGTGGTTGAAAAAACACACATCAATATCATACAAGTATAATATAATAACTATATAGCTCATACTCTTCCTGTTTCATGGCATTAATTCATCAAATTACGCTCAGACAATTAAATAATTTGCATATTTTCATCTATCAATGGATTGTTCCACAAATATATATTTAGCAGTATGGTTGTTTTATTAATAACACCTGTAGGGGACCAGTGGCCATTAAAAGCAATACATCTATTTGAGTTTCAGGCAGTTTTTTAGCTTACCCCTAATAAATTTCGTAAGTCTGCTTCTCTAAATCTGAATGGTATATTTGACACATGTAATCTCTTTGGTCCTTGTGCAGCTGACGGTGAAGTGGCTTCCACCTTGGAACCGGCATCTGTTGGGCTTTGTTGTTGTGCTACTGGCTCGCCCTCAACGAGATCTGTCTGCTACAACACAATCATACACTCATATTAAAATTCAATTAAATACCAATTACCGAAGCAATATTCATCAACAAAATTAAATAATTTCATAAAACGTCAATTTGCTTCATTTTTTAATGACAATTTCTCATAAATGTCAGGCAATGTTTTCCCGTCCTAATACAAATCATTCAGTCACGAGAATAAAACATATAACAGTAAATTAAATTAATAAAATTGAGATGGAAATACAAACTAGGAAGCAAGTTAGCAAGATGACTCAATTTTGCAGTGACAGATAACATTTCTAGACATCATCTTGAAACACACGATTCTTAGTTATCTTACGATCTACACCTTAATGCCTGCATGGTTACTGAACTTTATATTCCCGACAGCAGCAAAAAAACAGAGGCTTAATACTACAGGAATGCATCAATGAATATAATGGTTGGAATACATTTATAACATTGCGTGATTCCTATATACAAGCTAGGTATAAAACAGATCTTAACCGGAATATTTTTATGCTTGGTACACAGCATTTACCACTGTATACCCTAGCAAATGTCAATTGTAATATAGAGATCAGACATTCATTATGACATTAATTGGGACTGGTGCCAATGTTATAAGTGAAAAATGTCAGATATATTACACAAATAAATGAAAAACAAAATAAATAAAGGTACCTGGAGTATTGGTTGCATGTTAGCATACAGTTAGTATATAGTATCAGCAGTGTATATTTTAACTAGAACTAAAATCCTCTGGTTATATATGGTCAGTATACAAAGTTACAAACACATCAAACACAATAGTCGGAACACAATACAATGTAGTTGTAAACCAAAGCAATTAGTACATTGTTAAGTTTTTCTATTATCACTACCACTAGATGCTAATTAAAGGAGACATGTGATGTTAATGATACTGTGAGAGACACTGAGACACCATATCCTAGTACAGGAGTACAGGAGTACAGGAGAGAATATTATTAGAACAAAGATAATGATGAGAAGACAATGAGAGGGAAGTAACACATTAAGGGCCCATACAATAAAAAGGGGACAGATCCTAGAGGCTAAGAATCTCTATATTGGAGTATTGAATCTATTGATTAAGGAGTGTAGTGTAAACATATGGTGTAGAATGGTAACTTATAATTCAGGATGTGTCATAATTATCTCTAATCTGCCCCCAGCAACATCAGATCACTAGACTAATTACTGAAGCAAATACAACACAGGATACAGTTTCCAATAAAATAACAGTCATTATACTAAATATGCAAATACAGCATCAATACAAGTGCTTCATATTGTGTTTGTATAAAGCTATATATCTGTTAATGATTGGATATATTGGTGAGGTGACAGTGTCCTGGACTCTGTATACAGGATAAACATAGTTATAGGACATGGTTTACAGTGGTTTACTAGGTGCTGCAGAATCTCCAGACCATTTTTAATTTTTTCGAAAATTTCAAGGGTCAAAATGTGACTTTTGAAGGGTCAGTTAAAGGGCCAAATGAAACTGATGAGTATAATACATACTGGACACATTGTTAGATGATAACCAACCACAAACTCATGTATTATTAAATCACGATATCTACACAAGGTCAAGGGGATCTTCTATAAGTCCATCAAGTTCTGATTCATACAAAACAAGTTATAATGTCAAGTACCATCACCACACTATTTAACAGAGGAAAATGAATGTTAACAACAATTGACAATGACGCAAATATGCAGCAGAAATCTTCAACATGGAAATACAAAGAGAGCATCAGATATATTTATTTCGACAACAATTTGCATGTATTTATTCATACATTCAGAGAAAATTCAACTTAACAGAGATCTGAGAATAGGAGAAGCATTTACAGATCACAGAACCATACCTGGCTGAAAGTTGAAACTCTCATGAGATTTTAATAAATGAAAGGTTTGGTATTTATTATATACTGGTGTAACGGAGTTTCATGCTATTATGATCAAGTTACTCTAGCTGGATTAAAGTACCATCCATAGCTTATCCTTGGAGATTCACCAGGGTATACACCAATATTACAGAAAATATAAACTCTTCAGGAAAATACAAAATCTTTCAGGAATTTATTTTATAAGTATAGAGGACTTAGCGTATCATAAGGACTTCAAGTATCATAAGAGTGCTATTTTATAATGCAACACATCGAGGCACAAAAACACATTCAAGTTAATATTTGCCATAGTGAGAATGAGAGTGTGAACGTCTAGAGACACTTAAAAGCTTTAATCCCTGACACTTACAACAAGGGTTTCAAGGTATAAAGGATAAATCCTAATACAGGATGCATATTTATCATCCAAGCTTGTCTGCAAGAAATGTTGGGAGATACTTGATCCAGCACCAATGCAGTTAATCAATAATATAACACAAATATATGAGAGATGTTTATGAATAACAGGAAAATGTTTGGCTGTTAAGGTCCCAAATGATATAGCACATCGTTAAATAGCAGACAACTAAATATGCCTGAAACACTGGCCTTAATGATGTTGTGAACAAGGTCAGGGTCAACAGTCTTACAATAAGTTGTCCAAAATCAAGTTAGAGTTGCCCCCCCCCCCCCCCCCCGGACATCAGACTATAGGATTTGTAAAGTCCTGTAACCGGTTTCATCTTTGAACTCAACCATGGGTCATTTTGTGATGGATTTTACCATTTCATAATCAATATACTAGGTCAATTAATTTAAGAACAATGTTATGGGTTTCGTTGATTTATTTCTGTGGTAAAAGGGCCAAGTTTAATATAGATCAAAATTAAAACCCTTGAGTAATTAATTTCATTAACATTTCACACATGAATGTTCAGGAACTTTAGGGATACATTCAGGTGGAGCCAGAATCAGGCAGCATATTCCATGGTTGCTACACTACCGGATTAATACTAATTTCGGACAGAACAAATTCCCAGTCTGAGAACTAATCATTACATAGTCCAAACACACAAAAAGACAATGAAAAATCCCCCAATCTCCAAGATAGAGAACATGATCAATAAAACAAATAGCAGTTTTACCAGGGAATTCCACCTCTTACAAAAACATGAACAAATACCAAGACAATAATTAAACATGGATGAAGCAGCGTAAAATTTAATCTGAGCGCATAAAGCATATGGGCACAGTAAGCTGATGGAAGGAGAACTGGAGGCAGAATGAGTTCATGATGGTACAATGTTAACACAATTAAGTCAACTTCATTAATTATGCATAGCAATGCCTTACACAATCCCCCTGATAATGGTCTCTACTTAGTTTAGCCGAAATTTGCATGAGGCAGTTGAGAATGAGAGTAAGAGGATTTTTGTGAAGTCAGATTGAACTTATAATATGATCATGCCAACTTGTCAAATCCTTCATTAGGTTTCAATGATGAGGAACATTTCTGCAAATTTCTGAAGAGACAATTATGTACCGAGACTTCCATCCAGGGACAGAATCTTACACTAATTGCATTGTGCAGTCTAGCAACCAATTTCCAAGAAATTGGATTGTCCTAAATTTGAATGCAAAATTATATTTCATGGGGAAGAAATTTATGAGAAACATGTAAAATCTATGAAAAAGGTGTGATCTTTATAATGGAAATCACAGCTATTGTAGCCATATTAGGCCATAGACTTACATATTTTATACATAAGATGTTTTACGAAAAATGTTCCCGACAAAAAATACTGACAGGATTCGATAGGACATGGACAAGAAATTACATCAGGAAATACCTTCATCACCAAAAACAAACCTCCTACTCAGACCCAAAAAGAAACATTAAGAGTATATTATCAAGAATTTTCAAGAACTTTAGCAAAAAGTCCATTAAATAGCAGGCAGATACACCCACACTGACTTAAGACAAAGAAAATTTCACTTTAGAACTATAATTGTAGAATTTGATTACAACAATATAACCTTCTAGAAGATGAAGGTACTGTAATGTAACAGCAGAGAGTAACAATGAGGCGTTGTATGGAAATGTTCTTATAGGCGTTATTAGTTACTATGACGAATAGGATTATGTCCGAATACATACATATTACAGATTACAACATGCCTCCACCATCTAGTCCGTCACCGCAAACCATGCCTAAAAATGTCAAAATACTTCACGTACATTTAAGTTTCCTCTGGCCCTTACCGTCTGTTGTTCGACGCCGCCATTAGCCGTCACCGAGGTGATAGCTGTGGTTGTGAACACTGATTGGTCGCTTTTGAATTCAGCTGGAAGAGAGGAGACTGGAGTTTGCACCATGACTTGTTGATATTCTTCAAGCCCTGGCGTCTGGGCATACTGGTATGTGGGGGGCAATTGATTCTGCACCATATGCTGAAAATACAGAATACAATAGTGAGTAACAATATAGCATATCAATATACAGACACCGTACCAATAAATACAGGATTTTTGTTGTTCTTCAGGGAATCCAGGCAGCTGAAAATGTGAATCGAGTGTAATAAACAAATACAAGAAAGCAGATGCAAACTGACATGGCCATTTGTGATGTTCAGGAATGCAAGGTAGTCACAATTAGTTGTCACAACTGTTCCATAAAATACAAAGGGGCTATAGCAGAATAATCAATGAGAACATTGAGACTGGGAAGACAAACATGTAACAATCATAAATTCCATTCAATAAAACAAAAATATAAAATTCTTAGTAGAACTGACTGCTTAATTTACAAGAAATGAAATTAATATGCCCACTAATGAGACAAGATTTTAAACATCAATATAAATAGAAGAGAACTTAATACAACGTAATTTGTAAATGCATTGAATAATAATTGGATAGTATTTATTTACCATGACTTGTATAATAGAACCAGACGAAATATAAATAAATTATAATCCAGAAAGCATGAATATACGAGTAAACAATGTAGATGTATTAACACAAAACATGCACTGTGCTTCACAGACACCTAATGCTGGTATTTACAATATCATAAAACACATTCACTTAGTACAAGTATGTATACACATAGTTTATTACATGCTGCCAAAACACACACATTCAACAAAATATGAAAACTGTGAGATATATCTATCAACAACAACATCGTTCACAAATTGTCAACATGGAATCTCAGTCAAATATCAGAACAAAAAAAAACACCATTAAACAACAACGTCAAAATTGAGAAAATATACGTAAAAATAAAGTAAATAAACATACAATTTGCGTAATTGCAGGAATCGCAGGAATTTCCATCATCTTGAAGCCTTATATCTAAATTTGTGAACTGACAAAGAAACTGTGTACGAGTCTAAGTTTTTACTGTCACTGTCGGATTTTGAGTTTGAAGAGGCTGGGACACTTAAACTGCAACGTACATGAGTGTACCAACTAATGGGGATATTGTTGGCAACAATTATTTGGTGAAAGAACAGAATTTTATGTAAATAAAGTAGCCCAAATTCACAATAGGTCATAATGCAACCACACATGAATTATTACCATTTGTCACAAAATAAAATTGTATTTATACAAAAATAAAATATACCTATTGCAGAGAAAAATAGATATTAAAATAATGTTACCATTTTACAGTAAACAAGTGGTTATTTCCTATTTTGTACAATTTTCCGGCATACAACTTGAAAGTTTATGATACATGTACAATGCATTGTTACAATATCATAAGTCAAACATTCATCTGATACAATATATGCTACATCATGACAGATAACCTTTAATATTTAAACTGAAAATATAAAATAATTCCTACCCACATGATTCCAATACAACACTATAGCTGTGTGAAATTGTGATGAAAAATGCTTGTAAACTGGCATAACATGACATGGATAGTAACCTTTAGCTCGACTAAAACGAGCTCATTACAGACTAATTCAATTAGACAACGGACATGGTATGTACATACAGAAAGGCGAGACCATGTTATCAATGGCCAAATTAGCCAATTGGTATGAATTAGTAATGTAGGAAAAATACTATTATGGCCAAATAAGGTCTCAGATGTGGACTCATAGCTTAATATAAAATATTTGACATTTACATAGTCGCTTAGAATTCATTCCTATGAAGTCAAAAATTAGCATAAATTAACGTGACATTTTCGTAACTACTGGAAAATTGGTTTTCTGAAATGCTACCGAGAAAATTGCAGCAATTTACGGTTACATAAAACGAAGACCACAAAGCGAACAAATTCATGTAAATGAGAAATATCAGAGCAAGCATCGTATTATTAACAAATCTGAACAATATTTCGTATCAAACTATTCAAAGAAATATCTAATTAAGACAATAGCTCGAAGGCACCATGCAGCATTGATTGTTTCGACACTGCCGAAACATTGCTGTTCATTTTCCATCCTAACAAGGCAAGATGATTAAATTGCTGAATGACCCTATATTGATTCAAGTCAAATTAGTCCTCCTGAAAAGATCCTATTATTGATTCAGACTCGGAAGTTACCAACTACCAGACTTCATCCAAACATTGTAACAGTTTCTACAACCTTTAGCCCAGCGTCTTAATCAAAACCATTCACATTCCAGATTTGAGAGACATTGTCACAGACAAATCCTGGAGATTACAGCACTAGCTTCTTAGCCAAGGAAATCAGAAATTATTGTAAAATAAACAAGTGTCCTGATAAAAAGTCAAAGTCAGAATGGATTGCAAAAGAGAGAATGATTTTACAAACAACTATTCTAACCTCAGTGTCCTTTTCAGATAAGGCAACCATCTTCACTTCTTTGTCCATATTCAGATTTCTTACAATCAAACTTAGCATCCTACATGTCTGACTTATCCCACCATTGTTTGACTATAGCAAGATTGGAACTGAATCTACCAGTATTTCATGATAATGCTAGGGGTATCTCAATTAATCTAAAAGTCTTATTGCCTTGAAAGTCAATCAATAAAAATATCCTCAGGGAAGGGTATGCATTATGCAAAATTTGGCCATATTTGTAGCATTCTATAGCGGAATCCAATTAGCATGAGGAGGGGTAATTAAGACCTGTCTCACTGACTACTGTTTACCTTCTACCCATCTGATTATTAATTCAACAACCCTGTCACTGTTTTATACAGTCTTGGTATTAATTAAAGTCAGCATCTTAGACATTGGCCATGAATAAATGAGGGAAGAGTTAACATTATACTGTAATAGCAAATGAATCAATAGATAGTTAACAGTTGGTCCAGGGAGAAAATGTGCAATTATTTATCAACATCAACAACATTAAAATCTAACAATTCTTTGATTTTACTGTAAATTATTCTAGTTAATTGTAGGCGAGGGAGACGATAATCATAATTCTAAGACAATAATCATAATTCATGTACACCAGTAGACACCATAAAGTAAGCAATTTGTTTTCAGTACAGGGAAACTTAAAGTTAGAGTATTATAATAACCTGAATTCAATCACTTCACCATAGAAAATATTTTGAACACAGTAAGTGTTATAATTAGACAAAAAGTTCTATTACAGAAAATATGACCTATAAATATCTTCTTATAGCACAGACACCATTATCACCTAGCAAACCGTGAAACAATTTCAATGTCTGTGGGACATAAAGCATAAATGAAGGAAAATAAGGAATGACAGTGGGGCACAGCTATAATGTTTCCAGTGTCCAAATGATCACAGCCATTCCTGGAAAGTACTGCTGCCAACTGTACTCAGACAACATACAAGACAGACGTCCTGTACATACAAACTATTCACTCTTTTTTCACATCAACTTCAAGTTTGACCATTTATCAGATCGGGCAAACATAATGCAGATTAATGTAATTATTCAAAATAGGAAAAAAACATCCATACAGCGAGAAATTCCACAATTTGATCAATATGCATGAGTGATTTGATCACTCAGATGGCAGTGACATTCTGTCACAGTTGAATTTACTAGACGCCAAACATACACAAAGAACAAGTTTTATTCTCGACGCCAAACATACATCGGTCTATGCACATGTACAAGAATTCGATTGCATTTGGACACATTTAAGCAGTGGAAAGTATAACAGCCAACCTTTTTACATGACTGAATTTAAATACTCAAGATGCAAAGTTCAAATTACTGAAATCAGCAGAAACCAGAGAAAATCATATCACTGGCTTAACATTGAGAACAAACAGAGAAGCTTATTTACTGCAAGTGTAATTTACTAATTATTCTCCCAAGATATTTCTGATAAATTCAGAACTACGATTTGAATTTTAGACCAAATGGGATTAGAAGAAATGGGAAGTCCCCAAAGAAACCTCAATTAATTCAGAGTTCCAATTATTTAATTCAGCAGTAGATCAATATGTTTGATTAAGATGTCACAGTTTATATTAACAGAGCGAAAAAACATAATTAGTTAGAAAAACACTCATCAGTACTAAACAAAACATTGGCCTTTTCACATTTGAAACAACTGACATTTAAGCCATATTCATTGACAACTTCCAGACTAAAAAGCTCTCGCTTAATATGGTTTCTTCCCAAATGTATAAACTAAATGAGGTACCTGTAACATGCCAGGAAAGCAGTATTGTTCCATGGGGACTGCTCCGGGAGGAAAACCATGACATGGCAAAACTGATCCTTCCATTTTTACTTGAGATGGCACAACTGATCCTTCCATTTTATATACCAACAAAATTGAGGCAATAACTAATGCAACATAAAGAGCATAAAAAAGTCTACCGAACAGCTTCCAGAAGATGAAATGACTGAGGAAATGTGGGCATTTATTATCTAGGGTACCATCTAACATCCTACATTCAATTAAGTATTACATAATACCAGATGCCAATTAGCTAGATATAAACATGCAGACACTCCAGGAGGGAAGGATAAGGTTTACATAGATGCCAACATGAGAACATGAGTGGTTGGTGGGACCATCATGCACCTTGGAATGTGTCATAGGCTTCAGTGTTTATCAAGGATCCCTAATGTGTGAAAGTAAATATAGTATGACATTGAACTGTTAACATTTCGACTTACCATATTAAGAACATGTATTTTTTACATTTGGACTTGTCTTATTAAGAACATGTATTTTAACACCATGAACATTTTGTAACTTTTATAAATATAATAACAGAGTCAGTAGAATAATTTAACAACTGTTATATCTACTCAAACATTAAATAATGATCATATCCTAAACATAATAAAAAAAATATCATATTTTTAAACATGATACATAATAAAATATTTAATTTTCAACCACAATAATATAGGGATGATATATTTTTTAATTAAAATTGATATGACTTAATATGACTCCAGCATAATAATAATGATGAAATAACTGATTTATTCTCGTTTCATTTGTCATACAAATGATTTGCTCCTACTTTTTTTTTGGAATTATCAAGAATTTGTGTATTTCAATAATCATTTCAGCCTTTTCGATTTAAGACTAGTCCAGCATTGAAAGAATGTATTATTAAATTTTTAGACAACACCTATCAACACTGAGAGGAAAGGGTTAAATGGGATCATGCAGGGCAATAGTCCCACAAATGTGGTGGACAACAAATCAAATTTTCGTGGAACGGTATGATCTGCTGTGAGTGGGATTCAAACCTGAATATAGGCAGGTTACAAATCAAGCACACTTAATCACTGAACCACAGCAACATTTAGGCATTTAATTAATTAAAGTGTAGAACGGTGGCCGAATGGTTAGCTCACATGACCACCAATCCGGAGGTCCCTGGTTTGAATCTTGGCCGCGGCAGCAGTAGCAATCTCATTAAAATCAGATCCTAATATTTGCTACATTCCGTTACGCTGTTATATCTGTAGGGGGTCATGTTCAAATGAACTCTCTGGCACACAATGATGTCACTTAGTTCATCCAATGAAATTATACCTAGCCTTCTGGTTGGATGACGCAAAGTTCACATCGACATGACCCCGTACAGAGTATCATCCTATATCGGCATAGAAAAGCGTAATAAGGGTCTGATTTTAATGAGTTGCGGCACTGGAAATTTCTGGAATGCTTTTAAGTGTTTCCCACTCAACTGGAGATGAACTGGTTGGAAACCCAGAGGTAGTCACGATTGTAATTTGGTGTTACACACCAGGCATGTTAAAGAACCCAAGGAGTCTATTCCGAAAGAGCCCAGATTCCTTGTATTACACAAACTTTCTATCTCTTCCCTCAAAGTCGGAGGTCATTGGCCAATAAGACAGGGCTAAAACCGAATAACCATGAATTATGACTGTCACAGTGAAATGCAAAAAAAAGAAATTTAATTAAAATTACGACTTTCTCTTGAAACTTTTCTAACCAAACCAAACATCATGATATAATTTCTTATTCATCTAAAGTACAAATATTTCAGCACATTCCTTGGAATGCGAAGTACTTATGACGTAACTACTGAAAGAAAGATCTAAGAAAGATCTGCATGAGTCATGGGTGGAATTAAGAAATCATTTAGGGAGCCAGAAAGAATTTGTCTAAAGTGTGAAATGAGGGATTTGTGGAACCGTAAATTGATATTGAGAACATACAGTAATCAGGTCACAATGATTAGATGTGGTATAACGGCTGTAATTATCACTCTGACTTTACTGTAATTATCCCAGGGAGGGAGGGAGCGGGCATTGTACATTAGGCTGCCAGCAGTTCAGCTAAAAGTCACATGATCATAACAAGCGTAATATGATGCTAAAGTTAATTTCTCCAGAGAGACAGTACTGTATGCCAATAGTATAGATCTATAATATTGCATAAAATGTACACAATACACACATAGGCCTGAATACAGAGTGATCTACCCTGAAATGGTATATTTCTCATCAAGTATTCTCTGATATTTTACAAAAACAATCAGACCGCTATCTCATTATGGCATATACACGATCGTGCTCTAATTAACTTGTCACATGGAAATACTGACTTGCGCTAAAAATAGAACACAAACATAAACACAAAATGCAAATGAAGGCAGATAGAGCGGTATGAAGACAATACATTCAGAAATGGATGAATGTATAGAAAATTGACTAACCTGAAGTGGTAAAGTAGATGTAGCCCCATTAACTGCAGGAATTCCTAGTTTCTTATTTTGTGTCAAAAGTGTAAGATACATGTTTAACAACCCAGCCATTTCTTAGTAACTGGCAGTTTCCACATTGATCTAAAAAGAGATTCTCTCTGCCTCTCTGTGATTTTCTAATGGTTGCCTAGGAAACCAATATTCTGTAAGTATGTGTGAGACCATGGCCAATTGACAGCAGATCTTCTTTCTAACCATTGTCAGAGCAAATTTATTTTCCAATATCATTTTTGATACATCAAAAACAGATGAATGTAAATATGACTTAATGGTGAAAGCACAGAAATTCCTAATTTGGAAGATTAGAGCGTCAGAGAACACATAAGGGACAGATAAATTTTGATGGAAAACATTAAAGCAGGGAATTATACTCTAATTCAGAAACAAATTCAGGTTTATTGTAGAACTGGAGCCACACTAGTTTGTTCAGCTAAACAACAACGCAATAATGAGTTTATTGTTGTGTTAAAATTGTGTTAGGATTATAGACAAGGGAGGTAATTAAACCAGTAGAAGGCAACTAAAACAACACAAACTTTATAACAGCTTTATAATACAGTCCAACATGCAAGTTCTTAGTCCAGTAACTGTTTATACTGTGTTACATGGGTGTAGAGGTGCATTTGCGAATAAAAATCAAACTAACAGTCATACACATTCATCACACTGCTGTTGGTTTTACTTTATAAATGATCTCCCTTTGTTTTAGAAAAAAGTAATCAGTATTATATAATGATGATCTTTCAGTGTAATTTCTGAATTGGAAACGTCACAAGTTTCACTTAAAGGTTAGTATGATGACCCCCACCCACCCAAAAGTACACAAAAACATATTTTAATGAATCTATTACGAAGGTAGAAATTCCACATATGGATTTTAGAACTGTATAAGACATAACATATACAGCACATAAAACACCCATCCCACTTAGCTACATATAATATAGTATACGTATATGTTATATAAGGCAGTCAGTGTGATACATGTGTAAAGTATATTAACTAAAATATCATGCATGTATCTGGTTACAGAAATAACTTGACAGAAAGACACACACGATGCTAGTGACATTAGCAATTTATCCATTCTCTTGCGTCAATAAAAATATACAAGTAATCTCCTTATATTTTGCTAATAAAAATATATAAAATTTATATCAAAATTTCCATGGAGCGCTATTGAAACAAAGCCTTAACATTTCTAATTTTGTGCATTTCTTACAAAAAAGGTGTTAATAGTTTATTATAAAATATCATTTATTGATGAATTTTAGTTCTCCCAAGACATCTTTCACACCAGAAATTCGAGAACAATCAAAATATCTTGTTTTCTCAGACACGCAATGTGACCCAATTCAACATGGAGAAAATCCAAGATGTCTGACTTACAAAATGCTTCTCAAAATGTTTGGTACAAAATAAGTTTCTAAAAAGTTGAAAAAGTTTTTTTACCAAGGGTTTAGCTCCCAAAGTCCCAGCTGGCCACATCACAGACATGTTAGGATCATAAGCAAATCCTAGATAACTGTCTTCTTCCAGCATCGGTGAACAAATGGCTTATCAACAATGAATAGAACAACTGCTATATAACATACAAGCCAACGTTTAGTAAGAAATGTATGAGAGGCGTGCATCTGGCAAGCATTAGACCCATCGCTGTCTCTGGGGGTCAAATCATATCAGCATTTACCCAATCAGAAGGTACCGAATTCTGAACCTGGCACATGAAAAGCGAGAGGTTACCCAAGGGTGTAGTTAAACCCAACTCATGATTAAACGAAACTATTTGAAAAGAAACATATATATAAACAGGGAAGTAATCAATAACACTCAGAATTTATGGATAGTATATTAGTGGAAATATGATAAATTTATGGATGTGGAAACTCATTTACATAAGAAACTGTGAACATGTCTCTCCAGAGACCATGGTATGGCATCAGTCAGCAATGTTCACCATTAACCGTAATAGCTCTTTCTTGTAACTAGCCTTTCCAAAATACCTTGGATATAAACTCAATAAGTATGAAAAGGAGATAAAAGTTAACAGACAGCATAAAATCATTTCACACAATGTTGATTTAACAATAACCATCATTCATGAAATTATACTTAATTAAAAGCCCATCATGAATAAAGAGTTTTTCATTCAGTTATTATTATAATATGGGTGTACTTTTATCCAACAATATCTATTCCTAAGTGCTTTTCTGAATGGTACACCAAGATCTTAGACCAGGTTATATATTTCTCCCACTAGATGCCTCATCAGGAAGCCGTTAGCTGATAAGCCACACTTTGATGTATGAGTAATGTGATTACAGTAGCTACTGAACCACATCTGATTCAGTATCACCAAGTAGACAATCCCATCATTTCTTACACTCAATTCATACATACTTCTACTCATAAAGCAAAAGATATATAACCAGAAACACCATTAAATTGGTTGAAATATTGATGCACAGCCAAATGTAAGGGAGGTAATACAAGTCTGGGTGACATATTTTGTTGCTAGAGTTACTCCCCTTTATATAAGTGGAGATGCAAACTTCAATAAATATATTCAGCTTTGAACTACGAAATACTTGCATCACAAGAAGGTTGATTATAAAAGTTAAACAATCAATTCTCTGTAATCACTTAGATTGAGGTTATTGTATTGAAAGCTCGGCCATTAACTGTTTTGACCATTTTTGAAATATTTCTTCACCTTACTGTCCCGACATGACGAAAATGCAAATAATGTAAGTATATGACACAAAAAGCAAGGGCAACAAATCTGTTGATGTCACTAGCTTGGCTTTGAAAAAATGATAGAAATATAACTGTATAAAATAACATGCATCAAAACTTGATTCTCAATAAAACTTGTACTTTACCCAAATGTCTCTATTCAAACACTCCCACTCATCCTTATTATCATCCCTAAAGACCCTTTCACTGACTTCATGAATAGGGTACATGAATAATTATTGTCATTAAAACCAAAATAACAAAAAATATTTGACCTCTAAAATGTTTATGATGAAATCATGCAGCAGACGTAACATACTTTGAAATTTGACATGTGGTGAAATTGACAAGATATTCTAAAAATGTCCAATGAATAATTGAAATTAACGATATAATACAAAAATAGAACCTGTCAAGAGAAAGCAATTACAGTAAATACCAACAGTGCACAAACTTTATTAATACTTGCATGTATAAATTTATTAAAGTTGTGGATTAGTTTCAGACTAGGATATACTAGGTCTTCTGACTACACAAAGGCTACGTAGCAGTGGAATATTCATTCAGAAGCAAACATGTACCCGGAAACCATGACTGTTTTCGGTGTTATAAATAGGCCATGCCAGTTTAGCACACAGTTTCTAGTCAACCATAAAATAGCATGAAATCATAACATGAAAGAAAAATACAAACATTTTATACCAATTCAAGCATCTAAACCAAAACCAAGTATAAAACAAATTCTTGAAAATCAGAATGTCATGCAATATACTCAACATGAAAATTGTGTGGACATATCAGACATTCCTCATGCAAAATGAGATGGGATACATCTCCAATCCATGACCTACCTTGTCCGACTATTTCCAGCCGAGGTCAAAACGCCCTGCCCAATCTGCAATGATTATTATCATTAATGCTAGCATAAAATATCAACAACAAAAGTAAGAATTTTATCAGCTCACTCTGAAAATAAAATAGAATTATTACCGGTATAACTCAAAATAAAGGGAGACAATTTGTACAGATACTAAATATGCTAAAACACCCTGAAAGTGTAATTACTTCCCTTGACCATTGTCAAAATGATACTGCTGCTGCTGAAATCAAGACTATTAAATATGGAAAATATCTCAGATAAAAATGCATTGTTAAACTCAACATATCAGAATAACTTTACGATGTTAAACATTAGAGGATCATTAAGCATTTTATATTCTCACATTGTTTATCATATACAAATAACTTTTATTTGTTTATTGACATTATCTGTTTACAGGGAAAAATCAAACAAAGCTTAAGAGGGTTAAACCCCTAATTACACAGCATTCTTTCCTGCTGGCAATCAATACACGAACATGAACATAGGAAATCAGGATTCCAGATACAATCATTAAGTGACTGTTAATTCACACACGGCTTTGGAGAATGACAATGCCATACATATTATTTCCACGAAGAAATAATGTGACGTTAACCCAATGGGGAATACATCATAATCAGTAGTATGAAATATTAATGATAATGATGTGTAGTTTATTTTGAAGAACTGAACTCAGGCAATACATCATTCAATGATGTGAGTGAATATACCTAACACCATGAAATATTTGCATTATAAAATACTGGCTTCAAGTTCAAGAATATATGAGCTTTTTATCATATTATTTATAGGCTATGGAATCTTTCATCTCTATGACCACAGGAAAACAAACATTTTTATTTATAAGAATACATGTTATATATTTCACTGAAGCAAAAAGTCTTGATTTAAATAATTATTTGAAGAAAAGTGTCCAAGTTTTTAAACATTTGCAACTAAATGCAATGTATGTAAATATTTGTTATAAAAAACATCACAACTTATTTAACATCATTTTAATTTTAATGAATATTTAAACATTACATTAATTAAGGTACTGGTAATCAAAGTTGCATTTTATGTCACTTTTATTGTTTTCGCTTTGCTTTTTTATTGTGTACTTCGGTGCTAATAAATGGATATCATATTAAAGCTTCTGAAATATTAAGCATGTACATAGCACATGTAACAAAATTGTTCAAAGCGCCATGCCAAGGAGTAGAATCTTGTTTATCTTTCTTCTACTCAATTCTTTGTCACATGCATCTTTTATGTCTCTTAAATGACTTCTATTCAAATCTCACTTTCCATTTAACAACTTCTATTCATATGTTCCCAACATTCAACTCTATTCTATTTCATTGAAAGTCAACATACTCGCATTATACAAGATAACTAACTTCAGAGCGGCTTTTATAACAAAGCAACTTAGATTGAAGCAAACAATTCTATTATATCGCTCCGTAAAGAGACGTATGTAAGAGTGTGACATCACAGCATGATCGCAGATAAAGTAAACAAAATAATGAAGAATTGTAACAAAAAGTGAACAATGTTACAATGTATTGCTCACCTTGGTATTAAGTGATCCGGAGGAGATTATTAGCATTAAAAGATAAAAGACGTCAAACAATCAAATGTTCTGCTATATTTGTCAAGTTTATCAATAATATTTGTTCACAAGAATACTCCAATCACCATTAACTGACACTACACAGAAATAGTTTTCCTCCACAAATCAATTATTTCAATTTGCTCACCACCTTCGAACAGTTGCAATCAAGTCTGTGTCTGTCAGATGGCTGCAGGGACGTTATCCAAGCTTCTATATGACAGAGACTTAGTCTGTACGATCACATGATCACCAGAACAATAGATTTTGATGAAAATTCTGAAATCGGCTCAGCTGAGTCGTCACATGTCTTTTAATGACTCCGGCGTGACCGACAAAAAGTGACAAGTATTCGCTAGAGAACATCACAGTGGGTAAATCAGTGAATGCTCTATGTGGCTGACGATACATGTACTAGTATCATGTTATACACCTGTTACAATTTAATTAATTCATATCTGTAATAGCTAGATACATGTTCATCTGCATATTGCTTAAATGATCTTGTTATATCAAATCATATTCTGAAGTTGTTCTTTTAATACACAACTTACAGAGAAGCCTGAAGAGAATATGTTTCTAGATAAATGTCCAGTACAAGATCAATTGTTAAACCATTAGTCTATGATTACCGGTATGTTAACTTTAAATAGAAGAACAAGATAAACATCATAATGACGGAAATGAATAGACTAGTTTTCTTCATTATTGAATATTTAATAAAACATAAACCATTGTTCTAAGTAAACAGCGTTAAATAACACAAAGGACACCATGAAACAAATTAAATATACATGATTGCATAGTCTGAAATGTTGAGGATGAATGAAGTCAGTACTGTTATCATTTTTAGACTAAATGAGATACCGGTACATGCAATTACAACCCGAAGAAGAAAATTTAAACCTAGACAATCTATCAAATGCAATGAGCACTGAAAACTCAAAAAACATGACTTGTGAACACAACTTGATGATTACAAGTCAAAGTAAAGGTTTCTTTGCTTCTATAGACAGACTTTAAGTTTTAAGCTTTCAACATTGTAATAATTATGATTATAACAGGAAGGGTAAATTGTTTAATTTATAATTTAAGTGAGAATGGCAAATTCAATTATATCGGCTACAGTAACCAACACTATGTTCACAATAGAAGACATATTCACTACATTCTTAAAACTTGGAAGAGTTGATCCATTTAAAACCTGCATACCAAAATGTAGTGTCCGCTGTGTACAATTATGCAAATTTCAGTATTAAATTCAGATTTATAACATTTAAAGGGCATTTCTATCAAGTCGACACACTTGGCTCATTCAGAACCTCAAAGTCTCTGCCATTGTGTCGAACCTGGACAAAGGATCTCGTCACACAATTAGGGGCCATATTAACACATCTGTCAATTTATTTCTCATGAATGGGAAAACACTTCTACAGTAATACAAGAAGCTGAGGAAAACATTTGTCTTCTGTGATTTCAAGGACAGTTTCTGAGATCAATAAATTGTTGGCAGGATGATGAACAAAAGCCACGGTTGCCTAGCAGTCAAGTGGTATTAATGCCAAGGGCTATCAATGGAGATTTATCAGGGGAGGTTATCCAATTTCTTGTATATTTCATCAAGGGAGGTAATCCAATATATCCTTGTACATTTCAACAAGGGAGGTAATCCAATATATTACTGTATATTTCATCAGGGGAGACAATCCAATGAATGAATATAACTGATGGACAGTCTTGTGCTGCACACAATGAAACAGACAACATTTTAACTTAATATTATCATATCATTTGAACATCAATGATCACAGTCAACATTATGATGTTATTAATTATTTTAGTTCACCTACGGTGTGAGATATTATAATGAAAATGTTGCCTGCATGAATAATTCATAGAAATGTTCAACAGCTGCACACTGACAAAACTATAGCACACAAACACGACTTGGAAGCAGTAGCATACAAAATTAATTATTGAGATTTTTCGATAATTATTTTCCCCTTAAAATGAACTGAAAGTCAGTTTAATGATACATATTATGATTTCCATAAAATTTAAGAAATTTAAAGATACATGTATCTAAATTGTAAGTACTTGACTATTTTTCAAATTTTCATTTAGAACAATAAATTTCACAGTCTTATAGTAATAATCTGTGCTCGGCTGTTTCAGTTGAGTGCTGCCTTCCCTGTCCGATATTTTAACTATCTTATAACAATAACTCAGCAGGGTTATGTAAAATAATGAAATGAACTCACTAATAATGCCTGATTTCATCTGATATTTTTACTACAAACAGCTAGACGGACATTACACTATGACATCTAGCTACCGTAATACAGGAAGATTAGGGGCACAATGACAATACTACATGTCATTTTGTTACCCCTTATTATGAGGACAATAATTCTGTATTCAGGAAAATTATTTTATTGAACAAAGATTAAAATGGAGATTAAATTTGTTTGTGAAAAAAATTGCGGATGTTAAGAAATGAATTAAATTCTGTCAACAAAGAAACCCTCAATTATAGCAAAGTGGTAAGGACATAAAATATGTGCACTTAATGAAATCTGTAAGCAAAATTCATAAAATTTGAAATTACAGAAACTGGGTAAAAAATTCCCTTTTCGTTTAATTGTCAATTTCTAAGTGAGGGGTCTCAATATAAGATAATGGCCATCTACTGACCAGGCTAGCCTTAGGACTGGTACACCATACCATTCACACGGACACTACGTTTCAGGCTATAATTGACAATGCTTGTCAAATTATATATCAAATGTAACAAAAGTCTGAAGTTTTAACACCATAAATGTAGTGTATGTTGACATTTTATGTGGATTTACTCTGGTGTTATATGAAACCTACCAGTAGCTGATTGCAATAATGTTCAATAACAATACATTACTCAGCCATACTTCGATGGACAAACAACACTCAGCCATACAGCAAAAAACACCTTAATGGATTTATGTCCCAAATGATTTCATCGTTTTTCAAATTTGTTAATGGCCAATACTCTCATTAAAGCCTATATTTTATACTCTCCAGCTATATTTAGATGATAACATTGTCTATATTGTTAGATGTTACAGAGTGGGGAACAGGCCCGTCTGCCGTCTATCATACAGCTTATAGGGAAATTTTTAAAAATTAATTCCTGTATATCATTTGTTCCCTTTCAAATATCCTACATGTTTCACTGAATGTAACCAAGAATATCCCAGAGTTATATTTAATGTAGCACTCAATGTTCAAAAGGATGTTATAATGTTGCTCTATGAGTTGCCTTGAACATACCTCAGCCTTGTGTTCCCTATAATGGACGTCACCCTGCGTGTACATCATCCTGTTTTCTTCAAAATATGTTGGTCGATCACCCGAGTGTTCCCTTAAATGTATGTCACCCTGTGTGTTCCTTAAGCTTATGTTACCCTGAGTGTAGGTCATCCTGTGTGTATGTCAGCCTGTGTCTAGGTCATCCTGTGTGTATGTCACCCTGTGTCTAGGTCATCCTGTGTGTATGTCACCCTGTGTGTAGGTCACCCTGAGTGTAGGTCATCCTGTGTGTATGTCAGCCTGTGTCTAGGTCATCCTGTGTGTATGTCACCCTGTGTGTAGGTCACCCTGAGTGTAGGTCATCCTGTGTGTAGGTCATCCTGTGTGTAGGTCACCCTGAGTGTAGGTCATCCTGTGTGTATGTCATCCTGTGTGTTCCCTTCAACGTAAGTAACAATCGCCCCCTGTATGTAGGTCACTCTGTGTGTTCCCTTAAACGTAAGTAACGATCGCCCCCCTTTATGTTGGTCACCCTGTGTGTTCCCTTCAACGTAAGTAACAATCGCCCCCCTGTATGTAGGTCACTCTGTGTGTTCCCTTCAACGTAAGTAACGATAGCCCCCCTTTATGTTGGCGACACCCTGTGTGTTCCCTTTAACGTAAGCAATGGTCGCCACCCCTCTTAGTAGGTCAATATATTCGCTGTATGTCTTTAGCCATGTTTTATTCAAAATATTCAAATCTCAAATTCCGAACAAATATAATTATAAATACAATGAATAAAGATATTAAGATAATATTAACATATTTAGAAATCACTACAAGGCAAAATACATAGAAGTCAGTGAGTGGAGAAATGTCAGCGATATGACATTCTTGCTTCAAAGTTTTTAACCGGAAGAAACAAAACATGATACTGTTTAAAACCAAAACATACTAAGATACATATACAAATTGCACTCAAACTGATGCGATGAATGTATACATATATATGGGACATATACTGACCACAAACATACTGGCTTGTACGCTACAGCACCAGAAGACCTATTCCACTGATGAAACTTCTGAAACTTCTCAGCAGTATTATAAGAGTAAAATATCCTCAAATAAGAGTTAAGTATTTAACAATTTTTTTTTAGTTTTCATATAAATCCAATTAAAATCCAATTAGTATGAACATTTCTTCAAGTTTATTGCTAATTAAGGCACTGTATGGTCACAAATATTGTAGAAGTCACTATCCACTAACTAACATTTTATGTATGTTTATCGTTCATGTATATTTCACAAAGTGGAGACATAGCATCACTTTAGACAGGGAAAAATATGTTTGTTTTTCATTTCTCGACAGTGTATGTCAAGCAAGCACATCAATATTGTGTAGATAATGTACAGGTATAAATAATTGTAGCCAATGTACTGTCATACATTCGTACATGTTTCATGTTATGTCCTCAGGCCATTGGACATTGCGAACTACCGTATATATTCAAACAGATTCACTTTCACATATGTCAGCCATACATTGTTATATTGTTTTATCTGATTTATGAATATTTTATACCACTGTCTTCTTCATCTGATTAAGAAAGTGTGAAAAACAATAATATGATAAAATATATGTCATATATTTTCTTTTGATTATGACAGTATGTTTATAGATATCAAATCAAGAAATAGGAAGATGTGTTTAAATACTTATAATGATCATATTAATCTGATCCTGGGATCAGATCATAAGTATTGATATTCATATCACAGCCAGTTTCAGTCATTTACCTCACTGTATGCCTTTGGCCTTTAGTTTGAATGTATTCATTCATTATCATAGATTATAATCATCATTTATACAAGAAATTAGAATGACCTTGACCTTTACCTAAATATAACCGGTACCTAGCACACGGTGGACTGTCCGTAATTAAAGAAATTAACTACCAGGGTAAGACACATATACAAAGGAACAGCCCTGAGGATGTCAACTACAACCAGTCAACACAGACACTGATAGTACAAAAAGTATTAATGATTTCTATAATGATTGTAAACAGTGTCCAGAATGCCACAGCTAAGTATCACAGTGCGTGAGAATCCCAACATGGCAGACAGTCATGGAATTAAGCCATTTACCACATTAGTACCTAAAACAGTAAATAATTAATGGCAAGCATTTAAATTTATTTCATGTCCTAAATCCTTCACAAGGGATATACATATGACACAAAATGTAACACATATGACACAATATGTAACATGACCTATTTTCAATGACAACTGTACCATTTTTCATACATCATGTACATACAATTAATTACGATAGCCAAGCTTTGAAAGAATTTTATATTAATTGTGGATCACCAGCCGCTGTTTTACAAACATTTTTCAAGTCATGTACATTATACAATTGACCGAACCAGTTTCCTAGAATTATCAACGAGTTCTAACTTGTTCTAACCGCAACCAACTGACAACTTCTCTACGTATGGAGGCCCATGACCATGTAGCATGATTTGTTTATTTTCTCATGAAATGTCACCAAAAAGTGCAGTTTACAGGTAACTATGGTAACACTAATGGATGACAGAAGTGCATTTATTTCTGTGTCTGTGTCAATGTCACGCTACATCAAATGCACTTTGTCACACAGAAATAGGGATCTTGCCTTACACCAAATTGATGTGCTGTCCAAAACACCAGAAGAAACAATTATAAGGATGTGTAGCCCAGTTGAATGTAATTAATTATTTAACAGGTACTTGCTATTATTTTAAAACAATACTACAACTTGCTGGCTTAATCAGGATGAAAAGGTTGTAAGTACAAAATGCGTCTTTGAGAAAACAAGAATTTTTTTCCTGAAAACTACTCTTAACTTATTGAAAAACAAGCCTTTTCAACTTCAGTTTGGTCAACATGAGTTTCATGAAAATTCTAAGGCTCATAAAAATGGCCTTGTGATGCAGATTCCAAATATGTATGGTCTTATAAGGTTGTAAGTAACCAGCAAACTATCCAGGGTAAACTTAACAATACAATATTCCTTCCTATGTTGTATACAATATATAAGACTGTAATGAATAATAAAATAGTCCTACGCAGATACGCAATTGATACCCTTTAGCCTAGAGTTAAGTCACATGATCACGTCCCCATTCAACAGTGAAGCCCTTATTCTGAATTTCTGTATCGATATTGAGTAGTTCTCGTGACATCATTAAATCATCAAATGTGTGTGGTTTTTTTTGGCTGAACTTGTAAACTTATTATAGCTTTAAGAAAATATATTAATTTTATCATTTATTCAAAGGAAAGCAATACATAGCAATAAAACAGAATATCCTTTATGATTAAAAACAACTTTTTCAATGCTAAATGGTGTTTAAAGTAACATATTACATAATAAAAATTGCCAAAAAAACTCAACTGAAATACATACAAAGGGGTTGAATAACATGCAAAAACATAATATGACTCATTTCCATAACATACGGTAGTTCATCAATAAGATTTATATTAAACATATTAAAGTGAAATGAAATTTTGCTGTCATGAACTCAACATTTCACATGAACAATGAATTAATTTATACTGCATTAGCGTGTTTCCGTTAAATTTCTGTTTAATTTCACTTAGAGCATTTCGCTGCTGATATCATATTAAACAATCTGGATGGTATTAAGTCAGACCCACGGTGATCAACCTGATGTCACCAAATCGTCGCTGCCATCTTTTTGCCTTCAACAAAAATCGCCTTCATTAATGTGAAATAATCAATAAGATCAATCAAATGTAGTCAGTCGTTTTTTTTGTTTTTGCATTTTTTTCCCTTCATTGATTGACTGATTATTGACTGATCATTGCAGTGCATGCAGACATCAACAGACAGATATAGTTCTGACATAAACCAGCCATTAGACAATAGCCGATATGATTGCCTGTATGCAGGCACCGTCATTTTTATTCCAAATCAAATAAGTTTGATGATGATTTATATCCATTTAACTCAATCATGATTTCCTTGCAATACTGTACTTGATTATAAATACTGTATTTTGGCAGTATTTTTGCAATTTAGACAATTTTAGAAATTAATGGAAAACATAACTGACATGTTTTGTTACCTGCAAGCCTTGATGTGAAACACTGAAGTAGCAGCAGAGCATGCCCCAGTTTCTGATAAGAAGACCATAATTATGCTGTTGAACATTCAGGAAACATTCAAGATCGAACCTCAAGAAATTATCTTAAAAATCTAAGTTGTGAGTCATAGAACTGAAGGTATTCTCGAACTTAAGTTATTGAAAATAAGTTCAAGAACTTGTGAACCGTAAAATATAACAGTTACTTGAATTGGTAAATAGCATTCTTGACCTAACTTAAAGGAGAATCTCACCAATTCTGTAATCAGAGATTTGAGACCTTTCTCAATGCTTATACTGATGGATTGGCCAACTATATCATGTTCAATTTACACAAATCAATTAAGAAAAAGCCAATTACATTTACCAGTACATGTAAGCTATCAATCAAACATATGTAACATGTTTCGATATGGAGATCCAATTAACTTAAAATAGCAAGAAAATCAAAGTTGTTTTGCCTAAAATCAAAGTTGTTTTGCCTGGTTTGAATTATAGACTTCAAATCATTCACCAACAATTTACATCAGTCACAATAAAACAACACATAGTATGACTGTCATTTATTCCCTAGATTCAATTAATTACAACATTAATAAAATATAGATAAATGAAGCGTGACCAAACACATATGTTAGTCTTGTGTAAATTGTATTATAATATAACCAAAAGTTGTTCAATAACATTCAATGAAACATACACTTTTAGATACATTTTCAGTCAACCCAGTGTTATTAGTGCCAGTGGTCACGCCCTGACTTCAGTAACAATGACAGACAAAACCTGTGTAAAAAGTACAGGTAATCTTGAATTTAAGGAACCACTTGGCTTTAAGGTAGCAAATACTATTAAATATCTATTGGTTATTTTTATATTTCATTATTTTAATATATGCTTGAATTAAAGAGTTACCTCATTAAAGCAGCCAAATCTGACATATCCCTGGCCCGCCTGCTTAAAACAGTCTAGAATTTACATAAGCAGGAAGTCTGCCCATAGATTTAAATGAACCTATTTTTAGAAACATTGATATCAAAAATAATTGTCACATAAATGTGATAAATTCAGCATTTCTACAGTTAGCACACTGTGAAAATTATCATTAATTATATTCAACTTTCACAGGCATGTGGACCAATTATAAATGAATAAATTTCAAATTAGTCTAGTTAAAATCGCATCAAACTTACTCTATGGCAGTCATCAGAATTTCTAACTTTATTGCATGTATATGGTAGTAACATAGATGGGTTTGTCATATATTTACGTTACAAATACTTGCATTTATTATCACACACTTCATTTCCTTACTTGTTATTTATGTTGCATAATTAATGGTTTAATTAATGAATGAATAAATAAATTATGAATTAAATGAAGGCGACTGTTACAAATAGGAAGAATTATTATTGTGAGTATATTTAGGTACGCATCATATTTCAATACATTATTTATTATTCAATTTTATGCATTTTGAATCAGAGATGATTTTGCAAATTTGATATTCTAATTACCGTTGTTACATTCATGTACCAATTATGACAGTCTGAGCTGCGCCTTAGACCGGTATTGTTGTTGAAGCACAGATTAGAGCATTTGGATACTATATTTTCTATAATTATGCATAATTATATTGCATAATAATAATATGGTCATACCCACAAGTATAACTTCGGAGCAGCAAACCCTCTTCTTTTAAAATGCTAGGGGACTCCTGCGCTACAAAATTTAATATAGTCCCTCGGTAGCAAGCCACTGCAAACCAGATTTCCTCTACATGTACTGACAACAACCGTGTACAGAATCTTTCATCTTCTTGCAGTTTAAAACATCCCTTTGTGCATCAATCACCTACAATTCCATACAAGGGCCCATCATATAATTATGAAAGCATCACGCTCTGTTAAAATTTATCAATTTAAAAGTGTCAACAATTACTGTTTCTGATCACACATAATTATACGGGTATACAAAATGTATTTCTCCCAACAGATTATGAAATAAAACAAATTTAGACAAACCAACGTGGTGAAATTATTGAACCTGATTCAAGCTAGATCTTCTTATTTTGTGAAGATTATTGAAAAAAGAATCAAACAAGCTTCTGTAACTCTGTTTTTGAGATTATGAAGAAATAAAACAGGATTTATATATAGACGTATAGAGACTGGTTCAACCATGGGAGAAGATTATATCGTAAAACGATTGAAAATTTGAAAATTTTGCTGGTATTTGTATCAGTTTATAAACTAATTTTCTTCTATTTAAAGCCATCTATAAGCAATTATATACAGCACTAACCGTTTTTGACCTTTCACAGTGACACGACAATTTTAAAGACCAATCTTTACCAACATACATGTATAATTTTGTGACCTATACTATAAAAGATGACCAAAACTTTACAAGTTTGTTCGTTTACCTTCGGTTGTTATCACATTGTACTAGGGACAACTTGTACTAGGGACATGAACATAGTAAAGTACTAAGTGACACACTCTATTTTATGTTCATAAAAATAATAACGTTCAACTTCATCATACGCATGAGCTGGCATAACCAACATAGCTTTATATCTATTACATTATCAATTTACAACATAATAATTATTCGTACCATTAGGTTGTAACAAATATATCTTCTTACTTTTCAAGAAAAGTTTTAATTATACTGACTAAGTTCACATTAATAATCAATGCATTGAATCATACAAGTATGCGTACATTATTGTAAAATATCACAAAAAATGAAAATACCACATAACATGGCAATAGCTAATGTATCAGCTTAAAGGCTTTTTTGTCAACACAGTTCACTACACATTAAGTTTAGTGTTTTATACAACGCAACCTGAACACCATATTGACTACAACTTAAAATAAAAGGGTTTTGCTTGAGCCGTCATTTTGCTGTAGAAAGGTTCAATTAGATTGGTGTTGTTTTAACAGGAAAGCTTGATAATGTTGTTGAAGAGAGGTTGTTACAAAATATTGGGCAGAACTCAAAAGAGGTTGTTGCTGAAGAGGGGGCTGCGAGCACTCATGAGAGGTTGTAGCTGAAGAGGGGCCTGCGAGCACTCATGAGAGGTTGTAGCTGAAGAGGGGCCTGCGAGCACTCATGAGAGGTTGTTGCTGAAGAGGGGCCTGCGAGCAATCATGAGAGATTGTTGCTGTCGAGGGGCCTGCGAGCAATCATGGCAGGACGGGTTGTATCTGTAGAGGGGGGCTGCCAGCACTCATGAGAGGTTGTAGCTGTAGAGGGGGGCTGCCAGCACACATGAGAGGTTGTAGCTGTAGAGGGGCCTGCGAGCAATCATGAGTGGTTGTAGCTTTAGAGAGATGCTATGTGAGTGGGTATTCATGAGAGGTTGTAACTTTAGAGGGAGGCTGTTTGAGTGGGTATTCATGCCAGATTGGAGCTGTAGAGGGGGGCTGCATGAGCATTCATGAGAGGTTGGAGCTTTAGAGGGGGCTGCATGAGCATTCATGAGAGGTTGTAGATTTAGAGGGGCCCGCATGAGTGAGCATTCATTAGAGGTTGGAGCTGTAGAGGGGGGATGCATTCATGAGACGTTGTAGCTGTAGATAGGGCTGCATTCATGAGACGTTGTAGCTGTAGAGGGGGATGCATTCATGAGACGTTGTAGCTGTAGATAGGGGCTGCATTCATGAGACGTTGTAGCTGTAGAGGGTTATGCATTCATGAGACTTGTAGCTGTAGATAGGGGCTGCATTCATGAGACGTTGTAGCTGTAGAGGGGGATGCATTCATGAGACGTTGTAGCTGTAGAGGGGGGCTGCATTCATGAGACGTTGTAGCTGTAGAGGGGGGATGCATTCATGAGACGTTGTAGCTGTAGATAGGGGCTGCAATCATGAGACGTTGTAGCTGTAGAGGGGGATGCATTCATGAGACGTTGTAGCTGTAGATAGGGGCTGCAATCATGAGACGTTGTAGCTGTAGAGGGGGGCTGCCAGCACTCATGAGAGGTTGTAGCTGTAGAGGGGGGCTGCATTCATGAGACGTTGTAGCTGTAGAGGGGGATGCATTCATGAGACGTTGTAGCTGTAGAGGGGGATGCATTCATGAGACGTTGTAGCTGTAGAGGGGGGCTGCATTCATGAGACGTTGTAGCTGTAGAGGGGGATGCATTCATGAGACGTTGTAGCTGTAGAGGGGGGCTGCATTCATGAGACTTGTAGATGAAGCGTTGGTTAATCAGGAGAGATTGTTGTGGCAGAGTGGGTTCAACAGAAGAGGGAGGGTGAGAGGGAGGGTGAGAGGGAGGGTGAGAGGGAGGATGCAACTATGGAGAGGTTGTTGCTGTCCAGGAGTGTGCTGCACACAGTACAAGGAAGCACTTACACAGTACACCATGGCCACAATTTGGAGACAACAGCGACGTTCCAACATGCCTCGGTCAGTCAACTCATTCGATGGTCCATTGGTCTGCAAGACTTGGAGAACTGCCAGATAAGTCAATTATGTGCAGATATATAACATATTTTGATTAAGATTTCCATGTATGCCATCAATAAAATTAATCAGACACCAAATTAATCAAGCATACTGATACCATGCTAACTAGGTATTCAGATTCTAATTAGAATACTGAATTAATCAATGTGGATTAATGGGAGAGATATTGAATGCATAATCATGCAATTTTCAAAACACATGATTACGTATATCCTCATTAAGAAAATATGACATATACCGGTATAGCTCAGGCTGTATCACCTACATATTTAATGTCATTTCAAACCAACCCTGTTAATATTACCACAGTTACCAGTCATTGAATTCCCTGGTAGAATATTCAATATGCATCTAAAAAGTTTCAAACACTTATTGACAATAAATAATAAATGTAACAAATGAAATAGATGGAGGCAAAGAGTTATTTTCCCAGTATACCTAAAGAGATGTATTACTGCATTGTATTTTATTGTACAACAGTCTTCACCTCGTGTTCAAATATTTAAAATATTTCAATAAAAACTTCACAGCACTTAAATGCAAAACAAAATTTTAATTAATCACATGATTATAATACAAAAATTGCACGAAATAAATGAACAAAGTCGAACATGAAAATCAAATTAACCATAAAGTTCAAAGCAATTATAAGAGAGGAAAGTTGCATTTTTATGTGGAAATATACACCCATAGTTACAACAATCCATAGACCCCTAATCAAAGTAGCCTGTACCACTATTGGGACGCAAATAGGGGAGAACATGGAGTCAAGAAGAACAAATATATTATTGAGACTCCAACATTATTATAATTCCATAGCACAGCAATGTATATGTTGTAAATTGCATATGGTAGACTTATAAGAAAAGGCGTGATGAAATATAAGGCCTTTTTGACTGTGGCTGTTTCTTGAAGCAAGTGTTAGCCTGGTTCCCTTCCCCACAATTACAGCACTACTACAGTAATACAACTGTAAAATTAGAACGGGAACCAGACTGTAACATGCTCCACGAAACAGCCAAGTCGAAAAGGCCTAAAGATAGGTCTGTGACAGTACCCGATCAAGACACTGATCACTGTCATCAAATCAATCAAACCAGCTTACATTGCCTTGTTATAAGCCGAGTATAATGCTTTTAAGACTTATTTCATCATTGCTTTAATAGATATACTGCAATCTTGTGCAATGAGAAGTAGCATCTTTTTTTTAAAATACAGATAGTACATAATTTTGGATAGATCTTTTTCGAACAGAATATATGCGATTGTTAGTTTTTGAAACAGCCTTATGAGAGCCGAGTACTTCATTACTTATAAGCAGCAATAGGCTTGGTTGAGTTTTTCTTGAGACAACTTGTATAGTGACTCTTCAACAGAACCATCATAGACAAAAAAGAGGAATCTTAGCTAAGATATATCTGTGGTACAGGCCCCTGAACTTTAAGCTTGGTCTGTAGAATATTTCACCTTTTGGTATTATATTGAATATAATGCCACATTCCCCAAACAGACCTGATTCTATTAAACATACTGCAATTTTCAATTCAACGTATGAAATACAAAATTTAAATCCAATAATTAAATGAAGATTACGATCTATATAAGATAAAGTATAATTAAAATATAACATTGAAGTCACAATGGTGAGATCATCTGATACAAATTTAACCATAATGCAATATAAGACACAAACCGATATACAAGATTCGTAATTGTTTATAGTAATAAGTTATAAGCAAAACAAAAACCGACAGACTGGTAAATTGCTTTATATAAAAGACGTATTCATTACATATTTCCTTGACAACGTAATTTTTATATGTCATACATCGTCTTGTGTAGTAAATAATGAATTACAATATTGTAATATAGAACAAAACGTATGACCTTAATACTGGATGATATATAACATACATCTACACCATTTTGCTTTATTTAAAGACAAGTAAACTTATAAATATATGCTATTTTGTATGCAAAACTATGATTATATAATATTCTTGTAAAATAATTTTTTTTCGAGAGAGGTGATTTTTAGTTGATTTCATTGTTGAACTTGACCATGAATTATTATCCCCATGATTAATCGACCTCCGCAATACACAGCATAGGTGTACCCTTCGAAGTTTAAAACACAAGAAATTACGACCCCACAATAATGCATTTGATCAAATCCATGAAATTTAATACCCATGAAAATATTGGATTTTACAGTAAACACATTATTCCTATGAAATTACGATGTTAAAAGGCGAAAATGCGTATTTTGTTGAAATCTCCATATTTTGAGAGAAAAGCTATGATTTTATCAGATGTCCTAATGGACTTAATAATTTCCTGACAGTATATCACTGTATTGATATATGGAAGTAATAAAGACATCTATCCTGAAATACGGCACTTTGTCTGAAACTACATCAACTGATTTTGTTCAAAAACACAGAAATAAATTTAACGATAGTCACTTGACTGCAGACAAATGCAGTTTGGGCAATTTAACACAATAATAAAGCTGTCTTCAGAGACCAGGAAAATATGTGATGTGTCAGTAGAACTATATAACTTAATCAAATATGCTGAAATTTTTAAACCATATAATGCATATATCCATTACTTTACTGTAAAAGCCATATAATTTACAAGTCTTTATTTTTTGCAACGGGACACAATCTCACAAAGTCACAAGCTTAGGTAAAAATTCACAGACATATTCACATAAGTTCCTAAATAAATTATAAATAGAGAATTTGCAAAATACAGCACTTGTAACAAGAATGGCATTTACGGTTATTTAAAATAAATGGATTAAATTTTCAAAGTTGGCACATGTCGAAACAATTAAAATTCAATTTGGTTTCCATAAGAGTGCAAACTGCATGACCTCATAGGAATCAAATAACTTATTTATAAGCAATAAAATACCACATTTCTCAATAAGTGAAAGTTTGCATGAACTTGAAAGTTTAAAGCTATATATAAACATGATTATTTACGGAAGTGTTGGATAAAACAGAGATAATACTGTGAGTAAATGACCAACAATGGGTCGGATTGTTTAGTTCAATATAGTAAAATGACATTCGAGATCTTGCCAAGATCTTTACAACTTTCTTAAATTCAATCAATGGGCTGGACACGAACTGCGTTAAATCAAGGCAAAGGTTAACATTATATTCCTTATCTGGGAGATTTACAATGTTCGATTATAAACATGAATAAATTTACAGCCTCTTCAAGTTGTGTACATGATCTAGAATAAGAAGAGAACAAGAAGTTGTAATATATTCATAGACGCTTTAAGCAACTAACTTAACTTTCGTAGCTAAACGTGTTGCAATTTTATTGAGTCAATTATGGTGGAAATGTGACTGCGCATAAAACAAGGCAACTCTACTCTTTGAAAATTTTAACTTTAATGCGTAGTGTGCAAATGTACATGTAGTATTCGACAGATGTTGTAATTGAATACTATAAAGATTGCGGACCAAATTAAACGAAGTAAAGGCAAATTATTCTGAATACTGGGTGTAGGGTAATAGGGTAACAAAGAAAATGAAGCTGAGAATGACGGGATTAGAAAAATCAATATAAAAACACACACATTCATTGATAGGAATGAGATTAAAATTAAAATCACTTTTAATATCTGTTTAACTTTTAATGAGTAGTTCGGAAAATTACTCGGATTTAAAATACCAAGTGAGCTCTATGTACGCAATGTAAGGATATCATGTGTGACAAAAATATCCCTTGAAGTTGTACATGGTTGAATCGGATGTTACTCAGACCCCCTTCCCAACACACTCACAAACCATCCCACATCAAGGTGTATAATGTCAATCAAACTAATTATTGTTCATAAATATACAAGTGTATCAGGAAACCACTACTATGTATGTCATTTATAATGAGAACAAAATAAATAATAACTGTGTATGTTTTAAATTTCAGGTAAACTGTATAATTCTAGATACTTAAATAAAATCAGGGCTTTTGTCCTCCCATAGCAGGGGCCGTTATTGTACTTAAATAAAATGTGACAAACAACAGCTGATGTACTGGTTAGCGTATGTTGCATTTTGTATTATTCAGTATGTTGCATTTCTCATACATCTCGTATATAAAACATGTATACATAGAATGATGGCACACAATTACAATTATTGATCACCTTGTGTAACCCTATATAAAACCACACATAGATTGACGTAGACGTATTATACACATCAATACCATCATTTCATGCTTCAGAATTCACCCATGTTTACATATTTCAAATAACTAAACGCTCCCCTGACTCATATAAAAATAACATACAAATTTTAGTCAAAAATTCATTAAAAACATCAAATATGGTATAACCTATTATCTTATTACATGAATTACCTTAACAATGTTATATTTAACAAAGCAAACAGATTAAACGTGACAATAAACGGGACTTACAGGTGCTATCATCTGTGTGGTCAATAGCATCTTCTCATAGTGTTAATTTAATCCTACAGTTAATCTTATTTCTTCCTTCTTTCACTCTTTCTATCCTCTTTAATAGCGCACACTTAGGACATAGCAGACGACATCATTTGTTTACATCATCTTGGGTTTAATATTAATACACTCAGCCTATCTGAAATCCCTAACAATCAATGGAGTTTGTCTCAGGTGTTCGGCTGACTAATCTACATCGGACTACATCCATTATCATAGTGTAGGGGACGAGGCTATGAATCGCCAACCACGTATATGGATATATATCAACTTACAACTTGAAATGTTTTAAGATGGTAATAAAAACCTAATTTAGTAATGTCCATGTAGTGTTTTATGCAACTGACTATACAGAACAAGAAATATACTCGGTATGGATTTGTCAGAGTTTATCGCCCACCCCCCTTTCAGGTAAAATATCCGTAGATTTAACAAAAGAATGACAATTGAAGATGGGTCACTTGTGTATCGTAATGCATTACCTGGAGTAAATTTATTGCCATTAAACCAGTACAAATAGATGCCAGATTGAATTGATACATTAACTATATAGTTATATCGGAGTGGATTTTATATCAACGTTAATGGTGTATTCAATACACTCTTCCACCATCCCTCTGGCAAAACAGTAAAATCAATGCATAATTATCATTGTAAAATCAATATGACATGTTGAAATATCACTGACTTCATTGGTTATCAAATCCTATGATTTTCTGGACAAAGCAGAAATGATAGGTATAGACAGAAGCTGGTATGTCCCAATTACCTGCAGCACACAGGGTGTAGAGATAATGTGTAACAAAGGGAATACTATAATAGCATGTAACAATGCACAAATGTTGCTTTTTATTAACCACACACCTCTCGCATTAACTGTGAATTTAGGTTTAATGACTAGACAAGGAATTTAACAATTTTAATACTCTTATTATTTAAACAGGAAAACATAATTGACCATGATACTAAATATGGATATACTGCACATTGTAAGTGGTTTTAAGTGAACAATGTAGAAATAATGGAAATTTTTGACAATTTACTAAATTCTTTAATATTTCATCCAGCTTAACATTTGCCGACATAGAATTTTTAAAAATCGCTAATATTTCCTTAACTTTTAACTTGCAGGTCAAAAAATAAAAGTTAAACGACAATGTTAAATTAAATAACTGGGCTATGACACATAAGGTTTGGTAATACAATACTTAGACTCACTAGAATTACATGATTGTATTCTTAAGATTTTGATGTAGAATGAATACAGGTTGTAGCTGTATGTGTGGTAGGGGTGTAGGGTGTGATGTGCGAGATGTGAGCTGGGAGATGAATACTACATTTTCAGAGGTTACTTTATAATCTCTGATTTACTTGACAGTTGACACCAACTCTAAACAAATCTGAACTGACTTGTATCCAACATTATGACAGTATTCAGGGTTTAATCATAAAGTATAGTGTACTCACATCCAAATAAAACACCTGATGAATATCAACAAATTTAGCATTTGAACCTCACAGGGCTTGATAAGAAATTTACCCCTCAGTCCCATTAGGGGGCCATCTGATCAGAGATAATGTAACACCCCTGTCTAAATAGGGGCCATCTAATCAGAGATCCGCCACTGTCCTATTAAGGAGCATCTGATCAGGCATCCAACCCATTTGATGCTGATCTAACCCAATCCCATTAGGTGCTAATTGAAATTAAGAATGCATACACTTTCGTTAATGACAGTGTACTCTAATCTTATCAAATTCACAAAGATGACAATAACAGCTTTTTAACATATAAAGCTTCAAATTTGGATTTAATCCAATCTTCCAATCACAATTCAGATGCAATTAATTGAACTTTTCATATTACGTCTGCATCCCCTAAAGTCATTCATATTGATAAACAGCCGTCATGAGAACTATTGAGCAAAATGAGATGTAGCATCACTATGTACATAACAGCAACATCGGATTCTGCTTATATCCAAATACAAACAAATAGAGCCAGAATATTAACTGTATAAACACCCTCTGACAAGCTATAGCCTTATCTTACACTATTTATAATACACACCATGTGTCCTTCATTGATTTCATAAAAGACGAAAAATCCATAGAACAGAAACAAAAATTGAACATTTCAACAGAAAATGGAAATTAAACTTTAAGTGGAAATCAGCATTAAACACCTTAAAGTAACAACTAATAGAAGTTTCCATTCAGACAGGAGACATTTTAATGTATATTTAATGTTTTCATGTTTTACACAGTTGAAACACAGACATGGAATGTCCTTTACCGCAAACAAAAGTTAATCAGTACGGAACGACTGACAGTTGCTTTTCAGCGATTTACATCCCAGAGGAAGGGCAACAAGTCAATACAGAGCCAAGAAAATTCACCCCTCTATGATTTTGTATGAACATTATAAGGGATTATGCCATTTCCTTTTAAAGATCAGCAAAAACTGTAAATGCAATACAGTATTATAATGCATATAAAAGTTTTAAACAACAATCAGAAAGGGCAACAACTCCTATAAATACCACCAAGAAATAACCCCCCTTTATGATTTTGTACAAAACTTACAACAGTTTCAATATATTTTTTTTAAAAACTGCGTATGTTACAATGCAGACTGATGTTTAAACGACAATTCTCATTATAGGGATTCTAATGCCTCATTAATACTGAAGAATTAATGATCTAAAACAGAAAATGATTAAGTAGAACTTCACAACATTATCTGACTAGAAACGGATCAAATTCCAACTTAATTGTCAGGTACATGCATGAGAGTAATGGTTAGATTCATACTACAAATCATCCGTATGCTATCAATCAGCCCCTGAGTGAAATTTCACATCTAACAAATTGTAGCCAATAGGACTGCCAGGTTGCTGGATTTACAAAGAAATATTAGAGTAACATAGACAATATATTGACACACAGACAAAGCCTAAGGGACAAAGCTTGGTAAACGTATAAACTGACATTTTGAGCTTTATCTTCCAATATAAAATCAATTATCCAGTACCGCTTGCTAATGATGATTGAATGTAAAACCTCATTTAATTGAAATAATCAAATGTAACAGTATCAAACTGGTGAACGATAAATCCCTAAATCGCACGATAGAAACGTGGTCTGTTAATGCCCGATAGCCTGATATACTGTATGTGGAAAATGTATGTTCTGTTGCTAAGCAACACTTATAATGATAATGCATCAAATAGGCAGAAATGTTAAATGATTTGCAAAAACATTTTATAAAGTTACAATACTTTTAAATGAACCAGAAAACAGCAAGACGACTTTTATATCAGTTGCTGTTCTGCTATTCTTTCAAATAGATGTGGTGATCAGTCGGCACAGTATAGGGATTGCTGGGTTCCAGCCAGTACTCTCGCCTTCGTGGGTTTTCAGCCAGTACTCTCGCCTTCGTGGGTTTTCAGCCAGTACTCTCGCCTTCCTGGGTTTCCAGCCAGTACTCTCGCCTTCCTGGGTTTCCAGCCTGGGTTTCCAGCCAGTACTCTCGCCTTCCTGGGTTTCCAGCCAGTACTCTCGCCTTCCTGGGTTTCCAGCTGGTTTCCAGCCAGTACTATCGCCTTCCTCGGTTTCCATCCAGTACACTCGCCTTCCTGGGTTTTCAGCCAGTACTCTCGCCTTCCTGGGTTTCCAGTCAGTACTCTCGCCTTCCTGGGTTTACAGCCAGTACTCTCGGCAGTTCTTCGCGCAGCAGCTGGCAGCTTCAGAGATATAGATATGTCTGAGAAAAAGGTTGAATGACAATGGATGTTGTAGTCTTTGTTGAATTTGTCAAACTTGAAACCTTTATCAAAGTGTTTAAACCTACCACCTTCAAAACTGGCTGTAATGAGCTTCATCAACACAGAAAACCTGGAATGTGGCTAATATACATAGGCATGAATTTAGTCAATTAATAAACAAAACAAATTTTCACCACTTTTGCCCAAATTTAGTTAAAACACAACAATTTTCATTACTTCAAATACAAATTGTCCCAGTAATTTAGTGTTTGTGCATCCGTACTAAGATGTTGAAAACTACACGGCATACATTAAACGACTATAATGCAAATTGTATTGTAACAGGTGATACCTTCAATGTTGGTTTTATATGTCAAGTATTTGACATTGACAATTTTCCACAGTAGCTTTTCGTTTCAGCTTTACACATTTTTCACTCAAAATTACTTCTGACCTCTGTATGCCCCATACCAACGTACCATAAACATGTATCAAGAATTGCTGACTTTAATTACAACTGAAAATCCTTGTCATGATCCTTGTCGTGTGCATCAGATTGATTAGCGAAGCTTAAACGAAAGTTTCATGTGCCTTCCTTAAATAGGAATGCACTATAAAAAGGTACGCTGACATTTATGAGCATAATTTATATACAAGTTAATTATATACTGTAAAATATTTAATATCCGTGGGGGATTTAATTTTGTGGATTTCGTGGATGACCTTAACCACGAAATTAAATCCCTAATAAATAATTATACCAATAAATATGTCAAGTTTACATGAGTGGCTGTCATCTATAAAACTAGGTTTTTGGGGAGTATATTACTTGATTTTTTAATTATTTCTGATAGTAAAATTATGGGAATTTTGATCTTGTCAATTTTCATGAAATCCGAAATCTTGAAATTATGTCTCCACAAAATGGTACTTTTCACCAAAGCCAATTTGAAATTAAATGATTTTACAGAATATGAATGCAGACAATATACATTAGTATAACCAAATCATGACAGATTGCAAAACAACCGTTTCTATTTTAAAATTCTAGACATGAACAGGCTAGTTACATCTTCATTGAAACTATAGAATAATACATCAGGACAAAATAAATTTGTAGAAATAGGAATGAATAAAGAAAGGATTTGTAGAACTTTGCCTCAAGCGTCTGTGACAGTGCTTTGATAATAAAACACTTATATGCAATATCATACTAATACTGCCTTGGGAAATTTAGCTTGATTTAAGTGTAAATGTATTCCAGATGTCAATCATCAATCAATTTTGGGGAACTGGTATAGACATGGTGTACACGCCAGGGAAATACAAGCAGATTACGGGTCTATGGAGAACAGGGTTATAGGAAACATTAGGATGACAATCTAGGTATTTATTTATAGTGGCCTAAATATGATTTATTGGTTAGGGATTTACTGTTTGTATACAATATTTCAGCCATAAATTGGCAGTTAGTTAGTTGAACTAGTGCTCTATACGGTTAATGTAAGTTTTTCTGCTAATAACCGTCAACTTCGTCGAATAAATCAGAGGACAGAGGAGGGGTACTTGTGACTATATGGATGCATTATCTTCACTCAAACTGTCACAGAAAAATATATGCTTCTCAATGCCCGGGTGTTGAACCCTTGATCCCTTAGTAAACAGTGTACAGGCTTACCTGACCAGGTGGGTCACAACAAGTTATAAAAGAAATTTGGCCAACTTTGACAGATTCAGGTACACACCTGGCCACTCCATAAACACCCCTTTTGACACAACTGCTCTCTTTGACTTCACATTTCCATTCATCTATTTATTATCAATTATTTTCAAGTAACTTGTATGTAGATGGGTGTATATTGTATACAGCCTCTTCCCTGGATACTATAGATCAATCGGCTATGGAGTAAAGAGTTAATGTATACTGCTTTCTCATGGAGTCGATCCCCTAAGAGATAAAAACCTAACATGCACACTTCAAATTGTTTGGTCTGCAACTAAATTTCATTTTCTGACTGAGAAATTACTGAACTACAGTAAAATGAACCATTTCTGGAATAAAAAAGCTTTTATCTTAAAATATTTACTGTGAAGAAAGTACCAGTCAAGAGGCTCCGTCATTCAGAAACTTTCTCATCGACCCGATCCCTCCGATTGGTCAGTCTATAATTAACCCAAAGACTGAATTATTTTATGAAACACAGTGGTAACATAAAGTTTGTTCATCACAGATACTATTTACAGAATTTAATTAATGTGGACAAGTATGTTGACAAAAATATGGACAAAAACAAAAACCCATGGTTACGAGCTTAGGTATTACTGCTCACCAAAATGGATTTTTCAGGGTTGGTTTTAAATCAGTCCACAAAAATTGTTTACATGCGCTTTATGACAGGAAAAAGTCCACTTTCAAACTTGCATATGTTTTGGAAAGGAACCATCACTGCGCGTGTTTATATTCTGCAAAAATAAGTAGGGCTCGGGTCGATGAGAAGGATCGACTCGATGAGAATCAAGTATAACTACACATTTATGTCATGTACCAAAAAAATGACAATTTTGAACTAACCCTATCATAGTTGTCAAGACAACTGAGGCTTCAGATACTCAAACGGACTTGTTTTACTATACTCTGTTGTGAAAACACAGCTTGTCGTTACAAAAGGGTGTTACCTGTATCTATAATACAATTAAAGGTACACACAACAACAACAATGCAGGTGTTTAACATGTTAGCCTTCAGCTAAGGTGAGGACAACATTTCAGTAATCTATTTCATTTCTCAACTTAACCATACACTGTGACATCTGGTCATATATTGTATAGACCATTCAGTAGCCTCGCCAGATTAACTACATGTCCAAATCTAAAACGTCCAAATGTCCAGGTTCAGCATAGGCAAGCATGTCAGTATAACAAAATATTGATGTATATGGGGTTCCACTAGCTTCTGAATCTGAATTTACTGTTTCATAGACAAAATACCCATGGTAAGAGAAAATGACCCTTTAAACCAAAATATTAAGGGTCAAAATTTTGCTTTTAGGAAATCGACTACTCCCGAGTCAAATGGAACCCTTATGTAATTGCATGCAGATAGAGTGACTGCTCATCTGTTAGCTACTATGATTATTAGTTAAATACAACTGAGTTAAAATGTTGCAATATTTAACATTTATACACTAAGAGTGAAGTCTGACATTTCCTCTGTATATAATCATTTCGTTAACTGACATTTCAGCTTTAATATACTGCACCAAATGTTGCCCTGATATTTGTATCACCCTCCAGTCAATATACAAAATGCATGTCCATAGCACAGAAAGTATCTAGAATTAACTATAGAATGGAAATTAGAATGCTCTAGTCTAGTACTATAGGAAACAAAAGTCCACAGCGTGTAAACGAGTCAACTAACGGTTATTGCAATAAGTCATACACATTGAATTGTATAGTCTTCCAATAAATCATACAGTGATCGGAAATCACAGATGCTTTAGCTCACAATAAGTCATACATGTACAAGTTGAATTGTATAATATCCCACTAAGTCATACAGTGATTTGGTTTATACGCTGTGAGTCAAGTAACAAAGGGAACAGAAGTCACAAATCCCCACTACCCTCAGCCTGGAACAAATATTATATAGCACACAAGGTCCAAGGGTACCCCAGTTCAGTTTTACAGTATACTAGTATATAATAAAGAAAGTTAAATTTAATCAACCAACACAGGGTCTAGTTCATCAAATGCTTACGAAAGAAAATGAAATCTTTGTCACAAACATTTACTACGGCCATAAAGAGTTAAAAACACGCTACTGTAGAAATAATGTGACAAACGAAAACATACCACACATTTTTACAACCAAATTCATTGCGTTTCCATTGAAATTTGTAGCTATGCTTCTGATATCTGATATCGATGGTCACAATAAAATTCTGGATGGTTGACATCTAACATTTTATGGTGAAAAGAGGAGAGACATGAACCTAGAGGTAACCAGTATTTGACAGACTTCTATCATTGTTCAGATGTAATTATGTCACAGTGTAACATATAGCCCCAACATGCCCACATACAGGGAACACTGTATTATATTCATGGTACTGCAAAATCATTATTTTTCGAGGGAATTTAATTTTCGTTGATTTCGTTGTTGCTCTAGACCACAAATCTAATCCCCACGATGAACCGACCTCTCAAATATCGAACATGGGTTTGCCCTTTCGTGTTTTGCAATCCACGAATTTACAACCCCACGAAAATGCATTTTCATCAAAATCCATGAAATTTGATACCAACGAACATACATGATTTTACAGTACAGTGAAACTGATTGAATCAAAATCATTGAGTGATTTGCCTCCTTTCAAAGCACTAGCTTAATTGGTAAAAAATTGACTCGGGTTATTCACACTAGCTCGAAATTATACATATATATATTACTGGACTGTATCATTCAGGAGGTTGGGTTTTGAAACATATATACATGTATATGTAATATGAAACTATATCCAGTGGTGGTATTCAATATTGACCTTATTGAATTGGAGAATAAGGACAGCCAATCATATCGCCTGTTAATGACCAAAAGTTTAATATGGTGTGATCTGATTGGCTGTCCCTATCCTTAAGTCAAGTAAGATCAATATTGAATACCACCCCAGAAGATCAGCGTCTCCAAACGGTCATCAAATTCTATTGGTGTCTTGTTTAAGTCTTGAATGTCAGGGTAATGTTCGTGTGAATGAGTTCTATGGAAATCCAACAATTCCTTCACCACACAGCCTGGAGACGCTACATCCATCTTATATACAGTATACTGTAGATGCCAAGATTTCCTTATTCCTTTAAGTCAGATGAAGCCAGGAACATCCGCTGCTAAGCAATGGTTTACAAGATCAATCACCTTAAATCACCCAACCTCACCTGTGAAATTTTCATGTTCATGAAAAGTTCTTTGGCTGTCAATCAAGTACTGTACCTGAACTGCTCTTAAAACGTTCAAGAACTGTTTAAGAACATTTTAAGAAATTTTATAATGGTCAAATTTAAAGATTGAGTGTCACCTGAGTGCTAATCACCCAGCCTGAGTGATACCTGAGTGACCCGAAGCTTAACATTGTTCAGACATACTTATAATACAGAATGAGATATATAAACAATACAATATTATAAAGGATGTGTTCAATCAATGAAAGCTGACAGGTATAAACTGACATCAGGATAAATCATGAATTATAAACACAATACATGATAAACCACACAAGGGGATGCTGCTGAGGAATATCAGGAATGACGCTGGCACAGAATACAGATATAATATTATACTTTACAACCTTGTAGCACTAAAAGGAACAAACGATTTATGTGTTGAATTTTTCATGATTTTTGTAAAATGAACCAAATGACACACAAACCTAATAAAGGCAGAAACCATCATAGTTAAACTGTGTTTGTGGTCATATATAAGGTTTGAAATAAAGTGTGAGCCAGCAATAAACCGTTAAAGGCAGTAACCAAGTCATTAAATGAAGACACATTTAGAGAGACTCCGAATGAACAATAAAATGATCTACCGAGCAACAATAAAAAAGTTTTAAAAGATCTAGGAGATACAAGGAGCACTTTGGGTACTTAGATACATGCATAGTTTTACCTTAACATTGGACAATGGTGTGCCAAGTTGTCACCATGTACAATACAATAGTACTAGTACTAACCACAGGCCCTCGGTTGGTCCGGACCATAAAATGGCATTGAGTGCCTGTGGTAGCAACAACATAGGACACATTCATGTACTGGTAATCTTATTGTATGCGTGTCACAACAACAACTAGTCTACTATTATACTTCGGTTGTACAATAACCATTGGGTGTTGGACCATAAATCAACAACAATAAAATCTGCTACAAGTCAAAAATAGTTTTAAAGTGTTTATACCACCCTGTTAGAAAAACAGTTTCTATTTCCACAGTGTTATAGATTATAACTTGGTTTTTGTACAAAATGAAGCCTCAGCAAACAGCTGTTTCAGCAACATACATGCGTTACATGTATGGAGGTTAAAGTTGACCAACCTGCCTTTTTGATCACCAATCAGCATTGACCATAAGCGACTAACACAAAGTAGATTCCACTTCCAGGACCAGCTGGGGTGGTATTCAATATTGATCTTACTTGACTTAAGGATAAGAACATCCAATCAGATCACATCATATTAAACTCTTGGTCAGTAACAGGTGATATGATTGGCTATCCTTATTCTCAAATTAAATAAGATCAATATTGAATACCACCCCTGGTGTGACTTTGGAGACAACATGGCAAGCACAATCATCGTTTCAATTTTAGACAGAACAATATTGATTCAGTATATCTATGTACAGTGTACATCTAAATTAGGTGGTAAACCATACTGGCACAGAATTACAGAATTCTAAGTGCAATCAAATAATTAACTGATTGAACTTTATTTAATTATGATTGAAAGTCCAACAATTGCGATTCAACACTAAATCAATGAAAATTGAGAGTAGATTAAATGTTCTAATTAATTAACATAGATACGTTTACATAGCAAATAAACATGGCAATAACAAATTAAAGCAATAATTAATGTTTCTGTTATACAACAAACATTGGAAACAAAATCTACATAAAATGGTATTATTTAAATTATATGCTAAAAATATTACAATGCTATTCTCACCATCACATTCACAGTAAGCTGTATATTGTAAGAGAAATACTTTTCAGTTAGATGTCCCCTTGGAAGCAAACCTGTGGACTTGTTCACTGCAATAGATGTCATAGTGACATAACTTAAGTCAGGGGTTCCACTTGACTAGGAAGTAGGGGGTTTGACCCTTGAAATTTAAAAAAAAGCAACATTTTGACCTCAAAATTTTGGTTTGAAGAGTCATTTTCTTTTAAAATCATGTGTATTTTGCCTATCAAATGGTCAAATTTAGTCAAAAGTATCAAAATGACCCTTCAGATTCTAGAAGCTAGTGAATTCCCTGTAAAGTACCAAACTTTTAAAACTAACAACACTCTTTTGCAAACTGTCTGAGTGGTTCCACGCTATTTCAAAGCCACCAGAGAGCAAAAAAAATATGGTATGGAACTACACAGGGTTTTTGCTTCCATATTGTAGGGAATGGTAAATTAGAATTGAAGTAATTATTATAGGCACACATTCATTCATTTGATGTTTTTGAGTACAATTTAATACAGGCCTAAACGAGCAGATTCTACTACAACAGTACAAGGAAAACCTTAAATATGATTGCCGAATCGACAATACTTAGGTAATACAATCGTAAGTTATTGGCATTTTGGAATTAAAATCTTGGCTTAACTTAAAGTCTCGAATGCCACAAAACATGTCTTAGCCTCAAACTAACATATCAAGATGGTAATTATGCTAAAGGAAGGAAAGCAACTTTAAGCTTAATATAGCAGCGGAAAGTGCACAAAAAACACACTAAGAACTTGGCTACAGAGGCTTAATGAGGCAAAAACTGAAACCAACACGAGATTTGGAGTTGTAACATTTTAGATACACTGAATTATAGTATCACACCAGAGTAGTAAATATTTCTGTTTGCATGAGAAGTCACAAACTATAACTTACATAAAAACACAATTTGAAACAGTACCCAAAACGTTTGTGACAATAGATGTAGGCTTTTTTGACAAGTTTAAACAAATGTTACATATAAGGGCTCTGTACATAATACGCGATCCAACGTTCTGTTCAACCGCACTGATGGTTAATGAACCAGAAAACAGCTGTGTTTTGTGAATCTGTTAAATTACGACAGGACCGATTTTCCGAATGTTTAGATCTGGATTGACAAAAGACAATAGACAGTAGATAACATTATAATCTGTGCGCATTGTACGTAAAATCTAAAAGATGACAATCAGTATAGACACGAGTCTTAGTGACTCAAACATGGTATTAAAGTGGACATAGAAAACAAACACATCCCAGATAGACATGCTAATCTTCAACACTGCGAACATAAATCAAAATAAATACATTATAATTGATGAAAATTCTGATTTCAATACGAGTGAAATTTCTACAGTCGGGTTCTGAATACTGCAATGCAGTTTGCGTGGTATTCTAGATAAACATGGATTATAGTTAAAATCCAGTCTTTTGTCAAAGCAAACAAAAGGTCCAATAAATGTTAGCGATTTTGTCACAAGTATTGTATATACATGTTCCAAGCCATTCAACCTATATATACCACACGAAAATAATTTATTAACTTTCTCCCGAGCTGTCATAAACACATGGGCATAGACGTTACTATGGGTAAATATTTGCTATATCAAACATCGTGGTTTATTAGTTATATCAAAACTACATAAAAATACACAGAGTACGAGACACAGGTAAACAATGTTTGTTGGATATAAACTATCCGATGTATGTTAAACAATCATCAGTCAAGATATTTCTAAACAAGACAGAACCTCCACATTTTTCACCTTGCAACATGAATTACCATTTTGTAACTAAGTTTATCATAAAACTAACATTATGTATTACATGATGCAGGGCAATACTGTTGGAACTTAGATCCTACCACTGAGTCAAGTGACAAATATATCAATTTGATTGCATTGCATAAGCTTTTTAAAGGGCAACACTAACCAGTGCCATGTGACAATACTTTTTAGCAAAAGGTCATGATCAACTAGTGAAATATTTAAATCCCCCATTGACAGGATATCAGTCATACAGAGACTGGAAATAAGGAGTCACATTATTCTGACTTTGGTCCCACCTGAATCCTGCTACTACTCTTGCATGCCGAACATCATGGAACGATACCAATTTTACAAATAACAGGATATGTTGCAGCCTGGGAACAAGCTTGCAACCTCTATTTGGCAGGTAGATGTTCTACCATTGGTGGATTAATAAAATATTTTGCATCTATAGTAGGATTCGAACCCGTACTGTACGGCATACAATTGAAGAACTAGAAATGATAAACAGAAAACCAGTACATACCATACATTAACTGCCTTGGTATTCAAATCATTCCTAGAATACAGCATCATGAAACAAACTGCCAGTATACATTGTACTTAATTTTCATCAAGTTTCATTAAATGTCAAGGATAATTAATATTAGGAATTCCAAATGCATGCTTTCCTATAATGCACAGTATTGTATTCTCGTAGAAGTAGAATGTACTTCATTTCTTATCTGTCTCTATCATATAGCTCCGCTATCAGCATGGCATCAGATATAACCTAAGTGCATTACACATCCACTCAAAGGACATCATTGAATAATGCCCCAGGATCATGAAAGAACTTAAGTAAAAAACTCAAGAGAATTCAAAATCAAACTCAAAGGTTGACTTAAGTTTTTAATTGAGAACAAACTTAAGTTCTTTCGTGATCCTAGGGTCAGGTCCGGATATTGCAGTGTAAGTTTCATGAGGATATCTCAAGAACTAGAACTTCTGCTAATAGTGCTTACAAAATGAAACATATTTTTTTTACAAAATTAAGTTCCGTAGTAACTAAAATTCAATGGTGTACACAATAACAAACATGTCTGGTTTCTAATCAGTACACCAGCTTGTAACAGTTTATGCATGCATTTGATTTCGATTTTGAAGAAAAACATTCTATAATTGTCCTAGAAATGTTAGTTGTGAGTATTTTAACTAATTCAAGGGCCTTAACTTTGAAACATATTGGAATGATCTTGTTATGTTGTGTTGTGTATGATCCATCAGTAAGAGTTGCTGATTGCCATAATTCACTAAAATCCGGTTTAAAAAGACAGACTTATTCTCTGAGTCCAAATTTGACTGCAGTGACATTCAGTAAACAACTAAAATCTTGTTTAAAAAGACAGAGACAAAACTTGACCACATTGACCGTCAGGTAGCAGGATATAGATGATAACTGCATATATTATACAACTTCTCTCTTATTGTACTGAACTATCCAGTGTAAGGTCAATTTAACCAGGAAATAAAGTGGCAAATAATCGTATAGAAAAATTTAATCAGATTTAGTAATGACTACATACATTCTACTTTAGAGATTACAAGCGTAGCGGAAACTATTCAATATTGACCGCTATGATGGTGAAGACACTATCCTGACAAAACCACAACATGATAAAAAGTGACCTAATATCACTGTAAAGATTACACTAACCCCCCTCCAGAGTCAATATTGGTAAAATCAAGGGATCTTAATAAGGAAACATTGACCTATTGACAACTTGGTGTTTGGTTTTATAGTGTAGGGGATTAGAGGAGTTTTGTGTACATTTTACTTATAAACGATTAAACTAATAAAACAGGTTAAGTCACAATTACGTAAATATTGTCAAATTATCCCCTAATTCCATTAGTAATTGAGCCCATAAAATCTGCAATTTCACCAATTAAACAATAAAAGCATTTACGTATAACACGGTCTCTGTCATCTTTCAAGTAAACCTAACCCATGATTGATTAACCATTTCATACGAATTGAAGTTTCAATTATTTGTTTGATGCAATAAACATAACTTTCAAGTGTTCTAAAAGAGGACAATTCTGCACAATGTAGTATGCTTAGACTACACCATTTCGACACAGTGTAAAGTTATAACATATAGGGATTTTAGTCCACTACTACTTCAATAAATCAAATTTCCAAAGTAAGATCATTTACGTAAATGCGGGGGTAATAAAATAAAATACACAATATTTGATAAAGATCTTAAAATCATATCAAAGAATCACAAACAGTCTAATTGTTCGTGTAATCAATCTAAGAGCAACGACAATACATTATTAGAGTCAACAATTCTGTAACAAAGTCAAATATTTGAACAAAATCTCATACAGTACGGCCTTTGACTGCGCCTAAATGTCCGATCATAGCGTAAATATAGTGGAATTCAGTTACATATCACGGCAGGTAAATATTGCATGTATAGACGATATTGTTCAATTAATGGTCTATACACAGTATCACTTAACCTCCATAGTATATCCATTAAATTAAAAGTTACAACAATATAATTGGGTATTGTTACCGAGGTTAAACTATGCAAGAAAACAATTACCTACCCCAAACAACCAAAATAATGGAAAGTTTGTTCCGAATACAAAATAAATATACCTTACAGGAAGGGTACTATGTATTGTTTGTTAGGTTTTATTGCTTTTTGATCTAGTTTGAATCCATAAATTTGAAGTTTTATTGTGTTTTAATGTGTAGACTACAATCCATTGATAAAAGTTGCATTTTATAAAATATTCGAAACTTTATAAAACAGATTCTGACATGGAATAATGAAATATGCACGTTGATACTGGATACAGATTTCAAAATATTTATAGTATTCTAATGTTATAAACTTTAATACATTGTAGGCATACCATGTGGTATATGTATCAACACACAGTAAAAACATCCTCAGCATTTTATTCTTTGACCAATTTTACTGAGACATTCTCTATGCTCAAGCTGAGATGTGTACCGGTACTATCCATGCCACTTCATATTTGTATGCAAAAGGTCACAATTTATGCCTGATATTGTGGTATGTCACAACCTGCGATCAAACTTGTAACCTCAGTTCCTTGAGACAGTCTGTGAGACAAATAGCTGACATGTGGGTGAGGAATGATGACTGGATAGACTATCAGTAGACCTACTGACTTCTCTGAATATGTTTTAGAAACTTATAAATGTTTTACAAACTTATATAACATTACAAGGGTTGGTAAATAAATCACACTACTCAGATCTTATAAAGGTTAACAATACATCTTATAGTAGCTAAGCATAATAACTGATGAAGAAATTAAAATCTCATCTACGACTAGTCTGCAGCTCAATTTCAAAACATTCATGCAATGTATTTGGCATGCATTAACACTATGTCAGTGTTTTTCAGGCAACTGATAAGCCAACAGGATGTGGCTCAAGTAGCAAGAACAACATGTTAATGTTGCATCTAGTTTCCATGCTCATATTGTGAAAGACCTGAATTGCTTAAATACAGACCACATTATGTCCGAACAGAGGGACAGGCTCGTTAATGAAGTTCACACATTGGGTTGGATTGGGCTTATAACCACTTATTTATCAAATTTTGAAGCTATCTTTGTTTACAATATTTGCATGAAACATTGTGCTTTCTGAAACTCCCATCAGACCATTTTGTCAAATTTGCAAAATATCAGCAAGGAAAAGGATTTGTTGACCCATATCAAAGTGATAAATATATGTAGCAGTCTGTAGTCACTTATGACGTACAACAATGTTTATTGTTTATAGTGAGATGTAAAATATATATCATAATAGCTTGCATGCATAAATGTTTTGTGTATGCGGGACATATAATTTACAACATCTCCAACAATATGAGGAACACACATTTTTAACTACAGAAAAACTTTTTTTTTGCCACTGACAATGGCACTATGTCCCAATTGTGACTGGCAATGGCACCATATGCCCCATTGTGAATGACAATTTCACCATTTTCCAGTTCTTGAATTGTGACTGGCAATAGCACCATGTCCCCATTGTGACTGGCAATGGCACCATGTCCCCATTGTGACTGACAATTTCACCATTTCCCAGTTGTCCCCATTGTGACTGGCAAAAGCACCATGTCCCCATTGTGACTGACAATTTCACCATTTCCCAGTTGTCCCCATTGTGACTGGCAAAAGCACCATGTCCCCATTGTGACTGGCAATGGCACCATGCCCCCATTGTGACTGACAATTTCACCATTTCCCAGTTGTCCCCATTGTGACTGGCAAAAGCACCATGTCCCCATTGTGACTGGCAATGGCACCATATATATATAATGTCCCCATTGTGACTGACAATTTCACCATTTCCCAGTTGTCCCCATTGTGACTGGCAAAAGCACCATGTCCCAATTGTGACTGGCAATGGCACCATGTCCCCATTGTGACTGACAATTTCACCATTTCCCAGTTGTCCCATTGTGACTGGCAATGGCACCAGACATTACATTTACTATTCTCACTGTGTGTTTCTGTGAAAGGACTGTTTTCAGTAGATATATTTGATAAATAATAGATTATCAGGCAGTTGTAAGTCACATATCCACAGAATCACTAAATCTAAGAGTAGTCAAATTTCAATGTTCCTTGTTAAACTTAGCAAAATGATATGAAGTAGAAAACAGGAAATAAAAGAATGACAGAATGATATTGAGCGGCACAACCATACATTGAGGAGCTAGTGTAATATAGACAAATATTTCATGATTTAAACTGTTAGAGAAACACATCAACTCAAACATATCTCACAATAACACAATCCCCGATGACAATTCACAATTGTCTATCATTCCGAACTAAAACATTCTGAATTATTAATAAACATATCGCTTACCTCTGGTATAGTGGACAACTTTCAGACTAATTTCAATAACAACACAGTAAAAGCCTCTACAACTTACTGGCAACTATAACAGAATATTGTATGTATCAGCGTACACTAAGGTTTATAATCAAGCTGTCAACAATCAAACGCTGTACCATTTTTCATGTGTGAGAATTACCCCTCTAGCAAACAACAAAACATTATCCCAGTCAACTTTGACTGATGCTTCATTCCCTACAGACTTCACCTTATTTGGCTAATAGCACACTTCAAACATTATACAAACACAAGGTGATGGTGATAGAATCACACACTATCATGTAATGTAAACACGAGATGGATCCTGGTTATTTAACCCTTTACTCAACATAGACCTCAATGGACATTACGCCAGAGCGGATCTATATCATACTGCCTGATTCTTTGTTGTCAAAGGTTGCTTGTAGATTCAAGTTAATTCATCGGATAATATCTTATAATTTACTTTTACAATGTCTATTTATACAAAGTACAGAACTGATAACTGATGTAAGTCTGCAATATCTTGGAGACTAGATAGTGTACACTCATCTCCATACTGGTTATTGAACATCGTGAGTAGTGATTAACAATTTAACACACAAAACCTCATTGGAGTAGATACTATAGTGATGGTGAATCAAAGTGTGCACAAAGATAGGGTTTTATTATATAGTTTGGAGATAGTAATCTCATCCTGATGAATTGGATGAATTGGATGAATTGGACGACTGAGTGTTGGAACTCACATTGTCTCCCTGAATTGCGTACAGCAATTTTCAAACCACAAGCACAGCTAGTATTGAAGACAAGAGGACATCCAGTAATTAAACCTTCAATCAGTACTACAAGTATGCCCACTGAAAATGATCTTTTATAATTTAAATATAAGGCATCAAAATGCAGCATGAAAAATGTTTTACATGAAAGTACAAATGTACATGATGAACATAATGGGTTTTCATTGTGACTCACTACGGTTGACATAGTTCACCTTGAATACACAGTGATAGCCCTGGGGAGAAACATTGTATGTCCCCACTGCCACTATCAATCAATCTCATACCTTACACACCCAGTTAGTATTAATAATAACCAACATGTCACCATGAACACACAAAGTTCATGTTTGCCATTATGTTGAGTGCAAGCAGTTTGTGTTGTCTTCTTATAACAGCAACCAAGACTGGACTGTGACTAGGGATAGATTATTACAATATGGCTTTTTTGCAACAACAACACTGGATGGATGACAATCGAAAACTGCTCATGCAGATGGCAAAAAACCAACATATTAAAGTTAACTTCAATTGTGAAAGATCAAACAGATTAAGAGATGAAAATTAATGTAAAATTAGATTCTTTAATTTAAACTTTAAAACAAATTCAACTACCTTTTCAAAACTGAAAATTTAGATCACAACAGAGATTTGCTCAAAGCTTTACGATGACTAAAAGTGTAGTACATATGAGACCTGTTAAAAGTCAGGCCAATGTGTTAATACAGCAGTTTCCAAGAGCCAGGTATCATTTGATATGGCAATTCCAACTTGTTGCAAATTATGATCTATTCAACTCAGGCCCAGTGTATCCACTCTGGAGGGAGTCTGTGTCACAAAACGTGCTGGTAGATAAATGCGACTTGTGATCCAGGGACATTAGTCCAGTATACACTATACACACACATGGTTCCACTTTCAGTCTGTTGCCAGGTTACACCTCGTAGACAGGCAGAGAACTGAAAGTGACAAGTGTCTGAAACACCCTGTTTGCCTTATTGCAGTTGTGGACATGAATATTCAACTCTTTGTTCAATCATTACGATATGCACTTTCTTCGAGTTACTCAGTTAGAAGAAAACACTGCTAAATACACCTTAATATACCAACGCATACATTTATATCACTTTTACTGTTCAAAGTGGTAATTCCTTGTGTGATAGAGTTCAGATTATGAGATCTGTTTTGAACTATACCATATTACATTTGGAGTGTTTTGTTATCCACAAACAAAGTAGATCAAAGTCTCAACTCACAAACTTACAAAACAAGTGTTCCCTTGACATTTTATCAACAATTTTACACAAGCTATACGATCATACATATTTTACTTTTATTGATTTTTCCAATGATCAAAACTATAACTTCATAAGTTATTAATTTATTCATTTGCAAAATCATCACCTGTTTAATTATATATCTGTAATCACATATTTTAGTATTTCAAGTCTTACTGTTGGAATTTTATGTATTTGGTCATACCTGACTCTCTATTACAGGTAATTACTTTCAAAAAATATAACACATTTGGTATACAATATTATATTATACATGATATATGTATAATACTCTTCTGGACAGCATACTTTGTGATGTCAATATCACCTGTGATGCCTGTAAAGGTTCTTTACACTTAAATTTATTTTTATTTAGGAGGTTTTGGCATATTAGATTAAACTATTGTCAAACTACTGTTGCAAAGATATATGTTTTATATTTAATAAACTTTTTAACTACCTTTAATTATGAAGTAGCAAAATGTACCACTGAATGAAAAACGTCAGAGAACAATGAATTGGTAAAGACTATTGGTACTTATTTCAGTATTAGTTTTATTGACCAGAACATCTTCAATTAATTTATGAGATAATTATGACAATATTTATACTGATTTATAAATGTCAAATCAACATAACATGTGATATTAATTTAGGATAAAAAATACTGAGAATACATTGTAATTGTAACTGGTTCCAATCTCTGTCACATGGGAAAAAGGATTCTTAACAAGTGTCTATGGGAGTCTGAAACAATATAAAATAACTTTTCTGGGCTGTTTTGTGCGAATTATAGTCTGGTTCCCATTCCTAATCTCACAATATTTCTACAGTACTACTACCATAGTATTAGGGCCAGAATCAGACTTTAACCTTCTCCACGAAACAGCCCTGTCAAAAAGGTCTGAAGTTTGGATGCCTGTTGAGCCAAAGTGATTACTCAAGAACAGGTATCGGAAGCATCCATATAGTCACTTGTCAGACATCCAATTCTCGTGCGTCACATGTATGTGATAACTTTAAGAAAGCATCAAATACTTTTCAAATCAATTATGTAAAATTAAGAAATGACAAATTGACAATGAACGAGAAAATCGTGCACTCACCTCATTTTCTTTATTGGCATCATTTGTTAATTCAGCATCCATTCCTCGACCTCTTTCCACTTTCATCATTTTCTGTGGATATGACTGCACACCAATAACTTGAAATGTCCCCATACCTGGATGCTTCGAATACAAACTCATTCCATTGACATGCATAATAAAGTTTAGCAAAACTGCGAGAAACAAATGGCTAAGCTTGTGAATTACAATGTGTTGTTTATGTCAGTCATTGAGACACATTTCATATAAAATGTCAGTTAAAACTGTTTCGACATTTATCATACCTTTATAAAAGTTTAACAATGTAAAACCTGCGATATATCGACTGTTAAATATCCTGTCATCTACCAGCACTCGTTTTTGTTGACTTTCTCCACGTTTATCTACCCGGATGAAATCAAGCGCCCAATGATCATGAGGTCATGCTTGATTGGAACGCAACGCGCTCGTGCATTCAGAATAAAATTCGATTATTTTTTACCATAAAATTTCGATTTATCCAAGTTTAAGCAATAGACCTATGATAATGTGGATACACGCGTGCATTATATATTCTTAAAAGCATTTTATTAATCTAAATACCATAATTAGATCAAATTTCTTCTTTCTAGTTAGTTTATTATTCACGAATAAAAGGTGATTAATTTTTTTATAAATTGTCGAAATGGCATTTCCAAAGTATTTATTTATATTTACCAGCACGTAATGTGGTGTTTATTCAATTTCGTGACATATGAGGGATGTATTAGGCTAGCTGATTATGTGCATTTCAATAGGGAATGTTAGACCCAAGCTCTACAAGTTGATATTGACAACTTAATTAGCTAGGTTGTTTAGTCGTGCTTACAACGCACCATGAATTGTATGTCTCGAATATTTTTTATAATCCATATTTAAGTCCATTATGAACATTGACGTAAGGCTTCATTAATTCGTTTCGTGCCTCCACCCTCTGGCCTCCAATAGTGAACCTCCAGCGTGCCGCTCTATCATGGGCTACAGACGTTCCATTTCTGTCACTTTTGTCAATCCACCTCCAATGTCTCGGCATTAGGTCTTTCTTTGGCGGCATTTTTTCTTTTGCCTTCAGAATAACACCTCAGATACTGCTAACGAAGAGTATGCCCTATCAAGCTTTACAAATCTTCTTTTTCTAATTCCGTCGGTTGCAGGAAGCTGGTTGGTTCTCTCCCGCACGTCAATGGTGTATGATCATTAGATTATGAACATCATTCTGAGGGCAGCTAAATTGAGCACAGTGTGTGTATAAAATATGTCTGCGTTGCCGTATATGTGTACTATCTGAATATAACTAGTATACTCTATCTTGGGTACAATATATTTACGAGGACTCGTATATTAAATTTTAATAAAATACTATATCTGGAGTAAATCGGATAATCCAATGACACAATGATAGAGGATGTTTGCTGAATATCTGAGGATCATCTTACGTAGGAGCAATGGATAACAACAGTGGAAAATGAAAACTGATAGTACATAATATGTACGTTGGTATATTTAATGAAGTATTTGGTGAATATTCAGTGGTCTAATTACATGCATTGGTCGTTTTATGGACTAATATATGTGATTCTATGTGCAGGCTGTATTATTTCTCTTTTTAACTCATAGTAATTTAATCGTGCAATGTAGTGAGGTAACGAAAACTTATCCCAAACATGTTAACCATGTGGAAACTTGAAATCAAAGAGCTGCTACAAATACATGTACTGTATAGTTTCATTCATTTCGACAACACTTACACCCTGTTTGCTAAAGTCTATACGTAAGGACAAAACGTAATATGTATACATTCAAATGAAGCATTATGAAAAATACATATTTGTGTTAAACGGTCACAAAAATTACGTTTAGTCTCAGAAATTTGAGTGTTATGAAAGCAAAGAGTTGCGTTACGTGTAATGGTTTTATCTATCATATTCGGTAAATGTCACGAACCTATTTGATTCAGACTATGCATTAGATTATATAATGTGTACATGTTGAGCGTTAAAAAATAAAACTACAAACATTCAAAAGAGAACTGCACATCATATCTAAATATGAGTCCAGAGCGGCAAAATCTCTCTTTCATGTGTCTCTTTTTAATGGCGTTTAAAGCAAAAAGGGAGACCATCACCGCTGACAAAAACAGTCTATGACACCAAATCCACATATTGGAGAAATTTTGAATGCCCACACTTTAAAACCTGACCTACCCTATCAGAAAGATAAGATCTGGTCAGCAATGATAACCCAAACATATAACCTTGACGGTTTATATGGACAAATGAATCAACATATACATGTATACTAGTAGTCATGGTATTCAGTACTTTACGATGATTTACACATTGCATTGATAAATTCAACATCAACTATATCATGTATATAAAATAGACGATATTTTACATATTTGTTAGAACTGGTTACCATTCGAACTATTTTCTTTCTGTTGAATGTTTTGAAATATTTCTCTTATGAAACATATAAAGATAGCCGGAAGTGTATGAAAAATAGAAGGTCGATGACGATGACCATATACATGTACATGTAGGTCGTTTCGTTTAAAGTACTTAGCGTCGTCCTTTTCAACCACTATTTCAGACATATATATACGGTGGTTGGTTGACCTTCATGGTTTCCTGGAATTAAATATTACCAGTAATCTGGTAAGCAACTGATAACTTCATCACCAAATGGAGAAGAGAACCGTATCAAACGTAACGGAAGAACATGCCCTGTCCGACTAAGTATCGGATGATCATATAGGAATTCATTCGTCCTGGCCTAGCTGCAAAAGCCAACAAATAGCAATTTATCTGGAAAAATTCAGTTGCTATGTAAGTCTTTGGTTTCTCGTATCAGATGTTGATAATATTTATTGATATTTTATTGATCTCAAATGTCAGTGATGAAAATTAAATAAACACATGTCAACATTTGTTAATGGATATTTATAATTGCTCCATTGTAACCAGTATTTTTTTACATGGAGTATAATCTGTGTCAGTATCATAGCACCAGATGGAATCCTAAAAACAATCAACTCTTCACACAAGAAGATATTTAATCATGACCATGTGACAATAAAATCATCAATCTCTATTAGACATCCGTTCCCCAATGGCCGTAGACTGTGGGATCATACTGGCGGAGCTCTGGACTGTGTCATAAAGCCATATATAACATGTCTGCTTATTAATTTAACTTTCCCTCCAGAGAATTTCAAGCAGGACTCAGTCTGAAATCATTTCCTGTTGACTTGCCAATAGCATTATGCTCCTAATAAATCATAGCAAAAGGGAGATAATACAATTATTTGCGCAGAATGTCTGCACTATACTACGCATGCTATGGGCAAATTGGAGATAATTTGCTTTATTATCACGTTACAAAGAATAAATCTGCTATTTAGTATATGTTAGTGTTACTGCACTACACCATGTAGATATACTTGTAACACGTCGTTTACGCAAACACTTATTTACCACTGAATCCCCCAAATGAATCGACCTCATGCTCCGTGTCCAGCTTTGCTATTCACAGTGTTTTCTTCAGCAAATGTGTGACCCATGATATGTATCGTAAAATACCTCTAGTTGATCATGGCTGTCAGGTAGAGACTGTGATACGTACAGAGGAATTACCGAGACCCTGAGAGGCTTGTTTGATGCAAGATCGAATATTTTACCGAACTACTACCAAAAGCAATATGTTAATTCACAAGTGGCCGTCACACTCTTTCACAAAAACCAACATTTTCTGTTTATTTTGTGCGTTTGAACAGTTTCTAGGAAATTTATTTAATCAATGTGCATTTGAAACAACTGGTTGATTACCAATTTATATTTCCCTGATAAATCTCAGAATGAAGCATAAAATCAATAGTTATGTTTTTTCTTTTTAGGTATTTTAATGGTTTATGTAATTTAAACATCGACCTTTACCATTGGAATACGTGTATACTTGGCATAAATTGCCTCATATACTTGTATGACACGTTTGTCAATACATTTTTTTTGTACTTTCATTTAACAGTTGACTTATATCTCCTCAGCGATAACACGGATTTTGTTTGACACTTAACATTCATAATTTACCTCTATCCACTCCATAATGTCAAAACCACTGATAGCACTCGGCAATTGTAATTTATGTAAAACATTTTGTTTGAAGACTTTAAGCTATACGACTTATATCTTCTGTAAAAGGAAAGCTTTGTCTTATCACCTAACAGAACATGATTATGTACCTAAATATATAACGTTGACTGGCTTGTTACTATATACCTTGGACATGTTCCGTTCTAACAACCACATCTTTAGAACAACTAATAATTATGTAGATGGCTAGGCTTCCATCCGGGATATCTATACTCGTTCCTGCTCCTGTATACAAGTGCTTTGTCTCACATTTGCCTATGTGTGTCTTCACTGATTAGTTCGCGAAGAACCATGTACCTCTTCGGGATCACATTGTGAGAGTTGTTGTCAATGTGCAACCATTCCGGATTTTTTATGAACATTATTACCGGTATTGCTGACGGTTTTAGACACAGAACCCTTTTCTACTATTTCGTGTTGAAATACGAAACTAAATGCAGCACTCACTTGAAACAGTCGTTCCCGAACCGAAAGGCACAAAATGAACAAATGAAAAACAGCTAAACAAATAATATACATGTATACGATTTTTGGCTAAATAGTGTCCCCCCCCCAAAAAAAAACAACGACAACACAAGACATAAACAAGCTGTTTAGCTGACATGTACGCAGGCGTGAGTAATAAATGTTCAATCTAGAAGTGTGCCTACACCCTGACTCGTTACATTAAACATATTTACTGTGTCCATTTATAGAATAGAGCTACCATCTAGGGAAATATTGAATTATATATTTGATGTCTGTAATAAATATAGGCAACATATGATATTGATGTCTCTGGATCACACGCCATTTGTCACACATACTAAATATACTGGCCACATGGTAACGGCAATAAAACTGTGAATAGTTTGTTATTGTGGCCATAAAACGATAATAACTGCCTGAATAGGTCACTATAAACTTAAATGTCTGGTGACACGCACCACGTTATTTTTGAATGGTGTTGACAGTGTCTAAAGTTTACTCTGTCTGAATTTGGAAATAACCAACGATCAACGACATATCAACATGATTAATTGTCTATGTAGACTAATATTAGTATCTACACATCTAATGAATAGATAAAACATGTAGATACAGTTGTAGAAATTTCATTAAAAAATACCAAGAAAAAAAATACGTCACTTGTCCCGAGACTTTCCGAACATCCCTCGTATCTTTCTACACGTGCTTACGTCAGAAGTAATGCCACAATTAGGAAATGCTAATTGATACATACTTTTACCTGCAACCTCTTCAGAACGACACTCCCTTGAATAGAACCTATCTTTAAAGGTGCTGCCTCACATATTGGGCTAAAATTTTTGTATGACGTAATTTTCCTACCTAACCAAGTATTTAGGTAATAGAAATACCAATTATATAGTCCTAAACCCAATTCCGAGTTATTTCGCCACTCTTTTGCTTTCTCTGGTACCTCAATATGGAATTCTATTCCTCATAATATCAAAAATTCTTCTTCTATTCAACAGTTTAAAACTTTATATCTACGCTGGGTGAAGCCGTCTTATTTTGAAACATCCCATGTTTCTGCTACTTAAATATCTAATGACTGGCTAGTCATAATCATTACTGCAATATACATGTATAGCCATATACATGTATATATGTCTGCAGAATAGCATGCAGTGTGTTTTATGTTTCAATTCCGTATCATGCTTTTAAAAATGTCATTGTTTTAATTTACATGTTGTTATAGGATATGCTGGCTCTTATGATGTCCCTATATCTAATTAAGCTTTATAGTGATTAATTATAAATTTAATTGATTAGCATTTTGATTTATACCTTCCTTTTATTGTAGATTCCATACATATCGGTTTCGCACATCCTTTCACTGAAACTCTTTTATGAAATTCCCCAATTATATATAAAGTTATGATATTGTGGACGTCATATGGGCCAAATTGCCATTATGCTTTTTTCATTTTATGTACTAGTGTTCTTGTTCAAGACAACTGTTTATTGTTGAGGATCTCATGGAAGATTGCCATTTAATTTAATTGTCAAATGAGTTTCCTCGTAAAATA